>OX458973.1:8750000-10000000 GCA_949774945.1 Hoplodrina ambigua
TGGGATACCTACCCATCGTAGAACTGTTTGAATTTTTTAATGAAACCATGAAGGATTCAAGTCTTCTATAAAGAAACATATTATGCGTTATCTCCTTTATGTTTTTTTTTAAGATTAAAGTAAACTAAATTCTTCGTTCCTTGGGCACAGTTAGTTCCTTTCAAAAGGCTCCTAAAAATCTTACTTATTTATTATAATTTTTACACACACTTTGTCTATACTGCGTTCTCGCTGTAGGTAATATTTGGTTTGGTAGGAAGCATTTCCTCGCGTCTATCTAAAATATGTAGCAATAAAAGCGCTTTAGACAATGTGCGGACGTGCTAGAATCCATTTATTGTTCGGGGCCCACGTGTTGTGACTGACTAGTTATACACCGAGACTGCGGTTTTGTGACATTTATATACATGGTTTTTGCCTCCCGGGGCAATTTAGTGTGCTATAAATATTTTTTCGTGTGTCCTACGACTCAGAATTTTCCTAGAGATTTATATAATCCTTCTCTAAATTCCGTCTAGGTACCCTTGCAATACATTAAGTAGGTAGGTAAATCTCTTTGGAGACATCTCTTTGTCCAGCTGATAAAGGTTTTGTCGTCCCACTTAAGACGTTAAAGGAGAAATAGAGCCGTAGGGGTTGGAAGCAACGTGTAACCAGTTTGTACTTGTTTATCAAGGAGATAAGTGTCTGGAGTGTGCGGCGAGGTCCGCTGGCCGTCTTAACCCATTAGTTGAGGGGAAAGATAGCGAACCTGTCGGATTCCTCCTTTAATTGTTAAACTATCCGTACTAGGAACTGCTTGCGTTTCTGATTTTGTTACACCCTAACATATGACTTAAAATATGCATCCCTACTTAGCTATTTGTGGATTGCTTCCGCTCTGAATACCTATGTTTTTCTTATTAATAGCTTTATTAATATAAATATAATGTAAAACAATTTGTATTTCTTTCTACTATTTGCACACAAATATTAAGTCCTAGTTTTATGTCAGTGTTCTCAGAAAGGAAAATTTTCTTTGAAAGAAAATGTGTTCTGCTTTTAAAGCTCTTCCTACCTTCCTATTTCTGTTATGAAAGGATAAGAAAACATTGTTCCTTACCTATTGTACCTACATAATAAGTTTGTTGATGGTAACATGAGTTTCGACTTAGGATACAAGTCGCAGTATAGAAAGAATGGTATTATGAGGGTATCTAACCATGGAGCGCCGTAAGCGCATTATTGCAAAGCGCGGGTGGCGGCGGCGGGTGGGTCGTGGTGATGCGAGTGCGACGCCTCTCGAATGTACAATGCGCCCTAAGCTCCGGGTGGACGTATTCACAGAATAAGTGCTTTGGTAGTCAAAAAGAACATCGCTTTTTGAGCCTTATTTGGAAATGTGACACACTTTCCCTGTAGTGGAATTACCATACCGGGGGATAAGAACATCCCTTTTAAAGTTTTATAGGATTTGCAAGCTTTTTTTCACTCAACTCGTATGTTTGTAACTTCCTGGTGACAAATCGTATGACTATGACACATAAAGACATGACTAAAATTATACAGATTTTAATCTCAAAAGGGCGTGAACATGAAGTATGTACATTGATCGTTCAATGCCAGTAACACTTGAAGCCCAATTCTGCTATTAAAAACGTTAAAAATCTAGTCGCAATCTCATCTTAGCGACAACCAATGTAAAAAATGTTTTACTTAAATTAGTTTTTTTTTGACATTGGTTGTCGCTAAGATCACATTGCAGAGAGAGAACAATATTAAGATTACAATGCGATCGTTCCTAAAAGTTTGTAGAATAGCCAACCTGTTAGTGACTGGTTGTAAAGTTCACATCCTGTAGTATCGACGTCATTAGATCAACGAATTGATTGAGTGAGTGACGGGTGTTTAATGAAACTATTTCACATTCATTATCTTTCTTCGGATTTGTTAATGTGAATGTTCTAGTTGACAGTTAGGAACGCCCAGCTATGCAAATGTCATTGTCTCTAATGCGTGCCCGACCGCGCCCTGGCGTATGGGGCTGCCTACGCAGTGTAAGAACTATGACAATCTCAGCCAATGAATATTAACAACCCGACTTAAGGCTATTCCTTGACGATGATTTCAATACATTTTTTTTGTTAGATAATTCTATTTCGCGAAAATATGTCGACTTCTGACAAATATAATTACGATAAATATTTTAATTCAATTCAATTCAATTCAAAACATTTATTTCAGACTTTTTAGGTCCTTAGAGTGTTAGTATTACATCACGTTGACTTAAAGTTATGTTAGTAATTTACAAATACAAAGACGCCAGTCCGCCTACAGAACGTGCAGCCCAATCCAATGCCTCCAAATAGGACTATGGACTATTTAATGTTGTAAATGGTGATAATTTAATAAATATGTTTAACATTGACACAAAATGTTTACTAGTCATATTTTATTTAACAATATAAATACCTAATTAAACTTTATGATATTTTGTAAATAAGATAACTAACCGTGGTAGATAAGTAGACTTGAGTTACCGTATATCATTTTGAAATCAAGTTATTTGACGGAAACTGACTAATGACAGGCTTAGTTAAAAATGCCCTTATTTATTTATTTTTATTTTAACGGTTTATCCTTATCCTATGTACCTACAACATTTGGATCGAGTTTGGTTACTCATTGTCCCAAGATATGACATTGTTACCACAGCGTATTGTCGCGAATATCCACTTAATATGATGCCTTTTGCTTGCTGTGACAACCGATGTATATCATACTAGCACGTGACTGACTCTTGTAGAAGAGAAGGATAAAGACATTAGCATTAGACGATGTGGTTGATAATTATTTCGAAATGTTCGTATGTATCGTTGTAATTAAATGAATAAATTAAGTTTAAAAGTAGGTAAGGCCTATTTTTAAACTTAATTTATTCATTTAATTAAGCATACGGGGATAAGAAACGTTTTCAGATTTTGGGTCTTAAGAAAAAAAAAAACGAATAAATGAAAGAAGGCCTTTGCCCAGCACAGTGTGTGACAGTACAGGCTAGTTATAATAATAATAATAATAAGTAAATTCAGATGCAGAAAAATCACTTCATCACTGAGATGAAAAAAAAAACACAAAGCGCAAACAAAGATATCCCTAAGCCTATTGGGCTAAATATAGGCATTGTCACACAGTCACTATAGCTAGGACGTGACATTTAGATCGCACGAGTAGCTTTCTCTATTATGCAAGTGGTGATTGACACGTTGTGCGCGCGCGCAACGTTATCGACAATAGTAGGTACAGAGCTTTTCCGTGTTAAAAGATCACGAGATTGAGACGTCACGATTGTTGATACTTGTGTCACATTCTCACATTAGGCAGTTACGTCATTTTAATAAAAGTTTGCGAAATGAAAACGTTCTAAGCAATTTTTTTTTCCTTTTGTGTGGTTATGCGAAAATTGAATGAACGTTATGTTACTATAAAACCCCGAATTTTGATCAATCTTACTGATCTTAATTACATACATATGATTTAGATAACAGTATCAGTTGGGAATAAGAATTTTTTTCAGGATTTTACCATTAGACTTTGGCACATGCCAATGACAATAAATTAGTAAAATATGTTTGTTTTGGCAATCAAACAACATTTTATACTTAGAAAGTATTTAACTATCATTATTATAGTTTGATTACTGTTACCTTTACTTAGTTACTTATCTTTGCCTTGCTTTGTCATACAACCAACAAAAAAATATCCTTCGGTACACTAGTCCGACTTGCACTTAGCTGATTATTTTGTTATAACATTATAAATAATTTTGACCTAGCTAGAATTTTATTATTTCGTTTTATCTTTAGCAAAAGCAAACGAAAATAATTTAATTGATTTGCTCTAGTTCGTCGTAATAAGTCCTTTATAAAAAACCGAACTAAAAGTACACTAAACTGAACAGTCTACAAATCGGTTGCTCGTTTGCCGTAATAACTGTATAAAGATTAGCAAAATAAATGTCCTAAAGATACCTCCAAATAAAATACAGTCAAGGAAAAAAATATCTGCTTCATAATTTTTTATTTAACTAACGTCTAATTAAATTTGAATCAAGTTTAGTTAGACGTTAGTTACACGTATACACGTGTTATCATACTCTAACATTGTAACAAAATTCAAATTTCGACGTTGCATAAAGGCCCTGGAACAGACTCATAAAAAGTAAAGTTAAAAAGTTTCGGTTGTCTTAAACTGTCCAATGTACAATTTATATCGCTAATTGAGACTGACACGCGGTCAATTCACAGAATTGAGATATATCTAAGAGATTAATTTAGACGAGAGTGATGAACATCCGTGTCGAACCTTAAATAAATAAAAAAACCTGTTCTAAATTAAGTTGTAAATTGTCCTGCCCTTGTAAAAGGGGACGATCATAAATGGACGCTGTAGTGGGGTCATAAGCGTCGTCCGATGTTGTCGCCCGCGCCGGCCCGGCCGGACGGATAGCGCGCTGGCATGTATATGATCATTAGCAGTCCAACTTGTAAATCTCCTTTTAAAATTACATCAGGAGATCTTTATCTCAACGAATGCGAGCGATAAGGCTTTATTCAGCGAGAAGTGGCTCGCGTTAGATCATATTATTGTCACCGCGCACAATTTTATTGTCACCTATTTGCCATTTGGGACTGATTTAAAATAGCTTTTAGCATAAAATAAGGCTAGGCCATTCGATTAGATCACCTTATTTAATCAATTGAATGGTAATCGAGTTTTCGCGTTCGCTATAATAACATGGACAGTTAACACGATCTTAGATTGTTAGATTAATATATCTTGACAAATTCGAATATCAAATGTTTTTGGGAAATGTGATCTGTTTGATTTTAAGAATGTTTTGGATGAGTAACCATTTTTAAATGTAAAATTATATCTTACAATTTGCCCATTTTATAAGTTAATAGTCTTCAACTGAATAATATTAACATACAATATAAAATGATTTTCATGTTTCTAAATTGAGTTTTCGATTATTTCTATTTGTGGCAAACGCCCACAGACCGCCTAATAGAAGCTATAACTGTAAATGTAATCTCATTACCACATTGCAAAATTCTATTTCCATTACAACATAACGAGAATTTATTTATTCTCCATTTTCATAAATTTGTGCTTGAGAACTGGATACTGGGGCCTATTTGGAGGTTTGTTGTGTCCTTGTTGGAGAAATGTAATTGTGTAGTATTTGCTAATTAGGCGCACTCTGTAATGGTTGCAATGAATTACTTTAAGTCAGTCTGGCGATAACTCAAACTCAAATAAACCACCCACAGGAGTCAGCCAGTCAAAGAATTGATGTTAGTTGCTTCCAAACAGTAGGTTCCTATAGAGAAGAACGAACAAGGAACTCTATGAATACTCTTTTAAAGGCAACAATAGTATGTACTTTTGACATCTTCATTTGATAAGGAAAACGTTTGCGCAGCATAGCTTTACGATTAAAAGAACTGCCCACACTATGTAACAAGATGATTCTTATTATGTACTCAATAAGTTGGCTGTGTATGTGTATCCGGTGTGTGTTTTGCATAATGGCGGAGAGCACGCATGCGTATTTTGTTGAAGATCTGCCGCGGGCGCACCCGTCCTGACCGGCGTGGTAGCGCTGCCGCTTCTAGTGTTCAGGGGGATTAACAGCTCCAGGTTATAAATATCGTGCACGACCTTCATCCAATCTTGAAATCGATTATATATTTTTTTATGGCGTCAGTTTGTGTTTATGTTAAGTAAAAAATTATAACCATTTCAGTTCAAAATGGCGAAATGAATAACATTGATCTGTCGTTTTTCCAAAGCACAATAGCGGGCCATTCATCATTATCATTTTATCTTTGACCAACGAGTATTTCAATTAATTAATTAATATATGTAATATATATATTGTAATTAGAAACTGATACAGTTGTCATTTCGTATAGCTTTCAGAATGTTCATTCTGTAAAGATATATGGGTGCAAGTGAGATGGACATAGTAAGTTGTGTAGGGGTGGTCTCGTGTTTCCGCATACGTCGGCACCTGCAGCGGCCGCTCGGGCTTGCGCACGTGCCTATGCGCCGTGTTCCCGCCGATAATGAATACGAGTTAATTAAGCAACATTAGCTTGGACATCGGCGCCTCTATACTATGAAAGTTCCGAGGGTCTAGTACAAAATGCAGGCAATGACATTACTTGCATAGAAGTCACGTGACTTCACGCTCATGTAACGTCAAATATTTACTGTTCTTTGCTGACGCTCAATCTGTATCGTAGACGGACTTTTACTTAGGTACAAATGGTTTGGCATTATATTCATGATTTATTTGCTGCAACTCCTTTTACTTATATGCATCTCATTATAACTATTAATAAAGCAACGTCATCCTATTCGCTTCTTTTTACAAGTTCGCTTTCGCAGATTTTTTTTATTTAACTTACATCAATGAGGATCCTCAAATTATTGTCAACTCAATTGCTTCGTTGGTAGTTAAAACAAAGTTTAAGTCTCATGGCCACCATTACTTTACCTATACTAGACTGGCATTGGACTAGGAAGGGGTTCATATAATAAGACTTGAAATTTAAAAATGCCCAATGATATTTTAAATGTTTCACTCTTTTACTTGTATGGTAACTAGTACCTCTACCTACCTATGAATTCTTAATATCAATCAGCAGAGTTCACGCTGCTGATTGATTAATATTGAGAATGAATACTTTCCACTAATAATTAAGTTCCTACTCTCAAATAAAAAAAAGGTTGAAATATTATTAATTTCTTTAGAAAACTTTCTACATTGGAAATTCTTTAACATTATGGGTTTTCTCGATACTCGTAAAATACTTTTCGTAGATAATAAATGATAAGACAAACTGAAATATGAACAGCGCACGCAGATATAAAGGTACTAGAGATATCCACAGTCATGTAGGTACGAGGTTCCGTAAGCACGACGCTTTGAGGGGAAATTCGCATACCATTCACATACAATTGCGAGAAGAGGCTTCGATAAGCCGCTGCGAATGCTAATGTTTTCTAAATAAAATTTTATCGCATGGCGTGTGCAGTATCTGTGCGCAGCGTCATGTATAGCTAGTTAGCAGAAATTATAAGCGTAAAACCCTTTTAATTTTCAAAGAAAATTACTTTTTGTGGCCGCCATTTTTACAGTAGATTTTTTAAATGACTGTGTATTATATTAAGACAGTTTTGTGAATTTTTAAAATTATCTTTCCCATTATCCATGCCTGTAATAATAATAGTGTTGTTCATTGTTCATTTTCACACATTTTTGTAATGAAATGAAAATGAACATCACTTTCACGAACCTATGTTTAAGGGTAGGTACCTACGCAAGTAATTTTTTTTAACATGAATGTAATAAAATTGTGTGCAGACTGTCTTTTAACTAGTAGTTGTCTGTTTATTTCTGACGGCTGTTCAAAACGCGTGTTAACAGAAAAGCTATTGAAGAGTAATGGTCAGTACAAATCTCTCCTTTCGTTAAAGAAATAATTTACGGCAACCTAAGCGTGAATTATGAAATGCTGCGCCCATCTTTATGTGTGGTGCACGGGAGACGTGTTGTAGGTGTTAAATATTTAAACTTATGCGTTACCTCTCTGTTAGTGATATTGTAATGATGTATTGTTTCAGGTAAGTGGGCGGGGAGCTGCTTGGTGAGCGAGAGATGCGACGATTGATACACTTTCAAGACGCCATGTGGCAATACTTTGTAATCATTGTCACGCACGTGGGAATGTTACCATTTAAACTTTAAAACAATACAAGCGTGTGTTGCTAATTTGCTGACTCTGAAAAGGTTAGTAAAATATATTAAACCTATCGATAAAATTTCTTTTTATAGGTCGCTAACTTTGTTGAAGATTTTCGGAATCGCGTGTTTACACAGGCGCTAAATTTTCATCAGCAACAAGGGATCACTCGAGAGAATATTCTCCCTAGTTGAATTATGTAAGCTCGTGCTTTGATATGATAAGGCGAGGGAGCGATCGGAGCCAGTGCTCTCATTGTGTTGGCTATAATCTTGCGTATCGCGTAGGACTCGTGTCGGAATGCGAGTTTATTTTAATATTTAATAACTCCCGGGCGGGCAAAGATACCGTCTGCTCAGAGGCGATTCTCTGGTCGTTTTTCCTCTGTTATCGCATTGCTTTTGTGTCACGCTTTCGCTCTTATTCGTTTTACTTAATCACGCCGCTGATCAACTCGAATGACTGGCCGGGTTCGCAAATCAGATCGATACTCTTTTGTTTTGTCTTAAGTTTATAATAAATCTGAATAAAAAAATTGGTCTACAATAAGTTAATAATGAAATCTAAAAGTTTACGCATTATATCAACACATTACAAACATAAGGCACCCATTGTTCTCTTACAAATAAATTGTAAACATAATTACAGGGTATCACGAGTGCGCACCAAAGCCTAGGAGAGCGCCATCAGTTTCTTTGAGCTGTTAAATTTGACGCCTCCCTACATAAATTGTTGGAAAGAACGCCGAGCGCACGTGACGCGCAAATAAAAATACTAATTCAAGTGGGAATTTATCGTCTAATTGTTTTGTATTTATGAGCTCGTCGGCACATTGTTGTGAGGCGATAGCTGCAACCGCTCGACGCCCGGCATAAAACAGAGTAACGAACGCAGGTACTTTAAAAGGCTTCGCTGCAATTCGCGTCGTGACTCGCAATATTAACCCGATGCAAATATATTTAGGCTCAGATTACGTTTTACTTTTCAGCTTGTCACAGTAGAGCGTCGCTAGGGCGCGGAGCGTAACCTAAGGTGCGCATTAATTTATTAAGCAAGCTTTTATCTTAATGATGGTCGCGGTTGAAAGTAGGTCAGGCAAGGCAAGTCATCCGAAACCAACGAGTACTTTTTTAATCCTGTACGGTTGCACGCGTCCCTCTGTTTCTCCAGTCTTACTATTTATTCCCAGTTTTTTTTTATTATTTACCCAGAACAGAGTTACAGTAGAAAACGAAGACTGATAGACGTAACAGATAAAAGGCGTGTCCACGATAGGAACTCCGACGATTTCGGCGATTTTTGAAACTGCGCTAGCGATTTATTTGTTGACTGCTACCTATACTGTACTAGCGTCGTCAATACGGAAGAAACACTTTACTTTGTTTTTATTTTACTTTAGACTTCCAGCATTGATTAAACGTGAAGAATTTAATGTGGCGCAACGTTGATCGCCGATCCCGAAGTCGATTGCGAAACAGGCGTGGGAAAAGGGGCTTTATTGAGTACAATATTATGGACGTTAAATATTTCGGGAATCTCATTTATTGGCTATCCTGTTCAAGAGCTTGTCAATTTCGTCTTTGCTTAATTTACAAAATGTAATCAAAATGGATCGCGTCATTGTTATGCCGTGAGTCTTTGTACCTTGATTGTACGTTGCCTCATGACAATTTTAAGTGGATATTCTTATTACGTATAAGTTAATCGCCTTTAAAGATACCTTGCTTCCTACGAATTACACACAAATGATTCTATTACGAGCGTTGATAGACATGGTGGTCGCGTGTAGTAAAAATAGCACGCTTGTTAACCACAGGGCTCGCATAAGTACTCGTACATAAAGATAACGTATGAATGAGTGACAAACAAATTGTCTGTCAGTCAAACGGTTGCTGCGGGCATTGTCTGGACGTACGCGTGTTCTATTATAATAATTTCAGTAACTACACGGTTACAACTCAATAGGCATACCATGAATTAGTTTACAGGTCAAGTAGAATTCAGAAAAATATTGTTTGTTTCATAAGTGTGACTAGAAGGAGCTTGACGAAACTTAGATATAACAAAACATATTGCGAGCACCTACTTATATAAATACTTATTAGAAAAGATCTTGAAGTTTTACGAATTGTGCTTTATATAATCTGATATCCATGTGTCTGATATCCAGGGTGTCCATGTCCATCACAAAAGTTTTACTTGTATTATATCGCTATAAAGTACAAAGGTATTTTTCACATAATCACTAATTACATTACTTGATCTGTAGAGCTTACGTATCTTCATTATGACGCCTGATAGAAGTTCCCCCTCGTGATTGGTTAAGTCAACGGCACAGTAAGCTCAACTGAGCTTCAATTTACTTAGCAAGCAATTCAACCGATTCCGCTAACTTAACTTGTAGCAGAATTCTAGTTTGCATGACGACGCGCGACGCTTTGAGCTTGAGCAAGTTATCTCAACATAAAGTGTGTCATTCCTACGTGTCATTAACGTTTACGCCTGAAAATAGAAAGTATAAATATGTTCATAATTGAATCCGTGTTCTAAAGAACGTATGAAAATATTTTTTAATCTATTAACTAACTGCTATTGTAAAATAAAATGTGGCTAGCAAGTTTTTGCATTTAAAATTATCTTCCTAACAAAAGTTGCCTAAAACTTATGTTGTTGTTTTTAAACAATAGGTACTCATTTTTAAAGGCTTATTTGAACTTTTATGTACTGAATTTTGTCAAATAGTAGTTTTGTTTTCAAGAAAGTTTTATTGAAGGTTTCAAGTAAAAGTAAACAGCCATAGATAAACAGAATCAGTCGATGCAAAATGCAAATGAATGTTTCTTCATTCAAGGACAATACCATTAAAAGAAACGTTTCCTTTTCAATTTTCTCACGCACCGATCGACAGACGTTCGCGATCTTAGATTCGCTCGATCATGAAAATATATAGCTTCATTCGAACGATCGGTATCGGAAAAGCTCCTTAATCGGTTTTCTTTTATATGAAAATGGACTTTCAGATTTATTACACCATTTTGGTTGCGAAAAACGTGATATACGTCTGCTTGGGTTCAAAATTGCATATTAAACAAAAATTCAACAACGTGCCGCTACATATTTTAGAGAGAGAGTGCCTCTTTGCGAAGCTGCTAAAAATATTGGCTATGAAAGAAAATTGCTCAGGGAAAGTGTGGTTGCGTTGATTTCTTATTTCGTATTCATTGTGCGTTGAAATGGATCATACCCCTTCTCGAGATGTCTCTGAAAAGGAAATTTTGTAACTTATGGGGATTTACATCATGATACTTTTTATTTCGTGTTTCATTTTTAATTTCCTACTTCCACGCTTTTTGTAATTATTGTTCTTAGGGTAGGTACATACATAAATCGTACTTCAAATACATTTTAGCATGTTGCTTGCATAAAGAGAGTTAATTTCGGCGACTTGGTGCGGCGATAAGGCGACACGCACGCGAGCCATCTCTTGTGTCAGTGCAGTGCGTGTTCAATGCGCGCGCGCATCGTAAATCTCTGCGTACGAACACCGACGACCGATTTCAGGAGTGCAGACCGCTGCATGCATCCCTTAGCTGTTGTCACTGTCAACAGGGGTGCGGCCTCACTACGTCGAAAAATTTCTTCATGAAATATTGCCCAATGTTTAGCAGTCATGATCTTCTGCATTATAAGCATACCAGCTATTAGATTCTCTTTGTATATTTGGTTACTGCACATCTGGTCTGAGTGTGATTAATATTGGGCAGTGTAATAAGTGTCCAATATTTTAATTTATTTAACATCTTATTGCTTTCAATACCTTAATTTATTTTATAAGTTAGGTAGTGTGAACGTTTAATATACCGGCTTTAAGAATTCCTTATTTATTACCACAATATCACGTTAATTCAATTACGATTATAGTATGACGTAACAAGGCGGCACCGAAGAGTTGCATCAATATTCGTACTCGCCCACGTAATATTGCGTGGGACGATCTCGGGGCGCACACGTTTCTCAAAATTTTTACTCGACACCTTTCATGTAATCCTGGCCTTATCTTTTGGAACACGTTCGTATTAAGTTTCGAGAATTCGTGTTTCATGCGTACCCACATTCATGTATAAACTCGGCTTTAATTTTATGCTAGGAAGGTGAGAGTTCGCGGCTTAAATTATTAGGGTATTAATGTAATCAGGGCTTCAGTAGGTAATATTTTTAATTTGAAAATTACACTCGACATGTTTTAGGGTATCTGTATTTTAAATCCTTTTGCCTTGGGTTTTTGTTTAGGTGGGCAATGTAATGAAGGGACAGGCGGCGACCGCTGTAAAAAGCCTAACTCGGCAGTTAATTCGTGCACTGGGCTCGTATTTTTTTGCAAAATGTTTGGACTTTATTAAGGCAAATATTAACGTGTGCGTGCCATCATTTTATGTGCGGGGTGTTAGCAGCGTGTTGATATTTTATTTACTTTATCGCCGGCTGAGGCGAAAGCCATTGTGTTCATAATGAAACTCAACTCTTTCCGAGATTTTGTCGGGTCAGTAATTAAACACATCTGCTACACGTGCAATTGTATCTCCCGGTGCGTATTTTCATATTTTCATTTAAACATTTCAGAGGGGTTTTTGTGATACTTATGGGACGTTTTACTTTGTTCTACTGGTAGTTTGTTTTAATGTTAACGCTTATGTCGCAATCGCAACATGTGTCGATTATGTAAATAAGTTTCAGCTAACTTTTTATCGCTGTGCAGCGTGTTCTCAGAGATATATACTTACATTTTATGCTATAAAACCAAAAAACAACGGAAAAATGACTCAGAATTTAAATCTTTTATTCGTTTTTAGTTGGTAGTTAAGGACATATGTTTAACTTAAAACATTTTAAGAACACGCCTTGCTTAACTCTGAGAGAAAACCATACTGATGTTAAATAAAGCTAATGAAAATTTATTTCGCCCTATGCATGGTTGATTAACAGCCATTACTAGTCGTATTTCCATTGTACGAATAAATGTTCGCGCCTTGACTCATATTTAATGCGTGTATTTACTCGTTCTACTTTTAATACAAACAAGGGTATGGTATTGTAAAGGGAAGAGCATTTTCAATGCTCCTTTGCTCTCCGGTTGGCTGTGTAGGCGCTATTATACATATTCCACGTCTATTGTGAATTGTTTCTGAACAATTCGCTTCCCACTACTTATAGGACCGTTTTAATAAAATAAAATTGATTCCAATATTATTCACGAATGAAATTAATTGCAACCGTAGGTAGAATAAATAAATATTATCATCGTGGTTAATTGGCCATGTTGTGCATATATTCAGTCATACGTTTCCGTTGGTGGTTGTACTCGAATGTATAAATAGCTGTAGAATGAGTGTTGTACTTGGTGGTCTCGGGATCGGTGACCATGCATCCCGCGGGCCTAGCAACTTCTCTAATAACTGTAATTAAGCACAAACCATCCCGTTTGTCGCGGCGATTAGTTACGTACAAGAACTATAAAATGTCGATATCGATTTAATACGGTATATTTTGCGTAAAGTTAGCTAGTATATTGAGCCTAATAGTAAATAAAATAGATTTGTATTGATGAACTGATTCTGGCGAAGATTTTTGTTATATTATTTTAGCATATTATGTTATTAAATCTACTCGTTATAACATCTTCAAGATAGCAGATTGGCCAGTGAGTAGATGCCAATGAAATTCCGTGAAAATTGGTCCAGCCGTTTTAGAGATCAGCCGGAAAAAACATACAGACATATTTTTTTTTTATAAGTCCCTTGCAAACAATCTTGCTAAACGCTGTTTCTAATATCCTGTACCTGCAGATACAGGTGAACTACAGGTACAACAAAAATACATGTAAATTAACATTTTTTCAAAAAGTAACTACAGCTAAGAACATTGCGATATTTTTGTAAAAAGTGAGCTTGAAGCATGTTTGTATTTAAACTTGCAAAAGTTTACATTTATCGATAAGCAAGTGTTACCATTTCATAAAAATGAAGGGTGGTAGCGATCTGTTACTATCAACTTGTCGTTGTGGCGCGAACCAGCCGATCGCAATCTGCGCTTGTTAGCCACCATTATGAATGCAAATTTAACAATTATATACATACTCTTCGGTCAGGTATTTGAGTCAGCGCTTCTGCCGCGTTCATCGCGTGACTCTCACTCGTCAGTAACTACGAGAAACGGAGAAAATTATTTGTTCGGCGAAAGAAACTCAATGTTTTTGACGACATTGACTGTCATAATAATTATGAAAAGGTAATTGAGTAGGTAGGTACTTTCGTGATGCTTGGTTTTAAATGTCTTGGAAAGGAGGTTCTCACTTTACGTTTGACAATGTTGCAGTGCAAGTAGAACGTAATAGGTTAGAATTTAATGAGGGAGTTCTTCTACTTAGTTCTTTTTTACCAATTTTCTAACAAGACACATTTTTTTTTTAAGTTGACCAGGCTTGTTTTTCCAAATACTTAAAACTTGTTTTATTAAATTATTTTGATCTGCGCACTTTAAATAACATTACGAAAGCAGTAATCTGCAAGAGCTGCATGTCTCACCGCACAGTTAATACAAAGTAGCCGCGTGACGTTGCGGTCCGCTGTGGCTCGTTTATGGAATGTCATCGCAACACCAACTCGGCTCTATTAGAGCTTAATCAACCTCCCGCCTTTCATCCAATCTCGTTAACGAACTAAATTGACTTTCTTATTGTGCGCAGTTTCTCTCACACTATACGATCCAAGTTTATAAACCTCTTAATCCTACGTTATAGTTGCAAGCAGCGGCACTAAAAGCCGTACAACTGCATTTGCTTCTGAACAAACATCGTTTACTAAGTGTATTATCTGCCGTGCGCTACACATTGGAATGAGCCGAACTACTTAGCAAGTAGGCGATGTGCTTCCACTAAAGTGGGTTCGCGCCGCGGAGATGGCTCTCTGATGGCTTCCTACGAAGCTAGTTTGTCTTGTATCCTTCATTAAATGGGTAATAGCTTCAGCTTAAATTGACTACAAGCTTTATCCTTTAATGCTTTATGGGTAGGTACTACACAATGTTCACTTTCAATTAATTTGAGATGATAGACTCAGTATTATAATGTTGTTTTTACTTCAGACAACGTGGATTAATATAATAACTAAATTCAACAAACTTAGCTGAAAGAGGAAGGTTAATGGTAATTTTATTTCTTATAATAATTTATAATCATTCTCGATTATTATCTAGTTTTACATGTCGATTCACTATGATTTATTATGTATGCTTAAGCAAATGTTCAGACAATAAAATCTTGTAAAAACCTAATACACTGGCATCTCTATCCAGCTTATGTCGTTCTACTTATTGCAATCTGTAAAGAAAAAATAAAATTAAATTTAAAGACAAGAATTTTAAAACAGACTGTGGCCTTGTTTAGCCCTCATGAGGGTATCTTGTATCCAGGACTAAGCAGTAGATATATTTACCATAGAACTTTACTAACAATCAGTGTCAATTTTGAAAGGGAATTGAATTTTTACTTGTTCAGTTTTACATGGGAAATTGGTTATAGTTGGGGCTGCTTTCCTAATAGCATTTGCAGACTTGTCATTTTATTGAACAGAAAATTCTCCCGTTTAGCTGCATCTAGTTCTCAAAATTGCCTTTTGTAACATAAACGTAACATCACGCCTGTTATTTCCAAAGGCAACATAGGTGTGCCCATTAATACACCCACATTTCGCCAGTTATGTTTAAGTCTTATGTAATAGGGGGCGATCCTATTGCCATCGACTGGGTACAAATGCAAACTCCGAGGCTGCCACTTAGAAATTCCTGACGGATAATCCCAATAGCACTTTCCCCGATCTGGGAATCGAACCCAAGACCTCATACTCAGCAGTCGCGCCTTGCGACCACTAGACCAACGAGACAGTTGCCTTATGTGTTCAAATTTATTCTTACTAAAATAAAAAAATAAACATAAAAAACAACAAAATGGCGTCTGATCAAAAGGCGTGACAAATAAAGAATGACATACATAAGCTGGATTGAGTTACCAAGTTGTTGTATTAGTTTGCAGGCTTTTATTCTTCGGTTATTTTTGTATACACAATGAATCAAAATGATACCACAGATTATAATAAAAATATTTGTTTATGAAAAGGTATCCCGCAAGTTTTCAATATCCGCTTCCGCTGATGAAAATACAAAACTATAAAACACGATGCGATAGAATAGTTATTTTATTAAGCAAAAATAAAGTTATAAGAGATTGGTGTAAGCTTTATTGAACTAAAACATAATTGGTTTCCAAGGCTTGCCTTTGTGACTACATTGTGATGGATATCTATGTGGGACGTAGCTTCTGTAGTGTGTAGTGACTCGTGCTCATGACACGAGTCAATAGAGCTGACTGATGCAGTCAGTTTAGCTAATATGTAATATCAACCAACCCTGGAGCCATCGGTGACGTCATTACATGAAACAATATACCAAAACTATTAAACTATTTGTCATTATTAATTGAAACTCCCGTATACAAATCCAAAAATATTTCGCACCGTAAAACTTTTACGACTTACGAATTTGGAATTATATGGATCGTATTAACGACAATCATTATCAAGTCACGGATTTTACCAATTAAATTAAGAATATTCGTTAGCGTATAATATATTGTGTCGTTTAATTATTTTACAAGCGGTTGGTCATAAACAGTTTTATAGCAGCTTCCTAACAAGCAATGGTCGCAAATTGAAACTAACCGCAAAGTCTTTTAATTATTCGTCACGCAATCTTTTTAATGTGTTTAACTTAAAACAATTTTAGTGTATGTATAGGCACTTACCTACGCTTTTTTAAACTTTTATGATTGTCTTATAATTAAACCTCATTACAGTAATTTGAAAAGCTTTAGTATTTCTTGCTACGTCAAACGTTGCAGATTATGTAGTAATAATTAGTGGTTGGATAGACTAAGTTTGTTTTAGTGCTTCCTGTGACAGCTTTGGATGTCGAGTCAGATAAGCGTTGCTGGTTAGTATTCGCGCAAAATCACTGAATTATGGGCATTGTACATAAGCCGGGACCCCCGCTGGGACCACCCGCGTCTGTCCTCCGTGGAAGCGCGGCTGCTGTTGTGGACACGCTGCAGGTTTGTTGTGCACAAACACCAGTCTATTGTCAAGTTCTTTATGCTTAATTCACAACACATGTTTCATTGGAAGCAACAAAAACGAAAATTTTATTTCAAACCATATGTAGGCAGTGCGCATGTGTACTAATAACAATAAATCAACATTCACCTTGCATTACACTGCATTTGCCGGGGCTTGCGGTTGTGCCTTAACACATTGTCTACATAGCTCTATGGGTACCTACTTCACGTAATTTTGACTAAATCTCGTTAATGTGGGGCGTGCTCCAGCTTGTATCGGGGTATGAGCTTTTACGTTATTATGCAAATTGAAATTTGATACGCTTTCCGAGTTTGCGAGTTTGTTACCACTTAAGAAAGTGGATGCTGTAAGAAATTGGAGTAATGTGAGTTTAAATAGATGCTTAACTTATAGGAAATGAACAGTAAACGTTTTGGGCCATAACACCACGCGTTTCATCCCTTCGGCAGATAGGTACTTACAGATTCATGATTATCAGCTATACTTAAGCAATAAGGAAATTATTCTCATAAAATTATTAGTAAAAATCAATTGGGTTTTAAAGAACATTCACACGTTACACACGTTGAAAATATTCTTTGTAGTGCTAACGTTTGAAACAGTTTTTACATCATTGTCGGTCTACATCAGGCAGTTTGCCCTGACAAAAGCTCAATCACAGCTAACGACGGCTACTATTTGTCACAGCTCACAGAACGCGAAAAAGCAGGTGCGTTGGCGCATTTATTACGTCACTGAAAAATGTCCGGCGCACACGATAAATGCGACAGGACAAACGAGAGCCCACCGATGCAACACGCCGCTACTGACATATCCCCACCTAATGAGAACCACGCTACGATAATGAGAAAGAATATCCTCTATTCGCTTGTCGCAGCGTAATTAACTAACCGGATTCCTTGGGCAGTCTGCTAACTAAATAGACTTCTGTGCTTGTGGGTTTACGTTTCGGAGTCACAGTCCTATTTGATTTGTTCTTAGGGAATGTTTACCTTTCGGTTTCGTGTTAAATATTTTGTGTTTTGCAGGTTGGTATTCCTATGAGTCTAGTAGCCGCTTATTATGTATCCCCATGGGTTTTCCAAAGGAAAATTAAGTGATTTGGAGGCTGATGTTGAAGTGGTTTACTGTGTGACATCTTGTTCTCAGTTAACTATTTTAGAAGCAGTTCCTTACAGGTTTGAAGAAGAAAATTATTTCCGTTAAAAATAATTATAATGTGCACGAGTTATTTAATAATCTAAGTGTAACATATTTTTTTCCCATAAGTATACAAAAACCGACCGTTAGTAAAAGCATGTCACGGTCAGGGATATTGAAAGCAACGGTTAAATAAACTGCAAATACAAAAAATAAACTTTTTAAGAGGGTGAACCTTTTTCAAAAAGGTGTAATCGATAAAAAGTGGAGTTTTTTTCATAATAGAAACTGATATAATTTAATTTCCCTTACGAAACCAAAAGCTTTATTCACCGAAATTATAAAGCGTGGACGAAGGCATATGGTGCTTTCAATAGACTTGCCGATCGATATAATTATTTTCGAAGTTTAATTTCATTCACAACATGCATGTCATGTGTATGAAATTTTAATTTGACTGTCAATATTTTATTTTCTTGTAAACTTAACGGCAGATTGCCGTTTTAATGGTCACCCTAATTCGATACATGTGTATTTTCTGTTATATCAAAATTACTATGAATGTTATTAAAATTTGATGGTTTTATTTAATCCGTATGTCATAAACATTTAATAGCGATTCAATCGTTTAAAAGTTTATTTTATTCGAACTATCAAAATTATTCCAGATGGTTCCCAGATGGACCCTTGTTGAGCTGATCTGATGAACGGTGCCTAATTAGCGAATAAATATTACATTTGCAATGTCGAATATCTTTATATTTTTTGTTTCTGCGATCACTTATTTCTCTTTAAGAACTACATACTTTTGCACCCTATTTTTAAGAACTTTTTCATATTAAGTGCATTTTTTTAATACCCCTATGAATCAGACTTGAAGCGTTTATGACATACCTAGTCTCAATAATTTTCTCTCATTTAATTATATGTTATTTTATTCGGAATAGAATTTTGTGCAATTGCATAATGAATATGTTTAATGTACAAACGCAAAAAAAATATTACTCATCTTCTGACGACTTCTCACGGATTCCGTAGAATCGAATTCACGAGCAATGAGGCTTCCGTTACTTTCCGTTCTGTGACGGTGTGAATTGAATCTCCAAGACCAAAAAGTTCAAAGGAAATCATTGAGTACTATCACTGAAATTTATTAATAGTAAAATATGTGCATAATGCTCTAAAAATTAGTAGGTCATTTATGCTATTATCAACATTTACCAAAATTTAAGATTCACCGTGTAAGTGTCAGTAAAAGTCCGAAATTAACGATTGTCACGGAAAAGTTCAGCCTTTTATCACTAAGACTTTAGATCTTAGGATTAACGGACTTCGAACTTTTACTGTAACAGTGGTATGGTAGTAAATTATTAGTCAAACTTTATAAAAATGCACCACAAGTATACACTACAACAATGTTGTGATGTTGTTTTAACTCGTAAATTAGAGGCTGGTTTTGTTATTTCATCAGCATCATCGCGTATTATTGGAGTTGGTCTGCGCAGTGATTGTAAATGGCCGCGGCATCTGAGCTCGTTAGTGTTTTTGATAGATGACGGCCGGTCGTTTGTTGAATTTGTTGTAACGCTCGCTGGCCGTGTAAAAACACATGGTTCGACAACGAGATATAAATGGACACTCCCCTCGGCGATCTAAGTTAACGAGCCACAATATAAATAAGAAGAGGTTAATATTTTATAATTCTGACGCACGCTACACTAGTTAGCGCTCCAGTCCAGACCATTGAATATATTAGCAAAAATTATGCCTTGTTACGTGTCATTGAAGGAAGTGAATTCAAGGTATGGTTGAATTCATTAAACCTCAACTTTACCATTTTCTAAGTTGCCCACGAAATAAAAGTCAACAAAATTATTTCGAAACATGACCGTGTGGTGCGATAATAAATAATTGAATACGCGTTGACGCTGATAATTTGTAAAGTCATTATTCAATATTCGTGACATGAAGCTTATTTTCTCTGCAGCGTTTTACACTTTAGCACTTGGCCTGATGTAAAGCGCCGTCCAATAAGACAACGGCCGACTATTTTGACGAAGGCCGGTCACGTTTCGTCGATACTCACCATGAGAATATTTGTTTTTTATTGTGCGCCCGCCGTCGAGTAAAAATTGAAGTGTAATTTTACGTTTTAACTGGTGCCTGCCCCCTTTCGTTCCGCTCGCCTTGAGTGATGGTTATCATAATTGGAGAGAGGGTAGGTGAACAGTGCGCGCCGCCTGGATGATGACGGTGGGCGGGCACGCGACGAATATCCCTAACTACACACTTGTGCTTCCACTTCCACCCTTGTATTGAAGTAGGTCAAGTCTCATGGACTGTCCCGAAGGTACTAAACATAGAAGTTTATTTAATAAATTGTACCTACCTTAATAGTGACCGTCAGTAAGTAAGGTCACAGATTACTGAATAGTTACTACGTAACAGATACTTCACTCAGTACAAAATTTCCAATACCTATTACGATAATTGCCTACTCCCTCGCATCAACAACCACTGTATACTAAAATGCGCCTAAATGCTCAAGCGTACAGCAGTGATTGCTTCGCACCGCGAGCTCCCACAGTAATCGCAGGGCTGCGTCTTCGATAAAATTAAATTAACATAACTTTTTATCTATGTTATTGAGAACTGTGAATATGTTCTGACTTTTATGTGGCAGTTAAAAATTTTATCATTTATAAAATATTTAACCAACTTAACAAAAAGGAGGTGATCAGACATACAGATCATACTGAGAAGTTTGACTTGTATGGTTTGTAGGTATGTATGTTTGTGCGCGATAATCTCGCGTTTGGCTAAACCCATATCGATGCGGTTTTCAGAAAAGGACCTTTAGGAGAACGTTTTAAAATAAGTATAATACTTCTTAGTTTGATGATGATCTTCGGAGATGTTCACTAGAAATGAAAAAAAAAAGCCTTAAAAAAAGAGAACCGACTTCAAATAAAGCACTAAGCCGTAAGAAATAATTTGTTTTTTTTTTATGTTAGTGCTAACAGCTGGTAATTACGAATCGAAAAAGCACCGACATCAAAGAAGAAATTATTTCTTACGGTTTAGTGTTTTGAAGTCGGTTCTCTTTTTTAAAGTTTGTTTTATTATGTTTGTAAGTTTGTTTTGTTTTATATATTGGTGCTGACTGTGGAAGAAACCTAGATAAAACATAATAACACGGCATCGTAATACGCGAACGAACGAACAGCACTATTAAAATTGAACGGCGTGCGCGCGCTTCGCTTGTGAAAACCGCACTGATTTTGATCCGCCGGCGGACCGAGACCGCTCGGCTGGGCGGTAGGCACTTATAGCGCGCAAGTACATGGAGTGACGGAGGCCTGGTAAGGTAGGAGGTGTCAGATAACTGTAATCGAAGTTATTGATTGCATTAAACAAGCGGGTTTACCATTAGTGTTATCAATGCGCATATGTTGTGAGATGTTGTTGGCTAATACAATGGTAAGATTAATAATGCGGACGTATCGGGCAGGACCGTTATGCCGACGACACGAGTGATCGCGGACCAACAAGGGCGGAAGAGATGGACCGGATAATAAAGCATCAGCTCGCTGCATCGTAACTCAATACCGTCGACATAGAAATTGTTGGTTGCATCGCTGCGCTAAACTCTCCACAATACCTTATGGATGGTAATTGGCCAGTCTCTCTAATCGACGTGTTTCAATAATAATACACGTATGTTCGAGGTTTATGCTGACAGTCTTGTAGATTGAGTCCCATTCAAATATTTTAACGACTGTTTTAACATATCTGACTCATGAGACAGCGATAGCTTTTATTTTTTAATTTTTCTCAGCGCATGTTTTGCCATATTTATGGTCGGACTTAATCTGAAGTTGTCAGTAATTTTGCAGCTGTAAAACATGTGAATTTGGTAAAATACCTCAATGAAGAATTATTTTGTTTCTGGATTTTGTTTGTGGTGCTGCACTGGCCAAAAATTACGTGGCAATCATACCATACGTTACGACATAAAACTTGGTAAAAACTTATAAAACTTATTCTAAGGATAGTTTGTCAAACACAATTTACATGTCCTATCCAGTGCTTGCTATTGTTTTAGATAGTATTACAAGGGAGTCTAGTGTCGACATATAAAATACAAGATGTAACAGGTTCTCCGTGACCGGTACGCACGAAGAATCGTTTTCGTGCCGTGACGGAAGTAAATATCCATTGACACATCCTTCAATAGGTTTTTCATGATCACAATTACTATCTATTTCGGTACAGACGCGTTTGAAATGGTAATTATCTCATGAGTGTCATTTGTCGTGTTGAATGTTTAATAAGCTTTATTCTAATTTATGACAGTGCTAGTTGAAGTATATCCCACCTAAAGTGTAAAAAATATTTTTTTTGTTTTTTAAATTTTAGAAATATAATATATACTAGCTTCTGTCCGCGATTTCGTCTGTCCGTAGTCTTTTTAACTCTCGTTACGTTACGTATTTATTTGTTGCCGAACTTCCGTGGATTGTAGCGTGATTTTGTTTACCCTATACTATGAACATTATCCTGGCTAATATATCCAAAGAGATTTTTTTAATTCGACTGGTATTTCATTAGCCCGTTTAAATAAAAAAGCTTATCAGCTTTATAATATTGGTATCGTAAAATGATATCTTTAATTCTCTTCTGTGAACTTTAATTGTAATAAAATTCTTGCACTGCTAAATTATCTATTTGCATGTATTTATACAAATCTGTAGAAACTTCCTAGTGTATTGTTTCATGCAATGTGTTCGCGACTTGTTTATAAACAATAGCAATTTGCCTTTTGGCGTTAGGTCACGCCTGCCCATTGATTCTCTGCTACGTAATCGAAGGTTCTATTATATTATCTATTCAATATCATACAGATGTGCACCCTTATAGGCTGCTGATTTCTGTTATACCGGACTTATTGAAACGTAGCTGGAGCCTAATTACAACAGTTAGTACAACAAAATTGCATTATTTACATCGTGGAGCAAAAGAATTTTTAAACACATAAACCTAAGGATTATGAATTTTCTGCTAATTTTAAAATACACATATTACGTGTTTGAATTGCTTTAAGACACTAACTAGTTTATGATTTTGTGTACAATGAGTTTTTCGTAGTAAATGTTACAATTTCAACAGCTACAGATAATTTTTATATGACAACGTTTCATTATAATACCGATTTTAAACGACGATAGTTTTAAGAAATTGAATTGAATTCGATATTTTGACATATACTCTTACCTAATAGTTTACAGAACCGAGTAGTCACAATTTTAAAAGCGACAGTAAAACTTGTCAACTTACAGTAAAACTTGCGGCTAGAATGTTTTAAATGGCGAGAATTGGCCTTCTGACGTATTGTAAATATGGTGTAACTGTTTACAGCTAAGAGGCGCGGCAATTAGCTGTGCAAGAGGTGAACGGGACCTGGCCTCTCGCTGGGACTAGGGACCTACGGGAGAATTCGTGTATCGCCACCAGTATTTGTAGACAAGTATTTGCATGCTTATTGCCGATACACTTGCGTAAATAGAACGAATTGATCGCAACATACGTTTCTAATGTTGACCAGAATAGGTACATTTCTTTTTTGGACATGTTTTTTGTGTACTCATAGTTTAATAATAAAATTAATATCGATTTCGCGGCATTCTCGATTAAAAAGGAAGTATTAGAATTTACGTTAACGCATCAAGATCTTTTAAAGTACTCCCGTTTTTCAAACAATATTTGGGAATTAAACTCAGCTAGATTTGTACCAATAAATATGGCAGATGAAAGCTTCATAAACTTTTTATAACGCGACACGTGCTCTCCGTATCGTTTTCCAAGCATATTGAACGCGCACATACCATTATTAGCTTTTTTAATTTAGAAAGTTTTTAGATCATCTTTTTTATGGTAATCATAAGGACAAGGTGTCGTACATGTGGCGTACATGAGTCGCGACAGGCGTGTCGTTTTTTTAATTTATCAGCTGTTTTGCTATCGACTGAGTGAAGAATGATATAAAAAGAAAGGGGAGTCAGTGATTGCATGACGGCTGACAGGACAGAGTGGAAGAGGAAAACGTGTTGCGCCGACCCCAAATAACATGGGACAAGGGCAGGAAGATGATGAGGAGCTGTTTTGCTAAGATAATACTTGCATCAGTATTCTGATAATAACATTTACATTTCATGTTTTGCCCATTTCTAAGCTAAATAATTAGCAGGAGTGTTTGTTTCACTAAGTTTTCACATAGCCGTCGAGAATTCCTGAATCCGCCACTAAAGAAGATGGTTTTGTTACTTACATTTCCATGGGTCACTGCATCTATGTATGCTTATTAGGTACATATCGAAGATTCTCTATGAGGGCACAGTATAATTTCGACATCATTATTATATCATCAGTCACTTCAATCTTATAGTCAATTGTATTATTACCTATAGTGGGTATTGATTTGACTTCCTTTATTTAAATACATAGGTAATCGAAATCGGAATATGTATTTATATAGACAATCTCTATACCTACCTACTGGCTAAAGCTTCCATTTTATTCACGTTACATTCGATTCTGATAGAACGATATTTTCATTTCAAAGTTACCGTGATTTGAATAGTGCCTATGTTTGATTAAATTCAACATAATCACAGTTTGTATGAAACAACTCAAAATTCTATGTTAAAGCGACTCTGTTGTACAGTTTTAGCTTTAAAAGCGGTCTCGTAAAGAACCTTCTGTGAATTTGTTTCAGTACATTTTATCAGCACGTACTTGGTACTGAGACGCAGCTATAACATTATTTCAGAACACGTATCGCGTTCAGATAATCTAATGCAGAAGCGTTATGACGCATTTATTGGTTAAAATGTGTTGCGCTATGTAAGGTCACGTAACCGTAATTAATCGAGAATATTAGAAATACGCACTTTTAGCACAGTATTTATACTATAATTGTAGACTTTTCGCAAATGATTTCTAAAAATGAGCATTACCTGTACATAATCAATTCATTATGCGGTTCATTGCAGAAATAGTAAGTAGACTAGCTCTAGCTTGCTACTTCGTCCGCGTCAATGTGGGTTATCGCGGATGCAGACGAAGTCGCTGAATAAAAAGTAGCCTGTGTCCTTTTTTGTGATTCACACTTACCCCGTACCAGTTTTACCAAAATTGGTTTAGTAGTTTAGTCGTGAAAGCGTAACAGACTGACAAACAATAATAGACAGACAGAGTTACATTCGCATTTATATTATTATGGATATGGACTTAATCTTTATAATAAAAGTCGCTGAGAGACCGAAGAGTCAGTTTTAAAGATCTTTTGGTTGAAAAACAATTAAAGTATTAAATGTAAAAATACCAGTCGATTGGAATTATAAAATACTTTTAAATACTAACTTTTGCCAACCAGAAATAAATGTTAAAAAATAAGGTGCACTATTGTCAACGGTTGAATAAAAGTAAATTTTCTTTTCAATGGGAATGTGTTCTGTGTTCGTTGAACATTGTCGCTTTTCGTTGGCCGTCGGTGGGTGCCGGTACATGCCGAGACAGACCTATTCAAATGTCAGTGTGAAGACCGCCCCCCCTCCCCTTGCACACCTCGCGCTCGCCTCTTCACAGATACTGAAATGTCACTCGCCACACGAAGCAATCAATTTCGTATTTGTATGCTCTGCCTAGATAGTGGTAGT
This sequence comes from Hoplodrina ambigua, assembly GCA_949774945.1. Classification (NCBI taxonomy): domain Eukaryota; kingdom Metazoa; phylum Arthropoda; class Insecta; order Lepidoptera; family Noctuidae; genus Hoplodrina; species Hoplodrina ambigua. The sequence goes on from OX458973.1 coordinate 8,775,837, forward strand.
AGTAGATTTATCGAATCGATGAGCTTGTATCTTGTTTTGATTTTTACATTTTAGTATGTAAAAGTGCCTGCCCTTTTTTTCTTTACACTTCTTGATCAAGCAATACTATTGATAACTTCCAAGTTATCCTACTAAAAATAATAATATGTATGTACGTACATTTCCTCGTAACTATATTATTATCAAATTGAGATTGTAAATGATGCTTAATACCTACATTGTGAAATTTAATTCAATCTCAGCCATTGTAAGTCTTCGCTAAATGTCGCACTAATTGCTTTGCGCAACTGAAAGATATTCACGACATAGAGCCGTCTGTTTGTTAAAGTTTATTAGCAGGAAATTAACGAACTATCTAACTTCACCCATTTGTAATATCTTTACTTCATTAAACAATAAAGCGATTGCTAATTCTGATTCTGATACACCTATTTTTGTTATTTAGGCCAATATTTACATTTTCAATTAAAATTCACTACACAGTAGCACAATTTCTTAACCTTGTTCGAAGTTAGAAAGCGATTAATCAACGTCTAACAACATTCTTATTCCCGTCTACGTAGCGTAAGAAATACAGCCTTTAAATGTTCCTAAGATAGCTTCACAGTTGCTGGCAAGCAATTGTCCCTTTTAACCGGTTGGCCTCATTAGCATGGTCTGATCGCTCTGGCCTATCAACCTCCTCAGATTGATACATTGACGGTAAAGGTCTTTTTAGTAGTTGCTCCAACTTCATTCGTAATTAGGACTGCTTGCTTGTCGTATCTGGCTTCGTTTACGTTTGATCGATTGTCTGTGCTTTGATCTTACTTTATACAAAACGTTATTTATCTAGACACTATAATGTGAATAGGCTGTCGTGTATACTTCACTGTATATAGAATTCAATAGATAGGAGTATAAGGTAAGGAACTCGATGCGGACAATCGCGTACTCGCTATCGCAATTTAACGAGCCACGATTGTTTTTCTCAGTTCTGAATAATATTGAACTTGAACGTCCCTTGGTATCTGATGGCGATACTTTCGTTGGGCGGCGCTGTACTGTTAGTTGGCTAGCTTACAAATGAACGGTGTGATTATGGGCGCGCGGATCTAACTCCGCGATAATTTAAATGTTCCCGCAACCAGCACCACTACAGCCCGTGAGATGGCAACGATTACACCCGTGACTTCCTCTTATGGTTGCAGTATATCTGTGAGTTTTGAATAGAGTTACGGCCACCACCACTTAACAATGTATAGGTACTTTGATTATAATTTCGTATACATTAAAATTCAATAAAACCGCAACTTCTAATTATTACATTGTTGTATTATTACAACAATTTAATTTAAAAGTTGTTGTATTATTAAAACTGAATTAAATACAACAATTTGTTAGCCACACAGCCGCGTGACATTATTTTGCAAAAACGAACCGACACCTGTTGGTTAAACTAGAAATTACAGCTCAACTATGTTACTAATGTTTACACGGTTTGCCTTTAAATCTTGGACTTTATATGACTTAGTCTGCCGAATTTAACGGCGAAATAAACGGCGGTCATTTTGATACTGAGCAGGGTTGGTGGTAATAAAAATGATCCTATCTCCTTAGTTACATAATTAAGGTAGTAGGTAAATTGTAGTTCGTGTATGTAATCCGAGTGGCCCGCCTGCCGCGAATTCGATGCGCGCCTCTCGAGCTTAAACTTTCAGAATACGCGATATGGATCTCACGTTTACCGCCGACTAAATAGCGGATAAATTAGCTAACCGAGTTAAATTAGTAGATCCAGCAGCTGGGCTTAGATCACGGTTTTACTGTTTTTGGTAGGTATAAATATTCTTGAAGGTGTGGATAAAAAATGTAGATTGTTTATATGTGTTTTCTGCAATTGACAACATAGTTAGTGTAAGAGAGTCTTAAAAGTCGAAAAGGAGAGTATAAATACATGCATAAACAAAATCATCGATATTTTACCTAAAAATTACCGTGATATAATAGAAACTCTTATGGCATTGGCAGTGCATATCAATAAGAAATACATAGAACAGTTTCCCTTTCCATAGTGTCTTCAAGTTGGTATTTGGAAAAGGAATACGCCATTAGGTAAAGTATTCAGAAAAAAAAACCAGTAAATGTCAAAACAACACAGAACAAAACCCTCCGGTGTTAACGTTTCACGACTTTTCCTTCGCAGCTAAGTTGCGCTGCATAAGTGAATCGCAGATTCAGCGAGTGCCGACCTCCGCTCCGTCCCGTAGGTATCGACACTACGAGTCGAAGAGGAAGTTGTGCCTACTTAAAGCCACTTTACAATGCTACGTCCCGACGCCCTTTGTGCACTTGTCGTGCGTTGACTGGTTTGGAATAGTGGCCGCTCTTCGCGGAAGCGAGATCGAATTGGCCGATTGGTGAAGACACGCTGCCGGAGAGCTCAATCTCTTGTGAGATCGCTTATTGCTACTGTACCGCACCTGCGCAAAATTATTTTAGAATCATTATCTTCACTTAAGGCTAGTAATTGAATATCGTTTTTAGTAATTTAATTCTCCAGAAAATACTTATATTTTTAATTATTAGGTACCTTGACTTAAAAAATATAAAAAATGACTATTTTTGGGAAGGATTAACATATTTCTGTGCATATAATCAACATTTTTAATCAAATATTTTTTCTTATGTATAGATCTAAATCCACCTTAACCTTCGCTATGTATGGAAATAGAATAACATGGTTATTTTTTTCAATGAAAATTTATGATGGATCGTCACAAAATCTATGATTGATTCGTGCTGTATTATTCGTTGCTTTCATAAGAGTGCCTTCAGTAGGTGCTCGCGTCTGCGGCTTTCCGCGCCCCTTCAGTCACTATGATTGATTGCTCGCCGGCAAACTTCATATGTTTGGGAGATAATTTTGTATTTCAGCCGTAACCAGATTATGTGTGAAAAGAATCATCACTTTCTTTCGAGTTTCTCCGTACAGTTTGTCCTTCATTGTGACGCCGCATTTTTCTCGCTCGATTACACATCCATGTCTTTTTAAGTAAGCTCCTTGCGCCAGTTTCAGCTACTCCGCAATACGTGTATCTAGGTTGTCATAGGAGAATGTTTCGTTATGTTCTTTTGAATTATTTAGTACTTAGCGTTACTTAATCACTCATTCTATCTGAAAACAGTGTCAACTCGATGAATTATAGTTATTTGAATATTATTAGAATATTTCTGTATTGGCAAACCTCTGGGTTCTGAAATTGTGTAAGTCAACGGTTAAGGCGCTGGCACCGACAGAACTGATTCTATTCACGCGAGAAATGAAAGTGACTGGCAGCTGTATTCCTATACGTTATGCGGTTCTGCTCCTTGTTGCGAATTTATTATCTACCTATGACATTTTAGGATAATTGAATTCAGGAATTATGTCATGCCCTAACGCCTAAAGGTAGAATAGTTTTACCTTTAATGTAAAGGTGGTAAATATTTTACTTCCAAATGTACCTAACTTAAAGCGAAAAACATGCACCTAACGATCAATTCATATTTATATGTTAAGTTTAGAGTCCGCGATATAGAGAATTTAGTCCTAAAATTTTAAATGTTAATTCATTTTAGTTTTTAACTAATATCGTTGCCAACACCTGGATGCGACAAAATCTTTATACGAAAAGACAGAATTACATTTAAAATGGGTAGACTTAAAGTAAGTGGTGAGAAGATAGTCGGCGGTCGGTAGCTCGTTAGAGATTGACTATCTCACGCTATCGAGATCGCGAGCAAATTGATTTGCGCACGCGCACCTCCAAGTATCGGTTGACAAAGCCGACGCTGATTGAATATCTAGACCGCACATTGAAACACTGAGTAATTTTACTAGTTCAACGATTTAAATTGCTTGAACTGCAAATGATGATAAATTATACTCTACCCTGACATTTGCTGTATAGATACTAAAATCGATTTACTAAAACAATTTTATGATTGCAGTTTATAACGACATCGATTTCAGCTAAATCCAACAATTTCGCAGACGTTCTTTGATTTCATATTCTGACTCAGAATTAAATTATCTTCAGAATACATTATTTTAGTTAAACTCAATGTGAACGGCAATAAATTACTTCAAGCATGTCGCATTGTTGAGGCGATATCTTAATTCAAAATAATTTGATGACATAGAGTACAATTACTGTCCGCAACCACTTCCCACGGCAATACTGGCGTGTCCACAGAACTGGAGCACGCTGTGACACATAGAGCGCTCTTGGGGAACGTAATGCCGGTAATATAACAATACTCTTACGGGTACCATCCTAAGATGACCTCTACCGCTTCTGAGACTAACGCCCAGAAAATGAGAATGAGTACAACCGTATAGGTCTCGGAGTAATGGTGTTTGGGTATAGTGCTCCAACCTCGTAGCGGTTTCATAACGCTGGCATTTGTGTGAGAGCGTCGACGACGCCGAAGTCGCGCTTTGTCGTACAGCCTACGGGCTTGTTCAACACACGAATAATTGTAGCGAGATATAACCATACTGTTGCTTAATTTATTCCATGTCTTCGTATAAAATAAATGCAAGTTAAGATAGGAGAAATTTTAATAACTGCCTTTATAGCGGGATGTTTTAGATGTCTGCATTAGCAGATGTAGATCCAGAACGTGTTGAATAATTGATTACTTCTTCATATAAACAGATTAGTAAGCTATCGTTGGTGCTTACGCACGTGACAGAGATTGGACACACTATAAAACAATACTCTTATTATAAATAAAGCTTCTTCAAAAAAAAAAAAAAAAAAGAGTTCATGGGATATTGGAAAAAGTGATTGGTTTGATAAGTGGATTATTTATAGTAGTTTGACTTAGTTATTCCTCGAGCCACTGTCAAACTTTATGGAATGACTAATTAATTACATAGCAGCTTCGGTGTGACGGGGTTATCTTGAACAAAACAAATGTTCAAAATTACAAATTAATCAAAAGTCCCATGACACATTTTCTAATGCGTCAGACATAAAAGCATTCAGAGAATAAACTAAGAGCTACTAGAATGTCAACAAAACTCCTTGAAAATGTAATTTAGTATTTGATTACACGCAGCATTACTGGGAAACGGTTTCATGTAATTACGTGAACTGTTTTGTTTAAACAACGCTTATGGTGATATTATTCGGGTTCGTCATCGCCAAATCTCTTTATAATAGAGTTGTTCTTCTCAAAAACTTAAATTTGGCATCATTTGCTACATAATTACGGTGGTGTCGTTGTCTGATGGACATAATTTGGCTCATTACTCGGTTCCACTGAGTCAGTCACAGTTAGAAGTACTCAAGTTGTAATTTAGGTCGAACCGTGACTTGATTTGCATGTAGGGCGCTTTGCTAAGGTTAGGAACCTTACCTACCTGTGAAGTATTTTCTATTCATAGGTTTTACATAAACTTTCCAATCGTTAGTTGACGTAAATGTTGCAAACGTTGCTTATGACTGTAGAAATATCTGTTTACAAGCTTCTTGCAAAGCTTGACATTAAATGTAGGTAGGTAAATTAACGAAAGGAAAGTTTATTACATAATTTCAAAAGGATACCAGAAGTAATTTAAATTGCAAAAGTGACGTCTCGGTGACGCTTCTATTACTGGTGATGACTAGGCAGAGGCTGCGTCGGCTCTCAGATAGCAAGCAGTGATTCCACACGTCAAAACATGCGATTGACAGCGATACATTAGGAACTATCGAGCGGTCGCATTGCTTACGCCGTCGACCTGGGAGTCGTAATTTTTCACTGTCAGGGGTGAGACTAAACGTCCTCGTCATCGTTTCGACTAGTGACTGTCAAAAAATGTTAATGCAATTTTCGCTTGCACGACAAGGGTGCTGTAAAATATTGCCGTTAGTAAACACCTTTCCGGTTACCAAGTTCCGAAGGGAACCTACCTTGTTTATTTGGATATTATTCGTGTGGCAACGGTTTGTCCTCTATCAATCTTAGTCACTATATATTTGTTTATACTATTATGGTGACTGTCATGTTTTACAAGAATTATGATTACAGAATGGTGTGCAACAATACCGGTTGCAGGAACGTGCTTTGATAAGCAAGTAGGTATCTTGCGCAAGTGTCCGGAGTCCGGTTGGAAATGGTCGAAAAGGCGTAGTTTAGTCGTGCAGTTTGTTGATCTGGTTGGTTCTGCGTGTCGGTCATGGCGCAGGAATCTGTTCACGTGTATTGTTGGGACTGCCGCACGCCGGCGATCCCGCGATAAAGCTGGATATAATCGGTTTAGGCACGCTGTCGCTCACCAGTCTATGTACTAATTGCCATGCTTATGTGTTACGTGGCCCGGTTAATGTCCGCTAAAATATCGCGTGCATTTGCGCAACACTTTAGGTAATTGCATGATCGATAGATTGACATAGAGATAACATTGTCTGCGTTGTCGTTCTACTACCCTTTTAGAACATTTGCGTTATGAAATGATGATTTCATTTTGGAGGCTAACTCTAGGCTACCTTTTACAAAATGACTATCGAATTTTTGTTGTTTTATCTATGCGTTTTTGGGAGTAAAGTATCGTCTACAATTTAAAAGTTATTTAACAATATTTTTCTAGCGTTATGCTTGTTGCTGCTTTTAAGCAATATTCATTCAAGCTCATTTATTCATAAAAGTATAGAATTAATCAAAAGTGACTAAGGTTTTTTAAGAAATATGTGTTATATAAGGTAATGGCAGCCCTAACTTTTATTATTCTGCTGTCCTTAAGAGTTTGGACTTTGAACAAGATCTACAAAGGCCTCTAAGTAACATAACGTACTCAAATTATCTTGGAGTTAGATCTTAAGTCAGTGCCTAAGCTTGATCAAAGCCTTGGAGCACTATAAAATTTACATTTACATTACGTTTGCTCCAGATTCTACTAAAGTTGCGACTTTAGCTTATAGGTTTTATTGACAATTTATATCTCCATTCTGCTTACATAAACGCTATGCTTAATGTTGAGGTGGGAACTTCTATTAAACCAATACGTGAGTTATTTGATACTTTTCATAAACAGCAATATTTTGCAGCTACGATATGTTCAATGGTATGAGTTGCTACAAGCACGAGCATTGTAACTCACGCGCATAACCAATGTTTGAAAATGAAATTGGATTTTGTTCTGCATGACATTTTACTCATGTGCTTGAACCGCAACATCGATTTCCTTTGCTCTTTCTCTACTCATATCGCTAAAAGCAGTGGCACGTTGAAAAGAGACGTCGCGAATTTTGTGAATTTCCGTCGAATGCCTCGGATCGGGTCACTCGTGCTATGTAAATTTGAGACCTTTTATTTTCTCGTGCGGTAGAATGTTATAATGGAATTGTGGGGCGATGTTTGTGTTGCCAATGCTTCTGCCGCACGCGTGCTTGCTTTGTAAATGCTATCGATACCGTGCCTTTAATATCGATTAATTTTCGAAACAATGTTTTCGATTTTAAAGTTCACTGGTGCACAAGTCACGAGCCACGGGCTTGCATCTGCTTTGTTTACATTTTCAATAACTATGTTTCACTACGTTAGCGCATGTATTTATGATTTATGTACAATAATAACACAGTTCTGTTTATATGTTAGGTATAATGGTAAAGGTGCCTTTTGTATTGCGTGAGCGCAATATGCAAGAGATTCAATAACAATATTCGTTGTCTCGATTGGCAAGAGTAATTTTATTTTCTTGAATAAAAAATAAACATTCAATCTGATACATTAATGCAGTCTCCATTAAACGATTAAACGTTGTTCGCTCATCTGCATGCATGCAACGCAGTAGCCGTCTTCAAAGCGCAGCCGCTCGAATAAATTCGGATTTGTAGTCGTACTGTGGATCCATTTCCAAACATTCGTATTTGGAACACAACACTACGGAATGTGCTTATGTAATACGCTATATATTTAATATAGCTATGTTTATAAATATTAATGATAACATGAGATTTGGTGAAAGTATTACACCCGTATATTTTCAAATAATAATTTATAATTATGATTGTTGTAGTGGGCAGATTTTCCGGTTTCTAATTACTTTATTTAGTGAGTTGTGGACAATGATATGTTTAACATATATAATCATGGCATAAGCGTTTTAGTTATGAGCAACTGGGGCTCTACGATAAAAATAAAGCTCTTTATTTATGAGGCGCTAACTAGTTTAGTAGTGATAAATTGTGTTACAAGCCAAAGATACAATAATAAACAATTTGTTACCAAACATTTATTAGAGGTTTTTGTTTATTGAGCCGTGATAAATACTGCTTAAAGAAACTGGTATGTGGTATAAAGACAGAGTAGCCGTTGGCAGAGGCTGCGAGTAGGCACACAACTGATTAAAGCCTACAATCAGGTCTGTAGTTCGGCAGGGCCTGCTCTTTGGATTTACGATGTGCCTGACCGACGCTTATCGCATGCGAATGATCTGCCCACGGCGCACGGACCGCTCCGCACACATATTTTATTTTATTCGCGCTACTGTGATGTAATGAGCTGATAAATGGGAGAAAACCACCAATTAGTGTCGATGAATTTATTGTTTCTACTTAAAACGTTGGAGGGCTACGTACTTAATCTTAAATTACATTTTTAAATTTGTTGCTTTTGAATTTAAATCATTATTTAGATTGTTGCCAATTACATATAAATATGTATATAAATTAATTTTAATCTGATTTTGTCTTACCGTGACTTATTCTGCACCATATAGCTACCATATTGATATATTTTACGTAGAAAATTGCAAAGACAATACTCTAGTAGCGTCCTTGAATGTCTCATTCGTTTATTTTGTTTGGCAAATAAAAATCATGGAATTATTTATGAGAGTGACTAAATGAAATTCGGAATGTCACAGTTGTGAATCTTAAACCGGTGGAATACGAAAAAACCAACTTACTTCATTCTCCTCTCTATGTAAGCCTAGACTAATGGACTAGACTCTTGTCCAATTGATATTTATTCTCGGCTCTGATCTTTAACCTAGCACGCACTCCTAGCTAGACAGTTTGATTAGTGACGACGTCTTGAGTGTGAAAATCAGTAACGGAACTCTTACTTTAAGCAATAGTTAGCCAAATTAATATTACTTCGTTTTATTCAGTGTATTTCGCACATGTGGGCAAAAATCCAACCCTGTTTTTTTTTTTCTTTTTTTTCTATTTTGTAAATGTGAGTGCCATGGAGCCATTTATTTGCTATTTATTTTATAACTTATATCTAAATATTTGTTTTTGTTCTGTTAACTAAAAATACCATTGTTTTCAATTCGCAGTTTGGTATCTACTTCGTTCATCACATGAACATAACAAAAAAATAAACAAAGAAACTGTACCGAAAATTAAATGAATCGTGCTATGGTACCACAGGCCACTTATGAGCGCCAGAATCACTAGATGTAACAACACACTCCTAAAGAGCGTGTACACTGCAGCAGAGAATTACTTCATCCAATTGCAACGAGTGCAAATGAAATGACAAACTGCACTAGTAAGGTCATGAGTCACGGGAGCGGGTGCGTGTGACGCCGTTGATTTATCTCGCTTCATTACACAAACCGCTCGAGCATTTAATCGGACCGCGGGAGGCGCCCGCGCATAAGTGTCGACCGCGCTCGTACTGGTGTATACTGAAGTGTTAAGACGCTGGAAGTATTTAAGATTTAAGAGTATATAATTATTGTGTATTTGTGAAAAGAATCACTACATAGGTGCAGGTTAAAAAATAGATGGCGATCTACTGTAAAATTTGGCGATGATAAAATTATAATTTTAAATACCGCGATGAAAAGTCATTGATATCTCACATGAAAGAAATTTTATTGATGATTGCAATGAACTACCGCTTTCAGAATTTCTGGCCCAGACTTAATTATGATGAGGCTGATGTTCATAGTTTCGAAATATTTTTAAGCCTACACTGCCTGCTTTTATTTTTCAATTATTTTTTTTATCTAAGCAGCTCTATTAGTGGTATAATAATAATAATAACAAAATTAGTTATATTGTAGAAAAAATAATGAAGCACTTTTGTGCTCGATAACATTCAGAAGTCAGCTTCTTTTAAGATTGTCCCTTTTGTCCATGTCACGCAAGAAGGCTGCGTTGATCGAAATCGACAATAATTAAATATCTCATGCGCCCTTTAATACACCAGTTTATTCACTCTCTGTCTTCACTGCGTATTAATTAAGATTGATACGAAATGTTCCCTCTTTAACTGTCGAGTTATTTATTTAGTTACAAGTATAAATTATTGCCATTTAATGTGAGTGAACGACCCGTCCTGTGAAAAAATACAGCGGCGAATTCGTTTCCAACAGTTAAATTTGACGCGTATACAAAAGACTTCAACGGGCGGCTTGCGATTGTGCCGTGTAATATTTTTAGTTAATTTTTTCACCAAATCAGATTTCAGTTTACAGTTCAGAATAACTGCGATTTTGAAGTTTTATCGATTTTAGTATGGTTATTTCAAACTGTAATGGATATTGCTAAAAAGAGTTAGGTGTTCATACTTTTGCGTTTTGGGTCTTTAAATAGTTTTTTATCACTAGTCATTTAACGTTGCTTCAATTCACATTCGACTTCGATTCGATTCGAAGACTTTTAAAAACAAGATAGCGATGTTGTGTGTAAGGATTCCACAATATTTTTTATTCTTACAATTTTTTCAAACTAATTTTGAAGTTAGTTAAATAAATGTTGCATAAGTAAATTTTATTGTCAATACGCTGCCTCGCAGCTGCAATTTTGTATCAAGATAAACGGAAGGCATCAGTAGTGGCACATTTGCAATGCTTTGCGATTATCCACACCAACTTAGGATGAGTATCGGGCTTACATGTATCATACACACCGATGACCAAATCGCTTAAATATTTCAACCTTATGCTGCTAATATACGGTTCATATTCATTCGTCTCGATTGTTAAGTCTAGTCTGGTCCACATGAAATTTTAATAAGAGCGTGTCACACGTCCAGGGCGAAGCTTCTTAAATTTATGATGCGCTTATTAATCCAATTTTAACGGTTTCTGTGTTTGATTGAAGCTGTTAGTTTCTTTTTACCTATTGCAAACCAAAGATATGAACCCGTGAGAAACGCATTTTGATTTTAATTGTCTAAAATAATAAATACTTTAAAAATTGTAGATCAGAATGTAAAATTTAATTGGCTGCGGTTTCCTAAATGATACATAAAAATAAAAGAAAGTGCATCTCCTTTAATTTGACAACTGCAACTTGTAAATATTAAAGTGGCGACTTCCTCGGGTTGATAAAGGAATGTAATTGTTACGTCGGCGGCCATTTTGTTTGCGGGTGGGGTCAACGCGACCCCGCCTTGCGTTTCCGCCACGGGATAATTAAATATTACCCCACCACAAGACTTCCTCTGAAGAAATGTGATTATATATACATCTGTTTATTTTATTTTTTTAAGCTCTTTACACGCTCTTTCATAATGGGCTTTAAGGAATATTTATATAAAGAAACATTATTATCTCATTTCAATTGCACTTATGTTGTGGTTTCTTTTATTTGATTAACAATGCACGTTGCACACACTCGTAAATATGTTATAACAATAATATAAGTGTTTTTAGGGTTTCGTAAGTCAAAAGATAAAACGGAGCCTTTATATCCGTCTGTCATGAAGTAGTTGTTTTCAACATCTATGCAACGTTAGTATTTGAATTTGGCACGATGTTAGAACTTGCAAGATCGCAAACCGAACATCAAAGATAAATATTTTTGTAGATTTATTTAGGTTGTGTAGTTAATATCTTACGAAAAACAGTATTAATTATGTATCGGGTTAAGTATAAACCAAAAAAGCTTCCTTTAGGGGTTCTTAAAATATACTTTAAATTTTTTTGGTATCTCTTGGAATAAAAATATCCTTACTTATCTTTTAGGTTTCTACAGATAGAGACTTGACCTGAATAGGATTATATTATGTCTTGCGCAATAGTTAAATACGAACTGACAAAAAAAAACAAAAAAATCGGTGCTGATTTTCATATATGTCATTTAGTAGTAGAGTAAGCCTAAGTTTAGTAATTACGCGCAATAAATATCTTCAGTAATTACGACACTTCAGCGGTCGTTTTATACATAATCTCAGTGTAGTTTAGTTCGGAACCCTAACTGTGCGAGTCCGACTTGCTCCTGGTAGTCTTTTCTAAGAATTAAATGATTTTTACTATGTTAGTAGGTATTTATTTTAAAACACTGGGAAGCTTAAAGCAATTGTGTTTTACGAGTCTAGTTAGTAATTAAGATTTATTACGAGAGAAAAGTTAATTTACTTTTATACCAACGAGAATGTTTCAAGAACAAATTTGCTATGAATTGCAAGTCTAACACCGGTCTAGTACGTGTCGGACTCATACACGTAGGGTTCCGCACCATCATACAATATTTAACACAACTTAAGTACTATAAAATAAGTTTATAATCGTAAAAAAGTAATAATTTTGTGATATAGCTACAAAATTTGGGTTGTCGAATTTATTCCTTTACTTGGTATTACTTTTTGGCAAATTTCACGATTTGTTTCAAGTTTTGGTTCCCTAGCGACTGATAAAATATGCGCTATAAACGACCTTATCTTTATATTGCGTTGACTAAAAGTTTAATTTTTTTTACTGCTCAAAGGGGTAGCCGACCTGATTATTTGACATTAATTTTAGCTTTACCTCCATGCGTTTCTGAGAAAAAGGGTTCCGTTTTGCGGACTGAGGTGCGGAACCCTAAAAATGTTTAAATAATAATTGTTTAAAATCTTGCTCCATTAAACGGGGTTTATTTTCTTCCTATAACGACCGTACATAGATTGCCACATTTAAAGTTATGTGCAGTTAGTTGTTAAGGAATACAAACCTTATTTCAAACAATTTCTGATTTTCTTTACGTTCTAGTTTTGCTTGAGCACGCAACACAACACTTAATGGCCCGAATTAACTTTTAACGTTAATGTTTGTAAAGATTTTCTCCTATCCGTTAAACACAACGGTTTTACGGCTCATTGTCAGTAGAAGGTATTATTCTGACCACAATTCGAAAATTTTCTCTTTCGAGTTTCTATTTTAAGTGTCTTGCTGGGTTAATAAACGATTTTAGAATGTCTCTTTTACGTTCAAATCAAGCATGAAAACTAGCGGCCAGTAAGTACGTGCTGCGGGTGATGAATTTCTAACCGATAAAAAGATATTAAAATCATTGCCAAAATATGGCGACGGGATCTTTGATAATAAATTACGACTGTAATGATTACGAATAGAATTCAAACTTAAATTAAATCACATCGAAACAATAGTAGGTACTACCTTTATCATATGTACCAATTCCGTAAACATTATTTCAATTATATTCTTAAAACACAATCAGCTTAATCCTCTAATTGAATCACAAAGCTAACCGCGATATAGGATTAATTAACCCCTGGGATAAATACTGTGTATCGTTCACGTTGTCATCTGATAGCGTTTATAATTATGCGTGCAAAATTACGAGTAATATAATTGCATGCTAGAGGAGCTTCGTATCGCGGCACGCCGCGCGTGTCTTTGATTTAGAGCAAATTGAACCGGGAGATTGGCTGTTGAGAGAACATCTCATTTGACGCTGCAATGCTTCCAATTGTCTCAAGACTTCGACTCTATCTATTGTGTCTGCAGTTATCATCTTGGCGTTGTTAATGCGAATCAGCTTCCATATTGGAAATCTTCTTGTTCTGTGTCACATTGTTTACTGTTGTACCGTTTGATTAGAATTGTAGAAATAATATAACGGAAACAAATAATTCCAAGGATCCTTATATCTTTATTATTGTTTCTAACACTATAGCTGCGATGCACAAATGTTGTTTAAGCTGGAAGCCAATTATACTATGTATTTTAAAACGATCAAAATCTAGTCACAATCTCATCCCTGCGACAGTCGATGTCCAAAAATTTATGTAAATTAGTGTAATTTTTGACAGATTTAGACAGAATTTATTGTGATTGCGATCGTTCCTAACGGTTCCTTTCCTGGTATCTGAACTATGTACCTTCTTATTAAAATATATGGAGATTTTATTAAGTAGCTTACACGGGCATACGTTATAGTGTGTCTACTGCATTTGCATGTGCTGATTTAGAGCAAATTGAATACATCGAGCCCCTCGCGTCCCGTAACGGACATCTCATTCGTCCGCAGTCGCGGCACCTATCAATTAACTAGCACTACAATTGAGTTGCCACCTCATTGCTTTAAAACTATGTGCTTGCCGCTGAGCGCTTGTTATTATGCTGAGAATTTGTTCACCAATTCATTTTAATACATTTAAATGAGAATTTGGTAGACAGGCAGAGTATTCGTGGCATTCCTACGCTCATAGCTAATCGGTATACCACTCGTGTGGTGTGTGAAATGTGAGCAATTGAATTAAGTTAAAATACCCATTATATCTCTGATCTAATGTAAATACCGTGCGGTTGGAGTGTGAATTAAATTAATTGTGCTCAACGTCAAGTTTTGAGGTGATGGTATTGTCATAACGGCAGTTTTTCACAAGTAATTGTATGTATGAATATTAAATGAATAGCAGATTATTTTGTGTACTGTCAGTTAATATGATGACAGCACAATGAGGGATATTCGGTTGGTTGGCGGCTGACGTCTTCGGAGGCCCTCCGCATAAAAGCTGCTGTCAAAAGATTTACGATACATCTAGTAATAAAAGGTGGACGTAACCTCAAATCATTGAAAAGTTTAGCTTAGTTTTCTAACATTTTTTTTTAAAGATTTATTATTAAAATAGTTAAACGCTCCAGCTTCGCACGGGTACAATTTCATACAAAAATACCATCCAAATTCCTGACGTTACCGGTGAATTTTTCTCAGATTTTCTTTTAAACAAATCTTGATCTGCTTATTGAGAACACGACAGCAAAAAATCAGCCACATAGGTCGGTCGCAAGTAATGATCTTTCATCGCTATAGAATAGATTGCTAGAAAATCGAATCTATTAGTGTAAACCAGAGTGTAACCAAACGTTTGTATTCTAATCTCTGTCTCAACCTGTCAAAAATGTTTTTAATTGATTGTCGCTGAGTTGAGATTAATGAGATTTTAAGCATTTTTTAGTGACAGGATTTTCAGATCTTGGTGATGCTTAGAGCATTTTAAAGGTCAGACATTAATGCATAGTATTAGCACTTTAGCAGAAAGTTACAATACTTTCTAATAAAGTTTTAATACTAATATTTTAGAGCTTTACTTAATTGAGTTTAGCTTCTAAGTAGTTTTCTCAAATTATCTTTATTCAATAACAGAAAACAAAAACAGTTACATCTTTACCAAAAAACAGAAAATAATTATGATTTCTGCATAATAAGCACGGGTATAATTTGTTTATCACATCACTGTCAATTTTGACTTTTCGTTTTCCAATTTAAATAATCATACGTTCCGAAACATTTTTATGGTTGCAAGAGTCAACGACATTAAATATTTTGTTTTAATCAACTGATTGCAACTTAACTTTAACGTAAGGTTACGTTCAAATAGCAAAGCTTGATAGGTATTTGCATATCAAAGTTCAGTTTATTTGGGACGTATAAGCCTGCGTTCTAAGCTCTTCTCAACGTTAAGCTTTCGGTTCTTCAATTGCACCGAAATATATCTATTGGTATAAAAATTCCTATATTTAACGGAAACTTGAAAGGGTTACACGAGGTGACTGACATTTCAATAGACCGAAAAAATTTGAACGAAAAATAAAAACTCACAGTAGTTAACAAGGACACGTAATATCGACATCTCGTCACGGTTGCTTTTTTATGATTACAAATTGCAGTTGGCTCGTTAATTGGTCAGAATGGGACGGTGACTGGTGTTTTTGGTAGTGCGAAGTGCGCGCGCGACGGCGACCGCGACGTAATGATAAGTTGCGCTGTAATGGCGGCTGCGCGGGAGTGCGGCCCTGCTGAGTCAGCGAAGATGAACGGTGCCGGCGCCTTCAGGTACCAGCTCTTCCTGATTCTTCGCGCCTAATGTATAGTTTGGCGTTAAAATACTCACACGCTAGTCGCTACCGACTTTATTCTTCCTAATGGTCGTGCGTTTTTGTTATTTTTTATTTTAGTTAGTATAAACTTGAATTCCATGTTGTTTATGCTGCCTGTATTATAAAAAGGTCAAGTTTAGACAAAGGAAACCATCATATACTTGCAAAAATAAATATATTTACAAATCCTATGTATCCAAAAGATAATGCCATAAGAATATAGAAATCTCCATTTAGGAAACTCGTAAGTTAAGTACACATGGCCGATGTACAAAAGTGAAGTCGCCGAATCGGGAATTTATTTTTATCTATTTTAAATTCCTGGCACGTATGCCTCCTTGTTTGATTGTATTTCAATTAATCCGCCCGTTCCGCTCATTCTCTATGGTAATTTATCGGCGGCATTGTTTCATTTTGTTACAGTCGCCAATAAAGTTAGCATTGTCTGTCACAATTATAGGTACATTCTACTGTTACTGGAAAGAAGTACTGACCATAATAGTGTGTATAAATTTTTGACGTGAAACGCAACTAGTTCGGCTGCCGACCCTACGCATCCGGTCGAACCACTCTCGTTTGCACCTTGTCAGCGCTACTGATTCTATCTGTGGCCCTAATTGCTGATATTCCATTAAAGTAATAAATACGCTTCGCCTTCTCACCTTCTTATTAGAGTTGATTACTGCACTCGTCTGTTTCTATTATGTCAGGAGTTGTTAAAGTTTGACGAGCGATTGTTCGGCTCTTTTCGTTGTATTAACAATATTCGTGAGATTTGATGTTTACTTTCACAGCTGTATAGGGTATCATCAGAACTGAATGAATAATTACGTAGACGGTTGTTAAAGTACGTTTTATTCGAGCGTTTAATGGATGCCGGTGTTTTATATGTAGCATGTTTCGGGGTGATAAAAGCGTTGGTCATAACTCTATGCTTGGCACGTTTTGTAAAGTGTTATACATTATAAGATAGGATTTTCTTCAGAACAAGGAAGTTCACACCGTGGTGAGTAACACATATTTTGGTTATAAGTACGTCTCCGTAAGTTCTCACACACACATCAGATTATCACGCGAGTGGGCCGACGAGAATGTACCAAAATGCTTGTAAGTTGTCAAATGTAAGAGTTCGCGGTGAGCGGGGCCTACGAGAGAATAATAAAATAATAACTGACTGCCTTGTTTTCGACATTCTTGACTGTACATATATTTCATAATAACATGCTTACGTACCTCTGTTGTACAAGACGTGGTTAGTGTGTTAAATATTACTTGTGTCATATTATTAATGAAATATTCCAAATATAGCGCTTGAGAGCAGAACCTTAAACAATCTATGAAAATAAATCAGCTTATAAAACGGCATAAAATCGACAAATACAGTTCTCAAATAAGACCGGTAATAAATACTAGCCTAAAACTAACTAGTCTGTGGTGCCTATTCTCTAAATCAAGTTTCATTGTAAGAATACTGCTTAATTAAAACCGGATTAATATCCTCAAAAGATTCTTAATGAAATAAGTACGAAAAAAAGCGCGAGGTCACTTAAATCGCTGGACGCTTTAGTTTTAAAGCTCTATGAGCTACAGTTACAGCATCTCTGTCATCAAACGCACGGCTGTGGGCAGGGTACGTGTGTAATGACACGATCACTTCATACTGATAACAATAGATAAACATTTAACTCATGCCTTGAATAAAACATCGGTTACTTAAGCGTCAACTTACTACTTACCTGTTTGCACATTCCAAACATCCGGTATTGGCTGATTTAAGACACAATTTACATAGTTTTGTCGTTAAGAAATCTAAATGTTCACATTATAGCGGCAATTGCCTAACATTGGAGATAAGACTCGACTGTAAAGCAAAATCTGTCAGAAAATTTAGATAACGTTAGGCAAAAAAATTGAATTTGTTGTAGCCTTTAATGATATTTAATTCTGTTTGTAGCCTGTTGGAAGTAAATTACATATATAATGGGATACCTGAATGTACGTGACATAAATAAAAATCTTATGTGTGAACTTGCGTAGATGAGGCGAAAGGAGTATGTAAGGATCGTAGCAGGTGGCGTTCTATAGTTTCTGCCTACCCCCATGGGAAAAAGGCGTGAGTTTATGTATGTTATGTATGTGAACTTGTTTAAAGATATTCATAGATTTATAAAGTAAATCGATAGAAACGCGTTGAAGTCTTTTGATTACGTGATTTGAATATACATTTTCTGTTGTAATGCATAGGTATTAGTATATGTATACAACTAATTAAAGTAGAAACTAATCTCAACTCAGAATTTAAATATTGTTCAATAAGACTACTGTTATTTTAGACTTAAACGGATAGCGACGATTTTGTTGTAAAAGAAGTAATATAGAAGGCGTGACCGCGACGACGACACAATTTTCCTAAAATAAATGTCTCCCGAGTAATTTATCTTGTTCTTTTTCCTCAAACTGGATTGAATTTTGTTGTGATTATATGAGACTAAATCATCAAAATCTGGAAACTGTCACCTGGAAACTGGGATTTCCGTGGATCTAATAACGGAACGAGGTAGGCGAAGGAAGGTACATCTTTACAATATAAATCTACGCGGTTCAAATGCATCGTAGCGCACTACTGGCACCACAGCGAACCGGAGATGTGCGGAATCTACTCCGGAGGCACTTAATGTGGGCCTCGTTTAAGTAAACAAGGTACACGTCTGCGAGTAGGCTCCATGTCTTGTTTTTATCCGTCTTAGTCCGCCGCTCCACGCTTGTTATCTTGTTATCCTATCTTGGCGAGATTGTGCCTTTTTGTGCAGCTGATGCACTCAATGTATGCACATATTTCTCTCATTTTGAAACAGACAGACTCTACACGTTTTACGATAGTTGCGGTAAGATTCATCTAACTCCAAGTCACCCTTATATCTAACAGGCTTTATGAAGAAAATTAATCGACTGGATTTAAAACGCTACTACATTCGCTGTCCGGCTCAGTATTGTGAGTAACATTAAACAGTAAGCCGGCTGAAGAAAGTCACGTTTTTCCCGAACACCATTCGCGGTTACAATACTGTCAACGTATATGGCGTTAACGAAGTTAAAGGTCTCTTTGGTTGTGACCTCGTATGTACCGCTTATTATGTCTAAATTAAGATTAACACGAGCGTGTTATCTGCAAATTTAGTCTAAGGTCGGGGTAGAAAAGGCTTATATTAGATACTTGTTCATGTTTCCGTATTAAATAGTGGTCATCATTATTTGTACAAATAATTTTACCTTTTCGTTTTATGTTAATTAGGGACGTAATAAAGTATAATTTTCTTTGAACCTGCGACCTGTGGTGAGTGTAAAGTTGCATTAAAACCGTTTCTATTCGGCGTTAAGCTTATAATAGAGAGGCAGGCGGGAGAGACGACGGCACGGCGCTGCAGGCTTTGTGAGGGTGCTCTGTACAAGGACTATCGCGGCGACGACGTTCAACCTCGCGAATAACGTAAAAAATATTTTTTCTCCATCACTGCTCACGAAACGCTAGCCCCGTCGACCGTTTTCCGCTGAGTTAAATTCTCATTACTTTTCTTTGAAAAAGAAGTTAGCTTTTATAACCGCGCAACGGTCGAGAAAGAAAACTCTATTACAAGGATGGCTTTTGACAGAGGCGTTCCGTATGCCGTCGAACTCTTTCAGGCGCTTGCTTTTATTCACAAACAATTACAGAACATTATAGGACATTATGAAATCGGAGCGCAGGCGAAGTATCGTGAACGTTTAATGATAAAGCGGACGGCGGCGGTGGCTTTGGATCGCAAATCTCGCTTTAAGTCGACGTGCGAGCAATGGCTTCGATAATAAAATTAATTATGAAATTTATAGCACCGGCCTCTGCCGCGGCGGTCGTTTTTGACGCGAGGGCTTTTGTCGTTCAAATGTGTACCGTCTTAATCGACAATTTACGAGGGCCGTTTAGCGAGACAGGAACGATTTCAATGTCCTATCCGGTCATAAAAGTTGGCTTGAATCAAATTATAATCGCAAGACAGATTATTATTTAAAGATTGCAAGGTTAAGCCTTTTGTCGCCATTACCTTACAATACGTAAGCCTTTAACTGGCACTTCAAAGAGAACGCGATAGTTCATATCGATACTTATTGAATTCCTATTTGTAAGCTTTTATGCTTTTTTGTGTTATTCTATTGTTATTGATATGTTTAATATGGTTTGTATTGTGTCCATTCTATGATTGTTTCTGGTAAATAAAGACATTCTGTTCTATTATACTATTCTATAATTTTACAATACCTCTTTATTACGAGCTTTTATTTAGTTTCTCCTGTCGCTGCGACTGTGTATATGTAATCAAATCTTACAAGTTAATCTTAAGTTTGACCTATATTCCAGTAATCTAAAGTTTTGCGTAGATATATATGGTGCAGTATAATGATGCCATGACGTGGTCTGATGATGTAGCCGGAAGGCGGCCATAATGCTTTGCTCAGATGCACCTAAAAACAAATGGTTTAATCTTAATAGCTAAATAATAAAATATATTAAACCGTGATAAATATTTTCATATTTTAATATCTTCTTGAAAGATTTAGGTTTTTATAAGTTAACACTTGAAAAAAAATCCCCTAAGTCCCACCTAAATCCTGACGGACTTGGACACTCCACGCCTTAAGCTTTTAACAACATATAAAATCTATTTAACGTTAGTTTAATTATGTAGTTTTTAGCTATAGCTTGTTTTTTGAAAATATTTTTATTAATATAAATATTTTTTATCTTTATTTTGTTGAAGTAAATATAAATAAGTGAACTTTTATAGAGTGGAAAACTATGAGGGGTACCTTTGCTCAGAAGGGGGATTAATTCAGGGTGAATATAAAAATGTGTACTTTGGCGCCTCGGACACATCTAGATCAAGACCTACGTGACCCAAAAGTTGGTGTGGTACAATATCAAAATTACTTTGAGCAATTCGGGCTGAACTGTCGCTGAACTATAATTACATGCCAGCCTTCTTTAAAAAAAAATCCTATTCATGTATTAGTTTTGTTATAACAAAAGTTACGGCTTGCGGTTACGTGGTGCGAACGTCGCTAGTTGCAGGGTTATCCATACGTCGTGAACTCGCGACATTCGCATAATGAGCGCAACATTGTACTGACCCTCAACTATATGTTGAGGCTAACTAATAACTAGAAGTTGCTAGCTTGTTACTGCGATCTACAACTGTGCCAAGTGTAATTCTATGGATGAAGATATACACTACGTTATGCTTTCCGTTCACAGATAGAAGGATATTATTCCAATTTAAAAATTGAACGAATCAGATATTTTTATATGAACCTGACTTTTGAAACTTAAGCAAGGAAGCAATTTTTTGGTTAAGTCTGGTTTGAAATTTACTTGTCCTGTTATACCTATGAGGTCGTGTTCTATGTAATAATCCACACTTGGTGCAACTCGCCTTAGCGAGTTCTGATGCTTAACAAATAAATATTTGACTCCTTAATCCTTACCGAGTTCAAATACTTTCATTGTTAAGTTTCTAATTGGCAGCTACTTCATTAATACATATAAGAAGAATTGATTCTTCTACCGCATGGTACTGCGGTGCAAAGGTATACATGGTGCAAAGGACTCCAGACTTTTGAAAGTATCTATTAATAAGATTTTGTGACTTCATACAAAAAACAGTAAAGAAAAATTTCAATACGCACGAACACACTTAATAAAATTGGTAATATTTATGCTTTCGTAATAAATCAAGGCAATTAGATTTTAAATCAACTCCGTTAGCAGTCCCACTTGAAGCAATCATCATATTAACATGAGTAGTTGTCGAGAATTGACTGATTGCCTGTTCAGTACCCGTTCGTATTTAATCACCCTCAAATTGCTGCAATTAATAGCTCTTAAACGGTAGTGCTAGTATGATTGTTTTATGTGAATTGTTTCTCTACCTATAGACAAACTAGTTAACGATAATTTGAAGTGATGTTTCGATCTTAAAAGAAACTTTTCAATTATGTTGTTGCAATTAAATTATTAACATTTTACGGTGTGTAGTAATGAACTTGACTTGTGTTACTGAACAAAGTCGTCTGTAGTTCCTAATATCCGTCAAACTAGAGATGATGTTAGTGGATTCTCAGCATTAGCATAACGCATTCAGTAACAAGACACGTTCGAGTACAATTGCGTTCGCGAAAGAACCCTACTCAAACATCCCATTTCTATTTTAGGTCGCAACCGCTTGTTTAATGTTCGGCCCGTACAACCGCGTCGGCTAACACTTAACGCTTTTTGCATACGAAAGCGTTCAACGTTTACCGCCCAGTGTCTCTTGTTATTACGCTACTCTGTATTCAGGTCGAGCTAAGTTGAAGGTCGCCCTTCTGCTCGAGATAACGAACAACTAGTTTCTTTTATTCGTTTATCTACTGCTACGGCTACGACAACTACGACTCGACTCAAATTATTGTATTCAACCTTAAATAGCATTTATGTTGATAGAGATATAGAATTCTCTTGCCGCCCTTGCCTGGCCTGGAGAATTCTATTTTTAAGTTTTGATTAAGCATTGTGAGTCGTCAATCCAGAGGATTTATGGAGTCACAAATTCATTTGATGGTGTGTCGTTGTCCGAACTGACCTGAGTAGCCTAAATAAAACGTTACGCGCAACCACAAAATAGCCCATAAAAGAGCTACTTTGTAGGACGTAAATGCTCAGATAAACGACTGCACTTAATCCGGGAGTTAGAATGTTGACAAGGAATGAACGCAATCAAATATAAAAAAGACGGCATTTTATCCATTAATCCACGTCATGTTGAATGTATTTGTAACAAAGCTAGCACTTAATAACTCAAGTCGGTCCACGATCGAGCCCAACGCTTCTAGTGAAACGTCTAATGATTGTGTGGGTTGCCGTAATTGAAGTGGAGGATCGTCCCTCTGCTTTATCTTAATTTTATTCATTCCGAGCGCAGTGATGGTAATATTGCTGTGACCGCTTGTCACTTTCAATAACAAGCTGCTCGTTAATGAGATTGTGCACCTGTTAGTATATTATGACAAATTATGAACTGGGTAGTTCGTATGCAGTACAATCTCGATTCGTCCTATGATAAATGATTGCATGTCTGTTGACTTTACTGTAATTGACATGTTGTATTTAATAGCTGAAAATAATTAGTTAGGTTGATGGTTGCGTGACTAGGGCCTTATGATGGATAGCGTGCCTAAGATACGATCGTAGGCTGCCGCCGAATTTCATGAGAATCTTATTTACAGCCGAAGGCGCCCGCGCCGGATTCAATGTTGTAAATTATCGAATTATACTGAACCCGCCAGAGCGTGCCTGTGCGTGTTTATTTAATTTTGGAAATGTTTTGTTCCTATTAACGTTGCGTTTTATCTAGTGAATTGCAGGAGAGTGTGGGAACATCGACTATCGTTCTGTTAATTCGTTTGTACATTTGAAATTGTTTGTGGTCACGAATTTAATTTGTAGGTGTCAAGTTGTTAATGCTCAAATTACGTTGTTGTTTTATCGTATGCTCGCATCGTAAAAGTAATTTACAATTTTATTTGTGTTAGGTACATTAATTAGGCTTAAAAAAATACTTACTCATTGTAAAGCTAGTTTGGTAGAATTTGTATGTCTTAAAAATATGTAACTGTAGTCGTGCCTGGATTAACAAATATTCTCGTTGGTGGGGATCGCGCCGTTTCAGCGGGTTTGCTCAATAGCTCTTTGTAGCGTGCCAGTTCCCCGCGACCAAAGTGCATCAGATTGCCAGTTAGATACTTACATTCCGAATTATGTATCGCTGTAAACTGGATCGCTACTCGATCTTCGATGTCCGTAGGTACAAAATAGACGAGTTTATATGCATGATGTCCAAGTCCAGCTTAAATGTGCACTAGGTAAGTACACACACTACAGATTCCAGTGCAACATTTGAACGTATACCGGTTTCGTAACAAAGCTCGCGGATTACGCGACATCGGGGTCGCTGTCTTGCCCCGTCTTCTGACATCACTTGACGATTCGGATCTACTTTTACTCCCAAATGTTAATAATAATAGCGAGGTAATCACTCTGACTGCTGGGGCTATTTATGTTATGTCAAACATAAATGCAATAAGAACATTAGGTACGTGATACGATAGTATATGTAGTGTTTGCTTCATAGAAACTCTGTAAAAGTAAAATACAAAATAATCTTTGCTCCATCATTATTAGATATAGGGCTAAGTATTGTTTCTCATAAATCAAATACAATAGATCGAAACAATAACGGCACAAGGTCCTTTATATGTCAAAGATGCCGAATTATATATTGACCTCAGGTTAGTCACGATTCCCACCATATCAGATAATTGCAACGATATTTTCTCTTAACAATAAATTCTCGTTGGCCTTGTCTTGTTAATGCAGTTTGAAATTCTAAGTTTATACCTACCTATGTTAACTATCTACGATACTGACGAAAACCGATAGCAGTACATTTCGTAAAAGAATGAATACTTTCTCATTATTCTTTACCATTTTAGTTGTAACAACAGATGTGGGTCAGAAGTATGACAATAAAGTTTCTTTATACGGGGTGTTATCTCGTTGAGCGATCGCCGCAAACCGTGAACAGTTTTTGCCGTTTGTACACAACATTAAATTATGGCACGTCATGTACGTACCTAGCGACTCGATGGGCCCCGAAAGAATTATTGCAAGTCGCTGGGTGCATCTCCCGTTTCGCACGCCCGCTTCACATTGTTATTAAGTTCAGAGGTCGCTTTGTTTATGAGTCAACGCTTTCGAAAGGTAACACGGCGGGCGCGCGAGTGAAAACATCGCTCCGAAGACACCGATGACATACAATTGATAATGTAAATATTGCGCTTAACCTGTGCCCTAGAGCACACTTTTCAACAAGATCTGGGTTTCAAATAACGTACTTAATTTGATATCCATCTTCCTCTCATATTAGTTGAGTAAGTAACTACTTGAGTTACACGGGATGAAATAATTTATTTGGCAATGTTATGCAGTTTGTAGGCATGGCTGTAGACGCTACTTCGCTGGCCTATTACAATATCCCTTAAAAAGAAGTCTGAATTAGATGGCATCATGTTAATGTTACAGTCATTGATTGGAAACGGTAGGTAGGGTTATTTATGAATGTATTCTTAATGTTTGATTGCGCGAAAGACTAGTCACGGCACGTCATGCAAATATTGGGCATATATATGTTTGTTGCGGGTACGACAATTCACTTTCGATAGCGGTCGTGCGCCTCTCGGCCTACGGACACAAATGCTTGCCATAGTTGGTCCAGTATCTGGATTATGATCAACGTCCACAATTGTGGGGCGGGTTACCTATTGCACATCGGGCCAGCTGTTCGCTTATTGTCTTGCGTAACCCGGTGAAGCCAACTGGATGATAATTTGCTCGCTCGCCTCGGCTTTCATTATCGTCCGGGCTACTTCGTGCGTGTTTAATTTAATTTTCTTGCCAGAGTCACTCGTTATTAGCTAACTGAAATTATTAATTTACTAAAAAGGTCTTGTTGGTTAAGTTTATTTGACGTAAGGAATTCATTTAAGTATTACTTCTTCTTAATCATAACTTACAGTGATGAGATTTTTTTTTACTTAAAACCGCTTTTAAAACTTTGGGAAAAATGTATAATAGTAGCTACCTGTTTATGAAATAGTAGTTTAACTTGCGTGACATGCATATGTTTAAGAGCTTTGGTAAGTTCTGAAACGAAAATCATAGAAGGATCACACCAACCCTCCAGCAAATATTCCCACAGAAACACTTTTACCGAAACGTCTCTCCTTAGACAGTGAGAGTGGCGCAACGGCGTGTGATCCGTTGACTCAACGGTCTAATAAAGCTTCGTCCTGCCTCCGAGGAATGCCGAAGTAAGCCGATCCTGTAAATGAGTGAGGAGGAATCCCGCTCGGTCGTGGTCACGCGAACAACCTGACACTGACTCTACCCTTTGTTATGTGTAGGTGCCTTTCGTACCACGATCGTGAGTTATACAGATTCCAGATTCATTCCGCGTTTGATATATTTTACTAAAGTAGCGTATATAGGAACTTATCATGTTGTGTTTGTTTTAGTTTCCAAGATTTGAAATGGTTTCTAAATTTTTTTTTTCATCACGATGATCATTGGCAATGTCATTAATTTTACTTAATTATTATAAATACCCTAGAACGGTAAAAGTTTTTTTTTCTACATAAAACGTTACAGTTTTTCACCGATTACTATTCCTACTATTATGTTCGCAACTATCATTCAACTCGCTTGTTGACTTGTTATTTCTTCATTTCGTGTAGCCCTACTGCAGATAGGAAAATCGCGTTTATGAATACCATTCTTTCATATATTTAACCGTACACTGACGTATTTACCATATACTTTAAAAAAAGTAAATTTGTAACTTCCCTTGGTAGTATTAAACACAATCTATTTAATAATCCAGTAGCTATAGTATGATATCATCAAACGTAGCAAGGAACTCTCACTTCATACGGAGTTAGAAACACAAAAGAAATGCACTGGACTGGTAGGAAACACTTGACTACGTGAGAACACGACCTGCACATGCGCACATTATACCGCACTTCGAATAGAACGCCACCGCAATTGAAGCGCGGTGGCTGGTATAGTACATGGAAACACCTTTACCTAAGAATGTGGTGTACGGAAGCTTTGAGAGGTAATTACTATGTGATCAATAAGTTATTTTTCTTCGAATAACATTATACTCAATCGTATTTATGCTATTAACGTCACTATCTAAAAGCGACGTATTGTCAAACGTTTTCTATGTTATATTTTTAATTTCTATGCTGTTAGTAGGCTGTACCATATTTATAAATTAAGGCCCTTACAACAGGTGTATACAAAGATTCGTCAAGATTATTTTTTAACTAAAAACAAACGGAATCATGGATACATATTTTTAAAAAAAATATTAAGTAAGAGGCTTTGAAAAAAAAACCTTGACAATAGCTATTTTTATTCACCCATTTAAAGCATACTGGATCTATGAAGAAACGTGCACAATCAACAAAAAAAATTGTAGCCTAATTAAAATGTAAAACCTTTGGTCTTGAACGTGAAAAGTGATTGTTTAATAGCTTTAGAGCATCAATTTAGCTGTTATATAATTTATTGCGTTCATGCTACGAACCGCGACGCACTGCAGTGAAGTTCACAGATACAAAACTTAACTGTAATTACCGCTTTTGTCTTTGCTGCCGAAAATGATGCCGCTTTGTGCTCACCTCTCAACTACTGACACAGGCTTTATTATCATTATCAGCGCTCTTACGATATTATACATTGTGCGTTGTACCGCGCTGGATATGATACGGGTCAGAGATTTCTCTTTGCGTTGTAATTATAACAACATAGAGAGCTTTTATGTCAATCATGCTGTTATTTCTATATTCAGCGTGCTTTAATATTTAAGTTACATGGTGTAAGTTTGATATGGGACTTCAAGAACCATGATTACAAGATTCAGAAAATTATCCAAAGGAGTCATGACCGCTATCGAGGAATCAGCAAGACCTACGTTGTCGGGAATCCATGTCTGTTAATAGTTTGCAATATGACATGTATTGTGTTATTGGCAACATAGCTGGCACATGGAGTATGCGCAGAGTTGTTGACGGCATCATGCTGACAGCAGGAAAAATTAAGCAACTATTGCTGAACTTTTGTTTTTCCGTGAACATGAAGTTTTTCCTCGCTGAGGGCTATGAAAATTTTAGTTTTAGAACATAATAGCATAAATATATGTATGGATTAGCTGTTTTTTTTTACGCGTTTTTAAGATTGGTCCATAGTAAAAGTTGTTCATGATGAAAAAATAAGGTTGTGTAGATATTATTTGGATCCATGAGGCATTTGAAGATGGTGGTACAGTTTGGTCAGAAAAACCGTTAGCGCGGTTCTAGTTAGTTGCGACGCGGCTTCATTATAATGTTATCCCGATTTGTAAATTTCGCTGATTAGAAAAGCGTTAGGTAAGTGTAGCTGCTTATCAACTCACGTAAGTCGTGGCGAATGTAAGTAAGATTACGTAATGGAGTCGCAACCGTCGCGTCTATAGTTCAGTCGTATCTATCAATGCTATATTTATACCAACCCTGTTTTTTAGAAGTAATTAATTAATTAAATATTTTAGTTTCATCATATCCTTTAACTTTTTATAATATTGTTAGTAAACAATTGATAGCTATTGCGAATGTGATTACTTTTTGTACTCAGCGGATGCATTAATGTGATGCAGCTCGTTACATATGATTTTAAATCGATCCCCAGTTTAGATTGCGAACGCAGAATTGGAACGGAAAAAAGAACAAGTCCGAGTAAAGGCCAAGTAAAACTCAGCGCGTTATTTATCTTAAACTTATCAGAATACCGCAGCGTGTTCGTTTTTCACTCCCGTCCCGTGTATACTTTGAAATGGGTGTCGTTTTATTCTCGTTTCAAAAACAATGATTACCGCGTTGTCTGGAGCGCGCGTCGTGCGAGAGAGACGCTGTGATCGTTTTGCATGGAACGAGGTGAAACCATCAATTTGCGCCGAGCCGCGTCAGAGTTGCAGAGGTAAACGCGTCGATCTCGCTTAAAAGAGGCGAAACTGAGCTTACTTGTGAGGCAGCGCCATACTTTTTACTTGGCAGAGCGGGTACCCGTCGCCTTGTAAAGTCTTGTTGCGTTCGCGGTACAAGTGTCCCGTCCCCGACAGTGCCGTTTTTATTGACTACATTGAAAATTATGTTAGAAACTATCCGCATGCACAAACGAGCTAGCAATTACATTTGTCTACGAAGTGAACAATAAAAAATATGAAACGTTTTTTAGTACCAACATTCCTGGGAACAATGTCGTTGAGTAGATGTTATTTGCGACATTGTCGTGTAGGTCACATTGATACACTGCCGCATGTGCTGGGTTGGGCTCAGATGGCAGAGGCGGCAAGAATCGCGCTGAGATGCGGTTCTCTCAGCGGGCGGCAAATGCAACACATCAGCTCCTTTTTCCCAACTTGCTCGTGTTTTTGCATGAGAAGCGAACGAGCCAGTTTCGAATAAGGGGGCGTAGTGGCAAGAAAATTGCTATTTTTACAAACAACCTCTTTATGGCGTAAAAAAATGTGTGCTGCGGCGCCGCAACTCGGTAATCGATTCAAACGAGCTTCATTGTTTCGAGAAAGAGGAAGGGCTCAAATATGTCGATATCGGGCGCAACTGCGAGCTGTTCCAACCTCCGATGTGGGACTTTATCGGATCGAACGACTGTTGCTAGCAGTTTATGTTCACCCGCAATGGGCATTCCTGTTCCTTCTAATGTTCACCTTATGTTCACTTCCTTGCTTTTGCAGCCAGTTATATTATAGAATTACAACACCAGCGGTCTATACAATGTACGCGGTGCTACAAGTAGGACCTCCTATCTAGGTGTTATGATACCACATACCGTAAGAGTTTTATTGGAGCACGATAAGTACGCGGTCGGAACATCGACAATTCATAATAATTTGCTGAGTTAACTGGTTTAGGTAGTCGCGCCACGGCAGGACGAGCGTGTCGGGCCGCCGTATCGCCTCGTAATGAGCAACATCTGCGAATCAATGAGGATGGTGCGCGTTTTATTAAGCGTCGCGATAAATTTGCATCGTCAAACAGCGACCGCGGCGGAGAGGCACGTTCGGCAAATAGAATAAATACGTAGCGGCTCCTCGTTTCCTCGCCAGCGTCCCGACATCCCCGCCTCTACTACAAACACAATTTGGACCTATTTATGTGCTGCTATTGCCTCAGCGCCGGCGCCGCTTTCCAATTACCTTAAATATAAAAAAATTGTGAGCGCGCGATATGCGTGAATTCTCTGTACCTGTTTCAGTTTTCACTTTGCACGTTATCGCGTGCACCAACCGGTACAACCTCTACTCTCAGCTTCATTAATTTTTCAACAGTGATTTGATAACGATCTAAATTAATGGAGTATCAACAGTTATCGCAGTGATTTGATACTTCAAGTATTAACTTCTTGCTACTGTCGTAGTTTGTTTAAAAGGAACAAGTTTTGTCGTTTTAGTACAATTTATACCTAAAGTTAGAAATAAATTTTTACTTAGGTACGGTACATCATTTTGCGGGACTTTTTCATTGGTCTAAATATGCTCACAGAAACTTTTACCCCTTGTTAACTTCCTATGTTTAGATTGGGAAAGGAAGAGAAACCTCATTTGTTCGCGGCTCATCATAAAGTATAATGACGTCGTTGGTTAGGTAATTTGCAGTAAAAAGAATTCCTGAAAAAGGCTTGACAAAGTGTTGGGTCGTCGGCGGCGTTCACAGGAGGCAGTCTCGATTACATGCGTCAATTATACCATAATTGCGGACAGCTTCGAAAGCTAGTGTTACGCGCGGGTCAGTAGTCGCCGTAAAATTTCACGATCACTCGTGCCCGAACGAAACACTGAAGGGAATCTTATGGCTAGTACGAGTAAATGTACGGACACTCACAAAACGACAGCCTTGCTTAGATGCTAGATTGTTTGACCAATTCTCTCGTCTAATGGAAACATACAATTTCTCTATCTAGATAGCTTGATCTACAATATGAAACGAGCGAGATAAGAGACGATATTATCGAGCGGTCCATGTGTCGAAACATTATAGATAATAATACTTCCAATAATGCTAGCGCCGTAACGACTTACATTACGGCACTTGCATACGTGAATGTCCAGTGACCCGAAAGCTGTCAGATTTAGAAAAGATAACTGGTTCGATAGTGTAGGCTGGGAGAAAGACGAACGATGAACTCGGAACGTGTTGGGCTGATCCGAATCCGTTGAAGAGTTCAATAAGCCAGGCTTAGCATCGATCTTCGATCCAGCGATTACGACCGACGGCGTTGACGGATGTCAGCTTAACTTGTCTGTCACCCGGCCGGCACGGACACCTACTATATTAATCTATATTCTCGCCGAGCAACACGTGGATTTACGCATCGACGAAAGTAATTTATATGCAAATCATTTCAACCTTGACGATTTCGTGACTCTAATACGGCTGTCATAGTCTCTAAAGCTACAAAGCCTCCGGATTTATTTAACGGTACTTATTAGATGAAAAGGTGTGAATTAATTACAACTGATTTGTAATAGGCGTTAATATACTTTTTGTAGAAATAATTTTGTTGTCATCCAATTCATTTCTGTTCTACATATTGTAAAACCATGAACTTCACAGTGTAACAGGTTGTTTTACAAGTTACACTTTTTATTCTAAGTTTCGATTAATATTTCACTAATACCAATGTCGCTTGTCATGAAACAAAGAGCTTGGCGTTGTACCGGCGTCGCGTCGCGATCGCTGGCTCTTTGTGTGAGCCACAACAATATTACTGGCGTCTTGATAAATAGGAACAACTGTTGGCCCAACAATGCGGCTCGTAAGGCGATACGCGCGCTATCGACCGCTCGATTAATGACCGTCTCGCCTAAAAGAATGGACCATAATATTTATTATCAGATAAGCGCCCGCTACTGGGTAATTCGTGTGTCTCCGACTATTATACAACTCTCCGTGAATCGCCTATGCATTAGTCACGTTGGGTCTTACGATATCATTTTATGGATTTATGCCTTTATATTACAGATCGCGTCGGTTTTATGTTTCTCGGAACCATTCTTCGCTTATGGCGCGTGGTAGGTGTTCTTTATTTGTGATACTTATGCTACTTTTATTCAATAAAAATATTTAAAAAAAACATGGCCGTAACGCTGGGGGGCTCTCATGATACGCCTTACAAGATTTCTGTATAAATATCGATTATAGTTTAAAAAGCGTTAGACGTTCAAGGAACTAATCAGCTTGGACTGCTTTTATATTATAATAGTTAATGAAACGGTCCGCCCACGGCTCGAAAGCCAATTGATCTCCGGCGCGTTAATGGGCGCGTCGAAAGATGTGTGCATGCGCACCCAGACATGTGTTGTGAAGAGCGTCCCCGCCGTCCACCATTATACTTTTAAATACGGATATTTATAGATTTTTATGATTGGGTACATGTAATCAGTATTTGATAATCGTTGATGCAATGATGGTAATCATTGTAGTGATGAAAATAATATTGTTCGAATAAATTATATTTTAAATGCGTCTTTACGTGGTTGTAGGTAGGTACTATTCAACGCGTTTACACTTCATGAAACAGTTATTATGTTCGTTTTATTTTATTTTTTTACTTGATATCATATCAGTAAAGACTGTAATTTCTTGTCTATAGAACTTTAGAAAGCGTATAAAACTATTTTATGACAATATACGGCAAATACCTACTTATATCTAGAACAATTGAATAACCTCATAAGGTGCTTATTACTGCAAAAGTAATCCACAGTATTCATACTTAATTATACCCACAATAAAATTATTTCTTCGAAAACACTAACACGACATTGGTACTTGGTATATACTTTACGCAATTGTCAGTTCTACTTTCTGTACTAAAGACGTTACACTTGTACACAACAACAAAAAGAAAAATACTACTGTATACACTATTCAAAAAGTTAAAATAGTATTGTGTTGCAACAAAGTCTTCCAAAATAACCGCAATGGCAACTTGTAACAGTTGTAACGGAACTTAAAGCCTCAAGTTGTAAAATAATACATCCCATCCGCGGGTTGTTATGAAACATTATCATACATGAGAGGCCTCGACGGGTCTCGGTTACAAGGGAATATCTTTCCCCGCTGAAATTTATAATCCGATGTTGAGATGAACGGCTCCTCACTCACAGTAAATTAGTCAGAATAAATAGGTAACGCATATAAATTGTTTCACTTACATCGTCACAGAGGATATTATTCACATATGCGTTATGAAGACATTGATCAACCAGAACGGGTTATGCGACACAGGGTGTGTCGGTTTTTGTACTGATAAAGCATATGTTATGTGCTATTCTTGTCGCTGTTTCTTTTAGTGACTTCTTGTAATGAAGAGATTTGCATTTAACTTTCTGATGCTGCGTGCCAACAAGATCATTAAATACATGAATTGAAACCTTTTTGCTTACAAACATGTGTATGTCCTTTGTCTTTAAGTTACTGGGTGTTCCGTATTCTATTAAAGTATTTTATTTATTTATATTTACATTTAATTTAACTACATTTTTGTTGTTAATTCATTAACCAAGTGGATATAACTATTTGTATTGTTAGTTGAAAGATTAAACCAGAGTTATCAAGATAGGCAATAAGTGCTAAGAATATTTGGAAAAGCTCTGCAGGTATTTGGAAAAGTTTCACTCAATGATCTAAAAGGAGTATGCTTAAATAGAGCACATAATACATTAAAAATATTCTTGCCACCGGCTTTGTAAGAACGTGGTCAGTATTGTTGTTTTGATATCGATCATTTTAATATGCAACTTTCATGGTAAACAACGTACGCCTGTGGAATGTAGTCTCGGCTTGATCCTTTAAGCTTATGAATACCTAACGCATTTCCAACGATCTTTATTTAGAATTGAATAATACAAGATCCGTTGATGTACGATTAGGTACGCTAGGCTGAGCTATTTCTGAATACTAATAGATTACTTATTTGGGTATAAGTACCTCGGTATTCTCAATATATATTTGGGAGCCTTCATTTCAAATCAGTTCAAATACATTATAGACAGGTAAGTACACATTTACCTTGCTATATTAATAAATAACCTTATTTTCTAAATATAAATCTGTCGCTCATGCGCGGTGTTGACGATCAATTTCGGTTGACAGTGTCAATAGAAACAGTGTCGGTGGTTCGTTGCCATCGTTACAATTAGCCCCGATTGGTCTCGGTGCGAGCCCGACGCGCACGGCCGCGCTTCCCATAGCCACCTGCGGCTCTTCGCACTGTCACCGTCAACAGCTTTAATTAACTTTTTGTCTTCTCCACCTCGCACAATCGACAGACATTCCGGACTCCGGACGGTTCTTCTAGTGAATCACCGTCAACTTGTTTAGACGACGTTTTTCTCTTCATTCACTATAGTTTATGGGAAGTGAAGATCCACTCGACTGGAGCGGTCTCGAATTAAGGTGACTTGGTTTAAATCGATTAAGCCCTAAGCGTTCAGTTATATCGAACATTGCTTTTATGAATGAAAGCTTGCGTTACTATCGACTGGGAATTTAAGATTTTTGCCTTGACTGTTTTAAAAAAGCTTTAAAGCAGAAAAGTAAGATATATAAAACATATTGCTATATGGTGATTTACTAGTGGGCAAGTAAACCATTATAGCGTTTTAAGTTTTAAGCTTTTGTTTGATAATTATTATTTACTAGCCTCTGCCCGCGACTTTGTACGCGTGGAAAGTCTATTTAATCTTATTTCTACATACATCCTTCGGATCCCCTTTTCAATCGCTTAGGGAGTGAATTATGGAAAATCCTCTCTTAGCGCATGCCTATGTCATAATAATTATTTGCGTAATCCGTTCAGTGGTTTGAGCTGTGTGTTGATAGACCAGTCTTTAGTCTTTTATATATTATATATAGATTTACTAAGCTTCTGTATACTGTTAGATCATAAGCAAATAAAATTATCAGCCACGGACAGTTTATACAGTCACCAATACCAGGGCAACTTGCATGTGTAGATATAAAATTAACTAAAAACTGAATACGAGAGAGTACTTCAGCAATCCACTGGTCATCGAATTATTTAATCTCGGTCTGTGGCTCCACCCATATTTTTAAAGTAATTACAGGTTGCACGTAGCGCTCTAGATTTATGGCGACAAGGACGTTGTGGATTTCCTCTTTAAATTATGTCAATAGCTAATTGAAGCATGGCCGCTTTATCATTCTTATTTTGCTGTACTTATATGTATAAACGGGATGGATGGCTAACGAAATCGTTTGGCCCCCTTACGCGCTTACATTTTCCGTCAGTCAAAAAAGTCATTTTATGTTAGGTATATTAAAATGCAACACCGTTTTACTATTACTTTATTATCTCCCTACTGCAGCATTAAAACAAACAGTTCATACGGAGATTTATAAATCATAATAGAGTCCGCAATGAATGGTAACATTGCGCTTGACCGTCTACAAGTTCAAGTTCGCACGGACTGACAGCGCGCGCGCAAGTTGCGCAAACGCACCGGCTCTCCTCCGCACCGCAGACGCATGACTTGCGTCATGACTCATCAACAGTGTCAGCGCGTCAATGCCTCGTTTATATAAATACGTTGCATTCTTCAACATGTTTATTTATAGACGAGGGTTTCGATGAAAATCTCGGATCACTGATTAAGTACATACCTATTTATTTTCTTTTATCTTTTGATAGGGTTTCAAACACAATTTTGATATTTTCAATAACTATATTGGCGATTTAATATGAAAGTTTTTTTCGTGTTTTCGATACTTTTATGGTTCGGTTGTAGGATGTAATATCAGCCTACCCATCACATCAATACTCCAACAACACAAACATTCTTATGCAAATGTAAAAGATTGGAGTCGAACAAAAAGAACGATTAATCGAAGTCAAAAGTAAATCGAGCGTGCGGGCGCGGCGGCTCTCGGTTCGCGCTGTCTCTTTAATTGCTCCTTGATAACCAGTAATAGTAGTATAAATGCACCCATAATAGTTTCTCCCATTTATATTGATCGCATTAATGCCGATCGCGTTTAAAATTTAAACGGCCTTTGTCCAACCATCGCATGGTCTCCGACTCGGTAAGCAATACGAATAAACTTAAGTATGAATGATTTCACACCAAACTCGCACTCCGTTGGACTTGTAATGCGAGATATGCGTGGGTTTCATTTTAATCCCGGACGTAAGTCGTGTCTATCCCCTATAGTTTTACGAAAGATACTATTAAATATTTCTGGACATAATTGTTTATCAGACTATGAGCGCAATTTTCAATTTTGGTTATTAGCCTCGTGTTTGAAACACGAGGCTAATAATATATAACGAGCATATAATATAAAATAAAAATATTTGACTGTCAGGCATCTTGGTGCCCATATAGGGTGTTAACATTACTTACTTTAATACTTAGAAACTACATAGTAACATGCAGGAACACTAAAACGTAGATTTTAGACATTCATCAATTTACTTGCAGATCCTTATTACATTATGTTTTTGGGGCATTCATGTCGTTTGATAGTTATGTAAATAAAGTACCCGCATAACTCTTTAATAGAAATGTTCACCTTAGTAATAAAACATACTTTGTCTAGAGTGAGAGTATATTTTATTTTAAAAATATCTTGTGAGTAATACTGTTGCGTTAGTAGTAGGTTACTTTTGTTTCTCGGGTTTAATTTTACTTGACATGGCCCGGGCGTTTATGACGGCAACTTGTGCGTCTCCGCGTTTTATGGAGCACTGTTAAATAATGTGTACTTTTTGCGTATTGTCAGGATAGGGAACCAAGTCGTTTTGTACTCTTTTTATGAGTTGTAGGGACGTGTCTCATTTTATCCGATTGCCAAGGAGGGTGAAGCTTTTATGATTTTGTTTAGTACGAAATGTGTACAAAATACTCGTATTCCTACTGTATACGTAAAGGTATATAATCTTTCCTGTTCAAGTTAAATGTTAACATTGGTTTGAAGGGATAGATAATAAGCTACCTGACTAAAAGCTGATTTTGCCAAGAAAAACAGTCAAAAATTCAAAAAATATATGTGCAGGATATAGACTAATAGCAGTTACCTGGGTATACAGGCATACAGGGTTATTAAAAAAAAACAAGATTTCCCTGCAAAGATTATTGATTTTTATGATTTCAGGGTTGGTCCCATAGTAACAGTCATGATGATGAGTACAATGACCCTTTTTCAGGTTTCAAATTAACAATGACTCAAGTTTGGTGAAATAAAACAAACATAATTTTATCAGGCTTTAGAAAATTTACTTGAAAAATTCCACTGTAATTCTGGCCCCCAAGATACAGGCACTGCCTAGTTTGGGGACCACCGACAGTTTACTCATGTTTACAAATATATATTTACATAACTAAAGTACCATACTATAATATTAAGTTTTTATAATAGATACATATGTTATAATTTGTTTAGTCGAGTAACTATGAACCAATAAATTAATTCTTATTCTTATTCTAATTAGTTGTGTTTTGACATTCAATGTTGAGGAAGGTATTCATATTACATACCTACACATGATGATGGCGCATTCTTATATATATATTTTTGTATTTTCCCACTGTACAACGTGTTGAACTATTCTCATCATCCTTACATCACAAGTCATAAATTGTGATTGCTTTCTCCATATCCGTTGTCTGCGAGACATTCCAATCAGTCGGAACACTTCAGCGGACGAACCAAGACTGGGGACACCGTTAACTAGATCCGCTACCGTATTCGGCTCGCATTTCATATTCGAATCGACAAACGTCCTCTAACTGCTGCAGAAATGTGCCTTCTTGCTACGAAACAAGAGCTCGTGTTAATTAACCATTGATTTGTGTAACGAGTTTATAAGTAACAGTTTAAAAGATGTAGCTACTCATAATGGTTTAAGACATAGCAATCTAAAGGTGTCCAAAATAAAGTTCGAATAAACCGAGTATGTAAGTAGGTAATACAAGGCCCCTATAACACAGCAACCAGATAACGCTACCAATGAAATCCATGCTTAGTTGTCCGACCGAAGGGATTATTTTTTTCATCCAATTTAAAACCAACAGATGGAATCGGCTTTAGTCGCAATAAACCGGAGGTATACGCAGCAGCATTGTGCCCCACACATCAGCAGGTATTGACATGTGGGATGTCACTCGAGCCCGACGCAGCGCACGGGTTGGCACCGATAAGATTTTCCAACCTATTTGCCACCGAGCACTGTTTGCAACACCTGCCCGTTTTTTTTACGGTAAATATACTCCGCACTTAGCATGACGCGAGCTCTGGTGATCGGTTTCTTAAAACATATGCTACTAAGATAAGTTACACTTAGAAACACTCGGGGCTTCTTAAAGTTGTGCCACTCAACGTACCATTTTTGTGGCGTACGGGTATCCTAAGAATTTAGTACGCGTTTTAATATTAGATTCTGGGGAGTCGCTCGCCCCGTTATGTCAGACATGAGGATACATCCCGCCACATTGCAGCAACATTTCCTCGGATCGTGTGCCCGCCGAGTTTTGAACTCGGTTAAGCTTGGCGAAATAGCTATTCTGAAATTTCAGCAACGCATATGCAAATGTCAGCTCTCGACACTGATTGTACGAGTGGCACGGGGAAAATTCATGCATTTACATTAAATTTCACCGAAATTGGATCCCGACTTCGTAGTTTATATACGAGCTAGTGTGACACGTGCGCCCGCTCCCGATATTTACGATTTTCAATCGCATGTGTCGCAACAAACATGGGTACCTTCCTAATCGTTTAGCAAGCTGATCTTTGTGCTCGTTTATTGTGTTCCATACTTTTCTTAAATAATTTGAGTTGTAGTTTTGGAGAGATATTTCTAACACAATTAATTCAAAATGTTACTATTCTCAGATAAGCACTATTATAAACAATTTAGTTCAGTTTTTAGTCCCGGAGAAGAAATAGCCCTATGTAAATTGCCATTATCCATATAGCTTTAATTGGCACATTATTACTGCATACTGCACAATAGCGATTGAGTAAACTACACCGCATTGATACATGTTGCATATGTACTGTGTGTTTTCATAGAAAGCTACGCTGATAGTAATTACATAATATAACATAACATCAGGCCTGTAATCCCCGAAGGGTTAGGCAGAGGTGTACCCATTAGTACACCCACATATCGCCAGTTATGTTTGCTGATAGTAATTGTGAAATGAATTCCATTACCCCCGAAATATTATAACCTAAAATAACACAATCATGCAGTGCAGCAGTGCTTTTCTGTAAAAATATGCCTCGGTAGGTAAACTAAGCTTGAGGTGCTCAATCCCTAGTCAATCAATCCGATGGTATGACAGTTCAATTCGAGCTCACTTCACCTAAATTCACCCAGGGAGATTTCTTACAGCATAGACCAGATGTTTAATAAATCCGTCCAATCTCCCCCACGCTTACTATCTAATAGATTTAAACTAACTGTGGTATCATTATTATCCTGTAATAAGTGTAATTGAATCAAGCGGACATACTCACTTGAAATGTTTAGAGTTATATTTTGTATTGCTCGGAAACGACTCCTTCAGTTGTTTCACTTCCTTTTCATTAACTTTTAATCAAAGCTAGGCAATCGTATCGGCTCTACGCTTACCGGAATAACTAATCGAATGATTGTTTACATTCGTTCGGTTCGCAAGCACCAGCAGCCTGCGTATAATGAATGTTGGTTACATTAATTACTACTTTAGTGCCAGGTTTATAGCTTTGCCGTTATCGGCTCGTGTGAGATTACGTGTTCAACCTTATTACTTTTCTCTTTTTATTTTTGATGACTCAATTCAACTTTATTGTTCTTAACATCTATTAAACAATAATGATTCCGTTGTAGATTATTAAAGTACTGATTTAGTGTTGAAGATTAAGAAACTAGAAATGTGGCAGGAGGAACTTACAGAATAAAGCTTCTTTTTTTTTTTAGAAAAATTATTCGAATGTGGCTTCCTCCTTTGACTTTCCTCAAATAATCTACGATGTTAATATATTAACATATCGTCTATGACTCTTTTTATAGCACACCTTCGCATGTTGGTACAGTTGTTACATAACTCATTGAGCTTTCCACAGTGTTAAGAAGAAAATATCTCACTATCTCCTACAGTGAACTAATTTTATCACTAGTGGAACAAGTGGAACGACCGTTCTCTCTAATTTGCGGATAATGCCGTCCAGCGCATGAGCCTAGGAAAGGTAATAAATTGGCGCGGGCGATCGATCGCGGCGCTCGCGCACAAATCAACCGGCACGTCAAAACAATGGCTGCTACGGCTGCGGGGGCGATCGTGCAACCACCCGCCGCTTATCGTCAAAACCAACTTATTTATACCACAATACCTCGGGACCTACATACGCTTGCTGGAAATCATTTAACTAATAGCTATGGGCCTGATTCCATCTTATGTTGGCTGCAATAATTTCTTGAATGGGTAATACGCTTTATCAGATCCACTCAAATTAAAGAGTATGCACACTGTTACGGTTCCATCTGCCTATGGTTTAAATAAGTTGTTAGTGGTGAATGAATTAATCGCAATTTAGGAACAGTGAAAAATCGACTAACAGTTTGATGAATGTTAATTGATAATAATTGGTTGTTTCATTTGATAATCGGATTTCATAAAATTTCAAATCTAATCCGATGATGTTCGTATTAGGCATCATGAACCTGTTCCTCCGCGTGTGCTGGGAAAAAACCATGAATGAATGTTAGTGAGTTTTTGTTCACTTGTCACTGCGTTTCCGGCGGTCGGTCGGCAGCACGACGCGCGAGGACGGTGCGCGCGCGTGGAGAATCGCCGTACGCGTCGGACCGTCGCGCACTTGAACGCCTTTAGGGCCACCATCAGCCCTTTTCCTTAACATTCTTTTATCAAGGCTGTAGTGCACCTACAGATATAACAAAAGAAAAAAAAAACTGTTTGTAAAAAATTTAATGATCATTAGCGCAAATGTAAATTAAAATTAAAATTGACCGTTAAACGAACTTGAATAATTCTTTCAACCTCTTTTGCATGACAGCCCTATCCCCATCACGCGGTGGACATGCTCCACCAGTTATCAGTGATTGAAAAACAACCGAAAATAACAAATCATCATGGGACCGTACTGTAACGTGCCGGTGCCGTTGTGGGTTTTTTGTCTTTCATTTTTTAGCTTATTTTCTGCTTCTTCTTCCTACCAACTCAAACCTGCTAGCAGGTGTCGTCAATTAGAGTGTATAAACATACAGACCGCATTCCAACTGCAAACTCAGTTTTAAATTCTGTTTGTGATCTTTTGTTAGCAGTTCTCTGCTTCTAGACTGTAAAACTGCAGTCACGTTTTGGATGATGATCTTCCAACATTCGGAACCTGTCCTGTCTGCAGTAGGAATTAATTGATTTACCTACCTTAAAAACCTTTGTTAATATCTGGTTGTAATTAATGTAGTTTTTCACAGAGTATCACCGATTCACGACTTTATCTGTTATTCTTGAGACACTTGAGATGAAAAAAGTGCAAAGACATCAAGAAAAATTGCCTAGTGGTGTATTATGAAACTGTTCACGTGGAGTGCTCATCTCTGAGTGTATTCGCTCGGGAACTGAAAAAAAAAAAACAGTAAGGCGAAGCAACA
This sequence comes from Hoplodrina ambigua, assembly GCA_949774945.1. Taxonomy (NCBI): domain Eukaryota; kingdom Metazoa; phylum Arthropoda; class Insecta; order Lepidoptera; family Noctuidae; genus Hoplodrina; species Hoplodrina ambigua. The sequence continues at coordinate 8,817,293 of OX458973.1, forward strand.
GGTAGACGTCCAATTAGAGGGGGCCGCACTTGAGTGGCCGACGCGTCGCGCGACACCGAGCTTTGACGGCCTCCACAAAAACTGCGCCCCGTTTCGCCTGCCGCCGCCATTACACTAGCACTTTTTGCACCACAAACTTGTCGCGCTTCACTTTGACTTTCTCGACCTCCATGTTGCATACATATGTACGCATTATTCAGTACCAGAGTAAAAAATAATTCGCTTTTTCTTTGCGCCGATCTAGAGCTTCGATACAGACTACAGAGCAATTTATTATAACTTTAATTTGCACTGATAAGGCAGTAACACTGAAAGACATCGCCATAATTTACGACGAATTCACTTGCACAGTTTATCGATTAATCTGCTGCGAATTCTTATTTACATTTTCAATTAACTGGAAATATTATTCGGTGACCATAAATCAGGACTCCTCCGGCTTCTTGCGACAATTTCGGAAAGAGCTTTAATTCTTAATTATGGCCTTGGTCGCTCTGTTGTAGATATTTATTTTGCTTTGTGAAATTATCTTTCGGACAGCCCTGCTATAAATTTGCTCTCGCGAGCAACAATTAAGATATTAATGTGTAAGTTCAAATTTGACGCTATTTGTATATTTGTTGACGTTTGATGTAGCCGATTGTAACCGCTAAGAAAACTTTGTCACATAATCACACAACTTGACAAACTAGTTTCTGTTTCGCACTAAATGTAGCTACTTACTTATGAATGGCTTATTTTGGTCTAGGAATTTTTTGTTTAGTAAGCCTTTTTATACTACAAAGATAATCTTCTGCTTACAATATTGTTAAAACGCAACTCTACTGCTATTTTATTTACATTTTAATTTAGAATCATTGAAAACCACGATATGTAACATAGGTACCTATATTTCAGTTGTTAACAAAATGTAGGCTATTCTTCAAATTCCACCAATGGAATTTTAATTCACAATTTGTCGCCCAATTTTTGGGTTTGCTCGGAACGCGCGCGGTAATGGGAAGGCATGCCATTCGGCAGTCGCACGCTGTCTTCGACTACGCTACCATAAAAATAATCTGGGTAAAGTGCGATCGACGACTTTGTGAATTGAAAATTGAATTTACTCCAAACTAAATACTGTATAAGATTGTCTAGTTTGCTGCGAATCTTCGAAGTCCAGTTATAGGCGAGCGGACGAGCGTGAGATGCAGTTTTAATGACATAATCCAGTTACCGCTGACTCGATTAACCCTAGCTACTGCCAGCTTCGCTAAACACCTATCTTCACGTGTTGCCGTTCAGACACTGAGTCTATCTAGTGCCGTATTAGTTATTATCTCTTAGATCGAAAGCAACTAACGTTGCGCCGGCCTCAACAGACATTTCATCGATTTACCGCGCAAATTCACTTCCATTACGCGTAGGTAGGTACTTGCCTTCCATTTAATATGTAACACCAAACGCCATTAATTACGAAATGTTACATAAATTGAAGCAAATATTCTTAGCCAATGGCGATATCGGTATTTTAATTGGGCATTAGTAAAAGTGTTAACTAGGTTAGTAAGTGTAAGGAGCGAGTTACATGTACATTGAGAATGCTGATGTACCCACGTTGGTGGCGGTGCGGTCGCAGTCACTCTGTTAAAGTAGAAGCTCATCAGATAAGCACGCGTGACTTCACACGGTGATGGCGCGGCGCGCACGCAGCACGCAGTGAACATTCACTGCTAAAGTTTTTATTACAAAGTAACACACTGCAGATAATAAAAAGAACACGATGCTGTAAACTTTTGTACTTTTTTACCTTCCAAGATATTTCAAATCATTCTTTATACAACCAAGAAATACGCCTTTATTTAATAGTGCTTAATCTTATGTGGGTTGGCCGATGTTAAAAAAGTCATCGTATATGTCACATACATGTTGTTTGATGTTTAAGTATCACTAAAATTAGTACATACCTTCTTCAGTAGCCGAATAAAGAAATAGGGGCTATTAAACGTGAAAGACACATTTATACCGATATATTTCAAGATTTTATTTTATAGTTACTAGATTTACTGTGTCCGGTGGTTAATTTATTTGTATTTTTATTTCAAAATTTGCATATTATATGGGCCGAGTAAACATTCATCTTTATGTAGGGATTTTTTACTAATTATTAACGTATGTACCTACAACATGACTGACGGGTTTACGTGACTGGATAACTGAATTGCTAACACTCGACGTTGCTATGTTTTACAGAAACTGAAAGATTAAAATTTTAAATCTTTCAAAATCTGTAAAATGTCTTATTCGGACAAACGATTTAAAAATGACTTTGTAAATGAAGTATTATTAAATTGTACTTACGGGAGCATACAAAGTTTCGCATTTCGTAGTCTGTCACATTGCGTTCATGTATTAGTACAACGCGATTACCATCGATATTATGCGGTACGGTATCTTACTGTACAATAAAAGGTGGATTGAAATGAGCGTGTTAACGAGGCAGAAACGAGTGAGACGAGGGCATGTATGACCTCGGGATCAAGCGCGTGCCTCGCGCCAACACTGACAAATGTAGGCGACAAACTAGAGCAGGCTTTAGACACCTACTGAGAACCGTACACTCAAAAACCAACCGTTTGGCTAGTTTTTGCATACGTAACGCTTTGTTCAAGAACACAAACTTACCGCAATCACAACCGGTGTATACAAATGTTTTTTGCAGGTGATTGGAAACGGGATCTGGCAAACCAGCCGTCTAAAAAAATTAAGCTTGATTTACCAACTATTTAAAAAGCCGCTAATAAGTGTATGTAGCAAATTGTAAAGTGTTAATGGTCTATGGATTTCACGGCGTTATACCTACACGTTATGCTTATAGTTGTTGCCTTACTTCTATTACTGCCTGTCGTAATTGCTCTGTTGAACGAATCGTTTATCATATTAGGAGATTGAAATTGCTTCGAACTAGAATTTATTGCATTCTAATTTGAGCTTTATTACATAAACACGTAATGCTTTTGTTATCTACTTTAGCTTTAAAATTATGCTATTATAGTCTTTGTTTGATAAATCAATACGGGGTTGAAATTGGGACGAGAACCGTAAAAAAAATCGTATTCTTTGAAACGAAATGACAATTTGCTCACAATTTTAATAAAGATTAAAACTTAACGAATTTTATTGTAAATAAAAAGAAATCACCAGATTTCATTCTTTCTAAAACGATTTCGCGTAGGTACTAACGAACAGATAGCTGTTAATTCTTTATTGATGTTATAAAAGACTTTCAGAAGAATTCACTTGTAATTAAAATTTAATTTATAAATCAACCGTCGCTTGTATGAAATTACTCAATAATGTTATCGAATAAGGCGTCTATAAAAAGTTTATTCGGAGAGACCATTATTGAATTTGCTTGTTATTTTTATGAACAACTATAATTCAACTTTGTGTTTTCACTGTTACATAGTCAAGAAGACAAATGTTAAGAATTTCTTTTCATTAACTGGGCATTAAGTACATGGTGGTACGATGTTAGTGAGGTAAGGCGATGAAGCCCAGCGCGGCGCACTATAAATCAACGCGGTAAGACTGTATTTCTTTCGTAATCAGCTCATATCGGTTCTCGCGGTTGTGGCCGCCTAATTATTGTCGACTTTTACGATCGACCTAACGAGTTTTCACTTGGAGCCAATCACGATTTTACGGCGCACATTTTTTGTGTTTTAATTATTATAAAAATATCCCTGTGCGATGGCATAAAATGTGAAGTTTTATCATTGTGCTCGCAACCCAGTTGAGTGGCATTCATAATGTTATTTATTATAAAAATAATTATGTTAAATAAATAATACTAGGATAAAAAAAGTCATTGTATAGTAGTCGTAGAAATGGCGAATATTATGCTCTAGGTACCCCCCTATTACTAGGTAAAACTTTTAAGTTATCTAAGTAATATGAATAACGTTTACATATTATGTTTTTTTTTTTGTATTTTTAATGTTACCGATGCCGATGTCGTGTATAACTGGCTACTTCCCATTTGGTAAACTTCCCATTTCGTAAACCTCAAACTGTACCTACTAAAAAGTTGCGTTTGGTAAACATTTCGTTACTTCATACATTTAATCCCATTTGGTAAACTTTGTTAGTATTGTTATTTTTGTACGGTACAGTCAGTGTCAAATTAGTATTAAATTAGAGATGTATATATTTTTAAATGCTTCAGTCTTGAGATAGTATCTCGACCATCAAAAAGAATGGCTGATCAAGAAGAAGTAAAAAAAACGTATTAAAGTCTGTAAAAATACCACGATGCTACTAAAAATACCACGTGCTTTTCCCGCAAAAGAAGCACCGAGCGGGTTCTCAGGTAGGGATTTATTGTCCTTACCATCGTTTTAAACAAAAGGTGTGAATGAGATAGACATAAGTAAGTATACGTAAATTATATCTATTACCGGGTTTAACTTATCAGTTCACTCGTTTTATGCATAGTGCAAGGTCGTTGCAATGTCGGGTGAGGGATCTTCTAGTGGTGCAGTGAATTTAAAAATTATTAATAGTACACGAGGCGGTGAAATTTTATTACGCGCTGGGCATCAATATTATAAACAGAAAAATAATAAGGACTCAAGTTGGTGGCGCTGTGTTAATAGAAAAGATGGATGTTCAGCAAGTGTAACTTTGAATTCAAATCGAAGCCATGTATTAAGAGAAAATGCTCACTGCAGTTCTTGTATTCCGAATTTTGAAAAAAATGAAGTGAAAGTAGCCATCGAAAAATGTAAACAAACTATATGTGAAGATCTGAAGCCGATTCCAGCTACATACAGGAAATGTACTAAAAAGCTGAAAGATAATGGTTATGAAATTATTAAAGAATTACCAAATTTTGACAAAGTTAAAAGCAGTTTGTATAGACACAGAAATAGACAACTAGGAATCACAAAATCTCAGCACTCTAACTCTACAGAAATCGTGATTCCTGACCGTTTTAAAGACAATTTATTGTTTGATGAGATTGACGGTGAAAATAGAATGATTGTGTTTGGTTCAAAGAGTGCAATTGCACATTTAAATGACGTCCGTCACTACTTTGCGGACGGAACGTTCAAATGTTGTGCAAAGCCGTTTCTTCAACTATACGTTGTACACGGAGACATAGGAAGTACAGAAACTGGGACAAATATTGTACCATTTTTTTATGCAGTGTTGACAAACAAAGAAGAAACTACATAATATGAAAGACTGTTTTACAAACTAAAATTTCATTTACCAGAGTGGACAGCCGATATTATTACCTTGGATTTCGAAAAAGCTCCAATAAATGCAATTAAAAAGACATTTCCAAACATAATTGTTAAGGGGTGTTTTGTTCACTTTGGCAGAGCGCTATTAAGAAAGGCAAAATCTCTTGGCTTATTACAACATGAAGAATCTCACTATCACGTCAAACTATGTATGGCTCTGGCACATTTACCAAAAGAAGACATAAACGATGGATGGCTATACGTTATGAGTCAAAGGTAAATTAATTTTGCAGTATTGAAATGAACGCGTTTAGTTCTGGATATTTCTTCTACCGCCATTTTCTACAGCCATTTTTATGCGTTAGAAACTAGGTAATATATGGTTTTTCGTATCATAATCTTCAACGAATTAATTCTGTTACAGTTTTGAAGAAAAAGCTATAACTGAATTCAATGATTACTTTGTGGATCAGTGGTTGGAAAATGAAGATATGATGAATATTTGGTGCTGCTACGCACAAAGACACCGCACTACAAACCTCATGGAATCTTGGAATTGGAGTTTCAATAGTGAAATTGGAAAAAGGCCATCAATTCTTTTATTTTTCGAAACGATATCAGGCAATATTAAACATTATGAAAATCTTCTGAAAAGGTACATATTTTTGTTTCAATGACCTGTATTTTTAGGCGACACATATGATAAAAATTATACATTCTTACTTTAATTAATCATAACAATTTTTTACAGCTTTTATAATAATGGAGAAAGTATATCAAAACGAAGAAAAAAATCTATCCAAAATGATATACGAATTAACAATATTCTCGGCGATTACAAAAGTGGAAAAATATCATTGGAAAATTGTTTGAACGAATTATCAAGAATTGCTTGTATCACTTTATAATTTATTTATTGATTTTTAACTTTGTAGTGTAGGTAGTAAATTTTTTATGTTAATATTCCAAATCTGTGATTATATTTTATAGTTGATTTTGTGTGTAATTTTTAATGTTAATGTTCCAAATCTGTGATTATTATTTGTTTTTATATTTAAAAGTTGATTTTGCATGTATTTTTATGTTATTGTACCAAATCTGTGATTATTATTGTTTTTATATTTTATAGTTGATTTAGTATGTATTTTTTTACGTTAACGTACCAAATCAGTGACTGTTTATTTTTATATTTTATAAGTAGTTGATTTCGTATGTATTTTTTTATGTTAATGTACATTAACATAAAAAGATAGTACCAAATCTGTGATTATTGTTTTTTTATATAAGTTGATTTCGCATCTAGATTGACTTATGTTATTAAAAAAATAAAACTTGTCATCGAAATAGTCAAATCGAACTGTGATTTTTCTTAAATTTTTTGAAAGTTATTTGTACACCCCACTTTTTATTTCTGTTTTTAAATATCAATATGTGTAAATGGCATACGTACACATAATCCGACTATTGTACCTGTGATTAAAAATATTTAACAAAATAAATGACAATGTTATCATTAGTTTCGTTTTTCTTTTTTTACTTGACTGTACCCATTTCATCTGAAAGTTTACCAAATGGGATATAACACAAAAAAATATTGAAATGTTTTCGAAATGGGACTAAATGTATGAAATGTATAATGTTTACCAAACGCAACTTTTTAGTAGGTACAGTTTGAGGTTTACGAAATGGGAAGTTTACCAAATGGGAAGTAGCCGTATAACTTAATGTAATATCTCTTATACGAGATCGTAATCTCTGAATTCTTTAATGTTATTCATTTTTAAGCCAACTTCATTGATACCGGTTTTCGCACTTAATAAAAACAAGCGCATTATTAAAATGATTTTCTATTTAAGCAATTATATAATATATTATTAGGTTTCAAAGAGCATATTTACATATTATTAAGATAACAACAAGAAAAATTCATCAGATCGCCTATACAACGGTGAGATGATTGCCTTATTTATGATCGTATCTCGTAAGAATGTGGGTTACTCTTGTTCCACGTCGGTGACTATATGTTTTATGTTCAGGAATCTGACTGCCTTATCTCAGATATTAACATATTGATTGTGCTCACCGTATTGATGCGCGACAGACGACTCGCAGCGGGCTGCTGCGCTCGACACTGTGAACTAGTTTGTTCGGAATAGTGCTGCACCTTAATGCGTTCAATAAAAATAAGTTACAACACCGTAAATACACCTTTACGATAGCTCGTATCCATTAGACACAGGCTGTATATGGCAACATACTCGGTTCCTTGACTTTATTATAAATTATTAGATCGTGAAACACCATGCCGTGTAATATGCCCGTTTATGGCTCTCGAAAATTAATAAAGAAATTCGTATAATGATGGTGAGTCAATGTCACGTAGTACAAGTATAAAATAATGTAGCATTTTATCGCTAGTTAGTGGCAACACTAGCGTTCGGAGCGCGCCGGTCCTCGCATCAACTCGATCAAGTTATCTCGGAATCTAAACATAGTGTAGATGTAAGTGTTGATAAAGACCCCTATCTTCTCAGAGGCTGAGGTGTCTAGATATTAGGAGCATAAGCAATTTGTCAAGTTAGATGTACGTTTTGTTAACGGTACTTTATAAAATACATCTATCCAATACACCGATTTCCGTGAGCGAGGATAGCCTCGGGCGAGGTGATCATTACATATATCTGATAAAAATACTTTAAAGAAAGGAGAAAAGTTTAAAAATTTTTACTTTTGTTTAATTTCTGTACATACATTTTATAGATCATCTAAACGATACTAAAAGTTGCAATCCAATTAAAACAGTTCTAAAATCTAGTCGCATTCTCATCTAAACGATAGTCAATGTCAAAAAATGAATGTAAATTAGAGGCATTTCTGACAGATAGAGACATTAGATTGCGATCGTTCATATAAGTTAGTAGAATTGCCATCCTGACTGAATGGTGACGTTTCCGAATTGGTTAAAAACACGGTTTTTAAACAAGTTTGACCTGTCCAAATTAAGTTAGAACTTTTTATTGATAAATGTGTTAAATGTTTTTAACTAACTTTTAAATAAAGAAATGCATTAAATAACAGCACATCATATTACATATTATTATTATAAATCTCAATTACTTCTCCCAAACCCAATACCTGGAACGTATTGAAAAGAACACTTATATTTATTTGCCAATTTGCTTCATGTTATTCATTATTCCAATCGAAAAAGATTGGCGAAACTCATTGGCACATGGCAACATTTTGACAATTTATGAAGCAATCAGTGTTTCTTTTCCCGTGTTTATTTGGAGAGAATTATTTATTTTATCTCGAGATGGTGTTGGAAATTGTTTCGGAGGTTGCTTAATATTCATTGATCGTCTCACGATTTGTTTACGTCGGTGCGCGTAGGCGCCGAGGTAGAGAGTGGTCAAATTAAAAGGTATCTTATGCTGGCCTCGGTGGCGAGCCGGCCAGCCGGTTTTACTCCCCGGGGCTTCATGAGGTGTGAATATGCGGACCAATGCACTTGTAACGATTCACGCACTGTGACAATTTTAACCGAGTGATTCAGTAATTGCTGAAACGTGTACCTGTTATGTAACCCGCTGATACGTCATGATCAAATTATCTGAGTCCAATGTAGAAATTAACATAGTAACTTCTGTCCATACAACTACCGAAATGTAAGCCACCATAACGTCTTAGATACGTTCCAAGATTACTTTTCCAGCTTCTGCTGTACTCATCGATAATTTAATATTTAGACATGCATGATTCGATAAAGCTCAATAGTAGTAGCTGTCAAATATTGTCATGGATCTGTACACGCAGGCTTCCGGCGTGAAATTTATAATTTTAAACTTATCAACTCGCTTTGAGGTACACAAGCAATTTAAGATCATTCTTGGTGTGAATAACAATTTTGATTATAGCTTAGATGTTTCTTTTCTGGATATCTCATTGTATCTGTATGAAAGCTCAATGAGATATGGGACCAATAATAAGCATAATTGTAGCCGTGTCGATCATTAAAATAAGCGATAAGGACACGGTAAAAACTTTATACTTACCGTAGAAAGAATTCAAATTAATTTAAATTACTTTAGACAAGTAAATGCACAAAAGTATTGCTGGAAGAAGGCGAACTAATTAAAAGTTAGCTTCTGTACTAATAATTCGTTTGACTGTCAAAGTTTTGCGTCGTTAATTTTAATTAAAGAAACGCGGGAGCTGAGTTTGTAACAATATTAAAGCATTGAAATTGGTGATCCGCTAAACTTCGACATTCTGCTAGCGGATGACCGTCCATTCGTTTTAATTAACCCTTCTGGCTCTCATCTGCCTCGCTATTAGAAAAGTTTCAACTTTTTTGCTACGAAACTGTGGCGACCACGCGATAATTCAATTATGAGTCGGTGTAACCGAGGGACTTACTTGAAACCTACTGCTCTGATTACTCGACCCACTGCCGAGGCAGAATATAAAAGTCTCATATACTGAGGATTGTTGATGCATATTTTTAGTCAACTCGTTACTAGTAGAGTCATCGTCAAACTTTCCATTTTTTTTTGTAGAACTTACATAGCCATAATTTTTTCCCCAGCTGCTGTGTTCATTTGTATGTCCGGCTTGTATGTATCCAATTCCCAATTCTGCGCGTTCCTCCCCGCTGTCCACGTATTAATCTTGGTCGGTTTCTTCGCGTCTTTGATTAAGGCTCGCTGTGATGTATTTCTTGCGCGCTAACCTAATGGAAAGGCATACGTCAAGTGTCCACCTTATTGGCTAGCGGATTGGCTTAATGGTGCCAATGCCTGGCATACAGTAAATTTCGTCACTCTCACATTGATATGGTCACGCATGTGAGATGCAGTAGATAGAAGTACACCGTAAGATAACTGTTAAGATAATAATATTGGCTTGTATATTTTTTAAACGAGATTAGAATTAAATGACTGCGATACTAATCTATTTATTCAGCTCATTGTGTGCTTTATCTCAATGGTGGTAGGTAATTTGCATTCAAATAAAATAACAGAATCGTTACCTGTAGGAATCTATATCTATCTCCTGTTTTATTCAGATTCGAGGTCAAAAACTAGCGATAACCCCATGCGGACGTCCTTTGAAATAACGATACTGGTCTGTTCCGGTTTAACATATTTCTAGACTTGTATTTTCATGGCAATCTAGATTTTAATTTACATTTAACGTACTTATAAATAATCCATTATACTCCTCTAAAGTGGAACTTTGATTAAAAAAAATAGTGTAGAAAACTTTATCGGTAGCAAGTTATATGTAACAGTATCAACTTTCCCCCTTGCATGTTAAGATAAAGATAGTCATCGTAGCGTGATTAATAGTCATATCGTTTTGTTAACTAGCTAACGGTCTAGAAGCCTTCGTTTTAGTCAATACATCAATGAGACGTCACTTTTTATGCGAGCGACTGGTGCGAGACGTACCCCAATAGACACAGATCGGTATGTCGTGCCTCTCGTGTCTGTACGAACCTAACGTATGTCATAGTTCACTATTTTAACAACAATTTATCACATGTCCATATCGTCTGTTGATTTTGTCTTGTCAGTCATATAATGTTACTGTAAAATACCGTTAAAACTGTCAAATATGTAATCCCAATCTGTAGTCATATTATTTCTGACATGTGAATAATCCTGAGAGCATTTTAATCTTGTGTGTTAACTTATTTTATGGTGATATGAACACAGCGTCCAACGAGTCAGCTCGGCTGTACGAGAATTGGAATTTTAGACTTATATCAAAATCCTTGAAAAAAATTAATATTTCTTAATCGGTATTTATGATATGTCTACAAGATCAATAAACATCGTCAGCTTTAATTTATTCTAAAAGCTCAAAAAATATGTCACTCATTTCATTTTGAGCCTTGATTGGCCGGAGCCTGCTCATTTCGATCAATTCTAATATATATAGTGTAATTAAATTTTATCTACGTATTTAACCGGTTGTTAAAGTTTTGAGAATGTTTAGTATCATATTGTTTGTTACGTGATCCCTTCGTTATGAGAGATGGCGTGCTAGAGTTGATTATGGCCATACCATAACTCTCGTTTGTGCCGCCTTTACATGTGTCTGGTTTAAAATTAGTCTTTTATGGCCTTTGGAATTCTGTGGTGTCAGTCAAATTCCTGAATCGAATGTAATCTTTGTTTATGCTTTCCACATATTTGGATTGCTTCATTGGGTGTAAAACTTTTTTGTTTTATTTTCAAACCAGTACACCTACTAATCTTATTCCAAGGATACAATTTTATTTTTGACTTTATACATTATATGTTACAAGTATTGGTGATATTATGCAAAATAAATAATATATTCATTTATTTTGCCTGAAAACCTTTGAAAATCCAGATAGTAATATTCATTTCAGAGTCAGTAGTATACATTTTTTATCTTTTCATATTATCCAGACCATGTTTCTGCGTCTTTTTTTCTCCTAATGTATAGACCTATGTATCTATTCATATGAATGACTTAAGTGATTAATGTTTCGAGATAAACTCCATACAATACACAATATGCAAACCGACTGAACGCCGATCAACCGTTTTGATATCTACACTAATTTGCATTGTTAGATATCTAGATGTGCTAATGCAGAATAGGCAATTATAAGTACATTTATAAATGTATCATGGCTGTTATTCATAGCTTTTTTCTTAAGGTGACTGTTTATAAGCTTTCTCGTGTCTTCTCCTCTTGTGTTGGAATGACTAGTAGGTACGAGGAAGGTTTATGCTGTCGACTCCTACCCAGAGTTAGTTTAGAACAGTGGTTTTTATTCAGTAAGGCCACAGGGCCCACCGTCCGACACATAGTGGATGTTCTATGACTCAATTATATAAGTTACCGCCTAAGAATATATATGGAAAAGCAATAAAGATATTGAGTATTGAGAATATCTACATGAAAAAATGGTGAGCTCATGACGGTATCATGTAAAAACTTGCTAACACCAATGTTGGTTGTTGTGACTACGCGGTGTGATGGATGCTAATCCTGGAAGTTCCTGCTATAAATTCCATAAATTGTGTGAAATATTCAGGATAGAAACGTTACACCTACTAGAAATAAAATTGTAAGAATCTGTAGGTATACTGGCTAATCCCGGCCATGCTTCGCTATGGGTCAGTCTGTTAAAAAAGTATATTAAAACACTCTTCTGTTAAAATGCAATATTGGAGTAAAAATAAAATCTCGTCAATTTGACTATTTTCACACATAATTTTAACTGATTTTTTTGTTTCTTTTTTTATATATAACTTTTTAATGGTACAAACGCAGTGGTGCCATAAAATATGGCCAAAGTTAACACTTAGTACATTAAGTCATTGCTTTAAACAAAACTACAGCTTCTAAGTTATAACTCTTAACAACGAAGGATTAAAAACAGTAGTTCCAACAACTTACGTTTCCTTTCATTTTCCATTCAGAATGTAGGCATGCCTTTTAAGACTTGCATCCATAAATTACCGTTTAACTGGCGCCGCTGTTAGACATGGACTATAACTAAATATACCATTTATTTCTTTTGCTAACAGGCAAAACAAGAAAGAAATAGAGCTGCTAATTAGTTCACATGTAAAATGTGTGTGTTAGTCAGTAACAATTTGCTTCTAACTGTTTTTATTTAGAAAGCGATAATTTTGCTCACGTTAACTCAGTGCCCACCTGAATCAGTGCCTTTGTACGAAATTGGGAACTAAAAGTGTGTTGATAATACTCGTTCCCCATTGCGTTCACGCAGCGTCGGTGTTTCGGTAATTCTGTGTGGAAAAATGGTCGAATGGCCGGTAGCGAGTGCGGCTCTCATTATATCGAATGAATCGGCGAAGAGCATAATGGAGGGCCGCGTGCATGGCAAATTATATGCCAGCCGATGTCATTGTGATAAATAATTCACTCGCTCGTATCCTCGTCTAAAGCCGGTTCACTGCGGTTAAAGCTGTTGAGTCGTATGAAGTAGTAGTACCTATCTAATCGAATGGTATGTCGTCTAATCTGTTAATTGTCATGTATTTATACCCTTTTCCTTGGATGAGTTGCAAACTCTGTGAACTTTTCTTTCAAAATATAACTGAAATATAACCTAACAATCAATTATTTTAGGCAATTTTATTTATCGGAACTTTTGTCCAGGCCTACCATAAAGTTGACACTAAATAAAAAACGTATTAGGACGAAATTATTTATTTTTAATTAGGGACTATTGACCGCTCAAAACAGAGTTAAGTTTGCGTTGTTGCAAGTGTTCAAAGTGTTATAATTTTAACTCAGGCTAATTGTGATAATCTTACTAGTAAAGATTCACTTAAAACACGGACTTCTTACTATATTTGTTGATAAATGGAAAGATAAGTGGGATATTTTACGCCGCCGATGCTACAAATTGATACCAGTGGTTTACCCGAGTATTTTATTGTTGATCTCGCCAATGTGTGCGTGTATTAAAACCTCTATCTAACACGTTTATATAGATGCAGTATCACGGCGCGCACCGATCGTAAATGTCATCTGAAAATTTATATTCATTACGATTAGATAGCAGTCCACAATGGCCAGCCCATTGTTGGCCCTATGTACCACCTGATCGATGTATGATATTGCATTTTTATAGGTGACGCCCGGACCGACTATCTCCGATATTTTTATAGATTTTCAGTTTACAGAGCGGACGGAAACAGTACGCTGTGTAGTTTCTCTATGACTGCACATTAAAGCTTTTATGACAAGCTAATTTATGCATCGCCCACCTACGAGCTTCTTCATACCAAGTATAACGTTACATAAATGTCAAACATTATAAGTATACCTACCTACATTTCATATATCAGGTTCTTAACGGAACAGTTTCATTTTAAATCAATAAAAGGTCTAGTCCAGGCGTGTAATTTAATGATAACTGACTCTAAACAGGAATTAAAATAAACAACAATTTCAACATTTATGTCTGCAAATAAATATCTATTTCTATTTAATAAATAAAGGCGTCGTAAATTATATTTATTAAATAAAAATTAAATTGATTTTAGCAAACACAAGGGCGGCCTATAAAGAGAATTACAATCTTTAACAATATTATTTTTATTGTTACATTGAATCAAACTTTACGAGCTTTCCTAAGAAAAGCGCATATAAGTGCTGTGAACCTCAGTCTGATCAAGAACCCGAATGCGCGGCCGCGTACGCGCAGCAATTTGCGACTCGGCTCAATATCGCCGATTTACGAGGATCCATTTCCAATTTTACGAGCTGACTGACGCGCCCATTTAGACGAGAACTCTGATCCTTCGCTGCAACACTCTAGCTAGAAAGTTGTTGTGCGCAGAAACGGTAGGTCATGTTACATCGGCGGCACTCAGTCCACACGTTTAGTTCCTATTCGTTGTTACACCACTACTAAGCTGCTCTGACGTTCAGTTAAATTTATACGACTACGAGCAGGCCTCGAGGCCCGAGGGTTCTTCTTACACCAACACAACTTAAGCACAACTTTACACTTAAAATTAATTTCTGTCTCTCGTTTACGAAAATTACGGCAACTATTAACAATTACATTAAGAAAATAATATTCCAGTGTGGTTAGATTCGCTACGCAGACTGTTTGTGTTTTAACGCTCTGCAGTGTTTGTGGAACCGGTATTTAGAGCTTTATGTGGAACCACACGTGGGGGTACATTTCATGCCGCACTTAGTCTAACACATGCAATGCGCTTTCGCGGAAAGCTAGCTGCGTTGTGGTTTTGCGATGAATAATCGCATACAAAACCGTCTCACAATGGCCAATGCGAGTGTTTAAATGCCCTATTAAATCTTACGGCCTGCGTAGGATTCTGTGGGATTCAATTACGCTTTGTGCGCGATGAAAGGCGCCGGAGTAGTACGTGTAAAGTGAGCCGCGAGCCGCGGGAACACATCCCGACACCTCGCCCTCAATGAGCCCTGTCACAAAAGGTGCAAACGCAATAAGAACACGGCACACAACACGTATCGCGCCGGGGGCAGATTGAATAAATGCTAAATTAAATAAGAGCAAATAAAACCGTCCATTAATGAGTAAAAGCGTCTCGGATAATTCGAGTGGCGTGACATTCACGACAAAAGGTTGGCTCGGTCGCCACCGCCGCGTCTCGCCTGCTCCCCCGGGTGAAATGCTGACGACATAGATTTGAGCCGGATTATTTGATTGTGTAAGAAATGAGTTTGCTCTCTAATGTATTGTTAGGGATTTACGCATAGTCGTAGCATGTAGACATATAAAGAGCTTATCATTTTATTTGGGTTTTATTGTTCGTCTATTGTGATTGTATTAAATTAATGCCACATGTGGTCAACTCTGATATTATTTGTGTGTTAGGTATGTTGCGCACTATAAAGTAACTTTTTATTCGGGTTCGCGTTCCCATGAACTCGTATTAGCAGTGTAGTTGACTTTTATTGCGACATATAACTGTCGTGCATTGATATACTTTATTATGCATCTGTTTCGTTACCGTGTTAAGTGTTGACATTATGTTGCCATAAACAAATAAAAATATTAACATAATCTTATCACATAATTACAGTCAGAGTGTACGGTATGGGCGTATTAAAATTATTATCGACACTTGCTCCCCGAACGTTCGGAGCAACATCAACAGAACGTTTTCTATTCGGGAACCAATTATCATTTACATATCATAGACGAGGCACCGACACTCGCGGCACGCAGCCGGGGTCAATACATTTACACTACCGCCATTTTATGATGACACCTGACTCCGCTTGCTCGCCGTCAGCAGTTGGACCCGTTAGGAGGAATGTGTTCAAGAATTAGAGGTCCAGTATTGCTGGACGCACCAAGCTAGATTGGTATATAGATGCATATGTGTGGTATGTGAGTACCAAAACAAGACGGCTAACCAAATCGCTTTTGTTAAGATTTTATCTCACCGTTAAATACGTCTAACCATTATAGTATATCGAGCGACTCGTTTAAACCTGCGGCAACCAATTATGCTTGTTACCATTGGAATACTGTGATTTGGGGAGGTGTGGAAGTATCTGGGAAGATTGGACCCAGCTTGTTGTTTTATCGAAATTGCCTTTAGTTTGGGAATTTTAGATAAAAACAATCTAAATCTAGGGCATGAACGGGATCGTAATAAATGCTGCAACTGCAGTAATGGTTGTTAATTGACACACTGTTTATATGTATTTAGCATCCGATAGTTAATTTTCGTTTATAAAAATCATTAACTTATCTCAGCGACAATGTACGTCAACATTGTGTGTCAATAAAATTATTTCCTACTTTAAAAGACACAAGAAAACGAACGATCACCAAAGTGTAGATATTATTATGTGCCGTTATTTTTGAAACAGAATTATATATAAAAGGTGTAATGTGCAAATGGCACCTGTAATTTATTACAAGATTCCAGATAATGTTAAGGAACAACCTTAAAGACTGTTTAAGAAACAACAAACATCCTTCTAATTAATTAAATAAAAGTTATTTTTCAATGTCATTTTTTTGCAAATAAACTAATCTTTTAGAATCGTTAGTACGAATAAGTTTATTTTATTATGTATGACTATTTTTGCGTGCCTTATGGCAGAATGTACCAGGACGAGCTTATTTAGTATTTAAGAACTCATTGTAATTTGTACTTCTATTCCGTGCAGAAAATAAATCTATTTCTATGTCTAAAAACTTATTCAAGAGAGGTATTTTGATATATTAATACGGACATTAGAATGCCTAATACGAGAATTGCCCCTCGAAACTTTTTCAGTTGTTTTTTGTTACGTACCTATTCGTGTGAATGTCATATAAACGTAACTTTGAATACCATCATAACAGTACCAGGTGTATTGGAGTTGCTTGTTCATAGATAGCCGCTTTACACACTTACCGACTCGAGTGGGTATCGATAAGTAATTAAAGTAACCACTCGGACCACTTAAGACCAAACAAAGCGATTCTATTGGTCGTTTTACGCCTCGTCCACCACATTTGTTTAGGCGAGAAATATTCGAACCATTATAACAAGGCGTGACGAATTCATGTATTAAACCGTTCATGTTTCAATTGAATACGTTTTTACTGAACTTATAAATAGAAATGTAATTTTAGTGTGACATTGAAGCGATTCGCGACATTTTTTTTTTTAATTTATTACTTCTTGGGAATTTAAACTACAAAGTCATTAGGTACCTATATCTTCTTAGAACTTGATAATTCATAAGATTTTGTTGTACCTGTAAAACCTAAATATCTATTTAAATACTCGTTACTATCACCATCGTATTTATCCATAAAGCTATAAGTGCAAGTTTCTCAACATGTTCAGTTTATTAAGAATAACGGCCCAGTTACAACACAACACGTGATAGGTCCGCAGTCATTTTCATAATTGTAGTAGCTTTTATGTCGAAAAGAGGTTAATGCAAAGTACATTCGTCTCACGACGTGACTAGATTATTATCCGTTAATTTCAAGATCCGTAGTTAAAACAAATAGCTTCGTTGAAATAATAACTGCCTGTGAACATAATTGAAATAAGAATTTGATAATCAAATTAATCTCATGCAGGCAACTTAATTATCGTTGTTGCTTATAACAGCGTATAATTTGCGTCAAAATTGTTTCGCGTCCAATGAAGATCGTTAGTTTGGTGAGTCACAACGGAACACATTATAAACCAGCACGTGATATTGTTTGGTTTCGTAATAGCAGTACAAAATAACAGGTTGGCTCATAACGTTAACGAGAGAGATTAACACTCGTATTTATAGTGAAGCTTAAATGCTCAGTCAACATCGCCGAAGCTGATTTCGCGAACATCTTTCCTTGCCCCGTTATATTTTAACAGTACCGCCTTTAACAACCGGCGGAAAAAAGTTAATTTGGTATCAAAATTGCGTGGGGAATGTGCCTGTTGGGAATATTATTTTTTATTGTTTTGAAGAACGAATTATTATTAACTCGTAAAAAGGATATAACGTTGACAATAGAAACTGCAATTTGTAATCAATATTATGGAATGGTTATTCAAACATTTGGTGAAGTGCAAATGTAGATCAAGTTCCACAAATACTATGGATACGGGCGAGGCGGGCACCTCGTTGAACTCTTTCGTATGGCGGGCGCGGGCGGCTCGGTGCCCGGTTTTTTCCCCTCGCGCCTCTAATGAGATTTAAGTCCAAACATCGAGAACGGTTATGGCGGAACATTACACGCTCTAGGATATTAATATGAGACAAATTTATTGCCGCTCTCCGATTATACTTTCGATAAACGCGCAGACCGGTGATTATGATATCTAGTGGTTTAATCGTACGATCGATACGGAGTCGCGTTCCGTTCTACACTAAACCAGTACTAATAAAAAAGAAACTAGTTACGGGCGGGTCGTATCCGACAGTTTACGTTGGAAAATCAACAAGGTGCTATAGTGGGCCTATAAGTCGGAACCGCGGTGCGTTATCGACTCAATCGCGCTCGAACAATGCATCGAATGTTTCAATATAGCTCCGACAGCATTTTTAACGTTTCATCGGTGCTGTAACAATCGTAAAATAAATTCTCTACGCCTTCTCAGAGCTCTGATTAATGTTGTACACAGCGCGGCGTCTCGTTTTTATTTTTTTCACCTGTGTGTTATTCTCTAGCTTAATTTATGGAGGCTGGTGACTGAGAGCGCGACTGGTATTTGAAGCTGCGATTTCTCATTGTTTGTATACCTAGAAGATGTTTGTTGACATCCGTAACGGACAGTTAAGTCTATTCGACACGAAAAAATTGAAGTGTGTAATTATATATTTTGACAAGCAAGCAATTACCATGACGTTGCGAATTTCAAAATTACAGCCTTGTTATGCTGCTGACATGTAAATTAATTTACTGTCTTGTAAGTTTTTTGACATGCTTGTGTTTTACAATATTTTTCTGTTGTATAATAGTGTGTTTATTAGTGTTGTTTGAAGTGCGTTGGTCTTTGCTGACCGCAGCGTGCGTTTGCTCGGGGTCTGCGGCCGCGCAGAGCGTTACCCTCGCCGGGACGGATGGATGCATCGAGCTAAGAAACTACAGTCTATAGATATTTTTGACCTATAACATTTTTATTTTAAATGAGAGGCTTATTGTGACGCGTACTAAGTTATTTTTATTTGGATAAAAGATAACGACCAGTGGAACGGATATTTTAAAACAAAACTGATTTTAGTACCGTAGGTAATAGGAAAAATCACATTGTAAGCTATCGCATCATATTTTTCTCTGCAACCAGTAAGAATCGTTTTGTTAATCGATTTACTATGCTACTCGCGAGCGACCATTATTCAACGTAGTTGCGATACTCAAATAAGCAATGAATCCAATACATTATTACCGTATTCCGCTTATATGAGGGCATTGATGTTTCTTGAACTGAGGAAAAATACTATTATGTAAAAATGCAAAGTTTTTAGGTGTATTCGTGATACGATTACCTAAATCTATTCGGAACAACATGGGTTAGTAATTAATACATACATATAATATGTTAGAAATACAAATGCCTACAATATGTTTTTTAACCAATAGCACTTCCTTTATATCTGAGCAAAAACACTGAAGCAAACGGTTAGCAGTTCAAAAATTATGGTAAAATTAATTAATACTGAAAATTTGAGGCTAAGAATGATTCATAACAGCTTCGAGTTGACCTGTCTTAACAGACGCCACACATGTTTCAGAGGGGCAATTCCCGTATTAAAAGAACGATCGCTTTCTAATATCATTCTTAATCTGTCAAAACTAAATCTAATTTACCAAAAATTGTGATTAGATATCGAACATTTTTTATGACGGCCCTGCCTACCTACATGAGTTCTAATGTCGATTGGCCATCAGACCAGTTAAGTAGCGCACAGAATTATCTATTACTTCCAGAAAACTATTAAATCTTTAAGTACACGGAACCACGGTCAAAGTCATTTAATTATCAAGTAAATCAAATAGTTTATCACCGATATTAACTTCACGGATCAGATGCATTGCCATTTGTTGAAAATTAAACGCTTAACGAATAATAAAATAAAGCTGAATCGTTACTCGCAAGACTTTATTGCTTATCTATACCTACTGTTTCCAGTTGTGATCAGATTTTTCCGTACAAGATGAATGGTTTAATGTATTATGCACCTAAAAATGTCTGTATTTAACGAAATCTAATACAGGGTTTAAACACATCATAAAGCCATTAATGTAGGTAGCACACATACTGGGCAGTATGAAACTAACTTATATTGAGCAAAAAATTTGTTAGAAAACAACTTATTTTTGTTGTGAAAAATCACAATGTATGGTTTCGTACGCAAAACGTGGCATTGCACTCAACACGCAGGGGGTTTTGGGGGTATTTAAAGTTAAGTTCAATATTTGAAACTAACTTCTTTGAAAAACACAAAAATAAATAGCCCTGTAATGTCTCCGCGACTGGAAGGTTCTAAATACGGTTCAGAATTAACAAATAATCTCAATAATGGGAAATTATAAATTATAAAATATGCTGTATCTGTAATATGAATTGTCAAACCACAACATCATAATTAGACAATTTCATTAGTATTTAAATTACAATAGTTTTTCTAATAATATCCTCGTTAGAATGTAGGCCAATTGGAAAATGATGTGATTGACTCTAATTAGTATTTATTAATAGTCTAATAAACGCCTATTAAAAAATGTCTCTCCTCTCTCCACATTTTATATTCATAGTAAAAAAAGTGACAGAAATAATGTGTAACGTACCTCGTTAGTACTTACATATCCTATATCCATGTGTTAACATAAGCGAATATCGTAAACTGTTCCAGTAGGCGCTTAATTACTTCATCAAAGTATTTCAGCAGCACCATCTATAATGATTCGCAATTACAATAAAAACAAGTCTTGTGGCTGTAAAACTCTTGTAAACCAATCGGCGTACAAGGTGTAAACGCGCTATCCTTTTGTTCGAGCGAGGCTCCAACCGTCGGGCGTCCAGTTGCTTCGTTCGCGCCTGCTTAGGTGCGAGCCAAGGGCTCGTTACCTCAGATTGAAGGACCGCGGTCGTCGGCCGGATCCCCACTGATCCTATGGCAAAAAACTTCGCATGCTCACGCCTACCCACTTAGGTAACGTATAGCTATGAGTTCTCATTTCTATGGAATGTTGAACAGTGTGCAGTATACGTGTAGGCTGTTATTGATAGCAGAATTATAGGGTAAGCAAGATTGGTAAATAGAAATGTGTTTGAAAAGTAGCATTTTAATCCTTACATTCTATGTAAGTTGGGTCTGGACCTAGACACAGAGTTAGAATATTCCTGTAGCTATTGGAAAAAGGCTCTTGTGAACTTCAAACAACTAAGAGTTTTCAAACGTACACAGCTTCTATTTTATTTTTGTAGCTATGAATACCCAACTTGTGGATAAATCAACTAGATGCATAAAGATGGGATAGATAAATTTATTCTTAATCGTTTAGAGTTGTTGTAATTCTGGCTTTAATTACTTCACAGTGCCAACCAGTTGATATAAGAATAAAGAATATTAAATAACCCTTTCATACCTTTTAAGTCATTTTAAAAGTGTTAACAACCCATTATTTTTTATTTATTTTGTGTTATATGGTAATTATTGTCATGATTACGCAATAGGAAAAATTTATGAGTAAAATATGCCTAGATCCACATAAGATACATAAAGTATCACTTACAGAATTATGTATATGGTTTCATGCGTAGGCATCACTTGATTCTGCACATTTTTGCTAATTGCTGAGTTTGTGGTATGTTACTATCGGTCTATTTTACAAGCATATAAGTACTTAAAAAGTAAGCTAATATGCGAGGAATCTGTAGGACAAAATGGTTTTGCAAATAAAGTACGGCGTAGGAAACTAAAAAAGTTGCTAAAAGTTTAAATTATTCGTGCTGTCTCTCTCTCTCTAAACTTTAATGTTAGAGTAAAAGCTTTATTTAATTGAATTAACATTTACTTATTCCAGTTTTTTTGCTTTTAGTAAAAGACAAATAAAATACATTACAAAGGTCTTTTCATAAAAACTTATTTTTAGCCGCTGTTTAATTATTTACTGCAACTTCTCGATATGGTCACGTTGGACATTCTAATTAAAATAAATTAATCTGGATTTCTAAAAGGAATCGTATCCATTTATATGCAAATCTTAAGTATGGGATGAGGCCGCATAAGGTGCTAATGAAGTGAGATGGAACAATTATCTGTTGTTATTCATATTTTAGTTATATTTTGGAATAAACTTTCTTATTGCACATTAATTATTTAGGTAATCATTGTGTCAATTATACAAGTACCTTATGTTTTGTATAAATAATATGTAACTTCTGATTCAAAGTTATTATTTCATCTTGTAAAATAACAAAATATTACCTAAGATATTCTGGTTATAATTTTTTTTTTAAGTTTCAAAATGTTTGAATTTTGTGTATGTGTATACCTAATAAGGAAGTGGGTAATTTGTATTGGTTGTTTGTAAAGTAAAAAGAAACTAGTATGATTGAATTGTATTTTTTATTTTTCGTTTATATTTTTTTCCAATTTTACGCTTTTTGATAATGTGTTTTCCACAATAAATATTTTTTAGGTTCAGACTACAATACAAAATATACATTAATGTGATATAAAAGAACGCTAACTATATCTAATTTTATCACAGATTGCGGCAGTATTGCCATTTTATTTAATAGTAGTTGGCAAGTTTTGCCCAACAAACACAGCCTAAATAGGCCTAACTCATACAACTATTTATTTATACATCGATTTAGTTAAGCTCAGATCACATAATATGACAGACATTGTGATTACAACAAAGTTGTTACAACAGACCTTTTAATACCTAACATTCTTAGAGATTATTTCTTTTAAGCTTATTCTTTAAACATCTACAAAATCAGGCGTATTTACACTACTATGACTATAAGTATTTTTAATTATTTACAGTTCATAAACGCTAACCGACTAGCCATCACAAATTTAAAACAAACGGTCACTTCAATTTAAATTGAATGTCTTTGATCACTTCCATTTGCATATTTATGAAATCACTTTGTTCACTGAGAGTTACAATTTAACAGTTCACTTACACTTTACACATGGACGGACATGGTGCGGGGAGACGCACGTGGTGGCACTTGGTGAGAAGTATGAGAGGGATGTGGGGGGAGCACGGGGTGCGCGCCGTGCACCGGCGGCTGCGGCAGCATGCCCAGGTGGTTTCTCGCGTGGTGGTGCCGGTGCATGGGTAAACCACCGCTCACCACCGGACTCGGCACCCCGCGACATCGCTGATTATTGCGCACGTCAGGCAACGCAAATTTTAGTTTTTCCCAAAACAGTCGATCATCCGCGTGTAGACACTTATTTGTTTTTAAATACAGTCTTATATCAGGATCTAAATCCTTTTGAGGCACTTGACCTAATAACACTACAATCAGTCTTTTTCGCCGGTCTCTTAGTACTTGGTGGAGAGCCGATTTTAGCTCGTACCGCACCCACTCACATCTTAGAAAGTTTTCACTGAGCACCATGATAGTACGACGCGAAGATTCAACAGCTTGTCTTATCTTTTCTGTCACGTGGGCGGATAAGTCGCGGTAATGTAGGCAAAGTTTGTAAGACGGGTCACCGCGCTCCAACATGGATGCAAGTTCCTCTGTAACCCATACTTCATCTTTGGAACTGTAGCACAAAAACGCATCGTACATCTTCTCCGAGTCTTCTCTATCAGTAGCTCGATAAAATAGCCTTACACCGAATTTTGAATGGAACCATACTCTCATTTCTTGTCTGAATATGAAAATTATCATGCTTACTAGCGACACAAATAAGAAACAACCTAGAGTGGCAACTAGGAGTGGGATGTAATCTTGTACTTCTTCATTGGTGATTATTGTCCTGGTGGCAGTCAAATTTCCGTTTATGCTGTTGTTAATGCTAGGCAACCCGGTACACAAAGTTCCATTTTCACTTGAAATTTTAAATCCAGTATCTGGGTCGCTAAACATGCTATCATTATAAACCGCTAGTTCAGTCGTATTTCCTTTCGAGTAGATGCATTTGATTTCTGTCAGATCTGTTATAGAATTCACTCTCTTTGTCCACTCGCGAAACATTTCAGTGTATTCGCAGTCACATGACCACGGATTAAATGAAAGTGTAATTTCCGTTATCGCAGGATTGATTTGCCACACTGTCAACGTAACAATTCTATTATGATGCATGTGTAACACTTTTAGCCGTGCCATGTGATTAAACATTTCTTTGCCTATTCGCTTGATCTTATTATTATTTATGTACAGTTCACGTAAGTTGTCTAACCCATCAAATTCCTGTCCTTCGAGGACTGAAATGCTGTTGTAATCCAAATGGAGTATTTCCAATTCTTTTAAACCATTAAATGTTCTGTTGTGAATGGTCTCAATATTGGATGCATTTAAAAATAGAATCTTCAACTTTTTACGGCCTATAAAAGCGTGGCTTGGTAAAACTTTGATATCATTACCATCAAGGTACAGTTCTGTGGCCTCCATTGGTATTTTTTCGGGCAACATATTCACATAAGCAGAGTTAGCACAATCGACAACATTTGCAGACCAAGACGGGTCATGGTAACAAGTGCAGTTGTTAGGGCAAGTCATTTCACAGTCGCAGGCATCAAAATCACAGCAATGGCATAGTGCGTGACAGTGAGATTCATATTTACACAAAAACTGGTGAGGTGCTGCTTCAATTAAAGCCACTTGTGCATTTCCACGGCTGTACAACAGCTTGCAGTTAATGCTGTCTAAATCCATCAATTTTGGCTGTGTTCTAGCTCTGTTTCCAGCGTTTATTTTTTGTAACCAATCCATAGTGCAATCACACTCCAACGGGTTACCGCCTATGAAAAATTCAGGCACTGTTTTATCTTGTGGTACGGCGGATATTCTCAAAGAATTTGGGTCCAAGCTTGTTATTTTATTCCCATACAAATCGACTCTTGTCAAATTAGGTTTTTTGAAAAACGTGTACGATTGCACTTTAGATATTAGATTGTCATTCAAATACAACATCTCCACAGAATTCGGTATTGCACTTCCAGTTATTTCGGTTAACTTGTTAGAACTGGCGTCGAAAGTACTGAGCGATAGTTGCGACTCAATCTCAAAGTAATTCCCAAGTTCAGCAATCCTGTTAGCGTGAATATCCAACCACTGCAATCCAGTTGGGATCATTGCATAGTCGAACCATTCCAATCTGTTATCAGAAATGTTCAACCACACTAAATTAGGCAATTTCGCGAAAAGTCCACCGATGTCTGTCAAATAATTTCCATCTAGTCTTATTGCTTGC
This sequence comes from Hoplodrina ambigua, assembly GCA_949774945.1. Classification (NCBI taxonomy): domain Eukaryota; kingdom Metazoa; phylum Arthropoda; class Insecta; order Lepidoptera; family Noctuidae; genus Hoplodrina; species Hoplodrina ambigua. Next base: position 8,842,939 of record OX458973.1, read on the forward strand.
AAATTGACGTTTGCATCAAAGGCACCGGCTTCAATTTTGTGAATTTTATTTCTTGATAAATTTAAAATTTTCAAAGAGGTCATTTTGTCGAACACGCCTTTGCTGATGTTGCCAATATTATTTTCAGTTAATCGGAGACCGTACATTTGTTCCATTGTCATGAATGAGGCATTTTCTATGCTTACAATTAGATTTTCCCCCAAATCAAGGGTTTTCAGCTGGGGTATCTCTTTTAATGCGAGTGGTACTTCATCAAGCCGGTTTCCATTAATGTGCAAGTCTTGCAACGAAGAACAATTCCTTAATGCATGTGGATGTATTTTGGATATACGATTACTATCTATAGACAAAACAGATAGCACTTGCAAGCCCATAAAAGCATAGCTCTCTATATTGGTAAGTCTATTGTTCGATAATGTTAATGTGTGCAGATTGCTTAGCGAGCTGAATACATTTTCTGGAATGTGTTCAATAAAGTTGTCCTGCATTTTTAATATTTGCAGATTATGTAAATCTCTGAATAGTGCTATTTCCATCTTTGACACACGGTTGTGTGAGAAATCCAAGTACACCAATCTTTTCAGTCCTGAGAAAGTGGAAGTATTGATCCAGTCTGAAGTTAATTCATTGAATGATAAATCCAATACTAGAAGTTGTGTTAGATCGCTGAATAATCCAGGAGCAAGTACTGTAATAGTGTTATTGTTCAGGTATATTTCTTTCAATTCTTTTGTGTCGCTGAATAGTTCGGGAGGTAAACTTGTCAGTTGATTGTCCGAGAATCTTATGGTAGTCAATGAGATGAGACCTTCCAGAGCTCTATCAGCAATGGAATTCAAGCCGTTGCCTTGGAAATATAATTTCTGCAGTCTCCTTAATCCCGATAGAAGATTTGGTGGCAAAGTGTCGATAACATTCCGGGATAGATCCAAAACTAGAAGATTGTCTCCGCATTTCTCCGTCGGATGCCGATGTGCTGAAGAGAATTGAAAATGACTAATGTCTCTCATTCTATTACCCGTCATATTCAAATACTCTAGGTTCCTCAGTGTGCACAATGCACCTTCTGGAAACACTAACATATTGTTCTCACTCAAATCCAGTCGCTCTAAGTTTTGAACGTCTCTTGAAAAAGCGCTGGGAGTTATTTCAAGTGACATTGTAGACCAGTCTGTATTGTGTGTTCTTATTGTTAGGTTTCTTAATTCACGCAGACCAGTGAAAGCGCTATCGGAAAGGTTTCCGATCTTGCAGTACTCAATGGTAAGCTCGCGCAGTTCAATCAACTGGCGGAAACTTCCCGGAGCGAGACTGCTTTGGAAGAAAAGCGCGTCGCTGCACTCTAGACGCAACCTCACAGTTGGATGCGGTTGAATTGCACTGAAGTTTGTGTTCTCCAATTCGCTGTTGATAGTTCTTAACCTACACTGTAACGCAACTCCTGAGCCATCGTAATCCGTCATCCACCCGCATTCATCGGGAGCCTGGTACCGTGTACCTGCCGATAAAGATGCACCCCTAACTGTTGAAGCGGTGCTAAGCACCAACAAGGCGCACGTAAACCGTGTGAGGTACATTGTTGTTTTCACTGTTATCACTTTATATTACATAGTTTTATTTATCATCGTTTCACACTAAAATTCCACTTCAACATCGCATCATCAGCGCACTAGTTCATTTTATTTCGCCTCGCAGTCGAGTACTTCACTAGTCGAACCGGCCACTTAACTCGTTTCTCGCGAGAACACTAATTGGATGGGATCGTGCGTCCGCAACCTACAGAGTCGTGGTGCACGTGACGCGAGCGACCACGCAGAGGTCTGGGGTGGAACTGAGTCGCAGTCGAACCTGCGGTGCGCTCGCGCACAAGGCCGCGCCGGTTCACGCGTTCCAACAGGTAAATTCACGCATAGAGCTAGAACGTATTAAGCGCCTTCAAGATTGTTTCGCGTTTGGCTCTATCGGTTTTGCCACAAAGCTTGTCAGAAAAATACACGGAACGCACACAAATACATGTGGCACACACCACCATAGAACGAAACCGCTTTTTGTGGTGTTCGAGCAAGCTTTGATACGGTGTGTGTGAGCAAGACAGAGGGATGGTAGCGGGGTAAGGCGCGCATAGTTTGGTGGGGGCTTGAGGCAGCTGGCCAGGTAGTGCGCGAGCGCACTGCCAGTCGCTGCTTGTTAACACTCCCGTTGATAGAATTGTATTGCAGACATTTGATGACTGTTGACATTTTGTTTACTCACTATCGCTAATGAAATTAATGGTAGGTATTTATGATCTTGCTAACATCGGTCTCTTTTTATGAATCCTTACAATGTTGTATGTTAAAATATGTAACTGGATTTTTTTTTTGAATAGTAAATAATCGTTTTTTTGTTGTATAATGAATTCAGAAGCAATAAACATTTTTATGTTCGTCAAAGCTTTTATAAAATATTTCATATTTTTCGTTATTGAAATATTTACAATACAACCTTATTTACTTACTATTGCATAATGTACACGTTTGGCAACAACTAGCAAGTGTTGCCAAACTTTGATTGACATTTATATGTATAATATAATTAATAAAAAAATAACATAAAATAACAATAACAAAAAGAAAAAATAACACAACATATCATATTTTATTAGAAAACGTTTTTGAACCCTATGCTCATTTATACTCTCCCTTCTTTTTATACCATTCAGTTTAACTATATATATTTTTTTTTCAATCTAGCCTAGCCTAAGTTTTTACAATATATTGCATTGGTTATCTACTGTGTAATAATATTGAAATGCGCCAAAACGGTAGGAAATACCATTGATTTAATTTTCATATATGAAATGTTTCCTGCGTTCAGCACGCGAGAATTCTGATTTCTTTGCAAATTTGTTGTCGAATAAAATTGCTCTTTCCAGGTAACTTCGGCCTAATCACCCTTTAATTCAGCTAAACGATTTTAATATAATTCCCGCCGTAGAGCCTCAAACCACTCATCAAATTAAACATGTGCACATTATGCATTTTGTGTAGCCGCCAATTTGTTCGACGCCGTTTGATTTAATAAATTGTGTCGGACCTAATATTGGATTACTTTCATAATTTATACCAATAACCTAAACGTTTTTATTTCTTACGTATTATTATGAGTTTTTTCTTATTTTTCTCGTATTCGAATTCGGTGCCATTAAGTAACAATAAAATACCACTTCAAATTGTATGGTGTGGCCATATAAGTAGGCGCGACGCATCTGTTTCTATTGTGTCCGCTTGGTTGCTAATTGTTGGGCTCATTCACACCTGCCGTTGTGCAAAAAAAAAATAACGAACGTGCCCTGAATTTTCTTTATCGTCTATCAAGTAAATCACTCAAACAACAATAGCGCATCATCTGGTTACCGATAGCTTCCAAAAATCACACTTTGTTATTACTTTCACACATTCGTATTGAAGGAGTTTTAAAGTATTTTTTGCTTTCAGTCTGCATACTCCACCTCCCACTGAAAAATGTATTCTACAGTAATGAAAATGTATTCATAGCCTTGTTCACGATAAATATTCTACTTAATCTCGTGTAATAAATGGTCATGATCATAATTTTATTTGGTGTCGGGATGATAGGAGGACGTGGCGCGTCCGTCGCGCGGTACTATTTATGCGAGGTGTTGTGGCCCCGATCCCGAGGCGCCTGCTATATCTCAATTGCAATAAATTATCTCCTTTGACACGCGAGAAGCGGAAAATTTGCAATCGCACCAGTCGGGACCATAGAATTCGCATCTCACCTCCTTTATGTAAACAGCGTAAATGGCTTTGTAATAGGAATCGCGTCCGTCCCGCTATGACACCGCCGCCTCGATAATTCACACCGAGTCCCACGGGTAGTTTGTCCAGATCGCGCCTAGAGACATTCACTACAAAAGGCCAGCGGGAGATCCCTCTCCTTCGACTTTTTGTCATAAGTGGCGAGGTATTTCTTGTCCTATGTTTATAAACGAACAGATTGGCGGTAAATCGTTGGTTATTGTGGCGCTATTTAATGTGTATTTCGAGGGTCGCCATCGGCTCCTATAACAAAAATTTCTGTATTCAATTTACTGTGCTTCATGTCGACACGCAATTGCCCCGATGTTGGATTGTTAGCGTGGGCGTACCGTGATTTTGATGTGGGTTACTAGCTTATGATTCACCTGGGATATTTCAATCCTCATTTTATCTATTAGGGTACAAGAACAGTTATCTAATAAAGTATTTATATTATCAGTAAATTCCATAATGCCAACACATTTTACAACAAAACACTCGCTAGTTTTTCGTGATCGTAACCCTTTATAAATATAGATGTGTGTTTATACACACGTAAAAGTGACTTCTGGGAATAAGGTCGAACATCCTCCGCAACATGTACTGCGTCGTCGACTTTATTTCGTTTTATCGGCCGAGTTCATCGGTGTGTAAAATCATTCCGTAGTCGATTTCCATTATGTTATTAATTTTTGTAATTTCGGGGCCTAATCTCCGGCGACAGGCCAGATACCGGGGCGACACTTATCTTGGTGTCGGTGGACACATATAATCCATTAAGTCGTCATTTCCACGCGGTTGATCATTCCTCAACCACGCGTCAAACCCGCCCCCAGACCGACAGCGCGGCGGCGACGCACAACGTATTGTTCGCTACCGCTTTATCTCACCTCCGATGCACCAAGGTCTTTTTGTATTAACTTCATCAAATACATTATAGACCTTAAAACAATACGTACAGCCTCTATAACGCTACGGTTTGAGGTTCATCGAGACTTTATCCTTGTCGACTAATGGACTAGTTTGTTATCTAATCGGGTACACGGCGGACCTATTAATAATTTCCCACATAATTTTCTAATTAACGTCCTGTCTGGCGTACGGTCGGGGCCTCTGGATACACGAAAACGGAAATGACGTAGAATTAGGGTTAAGTACTCACAGTATTTATCAAAGTAATTTATTTGTGTACATTTTGAGCAGTTAGTATTCCTATTAACATTAATGACTAATGGCATTTGTTTTTGTTTCAGGTAATCAACATTAGCGATTTCAAATTCTGAGTTGCCAGGTAGGCAAAAACAAATAGTGTCCACAAAATAATTTCACAACGATACGAACGATCGCAATACAGATAGTATTAACAGGTGATTTGTGAAACGATTCGCGGCCTTACTTAATCCTACTTACGAATAATGTAGAAAATAAAACTTAATGCGCACATTAAACATTAGGAGTGTTATGTTACCTGGTGTTAACCCCTGACGGGTTAAATTGTAGCGTGTAAATTGAAGAGATTTTACACGTGAACGGAACCCTTAGTAGTGCGTCAGATCGCGACACGGCCAATTTGGCGCGCGAGAGAGCCAACGCTGGTTTATTTGTTCACTACGGCACCTGGCGATTCAGGACCCACGGGGTGCAGAACATGAGTGTCGTGGAGTCGAGTTCGATTAATCAAGCTACATATTCTCTATAGATATCGATTCTATTTAAAAACCGACACTTTACGTTGGCGATATATAGTTTTCGTATTTTCTTTTGCGAGAAGCATGTACATTCTTATGCTTATTTATAAATTGTACGTCAATTTGTACGAAATGCAGTAATTGAAATTGGTGATTTAAAGCATTCTATAATTATTCATGCTTAATAATATTCTCTATCATAGATATTCGAATGTACAGGTACAGCATTTACAAAAAAAAAAACATGAAAAATGTGCCAACCCCAGTCCACTCAACATCCTTATTGTGCTGCTCCAGAGACGTACGACGTGCCACCGAATGGGACCGGTTAGATTACGCATTGTCGTGGCACAATTAGAAACTGTTGCGGAACCATTCGCTCACTTTGTGTTTTGCAAACAATCGCCGCCCGGCGACATCTGCGCCCCTCTCTATCGCCTCTCTATGCCGTGTCACCGCTGAGTAATGGTGAACGCCGAGCATCTGCTAATTGCGACCCATTCAATTAGGCCAGCTTCGAAGCAGATATATTATACATTAGAGAAATGTTTGTTAAGTTATATGTATCTATGACTGTTTAAGAAAAGTATATCATGATATTATTATCATGAAACTTCTTCATGCTTTTAATGATTTTATGTTAATTAACCCTTTGCATGCCGGGTGGCGAAATGTTACAACATTATGCTTGGTGGGTCTGTGAGACCCGTGCACGCTTTCTTCACATACTACCACTACATGAACGCACTTCGTATTGAGGTAACTGATTCAAATATCACACTTGTTTTAGAGTGGTCCGTTTGACAGCCTCTACCAGGCATGCCAGGGTAAGCAGACCTATAATCACTAATTATTTTATTTATTACCGATATGAACGGGCTTCAAATCTTTACATTCTTGTACACTATGATCGGTAACAAAGTTCCGATATGATTTACCATTGTCTACCATGAAAGGTTAGCTGTAGACGCTGACTAATGATTGATGAATGATTGAGTGACTCATTGATAAAGTGACATTCATCAGTTATCGGTATGTGATACGGACTTCACAATTCTATTGTTTAAAAGAAAGCTTAGACAAAAGCTTTATCGTATGGCAATCTTTTATCTTCTTATGTTTACAATTTACTTTTTTTATAAGTGGGATTGTCTATGGATATCATTATTTATTTTTTATACCAATTGGTCTACTTATTTTAGTAACATTTAGTAAATATTTATTTATTTAAACTTTATGCACATGTAAAAAAATACATTGAACTAAGGCGGACTAAATCCCTTGGGCATTTTCTACCAGTCTACCTTACCTCCACGTAAATATGGCCCACGTTCGTCGCCAATATCACACCGCTTTAGTGATACAATTAAAAGGTGTGACAGACGTTTTACGTCGCAATCGTAATAAAGACTGGGCCTGCGTGACACCCCCCGCTGAGAAATACGTGCTCTTACTCAGAAAAATGTTAGTAGGCATCTTAGAAATTTCAATTGTAGCATTTGTTGTGTTCGCACAACCTTTCCAATTTGTTGGGCTCGTGTGCCGCCAATGAACGTCTCTAGATATCATCGGCATACCGGCCGCTATGTTGACTCATGTGATTAAATTCTTCGTCTGGATGAGCTTGTACACCTGAGTTTTTATACAATACTCGCTAAAACATCTATTATTTATCTTAACTAAAACTTCTTTTTATTTGAAATTCACGTTTTATTGAATTTATGCTTTATTTTTATCTTTCCGTATATCTTAATATGATATTTAAAGAATAATTTTTCAAGCACCAGAATTATAGCAAAATTTAAGAGTAAATTATACGGAATTCATTAAAATGGAAACAGTGAATAAAATTTGATTGTAAAAAAACTCATTTCACTATCAATTTTATGTGCCATTTATTCTAAAGACACGCAAATGACATTATTATTTAAATTAATGCAAACGAGGTAATGGTGTTTGATATTGTTATTTATGACGTATAAACAGAACGGTGACAAATTCTGCAGCGTTGTGCCAGGAAGGGACTGTCGCGCCTACTCCTTCCACAAACACAATAAATATCAACTGTACAAGGGACACAATGATGCAAACGCCGTAACTTGGGAGATTAATATAATATTTTTGCGCGCGTACACAAGCGGACCGTTGCCGTTGGTCTAATGAAATATGGCAACATGTTCCTTCATTCCTGATAAAACCTGCGGTGTCGGAGTTTTATTGCGACTCGAGTACGATAATTCAAGTTGGCCAGCCAGTGGAATAATTTACATGGTGGTCCCTTTACGGTTTTTTTAGGCCCGGCTACCGCATTTTTACCATACGCCTGCGAAACGGCCCGGGCTTTCGGCATACCCACTTCTTATCTTTGCACACATGCGATTTAGTTAGCGTCACAAAAATATCTTATCGATTTAAATAAACAGCTGTGCTTACCTACTTATTATTTGATTACACCTTCGCATTTTATCTTTTGCATTTCAATATTTTTATTGTATCTTAACTCTATATATCATTGGACTTGTAGTGTCAATTTCTACAATCTTTGCTTATGAACATCTAAACAATGGCCTATAAGATTCAACGGTAGGTAATGCATGTTGGAGATCATGCAACAAAAGAACAAAGAAAAGTTCTCCAAGTTTGGAATCTTTAAGCAACTTATAACTGTCATAAATGTTATATAATTTATTAACTAAATCATTTTGAAATACATTGTGTGAGCACGTAGTGTAGTGGGCCTTTCAATGAAAAAAAAATATATAACAATAGCTTAATCACTTTTATTAACTTGGGTGTTCGTGTAAAAAGAGCACAATTCGAACGCCAAACGCAAAAGTATTGTGATATTAACTCTCTATTAAATATTTTCCGCGTTGCTGCGGACTAATCTTTATCCCACAATGGGGTAATAAAAATACCTGAATAAAAAAGTCGGTGAAGCGTAATACATCGTCGGCAGCGGGGTTCCATCGATGTAGATTGAATTTGTTTATTGTTGCTGAAGAGTGACTTTATGTTAATCATAAGACTGGTAAAACTTTCCATGGTAGTGATGCGAGGTTAAGCATTATAGCTAAACCGCTTCCCTTCGTTGTTGTCGGATTTCGGTATTTTCAAACATATGCCTTATCTTATATGCCACACTCCTGAAAATGCCGAAAATTATTAATAGTGTAAGTATTAATAATTTTCGGTATTTTCCGGAGTATGTAGGTAAATAACTGGAGGAAGGGGTAACAAAGACTTTTACCATGAATGAACAAGTGCAGAATCATTTACTGAATTCATAGCCTCAAAAGTCTTCGTTATGATATCTCTTCCACCGTGTATATAGGATTGTGTTCATGATCAAGTTTCCTACAAAACGCTTAAAGCCACAACTACGGCAGGAGATATGGCGACAAAAGATGGAAATAGTCTAACTTTAGTTTAGTTTGTGACCAAGAGAATCGGCACCAATGTCGCGTTGTTTGCATAAAACTTTCAACCCTGTTTGACCACTTTAGGGCTGAGATCGAAAATCCATTCCCAGCAGGAACCGATCCAAAAGTACCTATTCTAAACAGTTATCTGATACTTCGAAGGCTGTGACAAAACGTCACTTTTAAATCTGTATTAAAACTGTGAGTTTAAATTAATAAAAAAATATTATTGTTTTTACGGAACCCTAAAAATTCACCAAATTGAATGAGCTATTCAATCCACGGTGCTCGGATCACGTGTCAATCATTGCTTGCACAAGCCGCAATGGATCGTGTTATTCTATTTAAACGTTTTGTTATTCATTGCCTACAACGAAACTCGCTTTTGGGTGAATCACAATGGCGCGGCCCCATAGTGTACATGATCCCTACTAATAATAAATGCTTATTAAGCACGCGCTTTGCATATATTAAAAAAATATTGATAAATGAAAAGGAAGCGTCCCAAATTGAATATCTTTTTGTCTGTACAGTCAGTGTTTTTTTTTGTACAGTCAGTTATTTTTAATAAAATCCTTAGAATTATTTAAAAAACTGCTTATTCATTTAAAGCAACATAGTTTTTCTAAGTTCTATTACTAATATGTATGTTTTCTGAAATAAATGATTGGTTAATTGATTAATATAAACACTGAAAAAAGATGAAATGCTGAGTCTCATTGCAATGTCTAGCTTTGACCTAATTCAATTCGCTTATATTTTAATTGAATATCAAATTCTAATAAAAAATATTCTGTACATAGAAATAATTTATCTACCCCTTTTCGTATAAAGAGTAACCGGGTTGTAATTCAAGCGGGAACGGGATAAACTAGTGTATTGTTACATCACTTTACTTACCTACATACAGAGGTTCCCTAGCTCCCAGCCCATACGCATTGGGCGCGTATTGTGTTACCCATGCTACACGCATTCTTTGAAACCTGAGCTACGAGATGGGATTCTTTTGTTGTGTCTCGATTTGAATATTACTTTAATATGATGGGTTCTTGCTATTAATAATAACCGGGAGGGAGACCGAGTAATGGGTGGTTAGGGGGCGCGCCATTTCGTACGTTTTACAAGGCTAATAAGTACTCAAGAACAGAAAGCTGTTGAATTAAGTTTTGTGTGATTTGTAAGCGCAATAAATGCAATTTTATATAGGTCATTTTGATTGAATTTTATATCAATGAGCTGTTACTTATACGCCTCGGCCGTGTAAACGTATTCAATGGTATCGCTGTTTGTCCACAGTATTACTCAGTTCTGTTTAGGTGTGTATAATCGGGCATTACTGTTATAAAATTCAACAGCTTGCAATGAGGTAACACAAAGCCATTGTTTAAGAACGTTTAAATCCTGCAACGAGTACAGTACCTACAATTGAAAGCTCAGTAGGTTGGGTCGTGAATAAAAAATAGGTAAATAAGCTTAGAACTCAAAAAAATATAGAGATCCTTTTGTTTCAATTCAAGGAATCGTCTATTTACTTTTGTAATAAGGATTTGAAAAACGTTCGCGGAATAATAGCAGCTGCGCAAACTGAGCGCGTGCCAATATCTCAGTATATTGTCAGTTACGTGTAAATCCCTTGTAAGACGATTGTAAAACAATGCTTATAAAGTATCCCAGTTACGGGCCGCGTGTCGCGACTGCAGGCGTGATACGAAAGCGTTAACAGAATTCATAAATTTTGAACAACAAAGGAATCGAGAAACCGTTTAAGGTCCATACGCAGATTCGACCGTATTATATTAGTGATATGGTAATGTGATTGTTCGCGATAAATTACACTGGCGAGTCCCGAGGCCGGGTCGCTCGCAGCGGGACTTCGCGACGCCCGCGCATCGTTTCGTATATTCGCCAATTTGAGGTGAAGAACCTCACAATTTTTGACAATAATGCTCACACTTTTATATTGAGGGACAATGCTAAATGCCACGCCCAGGCAGCCACCCAAATGCGATGGGTTTCTGTTTGATTAACCGAGCCCAATGTGTTTGTAACATGAGAGTAGAAAAGCGATGCTGAAATTTCAATCACCATTCAATAAGCTTCCTCACCGCTGGTTTACAACCTGGGAAGTTCGTCTTATTAAAAGCCATTTAGGCCGGATAGGCCGGAAGAACTCTACTAATGTCAGTAAAGCTACAAAATCTAGCAGCATTGCTGAACAAAAAATAAGGATAACATAACCTGAACGAGTTGACAATCTATTAAAAGTAACATGGGCTGCTTTCCTTGATGTGCGATAGACAACAAGCGGAAATATGCATGAAAACAAAAAAATAGAAAGTAGAACAAAATACCGTACAAATAACAGCGAGTTCAGTGTAACATTGATACCATAACTCATAATACGTACGTCATTTACCACACAATATGTTTCATAAAATCTTTACACTTATATGGAACATCCGAAGGAGTAAAAGAGTATGCAGAAAAATATGTTATAAAAAGCGCAATAAAAATATTTACACCAAGCAAAACCCAGCACTTTCTGGCGTGGGATGATGTCTGGTTACAATCGAAAATATCGGAACCTTGCCAGTATGTTTTGAAATATAATTGAAAATTATAGCGTTCATGAAATAAACTGTCAACTTCGGCGAACTGTCGACACGAAGTTCGTGTCCTGTCGCCTCCTTTAATTGGCCACGTTCATTGTTCTAACCTATCCCGTTTAGAGACCGAGTGATTGTCGCCATTTCAAGACATTCCTTATTTTGAACGATCTTCTATCTCATTGCTTACAGTTTGTTATTCTGTCCCTAGTGTGTCCAACAAGATACTTACTTAAGATCGCCAGTTAGCTACATGATGACGACAGTCTTTTTTATCTAGGTTAGTTCGCTGTATGGACCTTTACTGCTCCCGAATTTCTCTAAATTGGGTGAGAAATGCTCGGTTTGACGTCCGCTTTGCATATCTCAGCTATAAATTTCTAGGAGCTGCACCTACGCGGTACGAACATTGCGCTGGTACCTTGAGCATTTTACATAGTTAGCCACTTTATTAGCTAAATAATACCGTCTTCTGTCAACTTGAGAATTTAGTTGGCCCCTAATTTCATTACTTGGCTCGTTTTTTTTATAAGCACTTGTACGCTTCTAAAAGATCTCCTATCACAAATAAATTTGTTGCCCGAATTGCGACCGAGCCCATTTATATAAATTACGGGTTAATTAACTGCTTTGTTGTTGGTCGAGCGCGTGAATTCGTTGAAACGACGCAGTTTGAGGGAATAAAGTCAGATGTTAACAATAAAATATTATCCTCTTTTATTTTTTATTTGGAACTTAAAGTCGCATTGGAATTATATGCCTTATTCGCAGACATTGTATCTTTTACTTGATTATAGTAAAACCTTGTAAGAAAAACTGCTCGTTTTATATCCTATGTCTCTCTGTAACAGTGAATACCTCATGTCCTCTTAAAGAAATCATTGTGAGCACGGATCGAGTGTAAGTTCGTTTAAACCTTGGCAAAGAATTGCATCTCGCGCTAGGGCACTTAACTTTATTGTTTTATGGCGCGATAATAATATTGGCGTGGCAAAGCTCTACTCAAGACGGCGCGCGTCCGATTGTTTTCTCACACAGATCGATTTACTGTTACCTATCGATTGAAAGTTTTCAGCCTATCGTTCTATATTTCCAGGAATTTATCTACATCTCTCCAGAGGGTAAAGCTGATAAAACACCTTTTGAATTACTCAAGTCTTATTTGGAAAGATACAAATAATAAACGTAAAGGGAAACAAAAATTTTATGACATACTCGCTTTGGTTATCGCCAATTTGTGTCAACTGAAGCGTTCGTTTAATATTAATAAAACTGCTAGCCTCTCAACCCTCGGCGTGCTTTTACGGTCGGCTTGATGGCGACTTATTTGAATAAATATTTTCGAGTGTAGCAGAGTCGGAGACTTCTTCAAATTTATTTATTTTGAACGTTTTTCAATAGTACGCAGTATAATCAGGATAGTGCATTTGACGCTGTTGTGGGACGCGACGCCCCGCGATGCGGTGCATTACTAATGTGGATGACGCGACACTATTACAACCCATCCTTTATCTAACACAATATGTCCTTTATTATAAAACTAAAATTAAATGTCTGACCTCTTTCGAAGTTATTTGATCGCCGCGGGAGTCCATCACATTTGTTATGTGCAACGGCAAGTAAGTGTTTATTGGTTTATGGATTCTTTTTTTGCTTTCTCTGTGGGTTTGAAAAGGATTGATTTGTTATTTATGGAAATGTAGCATTAGGTACTCGTTTGCAAGGAATATTTTAATAAAAATTGATTCTCAGGCCAATTTATGATGTATTATTGTTATGTGCTTACATAAATATATCTGAATACTTTATCATAGGTACTTGGTCACGAGAACGTTATTTTCGAATTACTTCTTACTTGCAAACGTAAATTGATCTATGATTACATTATTACAGTTCATTTGTGATTAATGTTAAATGGCTTTGTTAAACTAATAGGTAGAATTTAAATGTCAGAGTGGCTTGGTGTCGGGGTCGTTAAGGCGATGTTCAGCGAAACCCAATTCGTAATTACACACGGTCTGACCGACACCCGTGTCAGCGCGCGGAAGTTAATCGGAGCCGACGGCCGGCAAATGATGCGTGCCTCCGCCGCGAGCCTACTTATGTCACCCGCGATTATCGCGCACCCAACACAATGACGGATCGCTTAACATCACGTTTAATTCCAATGATAACAAAGAGTATCTACGATTAAATCGACGTAATACATCATACGCCCATTAAAACGGGTCATTATGTCAGGTCTGTCATGTACTATCAGATAAACTTGTACCCCTGGTCCAACTTAAGTTAGCTCATATTCATTTGGCGACTACAAAAGTTAAAATTGGATTACCTATACGTTACGTTAAGGACTAAGCAAGAATAATATTAAAATATTTACATGTCAGTCGTTGCGTTGCGTCGTGACCCTTTGTATGGTAGGTACCTACTTGTTCATTTAACCGAGATACATATTCCAGACGTGATTTTGTGTCGTGCTTAAATGAAACATGACTGAAGTAGTCTACAGACCATAATTATGAATGTAAGTAGGTACCTAACTTATTTATGTTTTCATTTAAAGAAGCCAAGAGAACAATGCATCTTTATAATTTCGAGCACATGTTATTCTTGTTTTCGACAATGTATTCGATTTCGTGTATTACACGATCGAATTCATATTCCACGCGAACTAAAAGAGTCGTCATACGGTAAATCGTTTATGGTAATACAGGCTGGTCGTACACGTATTTCGATCATGGTGTTCGATCGTGAGGCTGAGTTCGTGAGCGGTGGACTCGCGAAAGTCCTGTGGTCCGTGGACATGAGTTACTCGCTTGATGTGACGTTATCACACTGTACCTAGTGTATTGTGTACATATTTCTCACATCCAAATGGAACCGCACCTTTAAATTTTATCAACAATTGATAATGCTACGCTTGTGTAAGTTCCTGCTTTTTAGCTTCAGGGTGTCAAAAATGAACATTACAAACAGTAATAATATCCTTGCAAACTAACCAAAGCATTATGTTAATGCTGGACTTGTAAAATAGAAAGGTGAGTTTAAATTTCCATTACAATGATAACTTACTATAGAAGCCGTAATAGAATATGATCGCTTCGGGGTTGATTTTGATTTAGCTGTACATAGAAATCCCGGAACAGATTGAAAAGGGGTAATAATAGACTCGACCAGATTTATCTCGCGCAGCCCATCTCTTGTTTGATAAATAGATTTTTTCTCAATGGTTTCGAATCAAGCGCCCCACAGAAGACGGTCTGTTTCCATTGTGATATAAAATAGCTCTTATTTATTTGTGAAACATGACAGATAATTCAGGACGGCTACCGATAGAGATGTCTTTGTTGGGAAGAATACTTGTTTGGTTTTGTAAAATACAAATACAGTCGCTCATTGTTGTGCCGTGTTTTGGTTATGAAATTTATTATTGTGACAAATTGTTAGGTCGAAGTTAAGCCTTTCGTTTGTATAGCATCTGCTAGGTTTAAGATATCGTCGTCGTCATAATTCTTTGAATGTTGAAATATTTTGATGAATTTGCAGCTGAGCAGAAGTTACTCGTCGCAGGTGTTTGTTTGTAACGGGTTTGTTTATATTTATTTGTTAATATTTGACGATTTTTGTGTGAATTAAGTATCTGTCTGCGTGAAAACAGAATTTAATATTTAGCACTTTGGTGGTTATAACGATAATAAAATTAAAGTGATGATTTGTGACGCTACTTTTAATTAAAAATAATAATAAACTTTTAATTAGCAATAATAATAAACGTTCAATTTCTGTTCCTGGAAGAAACAGGTCTGCTTATAGCGATTACAGCTACTAAAAAAGTATAGAAACTACACATGAGACAATACGAAAATACGCGTTAATTTTGGAAAAAAGTTAGTTTTCATGTTTGTTCTAAAAAACAATTAAAATCCAACACCACATGTGCACTATCTACGATGTTTACAAGAATATAAATCGTGAGTACATAAACGCCATGAAAGTTTCATTGATCTCAAGCGCTTTTCCTTATTTGAAAATATACTTTGAAATTCGCAATAGAATGTCAGTCGCAGGGGACCGACGCCGCGGCCGAGTAAAGAGCATTTTATAAATGTGTTTTGAGAATAGTGAGCGAGACGTGGGTAGTCGGGCCGCGCAACGCACTGCGATGCACCAAGTTTAATGGAAAAGAATTGAAAAGTAGCGCGTCTATATGGTAATAGAAATTGCCCGGAAGAAAGGAACACAGACGACAGAGTGCAGAGCTCTAAGTTATGGTTGTTTTCTTGAAAATTGAGCGTTATTGCGTACGTTTTCCGCGAAGTATTGGCGCGATCGACGTCTCGGTTCTGGGGGCGTGCGCCACCGTGCATCTGAGTTTTATTGGGACTAGAAAATTGACAAATGTAAACTCGGATCAATTGAGTTACTTTTGTCTCGGTATGTAGTTACTTTATGTGAGTCCGAATGTTTGATTGCGCAAATAAAGTTACCAAGTTCTCCTATTCCGTAATGTACTTCTGCATAATGTCAGACTGTAATATAAAGCTCCGTTTCATTCTCAAGTACTTATATTATGTTAAATCGTGTTTGTAAACTTTAATGTTAAAGTAAACTTCAATAAGTACCTAACGGGTTTAAACATATTTACAATGTTTGTTTGCAGTTTCTGCGGAAACTTTTCTGAATGAAATAAGTATTTTGTCACGTTAGCCGTGGGCTGTGGGTGTATAGTTGTATACTACGGTGCGGGCGTCGTTCGGCTCGTTCCCATTGATTATTTGTAAACAAACCTCTCTTGCCAGCATTTTGTACAAATATTTGTAGGGCGAGCATAAGAGGGCACTTAGCGGTACGACATTGTTATGTTCTTCAAGCACTAAGAAATTTAAACTAGGTATCGAATAACTCTACCAGCCAGCATCATTCATATAATTTGTTTCGTTAAACCGGTTCATATTTTACTTATTGTACGTTTGTATACTAAATATTTTAAAGTTTCTCCAACGCATATCAATTTCAACAATTTTCTAGTTTATCGTCTTACAGAAACTAACTTGTTGATTACAAATCCAATCGGCATAAATATGAGATCTGGCGCCATCACTCCATGCCACTTATAGCCATAATGTGGGTTTAGGAATTTAAATACGAAGAGGATTATTAGTGACCTATTGACAGTCTATCACCTACGTTACTCAGAATTATTCATTACTGTTATTGGAAATTGTGAAGGGAAACCTGATATATGGCTCATACTGTTGGCAACTGGTCACTAGTTAAACACCATTTTGATCTTTAACCCATAATTTCTGTTGAATGCTGTTATGGAGTGGTGACAACATATACAATTGTTGCTGTAATTTATCTGTTTATATTTTTTAGAAAAAAATATCTCTAGCAAAACAATTTAAAGCTCACAATTAAATGTCTTTTAGGCAAGTCTCTGATTAAGGCAAGGCTATCGGTTGCTACGTCTACACCGCAACCTTTGAAAGATCTAGATTTCTACAGCGTGATGCTATCAATGTCTAATTGGATGCTGTTGTCACCTAGATATTATCGTTAAACCATTTCGACGACATTTAAGGCTTTAGAAGATATATTAGCACGAAATAACGATACTAATGTCTACGTTTACCATTATTTGCTGAGAAATTGTTGAATTAAATTGCCTAAGATTTTAACGAGCTTTTTGTATCCTACTAAATCCAGTCATATTTTGCTATTAGATGTCACATAACTGGACAGCGGTACTTTCAGACCGTATGTTATGTTCTCACAATCTTAATACTCAAATTAGTAAATTAATCAGGTTTATTACGTTTAACTATCCTTAATGAAAAGTAATGTAGTGGTTTGCCATGGCTATATGTACGTTTTATCTGTGTATACCGTTAGTATCGATGGCTAATTGTGAGCTGTTTATAAATGTCGTCACTCCGATCAATATTCATGTCCAGATTATACTCTTCTAATTGCCACTTATAAATCTGAACGCGTCGATGACATCTTAATTGCCAAAGTAACAAATCACCTATAATATATGAAAATATTTGGCAGCGTAAAAATATGTTGATATATTAGGAAGGGGAAAGTCAAGACCGAGCGCTTGGGAAGAGTTTTTTTTCTTCCCATAGCATAGAATTTGTTTATTACCATGACGTGATAACATTTCTTATTTCACATTCATCTTTTCTGTTTAATTAATTAGCTGCGATCTTTGTGACATTATTAAAATATGTTTTTGAAATAAACTTAGTTTTATTCTATGTTTAGTTTGGTTATAATAAAAATGTCAAAGTGTTAAAACAGTATATTTTATGTGTATAACAGTAGTAACCCCCCACGAGTTTGTCTTCTCCTTGTTACAATTCCTATGATAATTTGGTAACCATGAATTGTGTATTAGTAGTAGTTTCAATCCCTGTTTGCCTGCTCATACCTTTATGCACGTAATTTATTTTCAATTGGCTTTTATATTGAAATAAATATTCCTTCAAGTCATAGGTATGGTTCTATGCCTCTATGTTATTCAACATACGGATCTCCAAAGTACATCTTTACCATAATCTGCATAAAATTTTACTGCTCCATTTGGTTATCCGAATTCCTGCTGGGATTTTCTAAACATTTGCTTTTAGTTAATTAATGTGGTTGCATTTGTTTACGTCCAACGTTTAAATATTTCGTGGTTCATAACAAATTGAGTTAGCTTGTTATTATCTAGCGTCAGTCACGAGTAATTGGCAAATGAGAGGTACCGTCACGTTTTACTAATGGATCTGTTCCCCATATAAAAGTGGATTAGTGGAAGTGTTAAGTATAGCTGGTTAAGTAAGTGCGCATTTTTTATTCTCATAATTTTAGATTCTTATGCTTTCCGGTAATTAATTTATTTATATGTTAATAAAAGTGTAAGGTCTATTAAATCTCTCGTAAATCTCGAAAAATACATGGCGTATGAAGTTGAAATTTTGGCCGGTTTGTAGTTTAAAGCAGACATTAGCTAAGAACCGAATAAGGGGTGTTTGACTTCTACGCGAACGAAAAAAGTCGCGTGCAAAAGTTAGTTTATTTATTTTTATTTATAACTTCGTGACCTATAAAAATGAACGTTTCTCCCTTAGCTATCTATATCGGGAAGCAATATGATGGCAACTGTATTCATTATAACACAATACGGTTAGACAATACGCAAATTACATATTATTTTTGTCTATAGAATTAAAATCTCATAACTCTATTGTTTAAAAATCGTTAACAAACCTCCTTAATTACAAGTGGCAACAAAATAAAACCAACATGATTTCAAACATAATTTAAACATTTTCCGTAATAGACATTGTTTAAGAAATTACTGATATTGTTTACGTCGTAAGGTACTAAACTACGGTCTGCTCTCGGCCTGCCACCGTTCATTAGCAGCTATAAATCTGGGGCTGTTTGTCGTGGACGGTCGTAATTATGAATAATTATGGTATTTTATGGTTGTCGACAACCACGTCGTGTCTCAATATTTAAATATTTGAACATTAATGTTGCGGTTTGGAAGAAAAGTTATTTAGACCAGATTTGTGTTTTAGGGGCTTAAGATTGGGCAACAATAGGTATCTAGGAATAGTGGACAGACAAATAAAGATGACTGATATTTAGTACTAGCTTTTACCCGCGACTACGTCCGCGTGGAACTTGTTTATATCGTACTTGCATACAAACCTCCACCCCCTTTTCACCGCCTTAGGGGGTGATTTCCGGATAAAAACTATTCCATGTCCTTCCCCTGGTCTTAAACTATCTTTATACAAAATTTCACCTAAATCGGTTCTGCGGTTTAAGCATATAGAGGTGACAGATAGACAGACAGACAGACAGACAGACAGACAGACAGACAGACACACTTTCACATTTATAATATTAGTATGGATTAACTAGGTGAATGGATTTCAGCAAAACAATCTATTATCGCCGTGCCATGCACACGATACAGTAAATAGATTATTAGCTACGTCCCCTTAGTCTGACCTAAATCACTATAGCCTTGAGATTGCCCCATTTAAAATAGCCTTACTATCTTTGTTTACATTAATGGAATCTTTATTTAAAACCACATATACAATTAGGTAGTGTTATAGGTAATTCTTGATGGATCAATTTTATCTGTTGCATTCGATAACGTTAATCTGCAGGCGACAACGTCGGACCCATATCATAGTTTATTTTCCGCTCCTTATGCAAATTCGTATGCATATTTATTCGTGCACTTATTATTACTACTTATACTGGATTTTTTATCTTATCACCCTACGTAAAGAAAGATACAGAACTTTGCAGTTGATACTTAGTTACAGAGGTTTTGGGTTGAAATTACTGTTTTGGTGGAAGATTAGAAGATATGTACCAAAGATAGGACATAGAAGGTACCGGATGATAGGGGTATAATTGTTCAATATTCAAGACGCATCTACTTAAAAAAATACTTGATTTTAGCTCTAAAAACCTAATTAATTATCAATTAACTGTAAAATTAGATTTTTAGTTGCTTTGAAATCAATTGTCAATTGATTGTCAATCAATTGTCAATTGATTGTCAATCAATTGTCAATTGATTGGTGGTATGAAATACCCAATTGTCTGTGCAGGGCAAATGCCACTTCTCTTTACAGAGGAGGCATCTATTGATTACTACGTTTGCTCGAAACGGATTCGCGATTTCAGACCTCTATTTACATACTTAGCTGTGAGCTTAATAGATCAGTTTGCATAGTTGTAAATTATGCTCGTCAACGTACTGTATGTCGTATGTCAAGCTGTCTTTGTCTGAACTCAACGTTTACTCAAAAACTCTCACTAAAGGCAAGCAACAGGTTATAGTAATTTATACAATCTTGTTATTTCTAGCATGTTTCATCTTCTTCGATTTTTATTCTCACATCGTCGTTATAGATCATTTACGAGTCTACACACGACCAACGGGCGGGTAGCGTGTGGGGGCTCGGTTGCCTTCGCTATATTATGTTTATGACTCATTATATCTTTGGACATTCGACGTTTATGGCGTTAAATTAACGCCTGATATGAACCTAAGCGACCCACGGGTTAATAAAATTGTATGCCAATCTATTTTATCTAGCTCTATAGATAATTTTAATAGTTTTGAATCAGCTCTGTTCTTGATCGATACATTTTGTTTCGTATCTAATACATTTCTTTTAAACATTGCATGGGATTTAAAATGGTCACTCGCAACACAATCTTAGAGTACCGACGGATGAGAGGTTTCCGCCCATCAAAATATTATGACGGTTGTTTACAATTTACAAGAGCACTCAACCAGCTGATAGTCTCAAAATTTAATTAATTACCTGATTGGCATGGAAACATTAAAATTTATTCAAAGCCTGTTGAAGTTTCTTTAGGTCAAATCAAAAAGTTCCCACAGCAATTACACAGTATGCTGCCAATCACATGAATAAATGTTTCAAAAATAACTATTTTTTTGTGAATATTTGTTCTTTCCATTCAACGTAATTTCAAAGATGCATTTCTTTCTCGTTTATCGTTATTTATTGAATGTCAATGTTTGAAATATCGTTGTGGCCACAAATCATTGGCTAAACAAAACTGGCTATTCCATATTGATTTCGATTATAATTTCTGTTATATATTTCTCGGATGTCATGGTAGTAATTATGTAAATTGATGGAAGAAAGGTCGATAGCCTGTTGTGTCTACAACGGTATTGGATTTTTCCCAAGTGTTGAGTTTGACCGTTAACGAAATGATTCATTACTGGCACTAGAATAAACTAAGGAGATGTTTGTTCAAATATTCTCACGCATGTCTGACGCAACGTGTCAATTGCCTGGTCGGGCCTGGCCCACATTTTGACACCTCTCGCGAGGTCAACACAGATAGTTTTGCGCGCTCCACCAATATTTGTCCAATACCATCTTCAACCTTCACTTGATTGCACTCAAGTTGAACGGTATTGTTCAGCTTGTCACAAAATACTTGTTATTTGCGTTGCTCTTTGTAAATATAACAGTCATATGTTTAGATAACTTAGCAAAAATAACTTTTAACCTTTCAACTTGGTAAAGGATGTGTCTCGTAAAATGGTTTTTTCTAAACCTCCTGTATAAAAATAAATAACAGTTCATAATATTCAAGATTGAGTGTTACAAGTATTGTAAATAGATTATATAAAAAAAAAACTTGAAATAACCCTTTGATTTTAAGATAGATATAAACTTGTCCTTTGGGATGATTCTCACATTGGGATCCGACCCATCTCATTAAAAGGTGTCTTTATATATTCCAGTCAGCTGCCACCTTATCGCTTCCATAAAACCGAACCGATCTAAAGCTTGATATGATAATTGTAGGTAATCCAATACATCACTATCAGTTTCATCCGTCTCCACCTGATGCTTTAAACAAAATAGTTTAAAATAGGTTAGAAGATTGACCTTTTCGCTTAAATAATTAATTTATTGGTACTAAATGGGGTAAATATACACCGATAAGGCAACATATGCTACGAAAATTAATAGAAGGAACCTACGCAAGTTCAATAACGTATTGTTCAACCTACACATGATGGTTAGGATTGCCCTCCGCCCACTTTTCAATAGCATTGTTGTCACGATGAAAATTCTCTACAATGAGGAAGTTACGTCGTCGTTAGAGTGATGGATCTGCTAGAACCTACTCGGACAACTCCTCGGGCGCTGGGTTTGACGCGTAAATCGATTAAGTTTGACAGTTGACTCTTTGATTGTGGCGCGTAAGGTTCATGCCAGTAATTACTGCAGCCTCTGCGGATATTGAGCCGATGCGAACGAATCCACATGACACACCGCTAATGAATTCTGTCCATGTTGACGCGACACAAACATGTGAGGAATTAGTGTTATTTTAATTACTCCCGTCTGTCTACCAGCACTAATTCGTCTTGTCCGACAATAATATGGACGCTTTCGATTTCGATAATTAATGGATTTTATAATAAAGCTTCTTATGGCACGATAAGTTATTTTTTATTCCAAAAGAACATAATGTACCATCAGAGAGCAATAACAGTCTGTCAAAAAGTTTTTGTTGTTGTTTTAACAGTGTTCATTGCAAAAATAACACATTATGTATATTTAACACAAATATATCGGCATAACTTGCTAATTTGATGTGCCATGTTATAAAATCAGCATGTTGAATATATTTAAAGCTATTAATATGTATATTTAATATTTACGAAGCTATTGCATTTTAGGATGTCATAAAATGAAGAAAAAGTATTTAGATTTCGACGATTGAAATTTGACAACAAATTAAAATGAAACGACACTTAATATGGAACCCAAATGAGAAGGTGGCGGCACTGTTTAAGTGTATTTACGTGTCAACTCATCTACACAACGGCCTGCAAAAGGATAGGATCATTTATTCTAAATTTTATTACTGTAAGTCTCATTTTCGAGAGCGTGGCATATTATTTTCAATTACACGAGAATATTTATACAGATGACTTGCACTAACACTTCGATCTATCCTTAGAAATTAAACAAAATTCAGCAGTTCCTTTACATAATATTACGAAAACCGTCGTATATGTATCTATCGTGTCGTTTATGCAATGGTGTTCATTAACTAGGTATGACAATTATCGTAACAAGCTGAATCGCAAGGTGTTTTGTATCTTAATCGGCGAGAGGCTGTTCCAATCTAAGTCCGATGGCGCATTATCGATTGTCGCACAGCGGGGTGTACGACAAAAGAATTTCATTTTAAATAAATCGCGCGAGACCGCGTCGCGCCGAGAAATTAGGCGCGGTATCCCCCGCCGCGAAAACTCATCGTAAATAAGTGTCGCGGCTGGCTCCGAGCAGCGCTTCGCTGTGTCGACGCTTAAAAACACATTCTTGTTATACACTCGTTTAAGGATTTAATTACTTGCATCGCTGATGGGACCTCATCGCAGCGTCCCCGTAGCCCGCAACCACCTCGCACGTGATCGTAAATCCTCAGTTCGTTAATGATCCGAACGCTGTTCCGCGATGAATTACCGCTTAGTCTTGTTGACTTTTTGCGCGAAATATTTTTTCCGATTTTAGTGAGCGTGGGTTTCGTATAATGGACTGTAACTCTTTTAAGTGGTTTTTCAAGTTCATCACGATTTATGTTTCAATAAGTATGCAAGATTGTGTTTTATATCGCTCTTTTATCTCCATGCACATCATATAATAAGCAGCGGTAGAGCCGCTGTCAAAGCTTGTACGATAAGCATTTAGTATTTATCATGAGCGTCAGAACTTTAACAAAACATTTGAAATATATTTCCTTTCTCAATTTGCCAAATTTGCAACTTATTAAAAGATAAATATCACTATCATTACGGGTCAAAGTTGCCGATTGGGGGTTGCTATCTCTCATGTAGTTAATCATATGGGCGGGTCTGGCCACACCTTTGCACCTTTACTTCTGACACTTTTGCCGTGTATGTTCTTTACGATATAAAGTGTATCCTCACCCGCCTATCACCTAGCTGAATGGTATTGTGTTCGGCGGTCGCCTTCTTTTATTCCTTAAAGGTATCAGTGTCGTCGTTTTCAATTTACTTTGGCGTGGTGTCGAGTGTCGCGAACAAGTGAGCATCGAGGTCCCAGTATCCGGCTTCAATTGCCTTCAACTAGGAGTCTTCTCTGTTCGGCGGCTGCTCCTCGTCCACAATGCAGTCGGTGCGCCATTTGTAAACGCGATACTTCCTCAGTCGCAAAACCTCTTCGCATGTGATTGCGGCCCCTTTACTTTAATCAAATGGCTGCGACAAAGGATTGAAAGGAACGCTCCTCGATTTCGTACAAGCGATCGGTATTGGCTGAGAAATTCCTTTTACGGATTGCCGGCATTTTTTACCGATGCCTCGACGAAATAGGATTTTTTTAATATTGTCAAGTTTTCGTACTTGTGATTCAAGGGTTCTTGGCATTCAACGTTCCCATGAACTGTTTAACAGTTAAAGTTAAGTTTGCTTTGAGTTTGAATATTTTCAAAGTAATATGGGCAAAAAATGATGGTATGCAAATTAACAGCTTATTTTGTCTAGTTACTCTAGTAAGTGTGTGTCCGTGACTTAGTTAAAGTAGTAACAAGTCCGTTTGAGTTACTAAATTATCATAGGCAAATAATGGTGTTCAATTGGTACAAAAACTTACAAATAAACTCTTTGAATTCAAGGGTCTGTAATTGCTCGTATTCTTTGATTTGAAATGCCCTTCTCTTGTTTACCTTTCGGGCAAATTGTTACGTTTAAAATGTTTGTATTTCTCTCATGACGTTTTGATGATTTACATTAAATTTGATTTTGATTACATAATAAGAAGGTATCACGAATAAAACGATACCATTTTATTACCTTAAATTGTTGATAGTTCTCTATGTAGCATATGTTGGGAATGACAGATGTTAGACATGAGCTCCCTTAGGCTTAAATATAATTATTTCTCAAATAGCATGAAAAGTAAGTACCTACGATCACTACAATATATTTTTGGTATTTTCTGTGGTTAATGCGCGGTATAATTCGTTCATGTATTTAAAATTATATTCAAATATTAAAATCCTATGTAGTTCTCAGTGGAACATTCGTTTGGTAACAATATGGCTATGCCCTCTAACGACCAACCGTTGTGTTTAGACATTAAAAGCCTAATAGATTGCGTTTCTGACTTTTTTCACTCTTAAAGTATCAAAGTAATGTTCTAAGTATTATCTACTTATTAGCCGATAACAAAACGTGATTATTACCTGCATTATCTTTACATGTAGGTAAATACCTATCATGATGATGAAGCTAAACAGTTAATTTAACTATCAATGTATGATTATGTTATCTATTATGATTATGGATATTGAAGTATCATACTCAGTAATAATACAATCGGAAAGCTTGTAGGTTTCACTTGTGTTGCGATATATCGTAAATAAAATGAGTTTTTTAAATAAAGTAGTAATAGTGACTGGTGCTGGCTCTGGTATCGGGGAAGCCATTAGTTTACATTTTGCCAAATACGCAGCAAGATTATCACTCGTTGACAAAAATGCTGACAATTTGAAGAAAGTAGCAGTGGAGTGTGAAAGATTAAGTAAAGCTAAAGTGCTCACTACAGTTGCCGATTTACGTAATGACCAACATGTTATTAAAGTTGTAACAAATACAAAAAATGAATATGGAAGAATTGACGTTGTTATTAACTGTGCTGGAGTTTACAAGCCTGCAAGTATATTGGATCCCAATCTAATTGAAGTATATGACGATGTAATGACAACTAATTTGAGATCTATAGTTTATCTCACTAACTGTGTCACCCGTGAACTAGCAATAACCAAAGGAAACATTATAAATGTTTCAAGTGCAGCAGTTTCTTTAGGTGCCTCTAAAAGTGTTCCGTATCAGACGTCAGTTGCGGCCTTGGATCATTTTACCACCTGTGCAGCCATGGATCTGGCTGATAAAGGAATTCGTGTTAACTCGATATCACCCGGTGTAGTCAAAACTAATATATTGGAAAATGCTGGTGTCGATCAAGAAGAAAGAGATGAGTTCTGGAACGAGGCCGCGTCTGTTCCACTGAGTCGGCTGGTGAAAACGGAAGATGTAGCAGAGTTTGCTGTCTTTTTGGCTAGTGACAAAGCAAAAGCCATGACTGGTTGTAGTTATTCTATCGACGCCGGATTAGCTTTATCGGTAGCAGAGATTTAGGTTTCCGAACCTCAAAAGGAAATACTGGACCCCCCTTTTCCGTCTATCATAAAGGGTTATTCCTCAGAAGTGCATTGCATGGAATTTTAATTCTGTTACAATGTTCGCATCTTGGTGACTCGCACACATTTCGCCAGTCAAAGTCAAACCCATATTTTAAATATTTATTTGGCGGGTCCGTTTGATACTAAGATTACAAGTTTTAATTATTATATCGTGTTTTGTATTATTTCAAATAAATTCTTATGAGGATTCTTAAAATATTTATTTTTTAATTTTTGGTCTTAAAGATATAACTCAAAATATGTAAATATCCCTGATTGTTTGCTCTTTGCCGGTTTTTTATAATATTTATAAGCATCATTACTGAAATCTGAAGAAATTATTAGACTCGAACAAGATAACGGAGCCAACCTTGAAATGTATAGACAATTAGTCTTTAATGAGATATGCGTTATTTTAATCACCTACCGGCAAGATAAAGCACCTAATACTTGAGATATTATTTTGATACACGTTCGCACGTCACGTCACGTTCATGTTTTCATGATATTGATTTTACATTAGAAAAAGAAATTAAATTGTTAACACTTACCTACAGCATACTCATACAGCTTCACTCAATTTGAGAACAACAAAGGTATAAGTAACACGACACCTCCATTTAAATGGTGCGGTTATTGAATAAAAACACAATGTAAAAACGAATCGTTGGGCTCAACCTTGCAGCTTATGAGATTTTTTATGAAGCGTGAAATGCAGGTATAGAAATTATGGAATTGAAATACATATATGGTTTTGTAATAGCTTGTGTTTTACTTAGTCATTCCTAATTTTATATGGCTGTTTTGCAATAACAATTCATAAAACAATTTCTAAAGAATTAACATTTTCATACATACTTCAACAACCGATTTGTAATTATTCAAGATTTAATTTGCCTCCAAGAACGCAAAAATAAATACATTTATTCAGACAGCATCATCCTATTGCGAGTCGCCATTCCGATAAACTGGCTACTGTATAACACATGTATGTCGTCTTTAAATAATACGAGTAGCTGGAACTTGGTGCCATAAACTAATGTATGCAGAATGGACGCCGCCCGGTTCTGCACAGACAATTTCACGCGCGCTTAGCTAATGTTTGCCGAGCGATTTGCCGGCGGCATCGCGATGGACGGTCGTTTTTTCCCTGCCGACGGCCCGTCCAAGCATGTTAGAGAGATGTTCCCAATCTAGACGCCGCTGTATGCACGAGGAATTGATGTATGAACATAGCTATCCCGATGGTTTATGTTCCAAGCGATATTCATTGTCCTGATTATTTATCCTAAGTATTTCTTGCCTATTTGTTAATTTTGTGATCTAAATACATCATTATCTTCTTCTACATATCTATACTAATTTATAAAGAGATAAAATTATTTGTTTGTAAGACTAATCTCTGGTACTGGTCCGATTACAAAAGTTCTTTCACTGATATAAAGCTACATTATTGCTAAATTTTGTGATATTCTTGACTTCCACGTGGTCGAATTCTCGGGCTAGCTAGTTAATATTAGATCCTGTTTTTGAAACCTTAGCATGGATCCAACAAATATTTGTTTTAAATTTATTTCATGAGTACCTAACTAATTATATCTTATCTTTTTGCCCAGGCCTGTTGCCGTGGCCTCTGATCCACTTTCCAAGTTAAAGCCTCCTCTACTTGAGTTGAAGTGTTTTATTTACCAATACTTCCTAATTGTTCAAGAACAACTGACGGATACACTTGAATATAGATTCCGTTAAGTGGCACTTGCAATAATTTATTTGACCTTTAATTGTTTATTTAAACTTACCTATACTTCTATTCCATAGAAAAACTGACTTACACCTATTTATTGTTTATTATATTTTGTTTAAATGATTGTACATTTTCTTTATTTCAGTAGAATTATGAATATATTTAAATTTACACACATATATAACAATAATAAAATATGGTAATAATACCAGCCTATTATTATCCCACTACGCAGGGTAAGGGCTTTTTCTCATACAGAGAAGGCATCGGCACAAGCATTGATCACCATGATTACTTAAGGCGGGTTGGTGATTTCAGACTTATACTAATTGTATAAGTCCAGGTTTCCTCACGATGTCATCCTTCACCAATTTCAGTGATGACCAAAATAATCTTTGGAAGTACATAATATAATTATTATAAATGGAAAAATGACATTGGTACCTACTTGCTCGGTTTCAAATCCACAACCTTATGCACTAGTGGCAGGTGCCTTAACCACTAGCCCTCTACATACACACATATAAATAATCATGTAAGGTATACACCGAGGTATAAGTATACAAATATAATGTGTGTTTAATTATGATAACATCAGTAACAAGTTTCGATTGTTTACATTAAGACAAGCTTGTAACAATTATAAGCGCTAACCTATTTCATGTCTAATTTAAATAGGAAATAGATTAATCAAACGATACGAACTTTCCCAACCGACACTAAAATATTTAACAATAGCCTCATCCTGTGTTTTACAACGTTGTCCTCTTTTTGGGTTGGGCGTTCCAAATTAAACTACATAGTTTGTATTTCACTAGCGTCGGGATCTTATCAGACGATCGATTTCTCAACCCTTTAATGTATGCGTCACCGGGCCAAGTTTAACGAATATTTATATGTAACGAGTGATGTGTACTAGTAGTAAAGTTGAACACAACACTGTGCGGCCAACTAAAGCGAAGTTCGTATTTCCAGAGCGCTGGAGCAATAAAGTAAGCAGTTTTACAAGTGAGTGCTCCCAGAACGAATGCGCGGGTTAGCATACGCCGGATATTTTTATTTTATGAGTGAAAAATCTTACAAAGAATATTTTCTGAGAGACAGCGGTGGAAGTTCCCCTTACCTTAACCGAAATGTCTTGTAACGTTTTCAATCTCTCATTCAATTGCTCTTGTCCGAATACTTTGTGGTCGAGGAGCATTGATTTTGTCAGGACTGGTTGTCAAAAGTTCCCATCGTCATTAGCTCGGTTGATTCGTGTATTCAGTCCGGCAAGACGGAAGAATGCACGCTCGGCAACAAAGCGTCCACATTATGTTGTCGCACGGCGCGGCGCGTTCCAATTAAGAGAGATTTATTCATCCCCTCGCCGTCATACGACTTCTCCAAAGACATTATCAGAGATTTAACTCGGCAGGACGATTGTTCCCCAATTTTCTAAACACCTCGACAATGCTGTCGTAATTTGTTCCATCCTCTTGGCTGTTTGATTGTTTGCTCTGGGAAAACACGAAGCGTCATCGCGCAGCTTCAGGGTTGTTGCTTTGTACTTGAAGCTGTTCGCATTCGATATTCATTTGCTCGAACGCTTTGTAATCATTCGTAATTCGAACACGCCGAGGGAATTTAAACGATGTTGTCATTATTTTGTTAATGTTTACCTAAATTGTGATGGTGAGTGTTTCATTAGGACGTAAATAATGGTTCCCATTTCCCAACACAAACTTACCTTGTTTCGATTCGGAGAGTAAACCTAACTATTGTTTGATTTTGTATAGCAACAGTACACACACGATACGATTTATGTTAACAATAGACAAAGTTTCTCAATACTGGATACTAATTTACTTGAATTTCTGTTCATGTAGTTTCCAAGCTTCATTCATTAATAACTGGTTAGTTAATTGGGCTACCGAGGACTCCGTCTTTTGTTATACATGAACCACGCCCCGGGTTTATCTAAGCAGTAGCTTATTTAAAATGATAAACGAGCTCCCAATCGATTTGAATAACAAGCAGGCAGATGCTCTTAATCCTTTTGATTTCATTAAATGCATGCGCCCCTCGGCCCTTGTCGGAAATATCACTCGAGTGTGGGCCTCCAACTTACTTCGGATTGTTCATAATAAGATTCGTCGGGTTTTATAAACTTATTTGTAAAAAAAAACCTTTTTTGTGAGCAGTGTTCCGTACTATAAATTGAATTCCAAAATCGTAGGAGTTGGCGATGATTACTTAAATTGCTTTTATCTAAGTGTGTAAAATATAAATTATACATAAATATTAAGAGTATGTATTATATGCTATCTGCGTATAAAATACAACATTAAACTCCTCTAACTTTACACAGCCTAATTCTTTTTATCAGCATTTTTATTTTTTCGGAACATAGATAACTACATAGGTATTTATGATTTAATTTTGCCACATACCCCTAAAATAAAGTTAACCTTTGAAATTTACAATCCCTTGGAAAAAATAGCAATTCATTTTGTCTTATTACGTGACTGAACAATATTTTGCCGGATTTGTCTTTGTTTCCTACAATCCTATTTGGTATGTTTATCCCTTTGATTAAAAAAAAGACAAATATTTCTATCACAATGTCATTCTGTTTATCATTTCACAGAGAAATCAAGTTATCCTCTTTCGTTCCAAAGGAAATTCTAATGAACTTAAAACGTCTTCGGGGAATATAAGACGTAATTTTGAGTGTATTCCGGTCGAAGGCCCGAAGCTTCATTTGTTTGATCGTTTCGTTAAGGAGAGGCCAAGTGAAAAATCCGTCAACATTAATCACGTCGATGCTGAAATATAATTTCGAACGGTCGAAAAAATTTACATAAATAATTTATACTCAAGGGACTGTACCAACGTTCGGAGCTTTCTAATCCGTCGACTTGTTGCGAGGACAGCTTGCTTCCGATAGTACGATACGGACCTCGAGGCTTGCTTTGTTTTATTGATAAGATGCGCTAGTATTTTGTTATTGATAAAGCTCTGAGCATATTTCTGTCTTCGATTTTCTTTACAGCGGCGATAAAAACGGACTGCAGGATTGCTTCTATATCAATACATATTTTCCCGTCGTGTTTTTATACATATGGGTTCTATACACAAAAAGGAATTTAATTTAAAATTAAAGGACCATGCAAAAAAATGTATGGGCAGTGTCCCATCCCATCAACAGACATGGGACAAGTTTCAATATCATTATTACGTCCCATGAAAAGTCAGTACCAATTTTTAGTTCGGAATTCGACGGGGTTTTTTTTTTAAAAAGACTTTTGACAAAAATAAAGTATTTTTATTTTAAAATAAAAAATTACATTTTAGACGATAATTACAAAAAGCAATTGTTCAACTAGACATTTTAAGTATTAATAACACAAAAACAATTGTGCAAGTAGACACTTAATAACAACAGAACTATTATCCAGACAAAAATAACGTTATATTATTCATCTATTATAATAGTCGATAACATTGCCGCTGGTAGATTAAAGTCGATATGTCGACCTTTGCCCATATACCATATAATTGATATTATATGGGCACAACTTCCAACCGTACGCGCCCCTGTTAGGCATGTGCAATACCACTGTTCAATAGCACGTCTGCCAGTTTCACTTCGGTTTATTAATATGTAACAATAATAAACGCGCGATCTAACGTGTCGAGATTGTATTCTTCCTCTAATTAACCAGACATTATCTTCTCGAATATTATACCTTGGCAAATCAGTTAGCTGGTTTTCTCGAAATAATTCAATATAATAAATTCCATTCCGAATATGTTCCGCACAGTAGGATTTTGCAAGTTTTATATGGTAGGTCCCCAAGGCGAATAAAATGATATCATCATCAGTCAGTTCTGGAAAGTCCTCAAGATGTGGCATGGTGGCCTCCATCGTCACAAAGTTAACTCTTTGTCTGTTAAGATTTTTGCCTTCGACATAATTTTTCAAAAGGTTAGGTTGATGAACCTTAGTTTGAATTATTAAGCCGATAACGCACAAATAAACAACGCGAACACAGCAGAACGTACTAGCCACGACTGAGGGAGGTGCGCGGGCGCAGGCGTCGAAAGGGTGCGGTCGGGGTAACGGAGCAAGGAGGGAGGGTAAAGTACGTCTTACGGCTGTTCTCTCTCGAGTTTTTTTTAGTTAAATAGTACATTTTTAATTCGATTCTTAATACTTAATAAAACTGTATAAGTATAACATATTTTTTTTTATTGCACGATAACCCCATATCCTACAGTGATGTCGCCATAGTAAAAAATAATCATAATGTCGAGGTGTATTTAATGAGATATGTTTGGCATCTGTTGATGATATGGGACGATTTTTTGCATAGTCCTTTGTTTCGCACTGGTAACCTGTACTTTTAATATAAAAATGACTGGAATCACCAATCCAAGCGAGCAACATTGAGCAAGCGTGTTGATCAATGCTTGTGCCTTCTCTGCAGTGGGACAATGATAGGCTGGTATTATTTTAAATCAGGCACTGAATAAAAAAAAACTGATATTACTTCTCGCAAACACAAGTCACACAAGTATTTTACAATCGCGAAAGAATTAAATATTTGATTATGTAGGTATCGTCAGTTAGGTCGCTCTCAGCGGGATGCCGCAAGGGTGTTGGTTGGCGGTCCTCTCATCTCCATAAGAAGTGGCTGTGCCCTGCCGGGGCATACTGCGCACCGCTTGATGGAGCATTATTTTAGGCATGTGACTGTGATCGATTCGATCGAATCTTTCTTCGGACAGCGCGAGTTTTTACCAATGTCTGACACCACGTTCAAAAATACACAAATAAATATGATGTAGTGTCCGCGGTTTACAAGTGTTGTTATGATGAATGGTCGGCGTTACGACCTCCGTTTTAGTTGGTTTTAGTGTAATTTATTGAATGTTCCTCATATTGGTTGTGTTGTGTGAGTATTCATACTTAATTAATTTTATGCGAGTCCATTCCGAAGAGGCGAATATCGGTGCTTTTTATCAATTAATCATTTTGATTTTATCATACAGAAGCACAAATTATGATTTGAAAAGGAATGTGTGCAAAAAGATTATTAATTAGTACCTAGGTTATAATTATATTATTGATTGAGAATTTTGATAGGTCTGTATGTATTTGAACAAGTCTTCAAAGACCTGTTTGGTTAAGAATAGATAGTTATTTTGTATTCAGCATTATTTCTGATCTTATCAAGCTCAAGGTGCGCCTCCGTCCGCAGCATAAAATAAAACGTGTGAGACATTCCCCACACTTTCTTCATAATTATTATAATAACTTTTAATATAATTTAAAAATACAATAAGAAATATTCCAGCGGTGTCGTTAACAGCATCGGCTCGAACAATTAACCTTCGTTAGCCGCCAATAAATAGTGTGCTCGCTAAACAGCTTTACGACTAGATAATAATTAACTGGCCCTTGGTCCGTTACGGTAGCAAGTACTTCATCCAGGCTATACACCATTTAGTACGCTCGACACCCGATAAATCATTAACAAGATGATCTTATAAGGCCAAGGGAAATGTAAATAGGGCCACTTTATCGCTGCAAAAATGCTACAAAGTATATTCATTTGGTTTTATTATGGGTTAAGAATGACTTTATTTGTGACTTTTATTGGCCAACTTTTTTAATTGGTCTTGCTTCTTTTTACGAGTTTTTTTTTTAAATTGTCAGCGATCTTTTGAATACGTGTCCACCGTTTTTAATATATAAATACAAATATAGCTAGCTTATTTTATTTCAGTAGTATAAAAAGATTTCGGTTTTTTTTTTACCTTGTTTTCGTTGAATTTAAATATAGCATAAAACATATCCTATAATATTTGGTGAAAGTGTAGCTTACTATTAGTATTTTTTTATTGACATAGTGCACAGTTACGAGTCGAGTTGAAGTAGTATTTGAACTAAGAAACTCGTATCTAGAAAACGCATAGTTACATTTCTAAATCACCAACCCACTATTCGAGAATTTACAGTAACAAACGCCTAACATACTTACTTTTAAGGCACTGATTAAATCATAGTTCAATCCAATAAAAACCTGAACTGTATAAATGTAATGACACGAATCTATTGTCGACTCCAATCGGCCAATGTCCTTCGGCATCGAATTTAATAACTCCACATGAATTAATAAGTCGTGGCCACGCCCCGTAGGCGTCAACTCTATGATTAATATAGCCATTGCAAACGACTACCGGATCGTGAAGAGCCGCGTCTTTCGCCCCACTCAGTGTGCTCCACGCCTTACTTATAACAAAGCTAAATTCACACATCTGTATTATTTTTATCGATTACGTATACCGATAAACCGTATATCAATCCGAGTGTTAATATTTAAATAATAATGTCAGATTATAAATCGTTGGAGCAATCTCTTATACTAGACACTTTAACGCGCGTTTATAATGCATGATCTTAGTAATTTCGATGTTATTTCCACGATACGTCTGGTCGTTCAACTTTTATGCTTCGGGTAGGATTATTGGTGTTTGAGTATTTGCGAAATCGACTTTGAATGGATTCGATTCAACTGCTAGGATTTTATTGCGCGAAGGTTTTCATTAAGTTTTCTATAAACATTAGAATAAGCATAGCAAGTCTGGCAGAGATGAGAAAAATATTGATGCCAGGGTAGTAAAAGTTTATTTAAAACCGTTTTTGTCTAATTCTTTCTGAACATTATCTCTTTTTTTACTTCGCTATTCTCCATTGTACTCGCTTTTGTTACCCAGTAAAGCGTGCACCTGTCTTTGTTACCACTCAAAATTATCAGGGGAATAACGTTTACGTCCACAATTAGTATCTTTGCGTCTACTACAAGACGCCACAGCAATCTGTAAATGTACAAGCAAAATAATTATTTCTCATTGTCCTTTTGTTTGTTATTATCTCGCAACAATTACAAAGAACGCCACCATTCTTACCTCTCAAAAGATGTTGGTAGCATAATCTTTTATTCGCAAAGAAAAGGATTAAAAGTCAGCAGAGTTTAGCAAAAGATGTTTTTTAAACCGTTTACAATAGCAAAACGAATGTTGAAAAAGTTTTTAATAAATGTCTTTAACCTTACATTTTCTTAACCTGTTTTAGCAATTTTGTTAGAAATGTATTAACTCTAAAGTTCCCGTTTCGCATTCTCTGTGGTTTCGTCAATGAATCTCGCAGTACATACGTACACCTACCTTTATTTGGTAATCACGAAAATCTCCATTACCGTTCATTTTGTGATAAAAGATTCAGCAGCAGAAGTTTGGTCGGTGCGTCTAGCCTTAGTGGTCAAAATGCCAAGCGGCGCAGTGGATGCTAAATTATTCCGCAAACATCAATAATGAAAGTAGTTTGAAGAGAATTTCCATCGGTAACTAGGCTGGTTTTGTGGCTGATGTTCGGTGGGTTAGTTCCAAAAATGTTGTGTCATTAAGTCGCGACCGCACGTGACTGAGGGCACCTGCCACCGGCCGGTCGTGCCGACATGCCTCAACAACCAGTCGCTTCTATCTCACAGTCCTTCGTTACGCTAAATACTTCGTGAATTTACAATTAGTGTTATTTTGGGAGGTATTTATTTTTAAAGGTTTTGTCCTTCAGGCTAATAAGAACTGAATATATAGCTTGAAATAATATAAAAGATGATGGGAAGAAATAACCTAGTTTTAATAATAAATTGAGCCTATAAATATTCACATTGATATTTTCGATTAATCTATTTTGATATAATCAGTGTTCATTGGTTTAGATATTTTTGAAACGTTATTACCTGCAGTAGATAAACTGTCGAGTGATTTAAAAATAGCCGTCTTTATCGACCCCTTTCACATTCTTCGACTTACACATTTACCTCGTTATAGCCTATTGAGAAGGTTTATACTGAATTACTTAGAGCTTAAGGAAACATGGAATAACGGCACGAACGTTTTGTTTTGCCCTCTTAACACCACATTGTATGTGGCGCAAAATTACAATTTTTATTCGCCAATCCGCTGGCCGATATCGCCTTGCTCGCCTTTAACGTTGATATTTTATTTGACGTACAGATAAAAACGAAAACGAATTGATTTCGTTATTGTACTGGGTTTTATGGACCAATCCCAAAGTGTATTTCGATGTTAGGGTCCCTAAAAACTTTAAAAACTGCGGACAACTGGGTATAACAATTCTTTATCTTTTGGTAGAAAATATTTACTGATTAATTAACAAGATATTTTAATTGATCTGTAGGTATTTAAGCCTCAGCTTCAATATATTTTCATTAAGCAATTATTGCTCCTCCCGTTGCGGTTGGAATCATTTCGTCCCCACCCGCAGTTGAGAGAAACACGTCCGGAATCTCGTCATTCGGGAATATGAAAATAAGTAGAATAAATCTAAGTTTATTGAAAAGTATTCCACTTGTAGCATTATTGCGGCGTCACCGTCGTGGTGTGGGCGGCCACTACACGTCGTGGGACGAACCGATATGATTCTTTATTATTGTTAACTTTGAATCTCAGCAATCTGTACTGTTTTGTTTTATTAATATTTATAAAAAAATAGTTTCAAATATTTTTTTTACTGAAAGTCAAAAATATCCGTCTTATGTTATATTGTTGCATCCGATAGATTTCTTTCTTTCTTTTTTTCTTTCTTAAACAAACGTAATAGACATCGATCATTATAATACCCAAAATGATGCGAGCCTCCTTTCAAGTAGTCCTAAATAAACTTTAACGTTGCATAATGCATTATTCGCATAGAAATATGATCTTTGACGTGGAGCTTTTCTAAATATTGACTTTATGATGATAGCTTTAAAATCTTGACACCTGAGCTAACAACGTATCAAATGATTCTAAAGGTGTCCGTAGTAAAATTTTATTGATATAAGAAATAGGTAATTATCTTCCAAATAATAGCCCTTTTGTGTATATTTCTTGTTATATATTATTATGCTTAAGTGCTCATTTTGCCTTCGTCTTTTTTTCTGCTTCTAACGGTGAATATAAGTTGCAATTCCGAATGTGTGGCCCATGGAACTTCAAAGGACCACCGATTGTCACGAAGTATTTCGTACCCAGAATTCTTCGTTATGCTCCTTTGCGGGTTCCTAAACATAGAATAGATCATGTTTGAATGTCCGAATGGCATTCTCGATCGTACATAGTGAGTGTTTTCATAGCGCGTCACTTCTTATTCTTGAAACTTGGCTGCGCGGTCACTGTTTATCTTTGTAAGACTAACTATTGTGCTCCCGGGGACGATAATTGTACGCGGGCATATTTTTTTATGTATTTTTTGTAGTATTATCGTGGCTGATGATATTTTAAATGTTTGTGTTTCTGCTCAATGTGACGGTCAGTGACGTGTAGGGCCGGACCCTATTGTGCCTGAAATCGTTCGCAAGGGCCGTTTGCTTCGGGGCCTCCTCCGCTATGCTATGCCTTTTGTGTGTCCAAGGTACAATTTTAGTATACGGCAACAATTTTGATACTTTAATATTAAAACTAACTATTGTAATATTAATACGATATTTGATCATTATTTATCTTTATTTTAAACATTTTATGAAGTAATAAATTGTAACAGTAACATTCGTATTGACAAACAGTTATCTATTAGAATGATCGATAAATATATTAATCTGTTTATCGATTATCTTTTTAAATTAAAACATTTTGTTAACATGTTTTTTTTTTTTAAGACAAATCTTTAATAAATTTACAATAATATTTGCATACATTGGGCCAATATCAACCGAACCGATAAATTAAAAGTCTGCGTTTTATAATACGTAGTTTATATGAGTCGTTTTCTTTTATTTTCTTATAAATCTTAATGTGTAACAATAATTTACAAAATAACCGTTCACATACTAGGTAATTATCTATTAGAGAATCAGCATACAAATTATGCCGTAATATTCTGTATCCATATTTAACCTTTAAATTCATTTTATTATTTGACTATGATAGGTACCTAAGGAATCATAATTAATATATATTTTTATAATTTGTTAAAATACCTCATTAATAGCGTGATAATTAATATAGATTATGTAAAATATATCATTATTAAATTACAAATTAGTCTGTAATTATACAAATACAATATTACGTATAAATTAAGGTTAACGATGTCTATAGTAGGTACTGATTTGTTTAAAATGCGACTTATATTACCTTCTTTAAAAGAGCTGCTTTAATTTTTATATCAATCAAGTTTTTTTTGCAAACGTTTGTATAATAAAATTGTAAACAAAATGTGACAATATCAACATTCGTTAAATTATAAAAAAGTATCAAGATATTTTGGTTTTCTATCAAATCATTCGTGGCTCCTACGCACATTGTTCAAAGGTAAACATGTAAGAAATTCGTTCTTTTTGTTCGATACCAACAATTGAGCTTACATCTCTGTGAAGCTGAGACGTGCGTACATCGTACTACAACTAATACATCCATGAATTTTTGGTACAAATACTCTTTGTATTGTCGGCCGTCGGCCATCTATTGTGATGCGTTTAATATCTGTAGGAAATGTGGGCATTCAAACGAAAGGCAGACAACACGTTCTTGGTGTTGTCAGCCTTTCAAAAGAGGCGGTATGCTTACAATTAAATAATCCAAAATTATGAAAGACTCCGTTGAGGCGAGCTATTCAGTTAGGAACGAATATTAATTTGATCCGGACTTTTATTTGTGATAACATTATTTACATCAGCCTTCAAGTCATCTTGGCTCATTAATGTTTTAATGCCCGTACATAACCGCTGTTCAGGCGTTTAAACACTGATTACAGGACGTATAAAATTCACTATAAATTCTTTATTTATGTGACAAAAAAGGAAACAGTGGGGACGCTCTTAGAATTAAATATATGCTCGCGATCATAAAATAAAGAATTTATAGGCGTCCTTTGGAATTACCGTGGCTCGGTTTTATGACTTCACGGGGCGTTTATTCAGCGTTGCGTTGCGTGGTCGGATCACAGGCATTCGTGATAGTCTCTCGCTCCCGTTGTCATTGTACAGGAACAATTGCGTCTTCACATATTGCTTGTTATATGTTCTATGTTACGCTGTGACTTTTACGAATCTTATGTTATTGCTTAGCGTAAATGATTGTCATTCGTTTATATAGGCCGGTGTTTAGGCATTTTCTCTTGGCTTTTTTGTTATGATAGTTTCACAAAAATAAATTAATAAGTGAAATTCTGGTTTATACATCGAAATTTGTTCATTACAAAAGTGCCTAATATAACTGCACTTCTTTTTTAATCAGAGGTACAACTACCAGATTATCTACTGAAGACTTGACAGCCAGTCTACATCTTAAAGAGTCTTTTGACAGTTATATGGGATGATAAAACTATCTGAAAACCAATAAGAAATTAATTATTATTTTATCATCGCACACTAAAAGACACAATTGTTTTCCTGTAAATATATTAGCATTTTATGGCCAGGCGCATAGCTTTCACATAACGGTAGATACATTATCATCAACGAGTAAGCCTCAATTTGAAGACTATTTTTATGTGTTATGTTTTATGATTACAGAAACATAACTATAATAATATAATCGAAACCAAATTAATTACTTTTTTATTTTTTTATTGCTCCTATATACACGCTATTAAAAATCGAATTAAAAGAATAAGAAGACGTAAGTAATAAAGAAACTGTGAAACATATCTGTTTGTGGACCTTATAATGCGTTTAAACACTTTTAAACGGGTACATAAATGTACACAAAAACAGGCGTGACCAACAGTTTAACATGTTTGTACTGT
This sequence comes from Hoplodrina ambigua, assembly GCA_949774945.1. Classification (NCBI taxonomy): domain Eukaryota; kingdom Metazoa; phylum Arthropoda; class Insecta; order Lepidoptera; family Noctuidae; genus Hoplodrina; species Hoplodrina ambigua. The sequence goes on from OX458973.1 coordinate 8,882,801, forward strand.
CTATAAGTACGCGTGAAATTGTGATTATGAGCACAAACGAGTCTTTCAATCCTCTCGTCATGTGGGCACAGGTGAGGAATTCAGTTTTACCCTTTGTGCATACGATAGCCGTTGCGCAACGGACGTTTCATTAAATTGAAAGGACTTACTAAATGCAATGATTCTGCTAAAACTAGCTGAAGCAATAATAATGTAATATCAATTTTCTTCTCCGTCTTACCCAATACTATTACATATTGTATTTCAAAAAGTATTCTTTGATTAGTATTTAAAAATCTTGACCATTAGTAAGCAATGGTATAATTGGTTTCTATTCTGTCAACAGTTTAATCTTTATGCTAATTTATAACCTCGTTAAACTATCATGTTGATTAAATCAATGCACACTTAAAATTTTCTTTTTTACTGACAGATAATGTGTTTATTGAATAATTAATTAATTATGAAAGTCAAAGTTTATTTACTTATAAACTTTATTATTATTGAAGAATCAACTACTTCGGTTAAATTGATTACTTTAATCTTAATTAAGTACTTATCTAGTTAACGAGGCGCCACGCCAGCTCAAAGTCAACACCAGTTCAAAATACAGCAGTGAGTAGCACCCTTATCCTTTTAGTTGGTCTAAGATTATGATGTGTGTGGGTTTGTTTGTTTATACTTAGTTCATTGCAGTTCATTGCATTCGGTTAGTTTCAAAATATAGATGATCTATATATTGAAATAGCACCTACCTGCCCATTGTAAGCACTAAACCCTCTATTGACCAGAACTAATATTGCTAAAGGTTCGATTAGTCGAATGTTGTCGATATATGCATTGCAGGCGCCGGTGACGTGAGTCTACATTGTGACCGATTCGATACGGTTTTTGTGCTTCGGCTCGCAGCCCGCTGCCGCGTCATGACGCTACTCTGCGGGTTAGGTTAGGTCATGTTAGCAAACGGACAACGTAACTGTTACAGCATAGTTAACCACAGTTTATCAGAGTCATTGCCTACTCTATATTTGAGATATCAATCGCATTGATTACTGATGATAAATGCGTACCTTCATAATTATTAAAGTGTCCATGGTATTTTAAATGTTCAACAAAGATCTAGAAAATGGTTTCTAAATTGCAAAGACTTGTAAAACGTTCATTCATAATCATAACTTTATAGATGTAGGCGTTGCTGTTAAATGCCAATCCGTTTTACAGCGTGCCAATCTTGCTAGACTAGGTATAACGTCTATGGGGCATTAACCTGTTACGAAGAAATCGTCTGTGTAATATTGACGCAATCATACTCAGCACACCGTTACAATGCAGCAGCATTCAGAACTAGCACCCCGGGCACGCCTCCTACCAAATGGGATCCCTCGACATGACTTACATACTTACCCCATATGTTGAGTTGTCCGTCCTGCGTGAGTCGCGGCCTTATTATAATCACAGATCAGACGATTGTTGTCCACATAAAATGTATAATTTATAAAAGCAGAACGAAGAATAATCCAAGAGGCGCATGTTTGCTTTTTTTCAGCTACGAGTTAGCAACGTGTTACACTTTAGTTTTTACGGAATCAAATCAAATCGATTCAATGTAACGGGCAATAGATGCTTTTTGTGCTATACAAACGTCGTTTGTAACATGACGAATGGTAACGTCGGCCGGATAATAAATTGTTATATTCTTTTAATTAAATCGATATTGTAGACTGTTATGACATTCCAGAGCGATGCAATTATGAGACAATAAAATGAATTCCTTCTGTATTTAATTTAATAAGATAATTTGAACATAGCTCTGCGAATATCCGTAATAGGGTTTTATAATTAATTTTTAATGACTGTCGTAAATAAAATGAAGGAGGCGGAGAAGGTTAATCTTGATTGTTAGTATAGCCATAGACGAATATCTTTCGTGTGACGGTGAGACATTGCTTGTTGTGATTTTATGGCCCCCATAAACCGGCTATTACTATTCACACTGATCTAATACGATTTTTATACCCAGTGTGTATTAATTGTGGTAGTTGTTCGACTAGGTAGTAAAATTGAAAGGTTTATCACTAATAAATTAGATATACCTAGTTCTGGATTTACAACGAGTAAAATTACCATACGTCTCTCGTTTTGTTTTCAATTATGTGTTTCGTTATTTGCTGTTGAAAAGTTGTTGAATTTGCCTTGAAATTATAACAAAGACTAAAGCAACTCGGAAAAACGGATCACAGCTCTATATTCGGTCACACAAAAAAGCTTACCTGCGCACGCCGCTCATTCTTCGATATGAGAAATTCGAGTTGCAATTTAGCGTCTATTGTGTTGGAACAAAGCGTGCGATGCGTTAATAACAGGTGCATCGTTTTCAAAGTTTGTTGGACGGTCGCGGGACCCTAATGCTACGTGACCAGTTTTATTTTATGCCATTCTCGCCATGATAGCGTCCATTCTGTGTAATTTGCCGTTAAACTCGAAAACTATTTTTCAGTGTTTGGCCCTTTTTGTGCCATTGTCCCGGGGATGTTAGATTAGTCGTTCGTCCGCCCACGTTTCATTAATGCGAATCTAATTTGTGTTGCGGCCCGGCTGTTGGCCGTTCGTGTTTTTAGCATAGCTTTTGTTGGGGAACAGTTGAATTATCAGCGAATATTTTGGGCAGATGTCGGTTTAATTAGGCAGTTACATTTGGGTGATAGAATCAGTTTTACAAGCTTTGTGAGAGTCTGGGGCAGCTTACGTTTGTTTGAATAAAATGCTTTGTTCGTGAATATTTAATTGTGAATGTTTGTTCGACATTCAATTTGTTAGTATCGCTCTCGTTACACCCTTTTAGGTCTAATCCTGCCACCCCACCTAATAATACTGACCGCAGTTGTCGGTTAAAAGAATAAGGTATTTAGTGACGGATGATTAAACTATAATACATATAAGAGTACCTACTATTTCTTGGATTGCGATGAGAAAAGACTGATTGATTTCATTTTATAGTTTTGTAGAATATATTTTTTAATAGGTAATCCTCATTTATGTAAGTACCTATTGGCGTTTACTGTACTATTGCTTCTTGTTTCGCTTCAACCATACTAAAACGATCATATTTGAAATGTAAATAGCAAACCTGAAAAAGCGTGAAATGTGACAGGGTTAGCAATTTTGAAAGAGATTATGGTTGGTCATACTAACACAATATATTGCTTCCATATCCAAATAAATCCAGATGTCTTATATCTCGGCGCAAGAATAGGAGCGTTCTTATAACTTTAAAATATTTTTTACTCCAAAACGTTTCTTGATTTCGTAATTTGTGAAGTAAATTGAATATTTGACATTTAAACGTTGTTTTCTCAATGTTCAATTACTGCTGTGTACACCATGATTAATATCGAGAGAATTTCTTAGCAATTACTTAGCAGACTTGGCGCCAAGGCCGCAAAGTACCTATACAATATCCGTTACTGAGCTCAATAGAGATGTAGATAGATACCATCCATATCTGGCTCTCCGTTAAAGCGGAGAGTTTGGCCCAAAGATAAGAAACTCACAAAAACATCAACCATTACAGATCGTGTGCTCAAAAGATAAACAGAAATGTTTTTGTTCCAGATTTCGGAATTCCAGAAAAAAACATTCGGAACTATTGCGTTTCTGTGTAACAGGTTTTTTTCCTGATAATGTATGAATGTAATATTAAAGTAACGTTACATAAACGTTTTTTGTATGACAGACGCTGTAATAAAATCATTATACTATTAAAACTGGTGCAATTACAGGTGTAACAACTTAATAAACGCAAAACATGCGTAGATACTTAGAGACAGCAGAATACTCTTAGGTACTGTTTCTAAGAATTGTTGCTATAGACATTCCACACATTTCTTTTTATCTGATTAACAGATCAGTGCTATGGAAATTTAATTAACACAGTACTCACCAATAAACCCCTGTTATAAAGTATATCACGATCATCAACCTTGTTTTATGAGAAAACTTAATAACATAATTGCGCGTTTATTGCTGCGATGCTATTAAAGTCATACGGTTATAATTAGCCGCAGTTTAATTATGATGTTTAAGTGTTCATAGGATGGAATATCAGAACTTTTTATTATGTTCGATCAATACAAGTGGCTGAGGTAGGTTAGCATTCCAGGGGTAGAGAGAGACGTGTAACGCAAACAAAAGTAGTGCGAAACTAAGGGTAATAAAGAGAGGCTAGGGAGAACCATCCCCGGGCACGTACGGCAATTCGTTCTAATAGTCGCAGCCGACAATGGCGCGCTATTCTGACATTGTTTTGTTAGGACGGAACGTTGGCCAATGCAAAACCCGCCACCGAATGTAAAGGCGCCTACCGTTTTTTATTTCCCTTCACGTGGGGGGCGAACTGAAGTGGTCCCAGTTCAGTAATTAATGACGAATTGACGTGGGCGGTTGTTTCGTGTCACACTGTTTTGGTAACAAATTGTAATGAATCGCCCAGCGGGACCCCACACTTGGAATGTCACCTGAATTACGTCATCATCTTAACCGTTGTCGCAACAATGTTTACGTAAGATTTTGTAAGTAAATAATAAATTGTCAATCATCAACATTAACAGTGAAGTAATAAAACCTGTACTGTAGTAGGTTACCTATGTTTTGAAACTGGCCCCGCTTATTTCAGTTACTGAATACCAGTCGTAGTGGGAATTTTAAAATTGGCGTTAGCAACTTGTTTTGAGTCGGTGAGAACAACCTACATCAATTCAGTCATTGTTTGTAGAATTTCACTTGTCGAAACCAAAAACTGAAATTAGACCACAAACTTTCACCTTTTATATAACCTTTCGTAGTGAATGAGAAATATACCATTTTCAAACGATGACACAGCTATCACAGTTTTATGCCTAGCTACGGAGAACTACCACAAACTAATAATTTCTACAATCACGTAGGTATCAACAAAGACAAACAAAACTGAACTAGTTACTTACTACATTGATTTAAATTTCGATAAGCAGCTGCGGTATGAAGACATTTCCTGCCCAAATGTAGTATCTATTAAACTAAAAGTACCAACTAACACTGACCCACGAAACAATTTGTTACTATCACTTTTTAATGGAGCCATTAAAATAGTTTTGCGGTTGAGACCGAGTCATAACATTTTGGCGCCTGTTACTGTCTCGGATAACAAATATCTTGCGGTTGATAGGATTGTACGCTCCCTTTTGAACGTGGGATTGAGAAATCGTGTTTCATTATTTTCTATCACTCAGTGTCCCCTCTAGTGAATCACGAAGTTGAATTTTCATAAGTAAGTGACTCTAAAACCAACGTTACAAATTCATCCCAACGGGGGACTTTCCTAAAAACACGCGTTACGTCACCTTTCATTTGAATCAGTACAAGGTTATTTGCCTAGTTAAGGCGGCATCGGGAATTTGTTTAAAGTATCATTTTTCTATTGTCTTCATAAAAGCTTGTGTCCTTTCATTCTCTGCCGCTTTTTGTTTGTCCTTCGTGTTTTTTGTCTACTGTTTTAAAAGATTTTATGGATATGATATGACTCAATTTGAAAAAGATTGTAAATAACATCTTTGTTGTCAATATTTTGCTTAAATATAATACGGAAAATTGGGCCAATAGAATGTTTATGACAGTAGTTTATTGGATCATCCATTACGTGCAATCTTGTAAATGTAAATACGAGAGTAATGTCTCTTATTTTCTTTCTATTGTCGCCTAAAAGCTTTGCTATCATATTAGTATCATATTCCAGCAGTCACGTGTGGCCCTTTTTTGTGGCAAATGGGTCGAGTGTGTCATCTGTCTTAATTGTTTAACAGCTTTATATTGTTTACACAAAAAAGTTTTGTTTCAAAAAGATAAATTGCCTCTCTCATTTTTGCAGTTTTACTCAGACCTAATAAATATTATTTCTGTTTAGAATTATATTTTGGGTAGTGACAGCTGACTGCACGTGCAATTTGTCTTTTGCTGTATGTTCCAGAAGTTGACATTGGTATTTGGAGCGCACTATTGTCTTTGTCATTTCCATATTGTAAATATCTTTTGTATTACTATGAGTCACAACTGAACAACTTGTAATTTGCGTTCGACAAACTAATAATATAAATATCACTGATTTTAATTACTTGTTCCATTTTAGTTACAATGAACATGAACTAAGGCATGTTTATTGAGGGCTGCGCTAATTCTTCATTAGTATTGCTATTTCTACAGACCAATCAGGTCACTATTTATGGTTTGCGCGGTGGTTGACACAATTTGATTGTAATTTGCTTCGATCAACATTGTTGATCGAAGGTAATTTGCTATAGGTTTGCGGGATTTCATAAACCTTACTGAATACTTGGAAAGTTACTAAGTACTACTTACGTATTAAAAATATTTTTCTTTTTACTTCCCTTTTATCTTTTTCTCTTTTTACCAACACAATAGAAAAGATTATTGTTTAGAAAAATGAAAAGTAAAAAAGAAAGCGAAACCACCGCTTAGCTTATTTGTGCGGTTTGGACTTACCAATCTGGGTTGGGTGTTATTTAAAAAATTTCATTTATTTTATTACTTTATGCGCTTGTGCCCATTGTCTAGTTGCCTTTTAAAATGTTTTTTTTTTTCAGCATCCGTAAACCCTTTTCGTTTTGGGTGTTCGCTCGTTTATTGTTTCTTTATTGCAGACCCTTGCCGACAACCAGTTTGCATAACATTTACCTAATACGATTTAACGCTGGTTCCTAAAGTATATTTCATTTTGTTTTGTAAAGGGTTATCTATGTGTCTGTTTTGAACGTAGCAATTATTTGACGTATTTAAGAAGCATCATGTCAGCGGTGTTTACACAGGATTCTCATCATTTCTATTTCGTTATAAAAAGCAAGTTATTGGTTTTTTCCCATGTCGTTATGGCAGCTAGGCTATATAGCCCTTGGGCCACGTTTGCTCTAATAACAGGTTTCCAGAAACAATTAGTCGGGTCTCTTTGTAAAATAAAGAATTTTATCGCCTAGATTTATTATATTTGTAGAGAATTTTATCGCTGCTTCGATTGCTCGCATCGGACCGTTCTATAGAATATTGGCTTACGGACCAGGTAGAGCCGAACATTTATCAGCCGTTTTAGTTTTTTGTGTTTCTTTTGTTATTATTCGTATCCCTCCGATGTATTAATCTCGCGTGGGTCCGTCTGAACCAGTCATTACCAAAAACTTGGGGGCGTATTGCGTCCGGGTGCCTAGTTATTACGGGTTTTCTAATAAAATAACCCTGTATCATTTACGAAATTAGATACATCGCTAAATATTTTATAATGAAGGATTGGAAATGAGTTGGGTTGGCATCGTTTATATGAATGTTTGTGGAACATGCCGCGTGCGATGGACTCGGGAATATAATGACACCGTTCTAAATGTTTTCACATTAAGTGGGAGGCTCAGTTTTATTCATTTTGTCAGTCACCTGTTCCTGAGATGTCATACCCGTTATTATCAGGTTAGCAGAAGACAAAACTTGTAATTTGCTACTATGTTTTATTTTTTTTACTGTCTACAATTAAATATATGACTTAACATGTCTGACATTGCGCAATAGGTACTACGAATAATACTTGACATGCAATTATATAACGTTTTGAAAATTGTCGCGGAAGAAGAAAATTAAAAAGGGCCTTTCTTGGAGCAATTTGAATTCACGCAAAGAGCATTTTCACAGCAAATTCGTCGTTGTGACCGCACATTATGTTCCCGACATATTGTCATAACATCCTATTTCATTTCACTTTGGAGAGTTGTCGCGAACATCGTCGGTGTGTGAAGTTTCGTTTAGAGACGGAAATGAGAAGGAATTTCCCAAAGAGACCTCTCTAGCAGAATAAGAATATTTTGTGAGCAGAGGTCCTACAATAGACTCGGCCGCTCGCCACGCCTCCGGAAAGAATCAATTATACGAACCCCCTGTTCGAAGACATGTTGCCGAATGGGCGAATTGTTTGTTTAATAACATTTCGGCGCTTCTACAAACGTCACGGTAAAATATTTGTCGCTATTGTCCAGTAACGCTTTGTACGTAAATTAAGCGATAGACAGTTTTTTCAACATTACATTCCGTCGTGTCATGTCTCTATTCAAAGCGGATGCGCTCCTAGTTTTTGTTTGGGAATGCTTCCTGTCTCTGCTTAGCTTGCTTTTTTAATAATTTCTTGGTTATCTTTATAAAAAATGCCATAAATTTGGCTTATAAGGCAATAAAATGTGTGAGAATCGTGATCTTTATGAAATATACGGAGAATAATAATATATCAAAGTTTTGTCAATTGAATGGTTACTGTTATCCAACGACCGGAATTTATAATACAAAATAAATTGTTTTAAGAGTATTTTTTTTATTTGTATGCTGATACAAGTTAAGGGCATCCGATGATCTATTTGAATTAATCATTTAAAATGCTTTGGAGAAATAAACGAGTGAATCTTTTTGTAATGTCATACGTGACAGTTTTGAATAATCCCGTCGCACAGTAGCACCTTTAAACGTGACCACTTCATTTTTAATAAAACCTATAAGGGACTTAACGTCATTTAAATACTTCAAAACATTCTTTGTAATCTACTTGGCACCTTGTATGCATCAACACTACATAATTTGAAACTTACATAAATTGGGACACTAGACATCGATATAATGTAACTTCAATATATAACAACAACATTCAAAAAATCAAAATTATTTTTAAAGACAATCTGATAAGCAAACTACTGCAGTTAACTGGGTAGTCCTGAAATGTTCTACGTTACTGTAAAGATGAACACTTTTCTTAATAATTTAAAATCCTTAAAACTTGGCTATTGTTATAGTTCGCACACACATCAATACAAGGAACGAGACGTTTCATTAATTTACTTGCTAATTCATTTTGTTATTGTCTCCATTGGTATTCTGCGGATCAGCTTAGCATGAATAGCAAAAGAATGCAAGAAATAATAATGCCGAACAAATCTAGGTACTTACCTATTTAATATTAATATTCCTTCCTAATTGAGATTATTTTATTCTATAGGTTTTTGTTCCTTGAGATTACATTAAAATATTGTTTGTTTCGGTTAATATAAATAAAATCGCAGAAAAGTTATAAATGTTTCAGTAGGTCATATTTTATAATGATGCACCGCCCACGTGCTGATTTTCTAGGAAAGCGAGCAGTTTTGCCGAAAACAGTCGTTGTGGTCGGGACCACACAAATGTTGCCGTTGCCGGGTGTTGCTTATCTTTTCATTTGTTTTAAACATGTTGCATAACTGTTTGCACTTGTATTGTGTTTTGTTTACAACGATTGCCTTGCATTGCTTGCTTTTATTTTTCATGCTATGCAAGTCAAATATTTTTACATTTTCTTTTCCATTTTGTTATCCTTATTGCTCTTCCATGGAAAAGGCATAATCATACTTTATGTGTTTTGTAAGTAATAACTTTTATAGCAATCTGGGTTGTTTATAGGCAAATAGACACTGGTTAAAGGCTTTCCATGGCGCTTTCAAACTGCCATTAACCCGAAAATAAATTTAAAAATATTACGCGTTTAATATAAAATTTATTACTCACGCCAGTAGCCAATTTGCAACTTTTATGGGGTGGTATAACAGGCCTTACACCAAATAAATTTAGGAGGTAATAACGTGAAACCACTCGATAATCATAACGTCTTCTAACGACGCACTAACTTTGAACGACTTGCCAGAATCAATATAGTGATAACCGATGGAAGTCAATGAAGTAATATGCAACTAATTACTATGCTTTCGGTGTATCAACGCTCCTGCTAGTTACACCGATGAATGAGCCCACAATAAAACCCTATTTTATTGCTGTTTCCTCTCTCGCTTCGTTGGCATTCATCCCGAGAACTACCAAATCATTAAAGCTTGTGTTTGTTGATTTTTTCTTACCTCTTTGTTTGCTTTATGATAATAGGTGTTCGTTTCGTCGCGCTTGGAGCGCGGGAGCGATGCGGTGTGAAACTTAACGCCTTCATTCACGTCCCTTTTTATAGAGGCACTTGATTTAGCGAGCCAATGTCGTTTTTAATAGACTCCGTTGAATTTCGCTTTTTACAGCCACGTAACTCCGTCTGCTCATCGAATTTCGCTCTTGATATCATGTTAATAAGTACAAGATGTTTTCTGGTTTCAGGTGTCAAAAATGTAGAATCCTTTTATATTGCTGCGACCGTCAAATTAGAGTACGTCTAGGGGTCGAATGACTTTTGCCGGTTTATTGAGTGGAGAAGTCGTATAAACTTGACAACTTCGTTCCAAGAGAAAGTGTTAATGTCGGTAACTACCTACACCGTGTCGGTAATCAAAGTGTTGTGGTTTATTTTAAGTTTCACGCCATCGTCCGTTAACAAGTATCACTCGACGCCTGCTCATTTTACACCAACTTATTACAGGGCGTTCTTTGAAAGCGAACTAACTGCACTCATTAAAAGTTATACGCGACCGCGAGAACCCTCGAAACTCAGTCGAGGACTGTGGAATTTATCAGCTAACTCAAAAGTGCTTGAAGGGAAGTCTGTTCGGGCCATTATTCGCCATTGTCCCTTACAATAAGATTAAACTAGCGCCCGCCAACTATATAGATAACGCTCTGACCAATTCGCGAGCGAACTGCTCACGTAATAGTTTTGTTGTTATCGGCCGTAACCACTCTTCAGTTGCTTCTGGGACGATATTAAAAAGATTTTGGCAACGAGCCACTCTGATATTGATCTTTATGCTTGGCCAGACGGCTATAGGAGTTCTGTAAGTGCCACGCCAGTTGCTTTAATGACTTCCCATGTTTGTAAGTTTTGGTTCATATTTTACGTATTTGGCTGTATCTGCTGACATTTACTACTGCTCTGTTTGTCGTGTGAACAAGTCATATGCTTTATGATCGTGTAATGTTATTTTGTCAAGTAATTTCATCCTGTCTGCTTTATTACTTGCAGCATCATTTAAATGTGACAATCTTTGTGGTTGTTAGAAAGTTTTTATCTTTTCATTAAAAGGAATGACGGTGGTCCTAAATATGATATTATCAAACTTTAGCTAATACCCCGCAGCTGCTTGCTTATCGCTTGCGCGAATTGGAATATATTGTTAAAAACGTGTGTAATTAAGTTGGTATGTGTGAAGGGTAACACCTGCGTCTGCTATCAGAGATCGGACCGTTACGGTTTATGGGGTTCTTACCAAAAACAATGGAAATGGCAAAAAGTCGAAATGCGGGCCAGGTACCAGGGGTGCAGGGAAGGGTAGGCGTGCGGGTCGCGACGGGGCACCACAATTTATGATTGCGTCGTGTCAGAGTGCTAATGAACGCACTCTGTTGCTCTTTATTGAGATAACGTTCGCAATCGATGGCTGCGCCGGTATCGAGTCATTACTTATTGCGTCGCCCGATCTCGCGTGTCCTTTTATACATATTTTTTTGCTCACTACATTCGTGCAAAGAAACTATTATTAACCATCCTCTCCATAGGTATGAGATAAGCTAATCCATAAACTCGTACCTATGTCGTGTAATGAGAATATTCTCAGAGTAACATATATACATGTATCTGCATTAATAATGATATAAAATAACACTACTATTATAAATATAAAGAAGCCCATTTCATTATGCTCATTGCGTGTTATTAACTTTGTCATCTCGCCATCGAATATTAATGACTTTAGGAGATAGAGATTGCTTTACGCATTTTATTGTCTTGCTAGAATTAATTAGAAATAATTTCTCAAAATGGTTTTGTATTTCTAATTAACTGAAGCAGTTTTAGTAATTATAAAATTTGTTTTGTTCCTATTCTAATAAAAAGTCTTTCTTTCAAAAATCCAAATCTGATCGATTAAAAGTATGTCTTATCATAATATCTTATCTATAAAGTTGACGTATGACATATTGAATATATTTTTATATGAACTGTGTATTAAGATCTCGTGTCGTCTGCATCCCGAAGACTGGTACAACGTATCGACGATCGAATCGCGCGATACGCGGAGTGAGAATGATATCATCATTGGAGCCTGCGTGTACGCGGCCACTAGCCACTGTGTACACAGTGGGTACTAGTTGTCGGCATTGTGAACTTACTTTATAGTAAGCGACGCCACGTGAGAAGTTACGAGACAGGCTTATTGTCGCCAGATATACACGCAACCACAGAAACCCGTAGAGTAGTTCAGTAGTATAACTAACATAGTGCTACAAATACGAGCATCTAAATTTGTAAATGCAAATGTTCACTTTAACACCTAAGGCAAATCGTTAGCAGAAAATTATATGTCATACAAAATACATAAATATATTTCACTCGAGTTTTCTGCTGCAGATACCATTAAATAAAAATCTGACATATTTATATGGTACATAAATCTTCTGAGTTAAATGCGCGAGACTATTCCCAAGACTGTTAAATAGGAACATTTTATGCACTAGTTTCTTTAAATAATGAATAAGAAATACAAGACAGAAACATTAAAATATAGAATACTGAGAACTATAATAGTCTAGATACATAGTATGACGCATCAATTGCAACAAGGGTGCAACGTCCCTGTAAAAATGCTAAATAACTTTATATCACATACTGAGGTCACAAATACCATTGGAATACAATAAGAGCAAGACTCGAGTATCCAGTTCTAAGTAAAAACTCTTCAAACACGGTTCTTATTTGAATATATTATGGTTACAGTATTATACAATCTTCAAATCAGACCCAATGCAAACTTTCCTAGAACTAACCTGTAACTGTAAGGTAAACTAAATGTTCCTTGAAGCTTCAGATAGTTTGGTACTTCACCTGTTAAACAATATGCAAATGGAACAAAAATCTTCATAAATGATCTGTTATTGTTTCCGGTAACTTTATGACAGTGGTCGGTTACTACCGGGAGCTTCCATACAGAACGCCGCGTGCGCAGCGCACTCCCCACTATCACCGATCCTATCGATCGATAGCCATTGTTCACAGTCAACGGCCCGCCATTTAACTGTTGTTAAACTTAACGTACAATGTGATGAATAGCGCGCCGATCCCGGGATATGTTTATCTGCGGACTGTCTTATAAGATATGTCATTTACAATTGGTTATCTTATTTGATATCTTTTTGTTGGATGTCGAGTTATTAGTAGTAGGGTCGGTTTCATCACTTTCTGATTAGTCTGTGATAAGTAGAATATTTGTTGAATGTTGCTTCGATGCTCGGGGTTTGTTTTTTGTTTACAAAGGTTATTGTATTGCCTGTTTGGATTTAGATGGTAGAAGTTAACACAGCTATTTTTATTTACATTTGTACAAATACACGACGAAAGTACCTATTACCCAAAAATCATAACAATTATTGTAATCATGTATTTTGTCATGTATTGTAATATACGTTTTTTATAAAGTTTTAATAATTATTTTCTCGTTGTTATAGGTACTTAATTTCCTCTCTAAAGTTGGAAAATCACAGGCGAATTACGAAGAAAAAATACGAACTTAAAATAGTGTTTTAGCATTCCAGTAAATATCTAAAAAACAAGTAAGTATTTGGAAAAACAAACTAGTTTCTCCTTAGCAACTATAAGATATTCTGTAAGGTAGAAACTTATGGGATCAAGTTGTCTGTCTTCGACAATAATATTCAAATAAGATATCTCCATAATAATTCGCCGTAACGAAAGGGCCTACAAAGCATCTCAGAGCCTGGTGTAACGGACTCACATAATATAAGGATGGTCATCCAGGCATCGGACGGCGCTGCGTCTTAAATGCAAATATAATGTTGCGAGTTATTAGTTGGGAATGTGACAATGATATTTCTTGCACGCTGGTGCATCGTGTTATTCATTTATTTGGTAGAATAGTTCGGTTTAGGTAGCTAGTAGGACTCTTGACTCTTAGCAATCAAATTCTAATGTTCAACCAATAGTTCCTAGTTAGTATTCTATACCAATGACAGTCAGGTCTTTGCTGACCCATTTGTGGGTTTTTAAAGACGGTTGGCCTATTTGAAAGAGTGATAAAGTCGTGAAAGGTTTTTTTTTATCAGAGTCGGTTCCGTTGAAACGCGATGATGGGAACCAACAGTTCAATTACTCTGAATGGCTGTGTTGCTCAGCCATTACAATCTTTACATTCAATGGGATATCACGTTACAAATAATAGCTATGCTCGATTGGCTTATCTCAAATTGGTGCTGGGTGCTCCATATTAGAAAATGAGTAAGATACGGTGCGTATGTTTTATGTAGCGGTATTCTATGGAAGTTGGTCCTTAGATGCGCGCGCATTAAGGTCTCATAAATCGGGCAAGAGTCACGACTAAATGAGACGTCTCGGCTGTGTGTAGTGATGCCGACACACGTAGCTTGTAGTCTCAGACCGGGTTCGATCGAGACTTGTATTTGCATCCGTCTACGTTTTTACTAGTCCAGAGTAGTCCTGACTTATAGATATAAACTTGTGACATTTTATCGTTATTTTTAATTACTGCCAGCAAAGTATGATTTGATACATTAGGAGAGTTGACATTCATGTTTAAAGTAATAATTTTTCGATTATGTTCGGATTAAGAAACGAGTTATTATTATTTCTGTCTGTCGGAACTGTAGGTAGGTAAATTACGTTAATTTGATTATAATCATGTTATAAAATTAAAATCAAACACGCGGCGATATCAAATTAAAGGAAACCAATTTAATTTAATTTCAAATTGCGAATAGAACTCATAACATTTATTCTGTCTGAACACCACATTCAAATCAGATATTTATTACTGTCGTTGTCTTCGCAATACAATTTACCTATCAAAAGATAGAAGTTTGTAAAATCACAATTTTCCGAATTCCATTGAAGTGAAGCCGCGGGCGGTCGCCAAGTTCTTACATAAAATAACAGTCTCTATAGGACGCCGCACAGTGGTTCCATATCGAAAATTAGTGGACATAGGCAACAAAGTTCCAATATCGATGCGATTTTTTTTTATGTGATTCTTTATGATATTCCTGACAACTTTTACTCTTGTGAAATTTCTTCTAAAGTTGATAGTTTGTCTGAAAAAAAAATAATTAGATTTTTTTGTATGGAGCGAATCACCTTTCATTTTTTTTCTTCAATTGTACGAATATGTTGGGTGTATGGCGTGAGTATATGATAGCTAGGGTCATTCTCTATCCACGAAAAATAAAATCAGCGCCGGCCATCTGCGGCCGCGCGAGTAATCATTCCTCAAAAAATAATAATTGTTTATGATATTTTTTGCCATTTAAAATAAATTCAAAGTATATTTTTTGTCTCATTTGGCTGTTCTGACCTTCTTTTTTTTTAGTATATAGTTTTGATAGCATATAAGGTACCTACAACTAGTAATTCTTGGAGAGATTATTTTTTTTTACCGAATGATTACTCGCGCGGCCGCAGATGGCCGGCGCTGATTTTATTTTTCGTGGATAGTGAATGACCCTAGCTATCATATACTTACGCCATACACCCAACATATTAGTACAATTGAAGAAAAAAAATGAAACGTGATTCGCTCCATACAAAAAAATCTAATTAATTTTGTTTCATTTTTTTTCTTCAATTGTACTAATATATTGCATGTATGGCGTGAGTATATGATAGCTAGGGTCATTCTCCATCCACGAAAAAATAAATCAGCGCCGGCCATCCGCAGCCGAGTAATCATTCGGTAAAAAAGAATATTTTGTCTGATTTATTTTGTCATTTAAAATAAATTCGAAGTATGTTATTTGTCTCATTTGGCTGTTTTCACCTTCTTGTGATTGATGACTCATTTCACAGTGAAATACTTTTATTTTTATATTTACATTAGAACTATGGCCGGATTTTGTACCAACCTAGATCTTTTTGTGAAGTTAAGAAGTGGCGGTGATCTGAAAAATTATGAAAGTATAATTTCTGTGTTGAATACCGCAGTTTCTGAAGAAGACAAGAACCTAATCAAGGAATTCTGACGACTTTTTTGTGTAAATCTTAATAAAAAGTGGATAGAGTCAAGTAGAAATCAAAAAACTTTTATGAATCGTATAAATAATCGCAAGTGGTTGGAAAATAGCATCGACTGGCCTGTTTGTGATAGTGTTGACCTGAGAAGTGAGTTGGGCTTTTCGGGCGCAGCCATATCTGAGCCAGTGGATATGGATTCCCATGTTCCTGATCTTGCAGTATGTATTGCGGAAGAGGGAACATCTACAGAAAAGGAGCACTTAAAACCGTTCGAAGACTTAAGTAATAAGCAAAAAAGACGTTCTACTTCCATAGTAGAAGAAAGTTCCGAGGAAGAGTTGCAGTACTGGTACTTAATAAAATTGAAAGACAACGGCAAAACGGATCTGGCAAATTTGGTCGAATACCTTTCCAGTAATCCAGAAACGCTATCCGAAGTACACGAGCGACTATTTAAAAAGCAGAGCTTAAGTACTGTGTCTGAAGACCCTTTATACATCACTTGCGCTCTCGAAATGGAAGTACTTAGCTCTTTGACAATTTCTGAAAGAAGAAAACTATGCTGCCCTTCCATCTTATCCAAAGCTCTTAAATGCCAAGAAAAGATATTATCCACCATAGGAAAGTATTGAGATTACCGAAAAAGGAGCGCAAATAAAAAAATCATACAAAATATTATTTTTTACCGAATGATTACTCGGCTGCGGATGGCCGGCGCTGATTTATTTTTTCGTGGATGGAGAATGACCCTAGCTATCATATACTCACGCCATACATGCAATATATTAGTGCAAATGAAGAAAAAAAATGAAACAAAATTAATTAGATTTTTTTGTATGGAGCGAATCACGTTTCATTTTTTTTCTTCAATTGTACTAATATGTTGGGTGTATGGCGTGAGTATATGATAGCTAGGGTCATTCACTACCCACGAAAAATAAAATCAGCGCCGGCCATCTGCGGCCGCGCGAGTAATCATTCGGTAAAAAAAAATAATCTCTCCAAGAATTACTAGTTGTAGGTACCTTATATGCTATCAAAACTATATACTAAAAAAAAAGAAGGTCAGAACAGCCAAATGAGACAAAAAATATACTTTGAATTTATTTTAAATGGCAAAAAATATCATAAACAATTATTATTTTTTGAGGAATGATTACTCGCGCGGCCGCAGATGGCCGGCGCTGATTTTATTTTTCGTGGATAGAGAATGACCCTAGCTATCATATACTCACGCCATACACCCAACATATTCGTACAATTGAAGAAAAAAAATGAAAGGTGATTCGCTCCATACAAAAAAATCTAATTATTTTTTTTTCAGACAAACTATCAACTTTAGAAGAAATTTCACAAGAGTAAAAGTTGTCAGGAATATCATAAAGAATCACATAAAAAAAAATCGCATCGATATTGGAACTTTGTTGCCTATGTCCACTAATTTTCGATATGGAACCACTGTGCGCCGATACGAACTAACGAGTAAATTACACGGCTCGGAAGTGTTTGCGGACCGCCCATCGCCCCGTCTGGCCCGATTTGAAATTCTGCACTGAGAAAATAGAGTAACTATTTTCGTAGTCAAACATACAAACGTTGTACCTCGCAGTTTGTAGGAAAGTTAAATTTATCACAAGGTTTTCGAACGGAACTTGTTTTGTGTCAATAATTTCCTGCTAATGATAATAACACGAGCGCAATCTATTTATAGGTTTAATATCTACGTCATTGTACAAGTATCAGCAGTGATAAGAGTATCACTATTTCAACAATGGCTTGCAAGCCCGGCTAGCTCAGTCGGTAGAGCATGAGACTCTTAATCTCAGGGTCGTGGGTTCGAGCCCCACGTTGGGCGCATCTTTTTGGACATATATTTTTTCTATTTTTCAAATATAATGTGTATTTTTTATGTTTTTCTGTTAATTTATTTGGTATTGTTATATTTTTTTTAATTTCTCATAAAATAAGTTTTCACAATCAAGTTATGCAATCAGTCGGTCGCGTAGTACCGTTATAGGGTCAGCGGATGGACAGACAACGCAATATAAATGTTTCCCACGTTTCGTAGTCACATGTACACACTCGATGTTGATTGTGGTGACGTTTAATATCATTGGATTTATTTTGACTGGTAACTGTTCGCCACTTATTAGCTGTCAACGTCCAAATCTATAATACATTTATTTATTGTCTACATACTCGAAACTGTTGTAAGTGTATTTATAAACGAGCTTGAGATTTCTCTTATAGATTTTTCAATTTGACTTATTACGAAACTTTTCACACTTAGTAATCGAAGAAACGTGCGTCAACGGTTAGGAAAAAGTTAAACATGTATCGTTCTCACGAGATATAAATAATCAGCATGTATATCTAACATTTTACCTATCCGTTGTGTCACGTCATCTGCTAAACACAGTAAGTCTTAGACCCCTGACTCCTTCAACAGTAAACAATTTATTTGATCGTGAAAGGTTAGTCTACTTATTCCTCGATACTACATTCCTACTTTTCCGCCTTTTGTATAGGTTTCGTCATTCTTTACTTTAGCGTTCTTTCAATGTGCTCGAAGTTTGTCTTTCTCAACACGACATTTAGAGAATTTCTTGCAAAGATTTCGAAAAAAATCTCGTTGCTTAACATCTGTAGTTTACTACAAAAAACAAGTGGATCAAGCTTAACTGTTACAGAAATAAGTAGATTATTAAGAAAGATTAAAAAAATAAACGGGTCTTACATTTTGGCCTTAATAGTTTTTACTGAGAAACTTGCCATAATTAAGTGGTAGGTAGGTACTTATGCACACAGTTTAACTGACATTTCTTGAGCTTGTAGCTTATTATGCAGAAATGTTTGGACCATTTTTAATTACCGTTTTATTGTTGATCCAATAAATTGTGATTCCAAATCACCCAATAAAGTACTGCACTTTACATTGCATTTGCATAATGAGTGTCTTCATTTATTCTTCTAATTTAACTTTAGTTTAGCTTTTCCAGTACGGTAGGCATATAAAGCTCCCCTTCCCTTTTCCCATGAGTGTTTAGCTCTGGAAACGGAATTGTCAACTGAAGCAGTTGACGAGATGGATCAAATCCATCATTACCGTATTACCATATCCTTCATTACTGTTAATTGTAGTGGTTGATCAAATAGCCCATATCCAGTACTAAACCCGTCTGCGTCCGACCTGTACCTATGTGTATAATAAAGTGCCAACTTGCCTTGCAATCCTTACAAGGAAACTAGTCAAGTCAGTAATTTTCACACCTCGACATGGCTCTTGCAGTGTTTTATTACAAACTTTGTATTAAATGTATTTTCGCGCATATCCTTATCTAAAAATGCAATCTTGGACATTAACAATTCGTATTTAACATTTTATTTTAATACAGCGTGTGTTTTTCCAAGGACTTCTGGAACTATTTGTATGCAAAATTTTAGCCTGATCCAATCAGACTATAACCAGACACGCTTTTAAGTATGTACTGAAACATTAAGGAGTTAATGCTACTTGTATGTGCAGTGCAGAAAGGTTAACTTGATTCTTAATGACACTCGTCTTTAAATTCGCTCACTTTGCAACATAAGCTAAGCTTAAATCGATTTTTGTGTACTTTTACACAATTGTCTTTGTCTCATAATTGTTATGTACGAATCGAATGTTTGTGTTTGTGTACGAATCCCTAGATTTTTTGATAATAAAATGTAGCCTGCCCTTAGGGATAATGTAGCTTCTTTTTAATGGATTTTGAGAATTGGGCCAGTCGGTGATTAGCGTATTTAAACAAACTTTATAAGATATATTATAAAACTTTTTTATCTTTTAAAAATTTTATTTTAGTAATCTTTCTTTTACATTCTTTATTCTTTTCCACATTTCCTTAATCCTTAACAAAAAATAATGAATAGCTCCTAAAAAAATTGATTTTATCCAGAAACTTGTTCGAAATTAACGCTAGTCGTATGTATCAAAACATCACGCCTGTAAACTCCGAAGTCTTAGACAAAGATATACCCATTAGTAAACCCACATGTCGAGTACGTAGTTACATAATAAAAGGCAAAAAGTAAGTATTGCAAAAGCGAACTTTGAGTCACTTCCACTTGAAGGTACACAGCTCTCAAGCACATAAGAACGTTTATTCTACAAATGTATTTAATCCACTCCAGAAGTAACCCATTCCGTACTTGAGTGTGTATTTGCTTTTGAGTTGTTATTAAGATTTTGCGCTAGAAATGATCTTATACGAAGAAAATTACACAAAAGCTTTGTCCCCTGGTAAGTTTGTTACATTCTCAGTTAAATGTACAGTCGTTGGCTGCCTCAGTCTCAGTAGGTAGCACGAACATTCCCCAGGTCACCCACGCGTTGTATTGTATTGTGTATTATAATGTACCCTATTTGTGTCAACTTATTGTCTTTGAATGTCAATATATCATTGTTAAGGATGTTGGACTATTGTGCTGTTGTTCTAGGATACATAGTAGGTATGTCTGCTGAGATAAATATATTGAGAATATGAATAATTCTATTTCGGTTTGAGTAACGACGTGATTTGTCGTTTGATAAATTTCTTCATAGCGCCTTATTGTTTGACTAAATTCTTGTTATATTCGTCCTGATTTCAAATGAGTCACCGTTGTATTATCATAAACAAAAGTACTGTAAGAAATATTTTTCAAGGCAGGTTCTTGTTTAAGGCCAGCCTTTTCAAGATTTAGGACACGATAGTATCTTAATATCAAGTGGGCTGTTTATACCGTTTACTTTTTATAACATTGTTGAACTTTGCGTTGGTAAATAAAAAGGTAGTTATAAAATATGAATTTATAAGCACGTAGTCACGTCCACATAATTATCTTTATTTAATTCTATGTGTAAAACGCTTCACGGGTTGAACGTAATTTATTACGATAGATAATCAGTTAAGTAAGGTTGAGTGGAGGTAAATGTTTAGCACCGCCGTAGGTCAGAGTGCTGGTTTCTTCATAAAATTACATTTCAATCTCAACAACGGTGATTGCTTTAAGTTTAAACCGTTATGTTAAAAGGCAGTAGTTCGCAGAAACGTTCCCACTGCGCTACCTACGTGAAAACGTCTGAAACTGACTTGAGTTAAATTAACAGCGTAATAATTAATTTCAGTATTCATTGTAACACTTTGTTCATAACGAAGCAGGAATAAAATAAAATAAAAATATATTCCTGTTTTTATACGTTTTCAACGAAACACAATTTGTAAAGCGAGTTTTTGAAATTTGATTTTCAATAAAGTTCTTCAATACAGTTCTTAGCAAAATCTACGCTACTAATGAAAACAATTAGGAATAAAACAATCATGTTTAAAAACGCTTTAAAGAAAATCAGATGGAGTAGCTGTTTACCTACTATTTCGGTTAAACGGTTCGGTTTCGGTTTCCGCATAAAAGACATTCGTTAAGAGCAGAGGGTTTTTAAAATAACCCTATAGGTATTTGTGTTACACTGTGAATGACAAATAACCGGTTACCCCGTCAATCCAATCATACGTTGTGAACGGCTTAGTAAACCCCTTGAAATCCTTACACCATGAATGAATGGTACACCAAATAAAAAATCCTTTAAAATGTATTTTCCATGGAAAGGATTTAATGGTTTTAATGGGTTAGCCGTGTAATCAGTTACCACAAGAATAAGGTTTATCCATTCTAAGTTTTATGATTATCACTAAGTTTCCGATTCACTAAGTTAGAGAGGATTAAACCAACAACATGTCCATAAGGGTAACTGAATGAACGACCGAACGAACCGTTTGAACGACTTGACTCTTCAGTGGGGTTGTACGGTCCCTGTCAATCGGTTTCTCTGTGGTTGCCGCCGTAACTCTACAAATTGATACTAATTATAATTAATTGTTCCTCTCTACTCTCTATTCTCAACACTAATGATAGAACATGTATGTGCTGCCTGATTTGCATAGTTACCTGTGTAATTCTATACGACTGGTATGATATTTATGCTTTTTGCTTTAAAGTTTCTTAAGTATGTTTTATTTTGTCACAAAAGCATAAAGTGAATTTGCTCTTGTACTTTCTGCAAGAAAAACAACGTGAAAAACGTAAATTTATAAGACGTTAACAAAAGCAATACTGTAAGACATTGCAAAACTGTATCAAAGTTGTATCTTCATTTAAATATAAATAAGAAACGAAGAGGGGAAAAAAGTAAAAAAATGGAATCTCTGACAGCGTAAAAACATCAAGCGGTTCAATCACTCTCCACAAGTGAAGTGAGCGACTCATAACAAGCGAAAGATTGAAATGAGATGATAAGGGGGGAATCAGAAATCTTGCCGAAAATACGTACCTACCTATTATGAGCCGGCGGTAATTTTACAAGGGATTCCGAGGTTCGATATGGGGCCAATCATTAACCAGACCCAAGCATGCTCTCGGTACATCGCCGCGGCTTTTTGCGAGATCTACGAAAGATATCTGTGAGCTTAAATATGCGGAGGGCTCTGTAAGCGGATCAATGTGCGCACAGGCATTCTGAAATCCAATCCCTAGCACTTTGATTGAATCTCTTGTCTTATTATAAAATTCTTAGAATTTAACCCTGTCTTAATATATCACTTCGAAAACTCTTCAACGTTTGCCAAATTGAATGTTGTTTATTCTCATGTGTTTTATATTCACGAGTCTTCAGTAAAATCGTACTTTATTGTTCCGTGCGTCTCGCGTCGGGGCGGCTCGTTAACGCGACCTTTCGGATATTTATTGTATCCTCTCCAGAAAATACAATTTCCAAGTCGAATACCAATAAATTTTAAGCTGTGCACACTCATGTATTTAACATCTGTGAAAATTAGATCTTGTTTTTTAGAATTTATATTATCATCAACAATGCTTTAAAATTGTCTGTTATATTCACGATTACCTTAAACTCTTTGTGAATTGTTGAAGAATATAATCTACTTTTTATCTGTCAACATTCATTTAATGCTCTTAATGCGATCGTACAAAACTTCACGCGCATAATTCACTCGTGAGTCAAGTATAAACACAACGAGTCGCGATTGTTACGGAAAGAACAATCCAACTGATACAAGATAAAAGCGAAGGCGTAAAATAAATTTATTTACAAACGACAACCAAATGGTATTTAACATAGTGTAGAGAGTATAGAGTGTCACCACAAAGTTGTCATTGCCTTTTCGACTAAATAATGAACACTAAAAAACCGCTTTAATTTTTAGAGCACATCATGAATTTTTTCTGCAAATCATGTGCGCTGCAAAAGTACAGTAGACACGATTTATGGTGTCCATACTCTAGAAAAAAACGCAGCTGCAAGCGATAAATCGCTCACTTGCAAGTTAGAAAAAAAAGGTAGTAGAGCTCGCTTTGCGCTCAACAAATAGGCATCCACGAGATTCGTGTCTGCTAGTCGATCATTTTGTACCGTTGCTTTACATATTGTTTCGTCCATAAGCGTTGAGTATGAGATGTGTAAACGTAGAATTGAATTTGCATCGTCACTTTGGTTCCTCCATGCTAAAGCATCATAAAGTGATAAAGTATTTTATGAAAATGTCTGTCGTGCGTCGCGTACTTGACATCAAGGCTCGTTAGTGTTGAGTGACTTTACGGTCAGCTCGTGTATATCCCATATATGCTCGGTAGTGAAAGGGTTACCCTTTGCACGAGAATAGGCTAACGATTGGAAATTATTTTGTATTAAGCAACTGTTAAGTACGAGTTAGTATTGAGTTGAATACCATTCGTATGTATAAAATATAGTTAATATAAATATATGCAAAATACAAACATGTTGGGCGACACTAAATCTATTACTTTGATTAAAATAACGTACAGTACACCAATAACTCTCGAGCACCCGTGTTGGTAAGATCTCATGATCTTCTTGTATTTCTTTTGTCAACAAGCATAAATTAGGCTTATGCAGTCCTCGAGTTTATTACCTTTATCAACACGCGAGTGTAGGTCTCGTAAACGAATAGGGTACTTCTACTTGAATAGGATTACCGGTGCCTCTCTTATATTTCTCCTTCAATATCGATATTGCTTATAGGTTGTCCACGACTAGGTAGGGGCATCGCGTGTGGTGAGCTGCTAACGCGTGATATACGATCGTCTTAATCACCACCTCGTTTGTATAAGATTTATATCACACCTGTTGCGCCAATTATTTACATTCGGAAGTCATTCTGTTTGGATTCGGCGTGTTTCTTTGATGAGTTGAGGTTTGAACGACTTGATAGGATTCGGAAGTGTAGAACATTTCCATTTTAAACGAACACTGACTTACATAAGTTACGAAAAATAGAGGAAAGTAACCAAATATGGAATACCATTTTGTTTTTGTGTTATAAAAAAAAAGACATTGTAAATTAAAAACTTTTATTCTTATTTATTATCAGCCATATAGTTGCGCTTAACTTATTGACAGTTTTGTTTTACATATATTAATTTAAAATATAAAATTTTCTCAAAAACAAAATCAACATAAAGGCACCTAATTATGGAATAGGTACCCAAATATGGACTACTGTAAAACTATGAATAATAAACCGTTATTTTTATGAGATCTACAGGAACTTTGGTCAATTTTAATTAAGTTACTTGCAGAAATCACATATCCATGTATCGAACTCTGCACCTGCGCAACCACCATGTGCCCAGAGCCTGCACACGAGGCATTTGATCCATGTCTCTCCTTGAGTATCTTGAGAAAACAGGCTGTTACAGAACATACACTCTGCATCTTCTGAGTCAGGAACTTCCAGTCCTATGACGGCATCAGGCTCACTGTCTGTGTCAAAACGTATAATAAACGTATGTGTGCAATAGTCCATATTCGGAAATTTCAAACTAATCAAAACATATAACAGATTTTTTTACTAAACACAATCAGACAAGAAAAAATCTCTAAAACAATCAAATAAACATGTAATCAATGCATAGTCACAGTATACAATATTATTTTCAATCACGTTTTGAGAGAAATACTTAGTTTTTACGTACCTTAATTTTTTTTCTCACAACACCAAAACAAAACACTCTCTCCGCAGCCACAACGTTCGCCCGACTGACAAATCAAAACCTGTACGCGAGTATAATGATGGAAGGATACAGAAGATCACTGTCTTTTGCAACTAGGAGTATTCGCTTCCGAGAGATGGCGGTATTCCATTTTAGGGATACTATTCCATATTTGGTTACTTTCCTCTATAGATATCATAATTCGTAAACGTTTAAATTGTACCACAACATAACCTGGCTGTCGAACACGATATTGACATTATGAGGCTAAAATTGCTTTCTTGACATTTACAAGATGCACAAATTATCTAGAAGCCTCATGAATATGTCATCAATAATCAGATTATATTCATATTTCGACTTAGAGCTGTTGAAAGAGAATGTAAATTAATCATGTCATATCATGTTATCTGATAAAAAAATTGCACCTACAAATATATATTTTCTGGACTGTTCATAAATTATACACATCTTCTAGATGATTTAGTACCGGTTCTGCCTCGTTGTATTTACACTACTTTTGCAAGCTTAAATAATAAATAGCGTGGGTATTTTTAAAGTCGAGCGTAAAGCTCGAAACCCTCCATTAAGTCGAGTATCAAGTTGCCAATGACGATAATTTGATAATTGAGAGTGTCATAGTATCTTGCGCCGTGATGCCGGCACCTGCTGTATTGGAATATTTTATTTTTCCTTTGCTTGGTTCTCGTGTAATTTGAGTAATTTTTCACAGTTTTATCTCTGATATAAAAGTGTCAGAATATAATTTCACAGATATGCTAGGCATTTTCGTTAAAAAGTTTTTCTATCAAGATCTAACGATAATTGAAAACGAAATCTACGACACTTTGCTACGTTTACCTAGTGATTTATTTCTCTACGAAATTCACTTAAGGTATCGCTTAGATATTGCGTTATGACGCGAAATTTATATAGGAAGTAATCGTTTAAAGGTGATGTAGTGTTTTATGTAGATATATCGGTTGGGTGATAATTGGTACGTGTTGAAAATCATTCGGCACCACAAGTTTAACACCTTCTCTGGTCGTGTTTACCTCGCATGTTTGCAATAACGCCGTTTTGTTAAAGTGCAAATGTTGAGTTTATTTTACAAAGACAGGTGCATGAAAAACCCATTAGTGGTTTCCCTTTGTTTGACATCAAATTAAAGACTTAATTTTACTATTTATTTAAACGAATAAACACATTAAGGGCCAATAGTAGTGGGAACTACGTTTTAATGACTTAAGAAATACACAGCTTTACTCTAAGATTTTTAAACATGAATCTTCAAGTACAAAAACAAATCATGTGTTAATTTTAAATGTTAATTACACCACATGCAACAAATTAAACCACACGATACCAACTAAAATAAACTAAATAATAATTGTTGCCAACAGCTAAATCAACGTGTATTTAGTACTATTGAATATGTAGATGGTAACATCATCACATTTCTCATTCGTAACACTTACACTATTACACACAGACGGTCTCGACCGCCAGTCCCGCCGTGATTTATCTGCCTGCATCTCCGACCTGCGAACAGCTCGTTTATTGCCCGCTTGTTATTTATAATTTATTTTTAACGGTCACCGATTTGTATCCGTATGTATACTATACACAGGAATTCATCGCCCCACGGCTTGAAAATACCATATAGCAGTCCGCAGTTACGTGTTAATTATGGATCAAAATTGTTTAAATTTCCTGCTTATAAGCCAAGTGTCAAGTGGTTCATTATACTATAATTGTTCATAACGGAATGGCCAACTTTATTAAAAAAATCGTATCAAAAATTCAAAACGTGAACGCCTTTATGTTAATTTAATCTACTTTTTTTCATGAAAGGGTTATCTGCCGATTTGGTACTCGTTATTTTATAACCAACTTTATTCAAAAACTGACGAATATTTTACTGAAGATACTGACTACTTCAACCCCACATGTATACTACGCTTGATGGCAAACAGGAACAGAAATATTCTACAATCTACATCGATACTTCGGCACTGATACACAAGTACTATTATCAGGTATTTCTAGACTGTTCTCAACTCATCAACTTACGATACACTTTGGCTAGTGATTTGACCATCGATACTCGCGGCAGATTTACAATACGGACAGATAATTTATAGCGTGGTTCGATCTAGATGTAATTTAATGTCGTCGGTATACATAAATCACGGTCATCTATCGCGCGCAGATCAGGCACAGGTCTGGTTCACCTGATAATGTGAGCGGTATTATCTTTTAGTCCGTTGACCTCTGTAATTAGGCTAATGTTTGGATGAATGGGTTATTTTTCTATAGAAATATGCAAGGATTAGTTATCTTGTTACTGCCCTACTTCTGTGTTTATTTTGGCATTATGTTGGTCCTTGTTTTCAGTCGTTGACTCTTAATCATGTCAATTGAGTTAGTTAGCTCAATAATACTCATAGATTAGACGTAGTTATTTTATGTGGGACGTACAAATATTTTATTCAACGTTCAAATAATCATTTACTACATTCCTTTGTTCTCGTACATCCATCATCTTAAGGGCGGGCAGTAAGCCAGCAAAATTTTAAAATTCACCCGCGCGCCCCTTTCCTCCCCTCACATCGAACACGATTGCGCACCAAAACAAGTGAACCTAGCCGCGCTCGCTTCTTCTGTAGTATACGCAAAATAATCAGATAATACTACTGTATCCACAGTAGGTACCTATGACTGCAGGAAAGTAGTATAAAATAAAACAAGTAGGTAAGTGACTATACCATTGATACTGAACATGAATCCATAAAAAATGAATACCCCAATAAAAAATATTTTAATTAATATACCTACATATCAATCGAAGCAAACGATCACGTCAGTGATGTTTCACCACTTATTTATACGTAAGTACACACGGTGGACTAACTCAAGAACAGGGAGTAGTCTGGTCTGCTCTCCGTTCTTTCATATATTATAATACATTACTCAACAAAGTTTAGGTAACAAGGATATTTTAGTGTTTATTTTAACCGTATTATCTTTTTGTTTTAGATGTTATATTGTAAAAGAAGCGTAATTTAATACTTACTTTATTTGTTTAATTTTATAAAAACCCAGGGTTAAGAAAAAAATATAAAAAAGCCAAAGTGCCTTATAATTTCCTAATTTAAATAAATGATTTTATTTCAATTAGGCCATTATAAAGCACTTTTAAACATCATTGCAAGATAAAAAAATAATATTAAATCTAGTTGATCGCCGTGGCGTATTGAGTTTGAGGTTGTCAATAGTGACCTGTGGAAGAAAGCTCCAACGCTAGAAAAATCTGCAAGAAGCTCTTCTTCCTAGATCAAACTTTGGAGAAAATCAAAAACCACCGGCCTTGCTACACAGCAAGGTCGATCACACACGTGCGCGCACATTATAATGCATGAATAGGATTGCTTAGCCTACCTCGTTGGTAAGTGATGACAATAGGTTCCATAATCTCGTAAGGGTATTCCTTCGCATTTAAATTGCCTCGTATTAAAACAAGAATTATGATCGTTATGCCTTGGCAAGTATGAATTTCTTAAGGATTCTGAAATTGTATCTGGCAATCAGGAACTGGCTAAATACACTTTCCTTGAATTGAGATGAAATCCGAAGTAAGACTCATTGGAAAACAGAGTACGTTGGCCCGCACTAAACTATGGCCTCGATTTCGATATTAAAGACTTGGTAATCTTAGCAGTCTACAAGCGTAAAGATTGACCTCATGTTAACTTCTCCTCGCGACTTGGTCACTGATGACCACTTAGTGCCGGGACTGGAGTCTTCCTTTCATTGACGTAATTTGGAACGGTTCCCCATATTTGAACGAAAAACAATAATAAATTGTAGAAGTGGAAAAAAAGGATAATTAAATTCGTATACTCATTGACCCTATATAAATATATAACAAACACAGACCATCTAAAATCATGTATTTATATTGCTTATACTATATACTACATGTTGGTGCCTTTATTATGTCATTTTGGTTTTCATGTAACAGAACGACTTTATATTTTTTGTACAAAATACAATGCTTCTTAAGTACTACCTCAGTTCGATCCTGTGTGATTAAACGAGGCAATGTAAAAATAACATAACGATACTTTGAATATTCGTGTTACCTGCCGCAGATAACGGCTATCGGTACAAGTAAGGCCTATTACGCTTTAGCAATTGGCCGCAGACGTGGTTGGAACAGCGGCTGACCGCCATGGCGGCCGACCGCGATAAAACTGCGGAGAGCGTTTGGATCGCTTGAAGGCGTGTTGGTCCATAAACTATAGCTTGTATTATCTATTGTTCTTACCAAAAACCACAAAAAAAAGAACTAGATTCATCCTTTATTGGAAACGCTGCAGACTAAACCGCCCATAAACCGCCAGTGCGTATAAACTAGATGGCGGGCAGCCACGAAGCTGGCTGCGGTCCCGTATTCAACCGCCGCGGTTGAAATTTAGTGGCGTGCGTACGATAATAGAAAAGCGGCTAGCCGCCCCAGTGATTAACCGCTAGTGCGGAGGGGGCTTACTTTCAAAATTACCGCCGATATTTAGCCATTCTTTCAATTTGTATTTGTTTTTTTAAGTTTTCCTTTCGAAAGTCTTTTCAATCCTTTCTTCTTATTTCCCATTTTAATATTTATTTCGACCAACAAAGCAGGCAAAAATTTGAGTGTAGTCCTCTCGTCTCAACAGAGCGGCAGCGACTGACGTGTGAAACAAAAAATATGCTTGAGGCTCTGTCAAAGTGCGACGACAGATGACTTGCTTCGCGGAATTAAAACGTAGTATGTGCCAAAAGTGTTTTATCGTAATAATTCCGAAACTAAAAGGAATTACCTAAAATGCCTAGACAAAACCCTCACTTATGTCTAAATTTAACTAATTATCAAATTTTTGTCATATTAGTCATTATAATATCGTGTACAAATAGAAAAAATAAAAAAGTTAGAGGCTACTTCGTGGTGTTTTTCTATCGAGAAAATGTTATTATTTTATGTTTTTGATCAATGAGAACCCTCGAAAATATGATGTAGTTTTCATACATATGTATTTTAAGCCTAGAAATCTAGAATTGTTCATGTAAAATCAAAAAAATGATTGGTAACTTTGCTTACTACGCCCTCTTAAGACATCCTTGAAGTATCTTCACACGGTCCAACGGTGATTACAGGTAAGATCCACCAGCCTATCTCATTACACTGGACTTCTTAGGCTGAGTTATTTAAATGTTGCCTTTTTATTTAGGTATTTCGAATAGTTTTAGTAAGAATAGCATTTACTGTACGGTAAGTACTCGGGCAATTATTTTTCCAAGTACAGGCCTTTGGTGCATTCAGGTTCTCAGTACTTGACTTGGACATCGAACGGGAGGACAGAGCGTCAATAAACAGGATTTATAAAAAAAGAAGATGCGGCAACATGTTTATTTAAATGAATACGTGTTGTTCTAGGGTTATTATTTAAGTGAAAATTATCTGAGTACGCGTAGAAAAATGTAACTAGTACTTATATTTTTTCTGTTTTTTACCTGTTTTCAAAGATTTTTATTGTGGAAAGGAGAGTGGGAAGAACTAAGAGAGGCTTTTGCCCTGCTGTGGGACAAGACGGACTAAAAATAAAAATAAAAATTGAACTATAACTATGACGACATACTTTGCAAAATGCATCGTTATTGTTTGAATACATTAATTCAGGAGAAAATGTATTATTTAGCGTTTGAAATATCGAATTATTACCAATTCCGTGGAAAATAAGCGACTAATCGAACGGCAGCGTGTCGCACAGCTAAGAATAGTCAAGCGGACACTTTTTGTCCTCTCATTCCATTTGTTAGCAGAGAATACTGCGCCGCTACTTAGAGGAAATTTTTGCCATATTTGCCTAGAAAGGATAGACAATGAATGATGCCTTTTATTTTTATTTTTTGGCTAGACTTAGGAAATTTATTTGTTGTAGGCAACTTTGCATTAATTAAATAAACAGCTGGGAATTAGTTATTTTTTATTGCCGAGTCGTACAACCGCACTTAAAAGTTAAATCATTCAAAAATTCATTATTTTGATTACTTTTAGGTATGGACAAATATTGATCAAAACGAATTGAAACACGATATATTTGCTTTTTTCAAGAGTGTATTAATTTGCTGGATTTCCAGTCTGCAGCATCAGACCAATAATTTCAAAATCTTGCATAGTAGTAGATCTTGCATTTAGTATACATGGATCTTTCAAATTTTAAATCACACTTATGTTGGAAAGTAAAGTAAATACTTGTACACAATCATTATGCATCTAAAAACCCTACCGTAGCTAATGAAACAGCTGATTACCTTGAAACGGCTGACCCGATTTTATTGAAATATGTCTAATAACTACCGCTAGAAAACCTGTTTTAACTGCACAGACAGACAGACAAACATACATAGCGGTCAAACATATAACACCCCTCTTTTTGCGTCGGGGGTTAAAAATAACATTTTGTATGGAACAACATCTTGGATGGCTTAACTTTTCCTAACAAACCCTTGAAGTAGAAAGCCAATTATAACGATAACACTTTGAATGAGCTAGCCTTATTTTGGTAACCAATTGTACGGTTTACACATTGAAGAGGAGGATGGAGAGGAAGGGTTTCAAATGGTTTTTAAGGTGGTTCACTATCTTGTTCATGGTGTAAGAGTTTTCTAGAGGGGTGTAAATGGGATAAGGTTTACCCGTATGCAAAAACTCTTTGGTATCAAGCGGTATACTAACCAGTTTACAATGCGTTTACAATTTACGTTTACATGATTGCATGGTAACCGGTTCATAAAAGCTGACACTGATGAAAGTATATTTTTTGTTATTTTTTGTCGATTTATTTGTATATAAGTGTGTTTAGCATGAAAGTTTACCTTAAATAAGTAATAGTAGGTATTTATTGACAGGTTAACAACATTTTAGGATTTTGAAAAATATAAAAAATGAATTTTCTACGCCTAGACAATACGTAATAGGGGGTAATAGGTAAACATAATACAATTTTTTTTCACCTTTCACCGTTCAAGAACTTAATTAACGTACCTACCTGATGACATTTATTCCTGTTTTAACAAACACTAGGCGAAACTTAAATGTTAATAATCTTTAAGTTACTATGTTGTCCAAACAATAATGAACAAAAACTCTGGCAAGCCTTATGTGACCCGAATATCTCAACGGTGGTTATTAATGAAGCAGACGTCTAGTAAAGACAAAAAACCCTAGTGTCTATCAAAGGCATGGAGACGACTACTTGCTACATACTTCACGCCCTATATGGAGGGTTAATAATTTGTTCGCGCACCAGCCATTTCCTTCAAGAGTACGACCCAAGTAGGCAGACTCAATTCATATCGAGATAAACAGGTTGAAGGTACTCGTACAATGCAGATTAAGCGTTTCTTACTTACTTACGAGAGAAATTATTATTGAGTGCGCCTCGACGAATATTATTTTTCTCGGAAAAAGATAGATCGCTTAAGCGATTTTACGGGAAATTAATTTTGGCAGTGAGCGACAGGGCGCGGCGGGCGCACCGCTGCGTGCCTCGTCGCGATGATTTGTTGCGATCCGACCGCGCTCGTTATACTTCCCGATAATGACGCATACCATTTACTCAAAGGCGAGAGCTAAGGTTATAATTCAAGTGCCTTATCGATACTTCCCGGTAACCATCGCACTCACGTTGTAACTAAAATTAAAATGAAAATCTAAAGTAAATCATACCACAGAAATTCTTAGGGCCAAATTGTACAAGAGTGTGTAGAATGCGCGGGCGCAGGCCCCGCCCCAGTTGTCGCCACAGCCGGCTCAGCCGCAATTAATCCACTGTAATGCGATACGAGCCTCCTGTCGTCGGCGACGTAATGCATCGTGATTTACGCGCAACGAACAAGCCGTTAATCTTATTACCACTTTCAATAACTTTATTATCGAGTGTTCGATACAAATGCCCTACGAACCAATATACACCTTGAACGCACCACGCAGAGACCATTTGCATTTACATTATAGCTTAGTCGGTAGGAGTTAGGAAGCTTCCCACGAAATTTATTTTAGTCGACTTAACGATTGTGTCTGCTTTACCAAAAATGGAGAGTTAATGCGCCCGTTGCTTAACTTCGATTAACCGCGCATATAGGCTAACTATCTGATCCTGGTTAAGGTTTCCAATTACAAAGTCAACGTTTTGAATTCGTGTTAGGTTCACGTGCATTGATTTTAAACTTAAACATTTTTTTTGTAACCTTTGCGTTTTGAATAATGATAGAAACACCTTCAAAGACCAGCAGCCTGTTCGTGTGAAATCACTTTTTATTCAACCCACAGAGGCTCGAGGCGGTGGTAAGCACGATTCAAATTCGACATGTTATCCTAAAATATACCAATAATAAGATGCAAATGACGAGTCCAGCGGCATGGAGAACAAAAAACCGCTACTCTGAAAAAGGGATATTTCCAGTGAGCTGGTAATTTGCATATATTTTCGTAATAACAACTTCCGTTTGGTGCGCCGGCGGACGTGTCACGAGTTCGAGCATGTAACTACGGTAGCATCCGATCAGACTTTGTTATTTCACCCCCAGCTCTTTGACACTTCCATATTGTTTAAGGCATTCTCCGGGGAGACATGTCGTTTGGTTCTTATTCGGAGCGTATCTTTAATATTCGGCGATAATGGGATGTTACCTGCTCGCTTCCATAATGCGTTGTAATGAGCTAACAAATTTAACGCTTCATCAATTATTCATTCGTGACCATTATTAGGAATACATTTTAAACGTCTTTAAGATAATTCCACTTAGCGTTTAAGGTTTACTTTTGATTGATTTAAAACTTACAACTGTGATGGACACGTACGTATTCAAGCATAGATATAATAATGTGAATCCGTTTCAGCATATCTTCGATAATAATTAGCCGCAATTACAACCTCGTCTCTCTCGTAGTACCTACCCTATAACATTCTTATTGTAATATTTACATGAGGACCAATATATTATTATATTCTGCGAGATTGGTGGCGCCACGCTGTCCCACGGCAGTTTCACATCGAGTCACGTGTGTCAAATACATTTGTATTCAGTCTCTGTGTCTCCCAGTGCCCTACTCATTGAATAAAAATAATACAACTTGTGTAAGTTATGAATTATTTATTTCATTTTTAATTGAGTGTTAAGAGTCATTGATGTCGTCTGTCATGTGTAATTGCTTATTCATTGCTGTGTTTTCAAGTGGCTCACTGTGAACGTCATGAATGTCAAGTGTAGTAACGCCACTCATTCCCTTTTCCGTGATGGTATTATGAAATAGATAACGTTGACTTTTTACTTTTGCCTTTGTGTCTCACCACAATTTTGAAACAAATTAAACTTGTAGGTGGCATGGCGGTTACATTGGCCTCGCTGCTTCCACAAAATTTCACACTTCCTGATGAAAGTTTTAACACAATTACCCGGTCCACGACCATTTCCCCCGGCCCTCGACGACTGGACAGGAAAAAACTTGGCAAAGAACAAACTAACCAACAGTCCAATTTAGCGACATCCGTATAAAGTTTAATGTACCCAATCTGAAATGTTGCCGTATTTTCGCATTTTAACTAGGCACACGGGGAGCGTATTTCGCATTTTTTTCTTTGTTTTTATTGTCATTTGAAGCAGGTGGGTTAATTCCAAGCAGTATCAAAACATACGATTACACAGTAAAAGTTCACGAAAATACTTGCACTAAAATAGATACTCGACAGTCCTCGCTATTTACCAAAGTTGGACGCTGATGCCAATTGTCTAGAGAGAGAAGATAAATATTGATTGGTAGATTCAGGCAGGTCGTTGGCAAACGTCCGAATTAGCTCAAAGTTGCTCCTTTGATCGCAGTTCCGGTGTTTGTCGGGCGGTGTCAGTTGTCCTGACCAATTCGAAATCGTTATCGTGTCCCAATTGCAATTGGTGACGTTTCCGTTCTATTTATTTACGGAAGTGAATCTATTCACTTGTTTAATGTTAGTTCAACAGACAGCTTAATTTGTTTGTGTTTGTTTGGATTAAAGTATTAACAGTACCAGGCAATGCATTTTTAATTCCATTTAAATTTCCATAAACAAGAGTTTCACTTCAACGCTGTTGCTAGAGGCAGGCGACAAAATCCTCTTTTATTCCAGTCGCGTACGCCGTTCTAGATCTAATCAAAATTTAGCAAATTTGTTTACATACATCATGCGGTAGAGCGTGGTGTATCACGATATTCACCACACGTAAACAGTGCCGCGCCAGCGATGACACCTCCTTTTGATGTCCCCATACTCCCCACATACGAAACCCGAGCTAATAAAATGTCACCGGCTATGTATGAGACATGTTTGTCATATAAACGAAATTTGATTTTGGTGTGATTCCGTATTCCAAACCCAATTTTGTCTCATTTTTGTTTGTAACACATCCGAAACTATTTCCTTTATCCTTCCGGGAGTCAGGGATCGCTGGGAGCTTTCTCATGGCTGCCTTTTCTGACGCCTAAACAATGTTCGTATGGCTTTTCTGTTCATGTTATTTGTAGGTTTGTTAAGTAGGTCCCTAACAATATTTTAGTTTCTGCTGAATGGAATTTTGAGAGGGCTGTGGTCACTTTGCTAGGCAATCTTTCAACGATGTTAAGCAACTTTGCATGGATTTTTGCATGGATTTGCTGCAAGCTTCAGATACTATGTTAATCCTTCGTTCTCGGATATTCATGAATATATATATGACACTCCTCACAGGCAATCAAATGCAACGTTCTGGCGGTAAGGTGACAGCTCTCTTCGTGCCAAACGCTAATATTGACCCACATCTGGCAGGGTTTGTATCAGAACAGATGTTTTCTTAATTATATGAATTTTGATTATCAGCTGTAGCTAAAGATTCCTAAGCATTAAAAATAATTGTCTTTCCTCTTAGTTTTGTATGTTTATTTAATGATATTTTTTTTTTGGATGTCAAAGTGAAAATTCCCAAGCTTTATATTTTACGTAAGTCTCGGCAAGATCGAGTTGGACAAGATGCCGCTATTGGTATAAATTAGCCTCGGTGTCGTATCGCCGCGGAACAATACCGCTGTCACGGTGGCCGCCGTATCGACTGTCCTTACCGTCCCTAGCCGTCCACTTCTCACACGAATAGGGTTGTTTAGGCACTTACAGTGCAGAGTTAAATAATACCAAAAAAAAAAATACCCAATGTTACAAAATTTGGTAAATGCCGAAGAAATAAATAAATGTGGTCTTAATTGCTCTCAAATAAATAAATAAATGAAACAAAATTGCTAAAAACTTTTGACTTTTAAATAACCGATACTGAAAATTTAACTATTCGATAACAAAGTCATTCATTCAAAAGTGTATACCAAATTCTATTCGAGCAAGTTGGCAACCTTATAATCGACTTTTCTTTCAAAACATATTATAAACTTTGCTCAGTTGAAGTAGGGTTCAAATTCTGCTGTATTATTTGGCATTGTTTACGGGACAGGCTTAGTGTTGCGGTTGGCAGGTGACACGAGGCTCTATAAATCTGTGCCGCACGGCCTACGTCGTAAACACGGCGAGAGCACAATCCCTCGATCTGAACTGCGACTGTTTCAATAACTCGCTATTATTTCAATAATTGAAAAGGTGCACTATTATTTCCCACTTGTACAATGGAGCTTGAATGTGGGAATGGCAACTGTTTTACCGCTTGTTACGGGTTCAAGATCCGTTTTGCTATCGACATAGAAAAGAAAACTATGAAGTGTCTATCGTTAAATATTTTCCGGAAAATTATAGATAAGCACTTAAAAAGTTCATGGAACAAAGTTGTAGCCACGAACAAAAAATTCTTGTCTTCGAAACAAGAAAAAATTACCAACTGGAACATGGCTCGCGGCCGTAAGTGGTTTCAGATATTTATCGAGTTGAGTTTTTCTTGTAGAAACAAACTATCTTAACCACAAACGAGCGATTAGTGTACAACAAGTTCCGTACACGTTACACAGCAACTATAATAACTTTCACCTATAGAGAATTTATTGGGTACTGTCTCTAGTTGCTAAGTAGCTTCGCACCACGATGTACTCGGAGGCAGGTCCGTGCCTCGGGCTGTTCAGATTTACGAGGTGGCGCGCTCGTGCTGTGCCCCACCCCGCCCTCAGCATCCAGCCCCCTTCCCCCGCGCTGGCCCGCACAGAATGCGGCTCCCTCGGTCACTCATTGTAACGGCTCGCAGTTAGTTATGAACTAGAAGCAAGTGCCGGACCTCTTACCGTTTCAATTGTAGAAACCTTTGAAGATAGCTGTTAATTGTTTAAGTTTGCAATAAATTCCAAAGCTTTCGCGGCTACGCCTTCTGGATTATCTTAAAGTATATCGGAAATCTGAAAGCTAGGAAAATAAACTTTAACGCTGATCGTAAAAGAAGAGGAAGATTTTACTCAGATTTAGTAGGGGTGATAATCTCCTGAATTTATTTCCCAACTTACAGCTGTACTCGGAATAGGTTGAGTGAATAGCTGAATGTTGTTACTTGCTGGAATTCTTGTTGCGTTTATCTACTGTGAATCTTTACAGTGCCGTAACTGTTATACCTACGTTTATCCATGAAGATAGCAACAAGACAAAGTGCTATGTAGTCAACACGTTTGTGCACCCGTGAGCTTATTTTGTGATTTTCTAGGATCTGCTTTGTCTATAAAAACTAGTTTTGGTCTAGATTACAGGAGTCATGGCAGCATTCCGTTGTCATTATTTTATGATTAGTGTTTTCTTTTTTACGGCGCTATTATTTCGGTATTTGTCAAAGTCCACCTTTCTGCGTGTGCCTTTTCATCTTGATATTTAATGCTAATAATGATTATTGGTAGACTCGTGTGTATATAACCTTTTTCATACTATATTAAGCCAATATTATATTAACACAGAGCTCACGTGTCAATAAACTGAAATTCAATAAACAACACTTTAATTTAATTTGGAATTTATCCGCTCCCTGTGTAGCTACAAGAAATATGCGTTTGCATTGTACCTATATACATAAACATGTATGCTACAAACTCCATGTGTTCCAAGCAGACTTGCGCTAAAAAGTGGCAAGACTAGTCTGTCCGCTTGGACTGGTCTTTCTGTGACGTCACATGTCATAACTACCGACCAACATGCTACATGATTACTACAGTTCAATATTTAACGAGCTACAAATTGTTTCGAGACTTTGTAGCCTCTTGTTTTTTTTATTAGGGATCATTAAAGAAGACTGGTTAATAGGTCAGGATTTTTTTTTATTTATTGCATTATTATCATAGTCATCAACACTTCAACATTTATTTGCTAAATGTGGACCCCCATTGGATGATATGTGATCGTTAAAAATATATATCTTGTCATTCTGCTTTACAGAAAACGTTTTCTCGACTATCGACGATCTGCAAATAGCAAACCTTTTGCCGTTTTTCCTCTTTTAGTTTTAATGAACTGAATGAATTTTCTTATTATTATTATTTGATAAAGCTAAGTCATATTAATCGTGGTAGTAACGAGGTTTGCTACCTAGGAACAGTTTTGTCAGCTTTATATTTTAGTAGAAAAAACCCACAATGATTGATAGTCTGAGAAACGTGCCTAGAGAGTATAATATAGCTTGAACAAAAAAGGATTTCCCATAATTCCCATCGGTTTCAGAAAATAGAATAGGCATTTTAAACGACGTAATCGAATTTAATTACAAGATAAAGAGGAAGATAGAAGGAACACCAGGTAATGCTATAAATATTACCTACAATTTATAGTATTTTACGAGCCATAAAATTATTTCTTTGGCCCAAATTGTTAAAGCTTAAGTGTTGAGGATTTTATTAAAACTTATTGTAGGTAGGTCCATGAAGTACTGATGTTTAATGTCTTCCATGACAGTTAGAATCAGACATGTCCGTTCACAGGTCGTTAACACGCGGTAATATGAAGGTACTAAATGTACAGGGCTCCATTTAATTTTTCACTCGTTTAAACCTTTCAATATCGTATAATTATTATGTTAATTTTGCTGCATATAAATCGAACGTTGAAACTTGAAACCGATTTGTTTTAATGTCTCACCTAACGGGATTAATGTTAAGTATTAAGAAAAGCAGTGGAGTCGTCAACAGTGGCGAGGACTTCATAAGTTAAGGCTTGGGAAGTTAGCAGTCTGCGAGTATTCCAATTAAATTAATTAATTGAAATGGTACAAAATCACAGTGTTTTTTTGTTGCTTTTTGGTTTGACGTTAGAGTAGTTGCATTCGTAAACTGCACCTACATAATTATGCAAGTTTTCCTTTGGCTTTTCTCTCATAAAAATGTAACCCTCGTCGAATGTTTGTCCGTCTTGTTTGATAAAGTGATTACACATGGTTCTAAAATTGTCATTCACACCTCACTAGCCGTCCACAGGTAGTTGAATTTTTGCAGGATGGTGGATATGTACTTGTTAATTGGATAACAGTTGAAGCGATAATATCGATGACTAGATAAGTGCTGTGTTACGTGTTAGATAGCCTCAAACTGTTAGGTAACATAATAGCTTTTATGACCAAACATGTCAATATCAAACAGTCATTTCATACTATCGACATTAAGTATACAGGTTTAAAGGGAACTTCGAAAGAAGAATTTTTACGATCGATTTAGTTAATTCTAGATTTCTATCGTTAACATTTATCATCTCTTTCATACATTTTGACCGTGTAGCAGTTGCACTTTTGTATGAAACAGTTGGTTTCTTGACGGCAAGGTTGGCGCAGTGGCTGCTGCGCTGCGTGTTGCGGGTTCGTGTCGTTTTTTAGCGGGTGTAACTTTGTAGGAAGACGACTTCGCTTTTTTTTAAGGGTCATTCAGATAGAGTTGGTGGTGGTAGCGGTTACTAGTCAGTTAAACAGTTTTGTACTATTTGATGATGATACATTACACATAAGATAAGTGTACATGCACACTGTCAGATAGTTTTCTTAATTTCTCGAGCAATAATCACAATTATTTAATAAAGATTAAAATAGTCGCGATAGGAGCGCCGTTGTGAGTTGCGATAAGTCCTTGTAGGTCGGTAGTAATAACGAAACGTTCG
This sequence comes from Hoplodrina ambigua, assembly GCA_949774945.1. Classification (NCBI taxonomy): domain Eukaryota; kingdom Metazoa; phylum Arthropoda; class Insecta; order Lepidoptera; family Noctuidae; genus Hoplodrina; species Hoplodrina ambigua. The sequence continues at coordinate 8,922,989 of OX458973.1, forward strand.
CTAGACAAAGACAAGGACTATTGGCAATTAAGTAAATGCTAGTAATATTTCAGTTTCGAAATAATTATCTCACGAAGTAAAACGAGAAAACGAACGCCTTAAAATAAAATCAAAGCGGTGTATGACAAGGACCAGACACAAATATCGAGTCGATTACCGGACATCTTTTTTTTTATTGTTGCGAGGTATGTGAGATAATTATCCGTCGCAGAAGGTAGTGTAGACAATAAATTCTTAAGTTTTATTGTAAAGACTTAAAATCTTCGCATAAAATTGTTGCGAATGAAATGAGAACGTCCCATTTAATTAGGTACGACCGCGACACCATCAGATGCTGCACAAATGTCGCTTCACCCCCTCTTCACCCGGCCCCCCTCTCACTCGTTTGTTTCGAAACTACCCGCAAAGGATTTTAACGAGATTACTTTCAGCACATTTTATAGGTCATCTCGCGAGATTTATTTAACTGTGATTTGTAAGGCATTTCTCATCTGCTCAGATTAAAAGAAATTCTGTCATTAAAAGTAATGGCCGGTTTATATTTCAAGAGATTTATATCAGTTTATCAAGTGTAATATTTAGCGCGACTTTAACGGAATGATTAAATTTAGTTTTACTGAGCTCTACTTTATTGCTGGGAAATAAAGGTTTTTTCAGTCAATAATCATTCTTACCTATATTTGTTATTTAATTTCAAGGTTTGTCAAAAAATGTTTAATCTTTATGCATGTCAGAAATGGACGGTAAGAACGGTATGAAACTTGGTAGATTTTGGAAGAACTTAGTAGAACTTCATAGGTCATACTGATAGTTCCGCTCTTCGACCGACATATGGATCTACTAATGTTATCTGAGAATACTATGATGCGCAACTCTTCATCATGAAATGGGTTGAAGGATGTGTCGATATCGAAAGAAGACTACTAATGGCGACGCTGTAAATGGGAGGAAGCTGCATGTCACCCATCTACAACATTTGTGGTACAAGGAATACCTTTCATGGCTTTCTTCTCTGTCAGTTGATTTTAATGATCACTGAGAGGATCTTGTTTTGTTGTGGAAGTTTACAGGGTTTGTAAATAAAATAAACTTTATTTTCATGTAAGTTCTCTATTCCTAGAGTAAACAAGTGTTCAACTAGGCAGCATACTAGCGTCGTTATTGATTTTGATTGATTACTTGATTGATTTTTTGGATGTTCCTGAAATTCATGCGGATAAATTGGTGATAAAGATTGGAGAAATAAAAACAAACCGTGTGATATTTTCCACCCCCTATCTTCATAGCTTGTTTCGCTTAAAGAAACATGTCGTTTTCTCTCCGACATGTGCAGGCCCATTAAACAATGAACGTTCGGCGTTCATTTAAGTCTACAATTAAGGTGTGATAGCTGCAATACTTAGTAGAAATAATAATACCATATCCAAAAACACATTTACATGCGTGCGCCGTTAAGCGTACGTTACGACCGCGCGCACTTCCCTCGATGTTGTTATTGCTCGCCCCTCGGGAGCCACTACACGCTAAGAGCGCGAAACCGAACATCAAAGACCGTATAAAACGCACTTCATTCCATAAAGTTCCATAACAGAGGCGTTGGCAGTGAAGCGACCAACGCAACGAGAACCCTTGACACCCTTTCATATTCCTCGACCTACCTACTTGATGTTCCGTGTAATACAGGATAGGGAGTTCAAATGAAGGTGGTAGTTCACATGACCGCCGCAGCCGCACGCGGTATCGACGCGCTTCCCATCTAAATGGAGAGCGGCTCACGAACTACCCGCAGCTATTGTAAACAAGCAGCGTTCTCTATTCAAACTATCGTTACGCCTTCTATTCGCCGTTTCGTGCCGTATTGACGATCCGGAAAAAGGTCTTACCGTTTGCCTGCTCCTTGGCGAGGAAACTTTTATCGGTACGCACAGATTTTCATACGGCTTGAAAGCCTTAAGGTTTTATGACTTCATCCTGTTTCTTTTTGCTCCCCATCTTTTCCTACCACTCCAAGGACAGGACATTACGTAATTCACTAATTGAATTGTGTTCACAGTTGTTTTATGAAGTACATTTTCCATATCTAATATGAACAAAGATAATTTAACATTAAACAATGAAAATGTAAAACGACTAAGTGTAAATGTTTGCCACAATGAATTGTGACAGAGTAAAAGCTTTGTTTGTTGCGAAAATTAAATTCTAGTAAAGTCAGTATCCGGTATCCGGTAGAAACGCTTAAAAGGGTGGATGGCACTTTGATAAAACTATATTTATTCAATTTCAGAGTATTGTACTACATTTGAGTCTCTAAAAGCATACACAATCATTTTTATTTTGAAATGTTACGAAAAGAGCGAAGCTGTGTCTAACAGAACTTACCCCTTTCTGTGACAATAATGAGACAGGCAACGAGAAACAACGAGACACACCGTCCTCTTTGCTTTTTAGACTAGAGAGAATGCATTACAGAAATGTCATTGTGATCTTGCTCCTAAGAAAACTCAAACATAGTGTTCTCTCCGTTGGCGTAATTTTATTTAAATTAAGACGCGAAGCAAGACCTGGATATTCTTTTTGAAACTTGCCGTCTGGAGTCTTCAGATTTATATGCGGTAACGCTGCGCTCACGAAGTGGCTATCGACGCGTGGATCCACGTGCGACCGAGGCGTGCCCTCGCGGTAAGAATTCGCGCATTTTTACGGCATAATAAAAATCGTAAATAATGCCAAGTGAGGCAGACGAAGTCGGGTCACGATGTGCCCCGGGCCCCGGCCCGTCATCGCGACTTGTGAATTTACGAGTCCCCCGCGAGTATCGCCCTCATCCCACCATGCGAACGCTCATTTGAAATTAGCGTTCATTTGTTTAAAACTTTCAAAAATAAACATCACCGTTGCGTCAATAGTGCTCACAGGCATCTCGACGGCCGTATCATTATACGAAAAGGTCAACAGTTAAAGCTCCAATTTTACAAGGCGGCAATTTTCGTCGAAATCAGGCACACGTCCGAGCAATTTGAGAGAGGGTCCTGAATATTATTATCACCGTCTCGCGGCCTCGTTGCCTCTTTGAGAGGTGCGGAAGCGGCGAGGAAAAATCACCTCTGAATTACTGTTACAAGACACGACGACGCGACCGCCCGCCACTCTGATAGTCGTGAGTTAAGATGCCTTTCACACGGAAGGCAATAGCCCCTCTTGTGCACACTGAAAATGTTGTTATTATTTTCATTAGTTAATACATTAAACTAATCAAGGGGTCTATTCAAGATCGCAAATTGACATTATGGTCACCTTATTGACATGACAAAGCCTCGTTAACGCCTAAAATAAAAGAAGAACGGTGATACAACTACACAGTTAAAGCCAAACAAACCATTTCCGAAAAAGCCTTTGTTATATATGTGTATTAATAATGTGTATTAACTAATGAACAGACAGATAGATAGATCCAAAATGTGGAATCATTTCAAATGAAAACAAGCAAAATTCTGTGAAAATTATGAAAAGCATTACAACCCTTGTGTTGTGGTCTGAAAATAGTGAAGAATACCCAAACATAAAACGATCAAATATTTCACATTCGATGAGGTTGAAACACACTCAACATAAATCTCTCAAAAGTTCAAAGGTAAAACCTCGAACGTCTGTTGTAATAAGTACAGTTTCAGTAGAGCCGTGGTTTAATTTAAAGGCAATAGAGCGAGCCAACTTAATTTTCAGGCTCACCGCAGTTTCCTTTGTATGTAACCTCGACGGATTAACGAACTTCTGGTTCAGTTAAACTGAAGGGGCCATATACGAGATGAACACATTAATAATATTCATGTTTGGTTATCACTATGAGTCTTATATAAAGGGGTAACTGTGCGTGAAATGGTTGGCTTGGAGCACGTTTTATTTTATATCTAATAGTGAAAGATGATAGAACATTTAGTTCATTCCATACTGACAACCCTATGCAAATATGCAGTTGATTTATTTTACGTAGCATTAATAAATATTGACTTCATCAATATTCTATACGTCGAATAATTTAAAACTATGCAAGACATTGCCCTCTCGCCTACGCTTAAAACAGTATTATTTTCTCTTGAGGTTTCTATGAAACATTTTCAGAAAATATGATGCTTATTCTTTCGCCGTTATGTTACAAAATTAGAAGGAAAAATAAGTTTATTTTCAATCAAGAATAAGAATTATTCGTATAGTTTATTTTGCTTTCAATTTTATTTTGTCGATTAAGATTAAAACAACTGCATGTGTTGGTACCTATAGAATCTGAGTGGAATATGGGATATTCTGCTGTATTGTTCGTGTTATCTTTATAGGTATATTATTAAGATATCAGTGGAGGACGAAGCCACCGATCGGCGGCGGCGTCCAAACGTCTCGGTGCCACGGCATTGTACGGAATCGTTCGTGACCCCTTTAAGCCTGATTAATGGGGGAGGCGTCAACCGTCGATCCCTGTGTGTTTTTCCTAAAAGACAATCCCGGTTTTTGAATTTTTGAAAACACGATAGGCCACTTAGCGCCCCGTGTCGCGCCCGATCGTAACTTAGCACCGTTCGATACGGCTGCCATATTGGCTCGTTCTTTTTCGGTGCAATTTACTGCGCGGCGCCGCCGGGGGCCTACCGACATCGTCCGACTGAAAAGATGCGCACCGATTTATTTACCGTCGATTGCATTCGGGAGCGTGCCCACTGTGTCCGATATTTATGTTACGCACCGCATGCTCACGCGAATTGCCAACAATGCGAAAATACATTTAAAGTAACGCCTACAATACCACGGATGTCTCGTATTTTTTTCAAAGTCCCATTTTAATGCGACAGTCCGTATTCTTTGCGCTCGGTGTGTCAGATTTATTTTTGGCATTCACTTACTGCTCTGCGCTGTCTGGTTAGTTTATTTAAATGATCACCACAAGGAAGTTGAATAAGGTTAATGCGGTTCAACACCCCTCGGGTACCAGTGACCGCCCATACCCATTAACATATCTTAATTTGTCACCTTGCGGCCGACCATAACTTGCCGTTAAGTACCTCCTCCTAATAAATAGCGGCCGAATGATCTCCTGTTATAATTTAAATTAATTTAAAAGAAACAGCTGATAACCCGTACATTCGATTGAATTTAATGTCTTGCCGGCCGGTGTATTCTTCGGTTGCGGCATTACGGTGTATGCTTAAATTATTTAAAGTAATTGAGTAGATAAGGGGCATATCTCGTAACGATAATGTTCAATAAATCGTATTTTGGAACGTTTGGGTCATTTGTTACGTTAATTTAAAAATCTTGTCCTGGCAATACAACCAAAATATTTAAACCTTAGAATGAATGCAATCTTCCTTTCGATTTAGGAGTGGTCACAACTCTAAACAACTTTTGTTGCATGTTTCCGATAAAAAATATTATGAGAATAATTTAAAACTCATGTGAGTCCAAGATTTTGAAAGATTTATTTTTATTGACTCTCTTGAATGAAACTAAAATTAGATTTGCATTGTCCTTTCACTCGGCAGAAAACTAACAATTGGGTTGTACTCTTGCTGATTTTATCGTCGATCTTGCGTCTTGTTTCAATTTGGTGGGACCTTTGTGTCCTGGATTGTGTAGCGTCACACGGACACTAAAGTGAATAGACTGAAACTGCGCTTCTAGCAGTTTGTTTTACAGTTTAAACATTGTTTTCTTTTCGATCAGCAGGTAAAGAGAAACATCTGCTTTGGGCTGTGCTCTCCCAGGCCGCTCAAGTTATTTGCCTTTGTGATAGTAAACTGAAGTGGAAAAGCCGTGTAAAACTTGAAAGGAACCTTTAGATTTTCCAAGAGATTCAATTGTTCCTTACCCTTTATTACTTACTTATTCATTTTAAAATCATTTTGTAGCAGTGTAGCTACGTTTAGTCAAAAACAGAACAGGTTAACATTCTATTGCTACTAGCCAATGGAAACTAAACTAATTCTTATCATGTGCATTATTTCCGGAGTGGCAGTACGTATAAAAGTCACATGGGTTAAATAGTAATTGCCGACAGAAGTCCTTCCTGGCGCGTTCCCTTCCATGTATTTCGCCGGCTCCCGTATAGTCTCAGTTCCAATTACTCTTTGGAATCGGTGTCCACTGTAATTGGATTGGGCTGGCAACCGGACTTGTTGGCATTTTAATTGTGCTATTGTGACGCCGGACACCGTCCGCCGCCCGCTACGACAGTCTGCGCTAGACAAACCACTTTTTGTATCACATTCGCACATCTGGATTTGCTAATACGTCAATAAATGTTAGTCAGCGATTAATCCGCTCAGTTATTATTTAACCGACGAACAAGAGGATATTATTTGTGTGACGAGTGATAAAATCAAAATAACGAATGCAAAATCAACCGTTTTTGTTCCCACGATTAGATCAAATTAAGGACCAAAAACGAAACACGCGAGAAAACGTCTTCGTCGCTAAAGCGTCAAATATTTCTTCAAAGGCCGCGAGTTGCGTTGTTTTAGGAAATCGAGACATTAATGGAATGACTGACACGTATTGTCGATCTCTGTTCGAAGAAACATGGTGTGTCTTAAAATGTAAAGAATGAAGGATTAACGCGGTTCCCATTAGGACGTTGGATTGCTGGCTATGTGGTTTATTTGGTGCGCCGCAGAAGAGTTGGTTCTATTTGAAGACGTGAATTACATTTTATCATGTGTTATAGGTACATACATATATTTAAACCAATAATTTTGTTAGACGTGTAAATCCCTCATAGGCTTATGGCTCTATCAATAACTACCTTCACTGTTATAACGCTGTGGGGTATATTCATATTTTCCGTAAAAGATAACTACTTACAAACCAAAAAACTTAATTTATATTACAACACCCGCTTGTTTGTTATTAGTTCAGGTATGAATTGAAATTCAAATACCATTTTCTTTAGGCCGTTTCATGTTATTCATTCTGTGTTAGTCTTATTATTCGCCACAGAAACCATTGTCGGCGACGCTGCCACTTCGGAATATTTTATACAAATTTTAGAAACAAGAACAAGGGCCGAGTGACAGGTACACTCATTCGTGTTGCTTATTTTTGCTTAGTGAAGTTTTATCGGATACCAATCGTGGAGGCGCGGCATGTTGTAGAGATGAATAAAATATACATTTCTGCGTTGAGCGCGCTTGCTCGCGCCCAAATGGGAAGTTTGGATGCCGGTTTAATGGAGTTCTGAAGTTTGGCATTCGTTTCTATTATGGCCACGGAATTGTTTGTTGTCGTTGATTTAAATTTCACGCTCCAGTTAGTGAGTATCAAATCTTATTTGTCAATTATCTGCATATTGAATGAAGCCCGTGCTCGTCTTTATGCGCCATCGCTTTTGTTTTTGCTGAATGGTTATTACTATAATTGGCTTTGTTGCTTTGAACTTGTCTTGGTCTTCTCTATTACGAAGTTGGCTTTATTTTATCAATAGGACATAAACTGATTTAAATCTCACGGGTCTTCTCCAAATAATACGGTTAAAATAGCAATGGTCCTCGGGCATCTTTGTCTTTATTCTATTTTATTTTGTCGAAGTTTTCGCGTCCCAAAGTCACTTTTAAATTTGAATTCTTTCCTCGTCTTCTACGAAAAGGTATCGAATGCTTCGCCTTTGTATCACTTTTTGTGCTATCTCATACTGTGTTGCGATTCGGACATTATTTATGATCCGCGGGCTTTCTCACAAATAAACAATAATGTAGATAACTAATACAATATAACGATACTGTTTTCGTATGACACAGTTAGTAGGTATATCATATTTTGAAATAAAAGCAATTGGATGCGTTAGAGCAAAACTTAAATATTTTCTTTTATTTTAACTTTTATTTATATGTCACGTCCTTTTTAAAAGGTTGTTTCTTTGATTATGTTGTTTTAATATCTAAACTTAAACCTTACGTAATTTTATTTATTGCCACAAAATTGATAAAAACTTGGTTTAAAACATAACTAACTGGCGAAATGTGGATGTACTAATGGGTACATCTCTGCCTAACCCTTCGGGGATTACAGGCGTGATGTTATGTTATGTTATGTTGGTTTAAAAACATTAATTTAGACACATTACAGAATCTGCTCCTTACATTGACTTCAGTTTTCGTTACAATAATGTAAAAATAAAACTGGCTTGTATTGAATAAAATGTATTGTTAACAAATCAGTCACAGTGAAAGTGTCATGATATTTCGCAGCGTTACTTCGAAATAAAGATTTTAAAACTGAAGCTTCTCACTTTATTTTTGGGCTTCGTAGAAAGGTTGTTCATGATTTATTATTCAAAGGTGAATTTTCCATTGCTTAAGATTTCAGCGTAAATGATAGATAATGAAAATTGATAAAGGTACGTACCTAAGTGTAAAAAAATATCAGCCTTACTTATACTTATTTCTGTGTTCGTGTAACTCAAAAAAGCAACAACATCAAAAAATAAGAAAAACTGAATTTGCTCTAAAGCTCTACTGTATAATAAATTCTCCGGTTAATCAACTTGTAACAAAATAATCTCTTGACACCGATTTGTACTATTTATTGGCATATTAAGATCTGCAGATTTCTAAATAATAGAGGTAGAAGACATAAATCAGTCTCTGCTTCCGGTGTTAGGCAGTGTCCGGCTGACGAGGCCCATTTATCAGGGAGGCTAGGCTGCGATACAGGTATCCAGCGAACACGAAGCGCTGAATCATTCACTTTCTGGTTTTAATACTAATCTGTCGACATGAATCATGGAATTACATTATTCATACTTTAAACATCTTCTGCTAACTGTCCTAATCAAGATCTACTCTATGCCGGATCTAAGTTTTCACTCACGTACGTACCTAATTTAATTTATCGAATATGCTTTCGTGTTTATTGATCCGTGAAATAGCTTTTTGACGCAAAAAAAGAGTATCAATTCGTATCGTACAGAAAAGTTTCTAAATTGCACCGTCGGGTGATAATGATACCGTTACCGTTATTGTTTATGCCACGGCGAAAATTTTTGAACAATAACAAACAAAAAATGAATTCAGTCGCACTTATGCCCTGATAGTTTTAGAAAGTGAACGCTGTATTAACTCTGAAGATCACGGCCATTTTTTGCGGCTAGCTAATTTAAGTACGCAGCGAAATTACCCAGCATTATTACGTACATCGGATCAAATTATAGCACGCGATGTATTTCGTATACATGTTGCGCTGCAATTGTTGTGACACTAATCGTCTCATTCTCTAATATACGTAACTCATGTGACCATTCATTTTCTATACATATACAGCAACGAAAGTCGATTAAAAGTATGAAAGTGACAGTGTTTGTCACTTTTTATATTTGAAGAGATGGCAAACGAAATGGTATAATCACATGAAATTTTTTTTTACAGCAACAGTAAAAAACTGAATGACATACTTACAGTGAACTTTTAAAATAGTTTTGTACCCATATGGTGATTGTAATTTGATTTGACATATAGTAAATTCAAATGCAATTTTGCCGTTTTGCTTGTGACCGGTGCAATTGTTACGTTTGGATCGCCAGCTCCTCATTTATCGTCATCTAAATTTCTGTAGGTATCTTTCTTTTGTATCTGGTTTTGCTAAGCATTAATTTATTAATGTTTTCTTAATTTAACACACGTTATAGAAAATTCTATTTATAAAATATTGTTCTTAAAAATGAATAACGATTTCAAAATTTGCTGTGTTACCTAATAGATTTTTCTGGTTGACTGTACCTACTAGAAATCAGTGATAGAAGGTACTGCGTGTATGTAATTTTGAAGGCTTTTCCGACGTCCACACCAGTCTAGATAATTTCACAATCGACTTAACTGTATTTATTAGTTTAGTAACAAATAATATTTCTCGCTTTAACGGAAAGTTATTCCATCTTCGTCTCGATGTAACCTTTCCATAACCCTTACCAATCGCAGTGAACAGATAGAGGTGTAATCAAATTGGCAGTTCCGCGTCGATATTTATCGGATACGTATGTAACTAAAAAGGCCAAGAACCCCGCGCCGCCAAAGCGAATAACTACAGTATTCCATAAAAGTACATCGGTTTGTATCGTTCAATTAATTTAATCAAGCGTATTGATTAAATGTCAGGTACCCAATTAAATTATCGACAGCAGATCGAGCATGCAACGCGAGCGCATTCTCAAGTCGTAGCAAGTGTGCCCGCGGGCGATACAATTCGCGCTTTGCTTTCGTATCTCGTTCCAATTCGATTGCTGTGCCAACATTTGATGCTGCTATATATGGTGGTAAATATTGCCGCAGATTACAACGCCCAACTACACTTTGTTGGTACTCGTTATAACAACTTGTAATTCCGATCGAACTTACCCTTAAATAGAAAACAGTGGTATTTTCAAGTAGTTTCGTATAAATGAAATTCAATAAGGAATTGGTGCAATTTAATGATACTAGTGGGAATATTTCCAAGAATCCTCTCTTTATAATTAATTTCTTGAACTGTTCACACATGGAACGCCGTTTGCAGACGGCAGCCATCTCCAATTTCGATTAGACCAGATTCCAACTCCATCGTTCTTTTGTGAAGTTAATAAGCATATAAATAGACATTGCCTTTTATATGTTCCCTGTTATTATCTTTATTATAGCTGGCATTTTCAATAGCACCATATACAGGCCATCAATGAGGCATTCCACCTTTTTACAACTGTTTCTTATTGACTGCAAAAGTCAACAGTGTTTCGTTCTTAATGAAAGCTATAATTTTCATGTCTTTATAAGACTGGAACTTATTTTCAATTGTTAAAAAATTATGGGTTTAGCGTATTTTATGTAGTTATCTGGATAGGAAATAAGGGCACTGAGAATTGCGGCAGGATGGAGCACTCACGCGCAAACATAGTGTTTGTTTACGTTTGACAGTAAAATTGTGCCTCTGGTATGTATAGACCACACCTGTGTCGTGACCCCATTCCCTTGTAAGAATACTTAGGTTTGTATGATCTTTTTACACATTTACCTGATTATCACGCAAACATTTATTTTTTTAGATGAGAACCTATTGTTAGTATTTATGTATATTTTTATGGGCCCTTGTTTTCTGAGCCAAAGACAAAATAAATTGAAACCGCAATAAAAAAAAATGCACAACGCTTTGTCTTACCGGAAAGATCACTCTTCATGCATATCTTAGTAAAAGATACGGTATAAAATACTTAAAATGATTTATATTAAGAGGTATTGAATTGGATGAATCATGTGAAGGTTTTATTATAATCACGTCATTGAACGAGAAGCAATTTAGTAATTTAACAAGCCGTGGATCAAGCTATTGATCAACTTTATTTATAATCCCATAAACGTTAGCCATAATAAAATATTTACCACTTTTTTCATACCAACCATCTACTAGTATCAGTAAGTCAGTTTTTAATCGGAATAACATTTTAATAATGGATTTGAATGGTAGAAAATCAATCAATTATAGTACCTACTCAATAATGAACACACCTTATATTTTTTTAGGTAGCTTTATATACGAAATAAAGCAGTTTCAAGAGACGTTATGAGACTTTCAAAATTTGGATTAGGTGAAGAATTTAAAGTGTCTTACCCGACTGCGCCAGAAAGAGGGTTAGGTTTTTCGAGAGTATGTATGAGTGTATATTTCTTTGGGACGCTCTGTAGCCTAAACGGCTTGATTGAATTTAGTTATAGGTACACTGGTGTCGTTACACTTTTCTTTATTGTGAAAGCGACACGGGATATATCAAAATAATAAAAAATAATATGACTGCCTCGTTGGTCTAGTGGTCGCAAGCGCGACTGCTGTGCATGAGGTCTTGGGTTCGATTCCCAGGTCGGGCAAAGTGTTATTGGGTTTTTCCATCAGGAATTTCTCAGTAGCAGCCTCGGAGTCTGGATTTGTGCCCGGTTGATGGCAATAGGCTCGCCACCTATTGCATAGGACTAAAAACATAACTGGCGAAATGTGGGTGTACTAATGGGTACACCTCTGCCTAACCCTTCGGGGATTACAGGCGTAATGTGATTTTATGTTAAAAAATAAAATGGTTAATGGTGTCATATGTCTTCATAATTTTTATTTCCTTAATACCTATCGAGCGGTGTATCAAAATAAAGGGTTTATAATTGAATAAGTATTCATAAATTATCTTTAGGTTTCTATTATCATATTTCATTTCATAATGACCTGATCATTTAGGATCTATGACGATTTAAAGTTAGCTAGCAACCATTCTATTAAAAAGTGTAAAATTAAAAAGTCAATTTAGAAACACAAAAACCCGACTGCGTAAAAAAATCCAGTTGTTTACAAATCTGTTAAGTAACAAACAGTCGGGGCCCATCAAAAATCTAGACCGGCTCAAATCTTCCCAATAATGGGTTCCGACTGTTACTTAACAGGATTCTAGATTAATGGACTTTTTTATTTAAAGATTTACGTAGTCGGGTTTTTAATTTTTTTTGTTTAAAATATGTATCTCCTCGTTTTTTAAAATTCGTTTAATATTTATATATATTTTCGACAATAGAAGACTAGTAAGCTTGTCAGCTTGTGCATGCATAATAGATGATAGGTATATCATTCAATTATAATTATGTATTTTGTCCCAGCAAATTTTAAAATGATTGCTAAAGAAAATAATTGGATCGTTAATTATATTTCTTGAAAATTAGCGTCCCAATTATTTGAATGCCAATCAAATACGAATTGATCAATAAAAATCGATCAAAGAAAATATTCCGAGTTAGGTACTGATAATGCCTTAGTAGAGTAGGTACGTTTCCAGTCAAGTTTTATAAATATTATTTACTAGCTTTTGCCCGCGACTTCGTCCGCGTAAATTTCGGTTATCGCGGACACAGACAAAGTCGCGGAAAAAATTACCCATGTCCTGTCATTTCAATTATTTAGTTAAAATCATGATTTGAAACGACACGTGGCGCCATCTATGATAATAAAAACGTTATTGTGATTTCCCTCGGAAACCGTACTTTTTTTCGGGATTAAAGGTACCCTATGTTAGTCTCTGTACACCTGGCAACGTATATTCAAAATTTTCGGATGATCGGTTCAGTGGCTTAGGCGTAAAATGGTAACAAACAAACAAACAAACTTATTTTCGCATTTATAATATTAGTTAGGATTATAAACCGCCAGTTCACTGCTTGGCAAAGGTCTCCCTCTCTATTCCTTTTATCGGTCGCTACTTCGCGCTACTTATTGCCAATTCTCAAAGAAGCCGACCAAGTCGTCCTGCCATCAACTTGGTCTGCAGCGTAAGGCGGGCCCATAGGTCATTCGACATGCAGCAGACATGTCCAGCCCAGTTAAATACAGTTACACTGTTCTATTAGTAGGTACACTTGCAATAAAAATATGACACAATTAAGTAACTTAATTTTTGAACTAAAATGTCGCCTTTGCCACCATGAAATGATCTGCAAAGGTTACAGCTTTCAATTTCACACTCGAGGCGAAATATTTTTAAACCCTTGCGTCCGCTTCGAGCCTGCAGATTGCTTTCGAGCGAACCTTCATCCGGAATGCTTTCGGAAAGCATCTCGTTACCTCAATTTAACTGTCTTGACACATACAAATTTTATTTGCCTTTTTGTGTTGTAGCTTTTGTGAGCAAATTTTATTTTCGCGAAATTAGTCGGCGGGGGCTTATTGTGAGCGAAATCCAATTACGTCTGAGCGCTCTAAGGATTTGTGTTCAGCAACGGACTCTTTTCAATGTGTGTCAAGTAAAGTTTGCTACAGATTCATTTATACCTCATTTTAGCGAATTTACTTTCATATTTAGGTATATTTTACTTTATTATACGACCTATGTGCCATAGTACTTGTAACAGCATCTTAAACGAATAAAAGGTAAACAAAATGAAAGAGCACTTAATACGCACATAATGGTGATGTGATTAGCACATCGCAAATTAGTCATGTTATCTCAGATGCGCAAGCGACGGATCGAGCATACAATTACTGGATTCAACGTCACTTGTCTTGGAACCGGCTCCACTCGCCGAGATAAAGTGGTAGTAGATGTGCCATTACGTATTAAGAATGTTTTGTAAAAGGGAATAATTCAAATGACGTCGTTTATGTATTCTGCTACCGACTTCACCATACGCAAAGACAGGCTTTGATATTGGTATCTATTTTATTCCTTTTTTTTATTCAAGTTAAGTATTATTATCGTAGTGTGGTAAAGCTATATTTTACATCAAATTCAGTAATGCATACCTCCAACTAATATTTAAAAAAGAAATACCACTGCTTAACACTCGTCTGATTAAACAAGTTGCTGCTTTTAATCATCTTTTTATTCCGTAATTTTTTTATTACAGTGTTTAATATCGAACGCATTTTCTTAATAAAATAGTAATTATATCCTCACTTGCTCGTCGCTTGTATGTGCTAGCTCTATAAAAGGCGGCTTGTAAAGGACTTGTTTTTCACATCACAAGGCGTGAAGGTTCTTATTCTGTTCTTGTCAATCAATTGCAACCCGTCGTTAGGGTCTAGAACTTCGTTATCTCGCCCCGTTTTGAATTTGCAATAACTTTTTATTTTTATTACAGTTAGGGCTTGTCGAGAACAGCGATCCGATTTAGACATGGTTTTTGTGCAGTCAACAGTATTATTCAGTAGAGTTAAACTAATCAAACAAATTATATTATAGAATCAATATGAAGTGCATTATATTGTCAAGAATAAGGCTAATCAATCAGGCTGATAGTAACATACCCATCAATAATAGAGCCTTAATTCGATCTATTATATAACATACTCTTCATATGTAATTTACGAGATGGATCAAGTAGTTAAACGTAAGAAAATTGCCACTGAAAGACTGCTTAAGCTAGCAGAAGCGGGCAAGCATTGGGTAATAATTATATTCATAATTGTAAATATATATGTGTGAGCAGAAAGCAAAGTATGAAGCGCACCGTAGCAGTTCGTAGAGCAATTTTCACGTCACTGTGCACTTTGTCATTATGCATCAGGATCGTGACGCCCCGAGACAACTCGCAATTATTATGTATGTAAAAGAAATTCTTTCTGGCGTCGAACAGCGAAAGATATGCAGTTGTCATATTATAATTTTCGTTAAAATTATATAAATTTTTTAAGTGTCTTTTTCACTTTAAGGAGAAAAGGGTAAAATATAACCAAAACGAATTTAAATTGATACTAAAATAATTTAGCTTGTGACGAAATTTTCTGTGCAATTATTTAGATTTATTGATTTAATTTTATTTAATAGCTCGATTTTATTAGGGTGTTCCCCAAAAATGTTAAATATTTTATCGGCTCTACTCCTAAGAAGTCGCAATTCCCGAAGTTCACATTATTATAACGAGGTAGCGGCACTAGCGGCTCGGCGGCGAGTGCAAAGCAAACTGTGCCCACGGCCGCTCGAATAACCGATACTTTGGCGTAATAGCCACGATCGAGGCATGCGATAACAAGCCGCCGATAGCTGAACCCGTATTTTATTTATATATCAGCTCGCCTCTTTTTCAATAACGCCTTTTCCCTCTCGCAGCGGAAATTTTGCTCTTTTATGGCATGGGGGCTATGCTCGTTATTTACTAAGGTAATTATCCGGCTATAATACTGAATATTCAAGGGACAAATTGCCAATCTAAGTGACAGTTCCCACCGGTAGGCTGGATGGCAACTTTACCTGGCAAACGCCTTGCAATTAACACATTATGGTCATTTTTCAGTGCAACTTGTATGTGTTACTAATTGTTACTTATTTTATACGAGCTAGATTATTTGCACACATATGTTGCAATTACTGGGAACTTACGGGTGTTCTTTTGAATTTTGAGCTGCGAAAGCCCCAAAAACATTCTACTTTAGTAGTTTAAGCAGTGGCGCAAACAAACTTTTGGTAGAACGACCTCTTCAACATTTGAAACTTAAAGTCGGCTGACTAAGACTAGGCCTACAAGACCTTTGGTTTTTAAGTTATATAAGGCATATGAAAACACTAGGTATTTATAAATTTTTGGAATGACTGGACGATGAGCACATGTAATTTGATGGCGTTTTGTAGAGACGTCTGGCGATGCGAAATGGCGCGGCGGCGCACGGTGGGCTGGAATTGTCAAGTGTGGACTTAAGGATTCAAATGAGTATTTTTAAATTTTATGTACTAATACAAATGTTTTTTGTTATTTGTAATTTTTTTATACCCAGTATTTTTCGAGTTATAAACCCCTAAAGTTTGTATGAAATATTAATCGGTTTTTGGTTTATTCTGACATGTTTTAATATTGTATTACAGAAATATAGCAAAAAAACAAATTATTGGTAAACATTCTACACCACCCTTATGACGTCATTTATTTTTCACGATACTCACACCACCCTTATGACGTCATTTGTTTTTAACAATACTCATTAGCGCAGCAAAATGATGACGTGTCATTATGTGATTGGATGTTGAATAGCAGGTAAAAAAATGACACGGTTACATTTGAAAAACAACCATCTTTAGTACGTTGTTACACATCGTAATAAACGCACTATCCTATCTCACATTTTCGGAATACTAATACTATTTATTACGTAAAAATGTTCGATTTGGTATCAAATATTGATATTGTTGTGCTATTAAAGGAAAGTGGAAGTTTTAAAAATAATAGTGTTTCATATAGTGCTATTAAATCTAGATTAGTCCCCACTGTGTTAAGTGATGAAAACGATAAAGCGCTAAAAGCGTTTTGTGCAAAATATTGCTATAATCTGCAAAGGAGATGGCAAAATGCTCATAGCAAAGAGGAATTGTTTAGCAACAATAATTGCGAATGGTTATCATCGGAAATAAAGTGGCCTGATTTCATTGTAAGTGCATTTGAAAGAAACCAAGACTCTTTTCCTAGTACATCAAGTGAACATGAATCTCCAGCAAAAGTGTCTACTGCCACGTCAACGAATGTAAGTCCAAGAAAACCATTTTGTGAATTAGGACCTAAGCAAAAAAAGAGACGTACAGAACATATTCATACAATTATGACTACAGAGGAAATATCTCATGCACATATTATGAAATTACGAGAGGATGGTAATCAAGGAATAGCTGAAATCCTCGAACACCTACTTAAAAATCCACAGGATGTGGAAAAAGCCAAAGATAGTCTTTTACGTAAAAATGAAAAACCTAAATTTACTCCAGATGAAGCTTTGGGACTTGTTTTGTCCCTTAAATTAACTAAGTGGCAATACAATATTTTAAGAAAAAGTATCAAAGAGAAAAATGTCGACATGTTCCCTTCCTACAACAAGGTGCAAAATGCAAAACAAGAATGCTACCCGCCAAAGGATGATATCACCTTAACAGATACAAATGCTAGAATAAAATTGCAGGCTCTATTAGATGTAACCGCCAAAAGGATATTCAAAGCAATCAATATTGATAGCACAGACTGTAAGGAGTTGACAATGATAAGTAAATGGGGAATGGATGATGCCTCGAATCAAGCAAACTATAAGCAAAAAATGACAACGGATGACAAAGAGGACAGTGCTTCGACAGATGATTCAAGTATTGTTATGGGTAGTTTAGTACCAATAAAAATTGTTTCCGAAGAACAAATTATCTGGGAAAACGACTCACCAAATTCAGCATATTGGTGTCGTCCAATATTTTTAAAATTTGAAAAAGAGAATAAATCAACGATTTTAAGAGAGAAAACCGAAATTGAAACGGAGATAATGAATTGAAGGAAACAGAAATTGGAGACATAAAAGTCTCACATTCATTATTGCTTACCATGGTAGATGGCAAAGCAACATCAATCCTCTGTGAAACTTCAGCTCAACGATGTGACATGTAAAGCTGTTCCTACAGAATTAAATAACTTGTCTTTGTTATTGACTAAAAACATTGATACCGACTTGTACAAATATGGTTTATCATCGCTACATATATGGATACGTTTTATGGAATGCATTCTTCACATAGCCTATAGACTGAATTTCAAAACATGGGTTGCAAAAGGTGAAAACAAAGTTTTGATGGAAAATAGAAAAAAAAGCATTCAGGAAGCTTTTAAAAATCAAACAGGCCTTTTAATAGATGTTGTAAAGCAAGGGCATGGAACTACTAATGACGGGAATACCGTTCGAAGATTTTTCTCAAATACAGAGATTGCTGCTGCAATTACTGGTGTCGATGAAAACTTAATAAAACGGTTTTCAATCATTTTAGAAACAATATCTTCAGGTCATAAAATTGACACAGTGAAGTTTAAAGAATATACGGAAGCCACCATAAAATTATACGTAGATTTATATGAGTGGTATCCCATGCCCTCCAGTGTGCATAAAGTTCTTGTTCATGGAGCAGCTATCATTGAAAACTTGGGATTAATTCCGATTGGAAAGTTATCGGAAGAAGCGGCTGAATCGAGAAATAAAGACTTTAGGCGATATCGCCAACACCATTCAAGAAAATTCTGCAGAAGAGCTAATAATGAGGATATTTTGAATAATTTAATAATTAGTTCAGACCCTTATATATCATCAAAACGTCATAAAATGATACGGAAACACAAACCATTTTCAGAAGAAGCGAAAGCCATGCTTCTGTATCTCCAACATTTGAAGATGATGAGCGCGAAAATATAGAATATGTATATTTGGAATGTTTAGAGAACGAATCTGAATCAGAATCTGATGAAATTGTATAAGTGATAATTTTGTGAGTGCGTGTGTGAGTAACAGTGTGCGTATGAGTGGATTAGGCCTCCTGGGGACACCACTGATAAAAAAAAACGCGCTTAGTTCTCCACCTCAAGGGTGGTGTGGAAAAGGGAATGAAAATCAATTTTCTCCAAAATCGAAGAAAATCGAAGCAAGTGATATATCGGATAATTTGCCTAAAAAATAGCATAATCGAATACCGAAAGCCGTTTTTTGAGAACTCTTGAGAATTAAAAGTTATTCATATAAAATCAAATTTCTCCATACAAAAAAAAAAACAAATCGTTATAACTTTAAAAATATTAGGTATATACAAAAATCGTAGAAGAAAAGTGTCTTGTATTTCATGGTAGATCGCAAAGCCGTTATTATTTTTTTTTAAATTGCTCATCAATTTTCGTGAATCCCTAAGTCCATGAAAGCTTGATTTCGGCCCACCGTGCGGCGTGGCGACGGCGACGCCGGGGGCGCGAGTTCATTAAGGAGCCAGTCGCGATGCCATTGTTAACGTTTTTAATTCACGTGTCCAGTGCACGCGCCGCCTTCCCCCCTGCCCGGAGACTGCTGGGAAATCTCGCTGGAAAATTAACGCCACAATTTTTATACCTTTTTTCTCGTTTGCGAGGCGCTTCCATTTTATTTATTTCACGCTTCGATCGCACCGCGGCGTTTAGTTAGCGCTTTTATTTTTATTTTGTTAGAAACTTTTGTAATTTCCGCTTATTGTTTTAACGGGAATTTCGTATGTTTGGAATTATCTCTAATAAACTTTCAATCACTAACAGTATTTTGATATTTCAATTTATTAATATTCACTATAAAAGGATCGACTAATCCCCAAATCTCACGAGTAGGTCAACGAACGACTAAAAAACACAGCTTACATCCGTTTTGTTTAGATAGAGGTGAACACGGCAAAAAGTTAATTGTTTTGATTGCCAATACACAAACACGTCCGGCCGTCTGTCTGCTGCAAGTTATCGCCTTAGAAAAGCGTCCGATCTTAATTAGTTTTCACGTCTTTGAAGGCGCCTAGTATGATACAATCTCTCCCTTGCTACAATTTGTTTTCCTTTGGCACTCTGTTCATGACACAAAAACACATACCTT
This sequence comes from Hoplodrina ambigua, assembly GCA_949774945.1. Lineage (NCBI taxonomy): Eukaryota > Metazoa > Arthropoda > Insecta > Lepidoptera > Noctuidae > Hoplodrina > Hoplodrina ambigua. The sequence continues at coordinate 8,942,852 of OX458973.1, forward strand.
TTTGTTTCACTGAGTTTTATTTGGATGTTTCCCGGTGATGTATGGTGATTGGCTCCCTTGTCCCAGCGCTCGTGTATCTTATTTATCATCGTGATAATTCCCCCGGCGTTGGCTCGAGAAACAATATTTGAATGGCCGACGCGTTTTCGTGCTTGACGTTTTGAATGTTTATTGATTAGATTTGTTTTAAAACAAATTAAAACAGTACGCCGCCGGCGAATTTAATTAAAGCTGTCAGTACATCGACCCATAGTGCGAGGCGCGATATCTATGCATTATCTGTTTTTTGTCGTACTCCACACAATGCATTGAAAAATATTCTATTGTTGAAACATTGAGATAACACGTCCTTACCTTGTAAGTTTAACAGAGTTACGATGAGTCGCCGTTTCGTCGGTGGGTTCGTTCAGTTATGACTGTCAGTCGGCATACCGCCGGTTTTTTGCTGCAACCGAGATCCTTTCGTCCAATTTAATGTTTACTGCTTGTCAAATATTATTTAGCCCGCTACGCCTTCTCCGGCCGGTACTTGTAATTTTTATTTACATATCGCTTGTCGAAATTCATTTTTTACGACTGCAATTTGCCAATGGCCGACTCGTTGTAGCAATTATAGAATAATGTCTGCCCTGGCGTCGGTTAGTCATTTCTTATTTCAGTCATCCTTACTTATTCAAAATAATTATGGAGTTTACTGAGAACTTTCTTTGCAATTTTTTTAAAATCGTGTTTTGCTGTTACCGCCTCGCCAATGATCGCCAACAGGTGTACACGAGAAAAAATACTGAGGCCTCCAGGATTTTTCACAACGGAATATTAAATGAGTTTCTAAGCGAATTGAACTGTTTAAATTCTAATTAAATAAAAATTTCCAAATAAAACACTAACTTCACAACATTCGGTGAATAATTGAGACGCTTTATTTTTATTACTGACTGTCTCACAATTCCGACCGCGACATTGTGACAAAAGTCCTCGGGCCATCGATAAACAGAGGCAGCAGCCGCGGCAAATTGAAACCCGACCGAGTGTGAAATGACCCCGGTCAGACTTCCTGCCGGTATACCGACATATCTAATACTTCTCTACTTTGAGGTTTGACCGCCTACGTACGACAAAGCCTATTCGTAAAGGATTATAAATCGCTAGAAGCAGCAGCGAATGCGTGTGCCAGCTTATTTTCGTGAATTAGGATGTTTTGTACTTTTAACCTTTTAAGATTCATATATAGACTATTTTCTTTTTGAACAACATTACATCACACCTGTAATCCCTGAAGGGTTATGCATGAGTAGGTACACCCACAATTCGCGAGTTATATTTGAGTCCCATGTTATAGGGGGCGAGCCTATTGCTATCAACCGGGCACAAATCCAAACTCCGAGGCTGCTACTGAGAAGTTCCTCAATTTTATCTCTTTGAATTACTTATGTAAGTAATTAAAAAAAAATTAACAAGATTTTAGAAATATCTGTATAATTTCAGTGGTTTATCATTTCCTTTCTTAGGTAATATTAAAGAGATACCTAACGATGACGCATTAAGAAACCGAGCAATATAAGTAAGATTCTTGATCAGATTACCTGCTAATTGAACTTCCTTATTATTCTTGCCTGAAAAGCGTACACACAAGGAACATGAATCATAGCACCACACAATCAGCGCGAACGATTCCGAGTATTTCCGAGTCACTTAGAATAAATGAAGCTCTAATCACACCATCCAAATTGAATGAACTGTGAAATCACTGTGAACTTTTCCGAATGTCGTAATGAGAGTAGCAATTTGTTTTTCCTTACAAATGGGAGCTGTTTTCACCTGACTGGCGCAACAGATGAAGTTTGGCCGAAGTTACAAGCTTGTGCTACGATAAAAGTGAAAAAGTGGACGAGTTTTCTTTATTCTATAAAAATAATTGGAGAAATTATTTCGCCTAACTCTACGGTTATGTGAAAATATTACTATTAATTGATTGAAAATAAATTTTATTTTTGCCATTCCTTTTGCCACCTTTCATACAGTGGACACCAAAACGTCGGCGGCCGCCTCTTTTCATTTGCACCACACAACAGATCCTTATTCAGAAGCGGGCCTTACCAGTAGGGTACTTCAACTCAACGATCATTGTCGCCGCGCCGAGGTGCAGCCCCACGCGGCATTGGGCCCCACCGCTTAATTATCTCAACGACTGACGCTTACTGTCACGTTCACCCTACAGACATTCACTTGCCTCTTCATTGTCGACATCAAACGCTCATTTTACAACGCTTGTCAACCATAAAGGGTTACTGTCCTAATTGTTTCCATAAAAAAATATTGCCGTCATTTAGATAAAGATGTAGGCCATTCGATATAATAGTACCTCGTCTTAATTTCGGGTCGTTTGATGGATCACATTTTCCATTAGCGCTGGGAATGTCTTAATTTCCCCGTAGTTGTTGGCTAAGTGGTAGGCAGGTTTATTCTATCAATCAACGGCGAGCGGCGGCCGGCGACAAGGCGAGTTATCACTACAAAGTGGCATCGATTGATCGCGTCACGACCGCCACCTCTTATCGCACTAATTACTGTATATTAGGAAACTATTTTGTGGGAACCATAATAAAAATGTCAATTGGAAGACTATTATTGCGGGCCATTTAACGTTACTTTGTCGAAGCGCCGATATTACGAAATTATCTGTTTTGATTTGATGTAGAATGATTCAAAAGAATTTGTCTTACGACTCCAGCAACGGTCTCCGTAAAGATGGCAATAAAAAGAAAGTTAATCAGACGACAGCTTTTTAAAATGAACCCGTATGTAGTTAAAAATGTAATTAAACTGAGTTAAAGCGACTTCAATCGACTACGTCCGTAATGTTACTTTGTTTGCATCTTGTCGTAAAACGTTATTTCTCTCGAACGAACCCAAAGCATCCATGTCTACCTTAATCACTCATATTTATGTATTTTTTATGATATACTATAATGAAAGTATCCTTTCCAATTTTTTTATTTGACCTCTGTATAAACGTTATAAGAAGCACTTCGCATTAAAAGTGTAATAAAGTATCTGAAATGGCAGGCTAAGTTTATTATTCGAAGAATATTATAATACGTTAATTTTATCCTCTCCGGTTTCGGTTATTCTGCGAGTATGAGACATATTGCACTTATAAGCGAAGCCTTCAATAAATATTATTTTATTTTAAGTATCTACTTATGCCGGTCGATTAATCGCTTAAACATTTTACTCTGATTTCGGCATTTCTAATTTAAACCGAAGAAGATTGAATACTGAGGCGTAAAATTGTAGGGCAAGACAGGATGATTTTCGCGTCATCCAGACATAAAGGGCGTAATTGTTGCGCATCGGCTGGAACTAATACGGGAGAAATGGAACGAGATAGGAGCTAAGAAGGATCGTAGAAAATAATTTATCCGCGACGGTAGAACAAAGGGCGGGCCACAATGGAACAAAGAAGCGCCGGAACGGCCCGGTTTGTTTTCTGACGGAAGCCTAATATAGGGAATCGATTGGTCGTAGAACCAACCAAGGGTGCGCTCGTTTCCGTTACACAATGAAAAAAGTATGAAGAAAAGTGAGATCTGTATGAAATTGGGTCTTAATTGATTTTTTTGAGGTTCATCGCTCACAGGTCGCGTGTTGCATGTGTTGTTCGAATACTGGTTTTGTCAATGACTTGGATCTTTCCTCCACCTAGCAACTTTTACTATGGAACTATCCCTAAAATCATGAAAAAAAAAACCTGCTGTTCCCTACAAAAATGCTTTTTAACACGATCATAATGTATGGGACAGCAAATTTATTTTTTTGAGTTATTTATAATGATGATTACAAATAACCTTTAACAGATTTTTGGTAAATTCAACAATCAACCTGTATAAAAGACTATGTCAAATTCTGCTTAGTTAAAGAAAGTAAACGGTGAAGTTCAATCTCTGATGGAACACGTCATTGCTTTAAAGTAAGTATTAGAAAGTACCTAGTACCTTTGGTACGTCCCGCGGAGTATGGAAATCTACTTGAAGTTTCTTCGTGTCCCAGATACCAGTTTTAAAAGCTAAGCGTCCATGTCTTCATCCCCGCGTGTATAAGCTTATCAAGCCCTTTATAGAAGTTGGCAACACGGTTTCTGTATTCGAAAGTTTTTTTTTATTTTTTTTTATTCTGTTGCCCTCGAACCTATCGATCATTGTTTCCAAAAATTTCAACACCGAGTCGCTGACATACGAAACTAGTACCCAAAACTAAACTTTTCATCATGATATATTGCTTTCGTTACAATTGACTACCAAAGTTAGAAGAAGTCTAGTACTTCACATTGACGGGGTTACAATGGTCGCTGACCAGTCGAGTATGCTTTCTGACTGACTTTGCTTTTTTTTTTGTGGAATGTTTTGAGAAAGCGTTTAAAGTAATTCGGAAAATAAAATTACTTACCCTACCTACCTACCTACCGTATGCAAAACGTAGCAACATTTTTGCAAGCTTCTGAAACACATTTCAAAAACAGCACTCGTAGCTGATTATCCTTAGTGAGATAAAGTTTCCCCTTTAAAGTGTCGAGGTCTCCGTCGACGATGTTAGACGTCAATTTTCAGTAAATCGTTGGATATGTGACAGCGAAAAGCGACGTGCGCGCCTCTTTGCCCCTTCCAACTAGCGGTGGTTACCGCGCCCCTTCAATTTTTACATTCAGACGCTGATTTTACGTTTTCGAATTTCAAACTTAGAAACGTGATGCGAGTGCAAAGTTTGTATCGTGCGGACACTTCGTCTGATATTAAAATTGTATGGAAGAAGAGTTTTTGCTCAGACTCGTACGTGTGGAAAACTTTAAATGGGTGCAGTTCTAACTTTTATACTACTTTCACGAATAAAAGTCCTTCTTGTTTTCTTTATTATTTTATACCTACGTGTTGTTTTTGCATAAGCTTGATGAACATAAAACAATACACCCACAATTTAAAATTAGTAGTATATTCACCCTCTATCATTTGAGCCCAGTCGTAACACGAAAATTTATTTCCCCAGTTGATAGTCTATAATTTTACGGCACGGGATTATTGTTTAGTAATAAGAGCTTTATTTTAGCTACACTAAACTGAATTGTTTATTAATTGCGTCGTAAAAGATCCAGGTAGTTAATTCACCAGTTTCTTATGTTTTATTTCTGAGAAAATTATACACAAACCGTTTCAATTAAAAACATCATTTTGTTTTTTTAAATAAATTGAGTTTGAACGTGCAACTGATTGCTCAATACTTGTGGATAGGATTTAAGTAAATATTGTTAAGAAAAATCACTTTATATCCATGTCTTTGTGTATTAAAGTTTCTTGTATGGTGTTGTCTTGAATTTGATTTGTTTCTGGTTTAGCCAAGTTGTTTCTCCTCGATACCCTAGGGAACCATCGGGTTTCGCGATAAAGTCAGGCGGACGGCGCGTGACGCCGCGGCCGAATTATGTCCCGCGATAAAACTCCTCGTGCCTCCAGTTACGGGCAAGTTTCAACTGGGCCACGATGCCCGTACTATTTTCTATTCATTATTATCGGATTACAGGCGTACCGATACGCCCGGCCGTCGTGGCGTGCACGAACTCCCGATACGCGAGCAAACCATTCGGACCAGCACAGACCTCTATCTATCAAGATTATCCTCCAAGACATACACTCTCAGGATACTAAAATCTTTTTAGATTCAGGAGGTTGCATGACTAAAAATTATCTGTCTGATGTTTCACTGTCACAAGATGTGGAAATATATTTTACATTTCTACGTTATGAATTTATTTTGGAAGTAATAAAATTATTGAACTATTTGACTGTATAATATTTTATGGTTGTGAGAGAATTACAAATATATCGCAGACTGAACATGGCAAAAGAACCTGAATTTGAAATCAGCAGTTGAAGTTGTAATTAAAATTCCCATTACAATTTTCCAGGTTTTATCAATGTTTTGGTTTATTTCTCTTTAGTTTATTCTTATACTATACTGCAAAGTGCTTACTGAAGAATCCGGACCACAATAAAAATAACACTGATTTGAGTAGCTCCATGCAGTCAAAGATAAACATGGAGCCGCTCCGTACTTTTCTCTCTTCTCCAGATCACCATAGAAAGATTCCCCATTTCTGACCTTTATTTTACTCCAAAGATTTTAATTATAAAAGTTACAGTAGGTACCATAAGGCACTGTGGACACTGTATCTTGCCAATCTGGTTGTCGTAAATAACGCATCGGGGCGCACGATGTCGTCCGAACGTCTCGTTTCTGTTCATAAATCTTGTTAATGAGCGACGCTGATCGTATACTGGATTAGATCGCGGATTAAGACGATAGTGGTTCCTGTTTTCCGAAGTTCGCGCGGGAAATAGAAATGTTCCCCTTGTTTTTCGGAAGAATTAGGTAACTACACTAATGTATTTTGCCGCGTTGGCAGCTTATTAGCTGCGGTTCTTAGTGATAATTTTGTTGTTAATACTTTATCTCTACCTTTCACGTAAACTAAATGATCGTAGAATTCCTAGTGTGTTTTAATAATGTACATTTTAGTTTAACAAATCTCATTTGTACTGGAAAATAGCTCTCTAAAGTGAGTCAAATTGAATTGAACTCGATTATTCCGCGGAATACGCGCCCGCGGCTAGGTTTGTTAAAAATGTATCGTTTTGTAAAATAACGAGCACATCTGTTCTCGTTCAAGCACACACGTTATACGGGGAAATGTTCAGTTTAATGTTAAATAATTGTAGTGCTTTTATTGAATCGCAATAATTCAATTAATGCAGTCGTAAAAGTTTGAGTTATGAAATGCATTTTCAGAATTTTCCCTAGAGTACGCAAATTATTTAGTGGCTGTTAATGCGTTATAATTTATTTTTAACGACTTCAACAGAAAATAATTAGGTCACATTTGTTATTTTACATTATACTTTTAATTACAGAAAGCTTTTAATATCTAATCAGTCTCACTAATAATATAAAGCAAAAATGTTTGTTTGTTTTGGTTTTGAACATGGTAATCTTCGAAACTACTGATCCGATTCTGAAAATTCTTTCGATAATAGGAAGTTATATTATCACTGAGTTTTAATAGGCTATATATTATTTAAAAGAATACATGCGGACGAAGTTCCAGCCAAAGGCAAAGCTTTATAAAACCCAAGTAAGATACCTACCTGAACTTGGGAATATCTACATTCATAGTCTAACTAAAGCATTAACAATTCGATCCTCAATTTATATTAGGTGTACCAGATCCTACCCACGACAGTTCGACTAAGCTTTCGGGTGGGTGGATGTATAAATCTAACTAACATGCGGTGAATATCAGGGACAAAGACGATGTCAGCCGAACTGAAGGAGCTTAATACAAGGGAATAGGTAGGCCAGGTAATCCAGCTTAGGGGGGAGGGATTACACGTAAAAGCCTAATGCTCTGTACACCGCGAACACCACAGTTATTTGATCCTTTCGCGTCTTAGTAGAGGTTCGGTTGCAAATTATTGTTCACGCCACAATAGGCGACGTTGTACAACGCAACAATGCGTACCTACTCGGCTCTCGTGCCTTAAAAGACGAAGTGCCATTATTAATGGGCGAGCCGATAAGAACATCGGCATGCGGCAACGTTAACTACCAAACGAAGATATTTTGTTTCTCAATGTGGGAATCACTATCTATTTACCATCTTAGATGGGTTCCGTGTGTTAAATTAGAAAATTATCAACAACGTTTCATTTAGGGTTTCTCACCTTTCGCTGCTTACTGTGGGCAAATAAATAAACACTAGCTATGTGGTTTATAGGTGGGATCTTACGTAGACTGTAAAATGGGTGGTAAGCGAATTGGTCATCAAGTACGGAATTTATTATTGCCACTAGAAGTATTTTGCTGCCCATCAACACCTTGGCTTTAACCTCTTGGTCGATTTTAACGGCATCCATAAAAGAAAAAGAAAGTTTATTATTAAATCTTACATAAAATAAACTGCTGCTAAGTCAACAAGGTTAACAAACAAAAGTCTTTTCAATACCCATAGACAGATTAAAACATTAAGCTCCTAAAATGGAGTACATTTTATTTTCATACATTCCTCTCGTAACGTTGCGATACCTATGTTAAAGCCGTTCGTGTTAATTTAAAAACCAGCAGATTATGCAAATCCTAACATGTACAAAGCTTATTGTCTGAATGCTAGCCGTGCGTGTAAAACATACTCGTGCAAAATGTTTAGGGCTTGTGTTATCCATGAATAACAACGCTCTTTAATTTAATATCCTAATTTTCGGGAATTATAATGTCTGTTCAGTATTTACGTTTCACTGTTTGATTATTTTAAACAAAATTTTAATAAATAAAAAAACTTAATGTACGCCCTAAATTGCAAAACATTTTTTTTTAGGATATCATGTATATTTAAGTTTTTACAAAATAAATAGTAAAAATATCTTTGTCTTTATCTTTATTTTCCAAACGTACTTATTATAATAGCCAATCCTCCACAAAGAATATTTAATCTACATAGGTATCCAACATTATCACACAAGAAACACATGAATGTCAATTGTCATCTCTGCAAAAGCTCTTAGAATTGATGACACTCTAAATATCAATGGTACTACAGGTTGCATAACTTCCAATCGGCTAAGTGAAATAACGTGCCATGCGGTACCAGTGTTTAATTTGACGCCGATGTCTTCGGCACCTTAGATGTGGCTGGACAGGGACACGGCGGCTAACACGCCATTGTTTGCAAATAGCAACAACAAACGTGCATTTATCCCGTTGCCACCATCGACAGAGATGGCATATACCAAAACAGGCATGAGAGAAAAAGCAAGGGAATAAAACGAAACTTATTTGGCGTCACGAAAACACCATATTCGTGTAGATAGCGCAGATAGATGACAAATTTTATAATCCAATTTAATAATACTTCAGAATTAAACGGAAACTGGTGTTATGTCACTTTTTCTCGTGTTGCCACGCTTATTGGGACGACGGAAAAAGTGGACTTTAGCTGAATATAAAGAGGCTGGATGTGAGAGGCTGGCGCGTGAGATGTTATAGTTTTTGCTATGAAACTCGCCGCTAGCGGTGCGAGCGAGACGTGTCCGTGTTTTGTGCTCGTTTGTGAGAAAGACATGCCGCCTGATATTGCTAAATAAATATAATAAGGCTACAAAGGTTTTGCAAGAAATACATAGTTTCAAAATATCAAAATACAATACACGTTTCTATACTTCTATAGTGGGTTTGACTTAGTTCTTAACTAGATCAGACACACACCGTTCTAAACATTCAGACTTCCTGACTGCATCTCTGATCGATCTTGTAACTTGTATTACAGCGCTAAACATTTTCCATTTGAAAATAAAACATGGCTTTATTCTAAAGCTGTCAGTATATCGTGCGGGATAAACGCACAGATCTCTACCGTCCATTGTCCCAGGAAATCAGCGCCGACAATCTTCCCGGGATCGGGATCTTATCCCGGTGTCCTGGATCGGATCCCGTCGCGCTGCCGTCCCGGATGTCCCGCTACGTCTGCCAGGATTATCAACACGTACCACTACTCTATACACGTTTTTCCTTCTTTGTTATTAAGCTGCGTCTGCAAACAAACGGCACTTTGTAGTTTTTTTTCTTTCTACGTTGAAACTATACGGTCTTAATAAGAAATGAAGAACTTTGCGAACAAATAAGAGATTCCTTGGTTATCCTTTGTAAATTGTGCAACTTTTAATTTTGTTTCGTGAATTGGTACGAGAGTCTGATAAATAAAAGACAATAGTCCATTGTTGGCGTTTCAGTTTAGCTTTTCTATTTTATAGTAAACACTACAAATATTTATTACTAGGTTTTGCCCGCGACTTCGTCCGCGAAAAAATAAAATAAAATATAGACTATGTTACTCGCAGATAATGTAGCTTTCTAATGGTGAAAGAATTTTTTAAATCGGTCCAGTAGTTTTTCAGTTTATCCATTACAAACAAAAATACAAATCTTTCCTCTTTATAATATTAGTGTAGATTTGCTAATATCCCCCGATTTTTGGGACAGGCGAAAGTAATAAAGATAAAGAATTTTGGTATTTTTTCCTCTGTTCTATAAGACAAAACTAGCAAAATTTTCCCTTAAAAAACAGTACAACAATATTTTTTATTGTGTCTATTTTGAAATTCCTCCTTCACAGTACTCTTTAATAACACTCTCTACTTTAGCTTTTACTGCACTGTTGATTTTATTTTCAATTAATCGGCTTATTAGAACATGATAAGTACTAAAAGCCTATAAACTTAGGTTTCATAGAAATGTGTCTGCGCAATTTATCTTTAATTAAAAATAATTAATAAACTGAGTGTTTACTTCGCAGAGATATTGTTTATTTATTACTCTACTCAGGCCTGATATTTTATCTTGAACTAAACTGTCAGTTACGACGAGTGTTTGGGAAGAGTTGGCAGATTTTAACTATCTTCGTCTTCCAAATGCCATTAATTTATTATAGATTTTCATCTTTCTGTGAGCTGAGACGAGCGAACATTTAGCTGTCGGCCAGTGTTAGCAAAAATGGGCACAATTATTTGATTTTCTTAACCATCGTCATTTAAAGACCATATTCTTATACTCGTATTTATTTATTGCTATCCATAATGTTTTAAGGTGAACATAATTTTCCTAAAATTACATTTAAAAAAAAAATAGTTTTAACAATAGAAACAGTTTTAATTTATTATTTTGAGATTCATATTTAATTCTGTTTATAAATGAGATCAATAAAACGCTTGTATTTATTTTGTCTCTAAAATAAATGATGTTCAAAGCAGAACAACGCGGAATACAATCAATAAGTAATGTGAATCAACATCTAAAGCAACGGTGGATGGCAAAAGTTATCTACAAACAGGTTTGTTTGTTCGTTTTGTAAACGATTAGATTTAACACATCTCTCTTCACCTTTCTGTGGATGTTTCTTGTTATTGACGAAAGTTTCCTGTTCTTACTTATTTGAGTTCACTCTCAACTCAATGAATTGAGCAGTACAAGTAATTTCAGTGTTGTAGAAATAGAGTTTGCATGATATAAGCAGGAAGTTACAGCAGATCAGTATCTAGCTATTTCTTCGTCAAGCACTTATAAGTATAACGTTACCTTAATCAGTTTCAGGTATAATAGTTATTTCCCTCGTTATAGCTTTATAGTTTAATTGCTGTATTGCGTTCTCACTGCTGTATTCACGTGGTCTGCCTAGGGAAATAAGGACTTATAACTGGTTTCTAGTAAGCAATAAACATGCCGTTATGTTGGTACGTAATTAATTCATAACCTTACTGATTTGTAATTCTCTTTTAATAAGTAATAAATCGTTCATGTTTTGTGTACGAGTTTGAAATAGGGATAGTTTGCATGGGGTCAATTCTGTGGAGCGTAGGTAGGCGTGTGTATGTAAGTAGTCCCTAACATGCGGGTCAAATGGTAATGCGTCCTAAATAAACGATGAAACTTTAATACGGGTATCAGATTTTGATTTATCATGCAAACTGTTTCATGTTCAGTATTTCGAAATACTGTTATAATCACTCAGCTTAACAGAGTCCACTGCTTGAATGCGGTAAGCGTGTGTTTGGTACTATAACATTTAAGTACATAATACGAGGAGTAGTCCTTTTAATGAGGTGGCAACTCAATATTAGTACCGAGAGACTCGTTGTCTTTCTTTCTTATTTATTACAACCAATCAGAACGTATTGCCGACGGAGCCCCTCAGATTTTTATTACTAATAAAATAGCCTGGAGACGCGTACATCTGGTAGTAGCTCCATTAATTGTACAGTTATCTACCCCATTTTAATTAACCGCACTTATTTACCTTTATTGTATCACGGAATGACTTCTGTCATTCGATCGCCATCATCCAATTACTTAACTCATAAACTTAAACAGCTTTAAAAGTTAATAGCTTTACATGGAAACTACTGTAAGTCTGTGAACCTAATGAGCTTGAGTGCGTAAAATAACAGACATGTCTACCCGTTGTCCCGAATGTTATCCTTAATTGATTTGACATGTCCGCGGCCCAGTGGGCCACGCTTCGAGCCAACAAAAACAAGGCTTTCGTTCACTCTCGTATACCCTCGATGGTATTCCGTATGATTGCTACTGATCCATTGTTTGTTCTGCTAAGTACCGTGGCCGTTGATACGGTTTGTACGTGCTTTTACCGCGGTACCTTTGTCACTTAGTGGAGCGGGCTCGAGTGGTGCGCTTGTTTTTGTTGCGACGTTTGTACATAGTAGATGAGCAACGGATGTCGGGTATTAAATATTGTTTATTAGAAGATTTAATTAATCTTTCAAGGTAATAGAGTTTACGTTTAACAATGAAATTGTTACTGTTAATTGGAGAAAAATCTCCGATTTAGTTCTCCTGTTGGATTATGTCAACACCAATAGTGAAAGTCATTCTATCAATCTTAGATAAAAAAAAGAGCCAAGTAGGGTAGTCTTCTGAAACGTTCTTTAATTTGGTTAGGGTTTAGGTTAGGTACCGCTTCTACGTGCTAAGCTTAAGCATGCTCACGTATGTCGAGTTGCTTTACCAGTCTATTTGCTGCACCTTTATCTGTCAACTTAATTTTTATTTTATTCAAATGTGTTGGCAGGTGTGTGCAATAATGGAGTCCTCTCATTATTTTCAAAGCCTGTTTGATCAAACTGAGACGGTCTACTTGAAAAATGCAGTATACCCATAACTGATAAACTGTAATTAAATACCTGTTACGCTATCGTACACCTCTATATTATTTTGACCTCGCAAACTTTATCTTCATCAACAGTTCTGATGTGTCTTCACTCACACGCATAAATTTTCTCTATTAAAAAGTCAGATAAAAATGCAAACGGACACTAACCACTCACAATGAGCTACATGAAGTGGCATTTACATTGGTAATTTTAATTAACCGAATGATAAGTTCAGCGATAGGGCTTATTATTCGCTATCTTATGAACTACTTATACTTAACGCGGGCTATAAATAAATCATCTTGACTGGGTAATCGCGTCTGGACTTCAGAACTTGTTGGATGGTCGTCGAGTGGTTGGCGCAAATTAGCGAGTGCGCGCTGCGATAGCGCTGTTTGTAAACAGGCTCGGTCCAAGTGACGAGCCGATAGCGGTGACAACACAGATAACGAAGGGGGCGCATGGAAGCTAGACAAACCCACTATCAGCGTATTTATGTAGCTTTAAAAACAGATACAGGTAAAACATTGTGATAAAGCACGTGCAATTACTAAAATGCTGTTCTTTTATTTTCAGGTAACGCATCTTCTTTGTATGCTGTTGAATTGATGTTTCGGGTAAGTGATCTATCATTCATGTAAGTATGAAGTCTATAGGCATACGATCCCGAACTGCTCAATTCGGTACAGAACATGGGCTGACATGATCCGATTTTTTCTTATTTATGATTTATTTATTTTTTTGCACCTGCCATGTTATCTCTTCACCCCCTTTTGGTTGACTGGTAGAGAATGCCTAAGGCATTAAGACCGCCTTTGTACCTTTTTTTGCATAAAGTTTAAATAAATAAATAAATAAATTTATTACTAGCTCTTTCTCATCGCGTAGCCAGCGTGGAGGTCGGAAAATAACAAAAATAAATAAATAAGCAAATCCTTCTTTAACGCAATACAGAGATAAGAAGTTCTATATGTCTACGGTGCACGTCTAACTACGTGCTAAATTTCTTCCAAATCCGTTCAGTTAAGGCGTGATTGATAAACAAACATCCGAACCCGTAAACATACGTTTAGAGTTTCATATTTGTAATATAAGAAGAATAGGATAGTAGGAAGTTAGAGGTATAAAATTAATAACCTACATTAGAAACAAATCGTTCATTACAATAGATTACAGCGACCGACATGTGTTTCATCTGTAAAATGGTAAACAGGAAAATTTTCACACAAGGTAATGTTAAAGACTGATATATAGTAATAGGTGACTACTATACATATGTTTCATTTTAATATGAACGCGGATATTTTCTGCTCCCAAAATTATTCTATTAAACTCCTCATAGTTTGAACCACTGATTACGGTTCGAGTCGCGTGGCTGCGCATCTTTCGTTCTAATTATCAGCACCCGCCCTATAAAGCCCGAGGATGTAATATAAACTCCTCTAGTCGTGCAGCTTAAGACTAAAGAGAGAGACTACCGTATACAAATCCGACGTGCCTTCTCCCTCACTCTGTTGCGCGCCACCCGCTGCAATGTTTGATAGTAATTATCCACCCCGGATAGCTGTAATTGCCCTTTCAACCCTTCTTTGCACATTTAATATTCAGGGTAACAACACCAAATTGCTTACAAAATTTAGATATAGATTATTTGCTTTTTAGATAAGTTAGATGCGGTTATGAATTTTAACTGCAAAGCACGGAGGGGTAAGACGTGACTGATAAGAGAATGGTGCGAAGTACAATACTCGGTGGTAATGGAGTATTGGTACAAAGTGTACCAACTCTCCCCGTAGCGTTTCTCGGGCGCTATCACTTCCTACCATTATCGGGTTGGTACGCAGCGAAACCTGGCCCCTTAACTAATGTCTCCTTTTGTGACCGCAGGGCCGGTTTAATCAGTTGTTTATATTATTGCCAGCAACTGCGCGATTTAATCGTTCGTTTACCGTTTCTCATTGTATCTCGTTGAATGGTAGCGGCTTTTCCACGGCCCTGCGCCATGCGGCTGATAGAAAATTTATAGGGGAAATGTACAACCAACCGGCGATATTTGTTTAGGATTAAGAGATTCAGCTGTGCGTCGAGTTAAACGATAAACAAAAGCTGTGTCACCGCAAACTGCTGTTTGTTTAATTGTACATGCATGATAACGCGCTGACGGGCCCCGACTTCGGGGTTTACAGTTCCAAGAGAAGGCTTAAAATATTGTGTCAGTTTACGCGTACGCCGCAAGAAAGTTACGTGTAAGCCTAGGGATTCCAACCTAAACAACAATTAGGACAGCCTTTAAATTTAATCAGTTGTGGCTTAGTTCGTGGGTGTACCTTAGGATTTAATAAGCGCATTCCGTTTTCTGCAGATCTTAGTTGCAGATAGCATGCTTACAAGGAATAGCAGAAATTCAAATTCACCTCGCTAAAGATCTACACTGAGTGCGCGTTGAAAGCATAGTCTTTTTGAGCAGTAAAATACAGTTTTAAGTTGCAGTTTTCTCGCAAATGAAATGGTGTAATAAAACCGATGAACAGTAATACGCCAATCGAAACACAAAGCGTACGTTTTCCAGTTACGTTGTTTTTAAAATTACCTGGGCTTTATTGAGTAAAATACTGAAAGCATTGCAAACACAGTGTCGCGTGCGTGACAGGGGAAGCAGCGACCGTCGGTCGTCGCGTCGATGTCCGGTGTCTGCTGTGGGGAGGATCGTCCGCGGCGCGCCCGACGCATCCACATAAAGATAATCGAATGTCCGTCCATTCGTTAGTTAATTAAACACGATACGCCCGTCGTCGCGATCCTACCGATTAATGACCTCAATTAAGCTAATCAACTCTTCGCAGATTTACGTTCGTTTACGAATAATGATACGACAACTGTGTCGTCTGTCCCACCCGAGGGAGCTGACCCGATGAGAGACGATTACGGGGCTATTTATAGCGGCTGATGGGTAATATTTTACGCGGCACAACACAAATAGTTGAATTAACAAAATTACAAACACCTGTTTCCCAAATGCTATTAGTCGTTTATCAGCCAGCGTATCATTTGACCAGCAAATGAAGTCGTCTTATATGTTAATCATTAGATTGATGGGATGTTCGTACATACAAAGTATGCATATACATATTCTAATAATAATCTCATTTAAAACTACGGTTATTTTACATGCATAAATATCGGACAGTGACACACAAACGGCAAATGAACGTCTACATAAATTAATTATCTGAAGCCTCGCTCATACTGATTAAATGTGTTAAAAATGTAAGGTCTCATCAACATAATAAATTGGTTTCCGACCTCTGGTTCAAACCTTAGCTTAACGTAAAATAAAGTTAAAAATTAGTGTTTGACATCGAAATCAAGGCAGGGGGAAATCTCGCCCACAGGAATGGCGGCAACAAATTATATATTTAAGCACCAAGTGGTTCAAGATCTAGAAAACCAGAAATCCTAATGTCACATAACGTTAACAATTTATCGTGGTAGTTCTCACAACGCGTCCCCACACGTTCTCTAATTCCGTCCATTGAATTCAAATTGAAGAGTAAAATGTCCGGACATTGGACTAGCTGCCGTGTATTGGAACCGAGCGTTTTAGCTAATAACTTAATTCCTCTGGGATTGGGCATGTGTGTCGGGCGATGTGACCTGTGTTTTGAACGGCGAAAAACATTATCCTATTATACGCGTCATACTTTGCATACCCACATTGATTTTTTATAGATACAGATATGCTTATTTATGTTACTGTTTACACTAGGATTTTTTGCTGAATTGACTTAGTGGTGATATCAGAGAGCACAAAGGTTTTGAGGTTTCACATAGTACCTATTGGTCTTGGCGTCTGTTAAACATAAAAATGTCAATTTTCTATTTCAGACTATACTATGCGCAGACGTTAGTACGCCGTATCACATTAATACATAAACAATTACGCTCTTTAATTTTTTCAATGCCTTAGGTAGGTATGTCTTTGTAACATGTTTCCAGAAAGCACGAAGCTTCACATACCTACTTTTCTACCTATGCCTGTACTTGCAGCAAGTCGCGTGACAATGACTTAAGGAACTAAGGGTAAAAGTTTTATTCTGATGCCTTTTCAACGAAGCGATGTTATTTGGTGTAAGTTAAACGAAAAAGAGAAATTTTAATTGAAACAGTATTTGAAGTCCACTTTTATGATGCAGCAAAATATTAACGACTCAAATGTTTCTCCTTACAACATACAAAGTTTCTACTTAGTTGAAATGGGCCTCAAGCTGCACGTTATTGAATTGGCTCGGCTACTCCATTTACTGGGCGAGTCATGAATATTCCTCATGTGCAACATACTCGTACGCTCGTGAGTTTCGTTTTACGCCATTTAGCTGTTTAGAGCAACGGCAATTCTCTGCGAATTGAAACGCGGTAATGACCATTGTAGGCGCCTAGCGTAAACGCTCTTATTTGCATCGAAACGTGTTCTAGTGCATTGCTTTCCTCGTCCCGTATTGCAAGTACTAGGAATGCGGCCAGTTTACTACCTAGTTGATTGCTTATGTTTTAGTGGGAGAGGAAATCTGGTTTAATATGTAAAAAGCAATTTAGAGCTTCGACGAATCCGATTAGAATCCGTTGCGAATCGTAGTTCAAAGCCAAATTGCTCCTTTATCTCCACAATTGCCAATTAGACTGTAAAACGCTTGGTTTTTAGCGTTTGAATGAATAGTGACTACGTTATTACGTTTATCGCTACTGTCATGCCTTAGCGATTATTATTTTTAGATAGAGCCCACCTCAATCAATATTATGTTGCGACTTTTGCCCCATATATTGGCAACCTTATCTTTACACGTTCGAGTGCACTCATAATTTCTGCTAGCAGGGTGTAACGGTTGGATCATCTCCGCGTTCCGTGCTCAAAGGGATCCATCATGTTCATCAGCCACCATAAATTGAACTGCCTTTCCCCTCCCGCGTTCCACTTAAGAGGAAGCTAATGATGGTTGTATCTGAAGTGTCGGAGTTCCCGTTCCATTGGTTCCTTATATCGTGCAGTCGGAGCCCATCGCAGTCGACAGAGATTAATCGACCGCCGCCTCAGAAGGTCGTATTAGCTATAACGGCATCCGGAAAATTGCTCGATTTTTCCACTCACGCCCCTTGTTGCCGCTCTTGCGTCTACATATTGACAATGAACCGTGTACGATACAATATAAACCTTAACACTTAGTTAACTGCTACACAAGTCCGCAAGTATATCTAATACACCATTGTTTAAGTTCTAAACTAGGTTAGGTTTTGTATGCTTAATGTTTTATCAAGATTGTTTGTTTATGCTTAAATGTAGTTCCAGGAAAGTGGATTACTGGTTGGAGAATTTGTGTAGGCGTTTCATGAGTAGTCGCTACATATTCGTATAATACCTGACGGATTATGCCAATTATAATTTAATGCCGAGCTCTGATATTATCTGCATGAAATCACATTTGGTAAGTACAAGGCATAAAATGTTAGATATCCTCTATATCTAACATCTTATGCCTAGTACCAATAAAAAGTAACTATTGTTAAAGTATCGGTTCTTTATTTGTCCATTATGTTGGTTCAACAAAACTGTTTCCTTGAAATAATTTTATGTGTTTCGCGGAACCACGTACTCTCCGATTCATTCAGCTTTTCTCCGAGTACCTGATTAGCGTTAATTCATTTAGTATCAACGAAGCTTGATGGCTATAAAGGCGTGAAGAATACCGTGGCCATCATTTGCCGCGTATATTTTCTTTCACCATATTTGCGGTTTACAACAGCCTAGTCCCGTCACTTCCTTAAATTTTCATCGAACGACAGTAATATCGTCATGGGAATTTGTTACGCCAATTTTTATAAATCTTTTTATTACTTGGGTACTTACTGTGGGGCAAATTGTAAAATATGGTCGATTAAACGCGTGATTTACTCCCCCGTTTGGTTGCACACTGTGAGGATTCAACTAGGAAATTACCTTACACCGAGAAATGATACTGAATGGATCCTAAGCTTATTATAATTCGCGCGGTGTGTCCGCGTTTTATAAGATGTTTATGATAGCTGTAACCGCGAGTTATACCAGCACTAAAGTAACAAGTATGATTGTTTAAATTGGATTTTTAATTTGAGTTACTACTGATCGTAAACTTCTTGCTGGTTTACGAAACTTCCATCGATTTATTTACTTAATAAACGGAAATGTATAGACATCGAAATTTAAAATGTTTGAAATTTCCACATCAATATGTGAGATTCTCTGCTTGAATACTGTCATCTGTTTTATTTTCCTAAAGTAGAAAATTTAGAAAAGGTTTTCCTATTTTGAGGCGATGCAATAAAATCTATCGAAAAATAATCGAAAGATGCCAATGTGAATTCATTTTATGCAGTTATTCGAAGCTCTTAGCTGTAATCGTAGCTTCAAAGCGAATATCTTTAGACGATACATTTACGGCAGATCATTTCACTTCTCGTGAAACCCTAAAGTGCAGCTCTTAAATAGGCGGACACTTTGGCGGCCTGTGTCTTTGATAGGTGAATTATTCTAGATAGATACCCATAAAATAGGTGTTGACGACATGCAAATATTACAAGATTATGTGACAGGGAAATGACGTCAACGCCACCATAGGTACCTACTTACTAGGATCATAACTTATTTCTCATGTTTAACTGCTGCATGCATTATATGCATATATGCTATGCTTCAAATCTTCTTTATTTATTACCTACTATACATTTTTTTATATAATTCCACTCCCCATTAAACACGCTCTTCACCCTCGCAAACAACGTCCCCAAGAATAAATATTGATATTATTGTTAATTATTTATTTTTAATTGATGTCAATCACAATTTATACAGTAGCAGATTTTTTCTGACTTCGTTGTTGTCATCATTCTCACTTATACTATACTGTACGAATTGAGAGCATTTGTTCTCGCTATATCGCTAGTCTCGTGGCCCAGGTCTTATTATTCACTGAACGTTTCTTCTTTTGTGTCCGGAGCGATATCAATCTGCGATCGTCGGCGCGTAGTGACGCCTAGGGCTTCGTCTTCACCTATCTACGTGTAATTGCGATGCTCTATAGGGCGAGACTGGTTTTACTGCTACACATACCTAATGCCCATACTGAGAACGTGTAAGTCCGTCCGTCTGCCAATTAATTGCCAGCCACAGTGACCAGTACCAACGCCGAAACTATAAATTTTGCCTCGTGATGACCGTGCGATATATCTTTATTGAGTAGAACATGTTATCAACAACTTTATTCGTTTTTTAACATACTGGACGTTTTTATTCGACTTTTACAATACGCGTTGGATTCGCCAACGTGTTTAACGGGCCAATATTTCTTGCATTTTAACAACGGCCAGTGTTAACATTTTTTTATCTAATAGACTCAGACCGAAAATGTTTAACTTCACTTTGAAATAAATTTGAATTAACGATTTTAATCTTTGTCTCCCACAAGATAAATCTAACCAGAATTTCATTTAATCAACATTTATTTCCGTAAATCGTGTTCTGGAGATCTTTTAATGGGACATAAAACTAAGAATTCTCCTTGTTTTATGGTTGTACGTGTATAACAGCACTTTATGCATTCACTAGTCAACACATAGCGTGAATTGCAAAAGAGTATCACGTTTCCCATATATTTATTCGTTTGTGAGCCTGATGATTTTGAGGAGCAGTTTGCTAGCGAAAAATCCAGCGAGTCCGCCGTGTGACGTGTGCATTTACATACAAAACCGCGGCCATGACCGGTTCAAAGATAGCGTGGCATATCTAATCGGTGGACGGCTGTCAATCAGTGTCTTGACAAGCCTTCGCGAAAGTAACATGTTCTGGATCACTGGTCACTTGATCCAGATTAATGTTTAGCTGTAATTTGGCTAACGGTTGCCCATTGCTTATTGGAATGTTGAACTATCTGACTGCTATAAAGTACTGAAATTGTACCTGCTCGTTGATTATCTTTGAAAACATCACAGTTTATCAGATTCAGTTCTTAAATCAGATACATTAAACAGATTGATTATAATGATTACCTACCATTCAAAGTTGTCATGTAAATCTTTGCAACTTATAATGTTCACATTAAAGAGAAAAAAAAGAAATGTGTCAAAAAATAATAGGTCTGTCTGTCTATTCCTTGAATGATGAATGATTTAAATATTCTTCAATTTTAGGGAACAACTTGATTCACAGAGCACAAACTTGAAATCTACAGGTTGATGTCTGAGACACGCCTGTAACTGCCGGACACAACTTACACAACTTGGACATTGTTTGACTAATAGGGAACCTTAAACTTTGAGTACGAGTCCATGACATGAAATAGTACAGAAGGTTAGTATAAGACTAACAATTGCGCACACAGAAACACGCACGCACGTACGTATGTTTTAACTTACATGGGTCGAAATTGTATATGTTCAGTGCTTATACATATTGTTTATACGTGCACAAGCTCGGAAGCACCTTTTTTCACTCAGAGACAAAGTGCACATGCATCATTTCTACACTCATAATAAGACAAACACATGAATGAAAACGTGTACTTTGGCGAGTGCGAGCGCTCTCACGACTGTCATTCATTGGTTAAGCATCATCTTACGAACGTTTCTATGTGTACATATGCCTATTTTTGGTCATCGTATGAAGCCAGGCTTCTATGTCTATCTATTATGTGGTTCCTAGTCCATGAGTCCACTTTCCCATATTGAAGTTTTGACGAGCCCCGGGCTCAATTGTTTGATTTGAGATATGCTATGGGTAATAAAGGAGTATTGAGAAAGTTGGTTTATCGTACAATCGTAACGTGTTTACATCGACCGCGTTTTATCTTAGATCGAACAAATTACTATATCGGTTTGATGGGAATTTATTTTTTGAAGTTCAAGTATGAGTGCTCATAGTTAGTTAAGTCATCATAGCATGTGCATTGATCTTTCAGACCATAAAGCTGATTGTGAAAGATGATTGCCAAATGCCAGTCCTAGGTGTAATATAGGTAAACTACGTACCTAATTATCTACCTAACAGCATCCGGGAGTATAAATTCTGTAACCTTTTTAAAACAGCTTAGTATACGGCTTTGTTTTTTCCGAGAACACTCTTTTTCACAACAATTACTTAAATATGTGCTTTGGTTAAACTACAAAATGTGAAATGCTGGAGCAACACATTCACAACGGTCAAACAATTTGTCGTGCTGACGTTACCGGGACATAACTCTCTGGGGGCTATTTTGCAAGCCGTTAAAATGGTGCATAAATGTACGTTTGTTAAATTATGACTCGTATCCGATCGTTAAGAAGTATTTTTCCCATTCGCATATTGTTATAAACCAAAACGATAAACGAGTCCGCATGGCTGCGAAATATGCAGTAGGTACCTACTAACGGAATATTTGAAATTTGTGATTATTACGAATTGATCAATGACATGCAAACTGAATAGAGAACAGGCTTAGGACAGCAACACAATGGAATGCATGCGATAATCTATCGACGCTTCACAAATAAGCGTTCGCTGCATATTTCGCGGACAGCGCCACAGCACTAGGACGGGCCGCTAGTACAGTCGCGTAAAACGATAAGCCCTGTGATTTATGACTTATAAACGTAACACTTCCGCAGGCTTAGCACGCTAGATTTACACAACAATGCCTGACTATTCTGTAGTACACTACAAAAGGTCGCGCACAAACCAGTCGTTCTTCGTTCCACAGAACTATTCATTCATTCGTTAATTCTATTTATGAATGTCATAAAGCCCGGCGCGCACTACCGGACAATCTGCAGCCAATACAGACGTGCAGCGTGACATGTTTATGTGTAATTGTGGTACATAATGGTATACCAACGTCGTATCGAGATTTATCGCGTCTTCTAAAGGTGATCTAATATAATGGTATTCTTAATGTACATAAAACGTTTAATGAGTGTAAACATGCGTATGACAAACACCGCCGGGAGGTTTGCTTACTCGTTAATTAACTTATACGTGAGCCAACAATAAATCTACAAAATAAATAGCTTATCATAATAAAACAAATAAAGCGATTGTGTTTTGTGTATATAGAGAAGTAATGAGCGAAACGCTATTTTATTGTTGGTTTAGACAGTCAATAATTTATATTTATGTACATGTATTTATAGTTATGGTTTTCTTAATTAAAGAACATGTTTGATTATATCTACGTCTAGATCAATCAAAACAGAATGATTCAATGGTACTTAGAAAGAGACTTAAATGTCAATTCTCGTGACTAAAATATTCAATATTATTTATTTAATGGAAAGCCAACAGTTATGCTTAGAATGAATAAAAAAATGGAGAATACTACATTAATCCAATTTTCATAACATATCAAACATCTACTCATATTCTCATCTCAGCGACAATTAACAAGTCAAGAATGTAGATAAAGAGATATTTTTAACAGATTGAGACTGAAATTGAATATGATCTTTATAATAGGCAACACTAAAAAAATACCAACAACACTTTTTAATATCGTAAATATAGCATTGTCATCACATTCCTTCTGGCAAGCCGACTAAGATGAATTATAGGAAACGGTAAACTGAAATAAAATAAATAGTGTCACTTTGAAACTGTCCCGACTCACTCCGGAGTAGTGATAGCGCAGTTAAGTTACAAAGCTTTTTCTCAATTTCTTCTTTTCTCATGTCGACTGACCAGGGCGTTGTGGATTGAATGATGTAGAAGCTGATGCCGAAGAATAAGTTGAAATGGATATTGTCTTTCTTTCTCATAAAATATAGTAGTGACATCGACGAAGAGAATAGGTACTTGCAAATCTTCTCTCGCCAAAATTTTGGTCACGGCTGCAAATATTAATGGAGACTAGCTATGATAGTATACAAGTGTGTGCTCCAACACATGTACTTTTCCTTTCCCCTCACTCCTATAGTCCGATGAGACGGCAAACAGACACGATTGAGTAAAAGATCAGACGCAGGGCCAACGGCTTTATTTTTGTTATGTTTTGCTTTCCGAGGCACTAGAATGTCGCACCACCAAGTTTCAAACGCGCAACTGCTACTAAAAAAATCCTAATAAAAAAACCCAATAACAGTGCCTAACCTAAAAATCAAGCCCCACGCTCAGCATTCCTGCTTACCAACAATGAGACCAATGGGAAAGCCAAATAAACAGATCAGCAATAAGGTACCTTAATAAAATGCTAACGTAAATAAAATTGTGGCTTATGATTGTTTCGTTAACAACATGCTTACCACCACCAGTGATAGCGTCAGCGGTTTCAATAAAATTTCCTTTATAAATTAATCCGTAGACTTCCGTCTGCGTGGCGGTTAGCCGCAAATTCGAAACATACCTACCTAGGTTAACTTTATTGAAACTACTACCAGTCGGGGTTATATTTGAAATAAGTTGAGGTGTTTACTCTCTTTCTAAAGGGGATATACAGGTATTTGCGAGATTTTTAAGAGAATTTTCCAGACTCCACGTTCCGAATAAAAGTACTCTATTCATATTTTGGTTAATAACGAATTGTGTAACTCGAATAAATTTTATTGACTGTATTTTTAAATCTTGCAAGAGATTATGATTTACTTTTATTTTTAAATCAATTTATGTATTTTAGAGGAAACTGACCAACCACGAGATTGATATTAGTTTCCTTTTCCCACAAAATTTTTAGCTTAATTATGTAATTTAATAAATAACTGACTGCCTCGTTGGTTTAGTTGTTGCAAGCGCGACTGCTGTGCATTAGGTCTCGGGCAAAGTGTTATTGGGTTTTTCCATTAGAAATTTCTCAGTACCAGCCTCGGAGTCTGGACTGGTGCCCGGTTGATGGCAATAGGCTCGCTATAGGCGGCTATTACATGGGACTAAGAACATAACTGGCGAAATGTGTTTGTACTAGGTACTTAATGGCACACCTCTGCCTAACCCTTCGGGGATTACAGGCGTGATGTTATGTTATTTATTTGGATGGAGTGCGCTGACGGAGAAGTCGGCCAAATAAACAGTTGATACTAATGGTACTTACCATGGATAAAGTAATCTAGTTGATTAGTCGACAAAGGTAGGTTGTCTTGTTGCCCGTTCTGAAAGACCCCACTCCGTAACCTGCAGTATTCAATGAAAAATACTATCATTATATTGAACTGCTTTTGATACGTTATACTGAACTCCTCACTTCATCCACTTCTTCTCAATTTTGACGACGTATTGCCTTCCTATGTCAACTCATCTTAAGTTACGCTTCCACCAGCTATGTGCGAGGATGCGTAGCGGAGAATGTTTGTGAAACTAACAGATTACAGCGCTAGCTTAGATCAAGTTATGAAAATGAAGCGCTGTAATGGATTAGTTCCACCCACATCCCTCGCTACGCATCCTCGCACATCTCTAGTAGAAACACAGCCTTATAGCCACGTTTATACTAGGAGCTGAAGAGACTATCTTAGTTGTATTACAGTCATAATACCTTATTAGCCGGTTATTATCAGTGTTTACTAAAGCAACAAGATCTTATCTCGCAAAGATAGCCTTAACAACACAAGAAGTAGTAAACTCGAAGATTAGACTAAGTTACATCATTATCAACGTAATTTTCTAAGTGCCTAAACCAAAACTTGAAAAGGAAATTCATGCTACTTAGAAATGCGCGTAATCAAATTTTCAGGAGCTTTTGTAACCTAAATGGCTTTGGTCGACTTAGCGGAGCAAAAACCTGCTTAGTAAGATTGGCTAGTTACCTAATGTAATGGATAACACTTCTAAAGACGCCGCCAGCATTATATCTTCGGAGTAATGTACTTATAGCCACTAAGGCTATTTAGTTCGCCTAGATTCTACTAAACACTAAGACCTGAGGTACAGTTATCGGAAAACGCTTTGCCTTTATTTTTGTTCCGAGAATGTAACTAAGTTTGTATTTATAAGAATGAAACCTTTTTGTCTTAAATCTGTGTAGGTAGGTAGTACCTACTCATTCAATATTTAAGGCTAGGGTAGGTACCTATGTAACAATGTGAAGGTTCTCTACGCTGTGTTCACATTGGTGCCGCTAGAGAATAATAAATGAAACGTTGTTTACAAGAGCTTACAAATACAATACTGGTACCTTTGTAAGATTTCTGAACGAACTCATAGCAGCAACGAAATTTTCCCTTTCAAGAATGTGGCAAATTGCAGCTGACAACTAAGCGACTAAAAACCATCTGGCAAGAAAACGTTATTTTAGTCGTAAAAACAAAGAGCTTTTACATTTTGATGATTTTACGGCCCAGGATGAGGTAGCGAGATGACCTGGATGCGTATTACAAGGGCTGGCTTCGAGGTGGTGGGGTAAAAAAGCTCTTGGAAGGCTCTCAAATGGGATAGTGTAGGTAAAAAAAAAGAAGGCGGGCAAATTAAACTCATCACGTGCAAGTTAAATGTTTTGAAACTGAACAGGCCAAGATTTATTCGATAGTACCTACTGGGTACCAAATTAGCACACATACTGAAAGTCAAAAGTAATGATCCTAAAATCACATCATCTCGAAATTAGTCAAAATTACCTCAAAATCGATATCAACAATTATTATTTCCGTAATTGGCTATCATCCTGCTGTGTGTCTAAATTTGGAATATTAAATGTTATTTTTCAAAGCTCAAGAGGACTTTATTAGTGAAATAATCAACTGCTGCTCAGTGCCGCCATGTTTACTTCCCTAAATAACAGTAAAATCTCTTATCCTTTGCACAATGTGTCGCGATGCAAGATATTATATTTGTTCTCAAAGTATTCAAGTAATAATCGCGTCTTCCCTGTTCGCTTTTGTTCGTTTGCGTCCCTTACCCTCGGAACGGCAAATATTTGCTGAGATACTGTATATTGAGATGCGTTGTCTGCTACGTTTAATAACGTAGGAGTTTCCTTATTCAAACATGCTACATATTAATTTACATATTAATGCCCTCCCGTATTGTTTAATTAGTACTGTGCGAGAACAACTACACTGCTCTATTGACACTCAACATGTTTGTTTATTTAATAAACTAGTATTTTACCTACGTAACTTGAGTCCTAAATCAGTATTCAAGGATTTTAGAATATTTTTTGCGACATACGCAATAAAATACCTATCTATTTAAAAATAAACCCGTATTAAGAATAACGAACAAAAATGCGTAAAGATAAAGAACATTTCGAAGCCTCAAGAGATCGTTATTAAAACCAAACATGCAAATGGAATCTTTTAAATTTATTTAAACCAGTCTGTGCAATTTTATTTCTACAAACATCCATAAACAGCACGTAGACATAAACCTACAAACCATATTCATAATAGACATAAAGTAGAACATAACAAACATCAGTGATACTCCGCATGAGCTAACCCTTTATCGCCACAACTTTATTGGTATAGTCGTGAGATCTTCGATTTGCGTGCGAGCCGCGGTCCGGTCCCGACCGACCTGACATCCAACTGACGTGCTGATTTACAAGGCAAAAAACCTTTTTTGTCTTTCATGACATACGTCACACGATGGAGACGTCCGAACCGATGCGACGATCTGATTTCGGCATCTTTTTAAACCCTTCGTCCGTCCTTTCGCACGTCATGAATCCACACGTAAGCGGCAGGACATAAGAATGGTAGCTATGTGGAAATAGAATCTATTTTAATAGACCATTTCAATTCTAATACAATCCTAGAGTCTATACAAATAAAGTTGAAAACGCCTAGTTTCATGCCAGATTTCTCGCCTTGATTGTTTGAAATAGAAGTTTAACTTCGCTACAAATCAACTACTACAAGTTCACAAATCTACTTAGTACTATTGTTCAAGTGGAGTCAGATTGAACAATAGGCTGTTTAAATCGCTAGAACATCCAGTGAAGTGCTTTTCACTTAATACGATTTTTTGCAAAGTGGTATTTATTATTGGTTATTGTAACATTAATATTTAACCAAGCTACCGTTCCCTATGTCTCGAGTGCCTCTCGGAATTTGCACTAGGTAGTAGTTAATTAATTTATAGTCAAGTGGAGGATGAACTGATTAAGTAAACAATGTCGACGATGCAGTGTTAATTGTGTAGGGTTCGATTATCGGATTGAGATACAATGGTAATTGCCTAGTTGGTCCCCATTTACCTACGTGAATGTCCATTTGTGCCTTTAATTAGGTACTGTTTCAATTTTTCTTTTGTTTCTACTTGGATATTTGAGTAGACTTATCGTTAAAGATCTTATTTGAAGCTTATTAGTATTGCTCAAAACAAAATTACTTACATTCAAACAAATAAAAATTTACAAAATTTTTATAATAATATAATAAAATTAATATAATAACATTTAGTAAAAGTACATTATAATCGAGAATTGCTTAACTTTAGGTTTTTGCTTAGTAAAGTTAGTTTAAAAATCAGTTGATCCACTTTTATGTTCCCATAACTCGACTAAACGTATGTAGCATCTGACTTTTCTTCTCATAATGATGCTCTTTCATCTTCGACTGTTCATAATGATGAGTACAATGACCTCTTTTCAGGTTTCTGATAAACAAAAATGAGCTTGTATTTTATAAAGGGAACTGACATAATTATGAAGAATATTTCAATAAAGTTTTTTGATAAAATGCACCCGGTTTACTAAAGTTGTGTAATTTAAAAGTTCACATTATTTTTCTGTTAACCTGCTACGATTAGTAAATGATACTGTCAGCAAGAAAAATATTGTCTCAACATTTTTACTCGGTAAACCAATTAAATAGGAACGTTACGAGACTGCGGTCACTTTGTACTGAATGGCATCGAGATGTGTGTCCGCGGTGCGTTTATTATCTGATATCTCTTAAGTAGTGTCACGTTGAATAAAATCATTGGCGTGTAGCCGCCGCGGGTCGCGGATGAGTGATCTACTTATAAATGGCCACTTATGGCGACCACAAACAAATTACTAAATAAAAGAACAAGCGTTGGCTCCCTACTCGTTGCGTTCAACTAACTAGGGACCGTGTTCAGACTACGTTTAAAGGATGTTGCACAATGGCTCCAAACTTTATTGCATTCGATGTGTGCATTTGACAGTATTTTAATTTATTCTATTTTTAAATTCTTTTTCAGAAAACAAATAAAACGCTATTTCTATTAAGCTCTAGAATCCGTCAGGAATTCTTTTGGACAACTGGTTTTATTGCGGGACATATTTCATCATTTTTTTCTTTAAATTCTTCCTCATTTTGGGCTCTGCACGCGCTTTTTAATTAGCTTAATAAAACGTTTCGTCACAGAAAGTAATTTTCGTTTATTAATGGTATTTTCCTTATTACTTTCCGAGTTTTCCTTTTCAAATTAGGTTAATTAAATCATTAAACATTTTTGTGAGGGAATCCTGTACTTTTCCAGTATAAGGTTAATAAAAACGTACTATGTACAAGAATCAATTGACCCAATAAGTAAAGAACCTTTAAAGGTATAAATATAATATATATTACAATAAGTAAAGAACCTATAGGTACCTATAAAAATTATTTTATTAACTCATGAAATATTTTTTGCGTACACTGTTGAATATCGCAAAGGGCCATCGGAGATGTTTTTGCCTGGTAGCGATTACAGTACGCCGCTCTGATCTTAGAAGTGGGTTGGGTTACGACTAGCTTTATTGGCATTTGTCCGTCCGCCAGCCAAGGCGTTCTTAAAAAACACCACACTTGCAATTGCCTCTTTGGCGTACGAGAGTAAAGTTAAATACATGTCCATATACGAACTCGTTGCAATTGACTACACCTAACAACAATTTAAATTGATTAAAATTTACGACTTATTTAGCCATTTACGACAACAGTTTACTTGATATTAAAATCACGTTACTAACGTGACGATACGTGATTTAGGATTCATCGATCGAACTGAGTAACGACATCCTTACCCTTGAATAACTTGTCTTTTATCTGAACATCACATGCGATCGCAATAAAACTGTCAAATGGTATATTCTTGATATGACAGATACGATATCTCCATTAGCTCGCACACCGTCGTCGTCACGACACATTACAAAGAATAAAAATACGTATCACGAATTTGAAATAAGTATTACGAGGTTCATATACTCAATACTGGTATACTGCAGGCTGTAACATCGGGAGCTCGGCGGACACGATCATAAATTAAAAGCCATCATATTTGTTTTTCGAACGAGCAAGTAAATAAAATTCCGATCGACGGAGCGTAACTTTGCGCGGTACGTAATCAACAGTTTTATTCGTCGATTCCGCTGCCTTGATTTCGGGCTTCATCCTTGTCGCGGATCGAGACCGTTCTTCATTTGAATATCTTTCGCTTCGGATTCACTGTTGATGCTGATTAAAACCAACACGTTCAAGATATTTCGTTGGTGGTTATATTGATTTTATTTCGAACCTTTCTTTTTTTTTCTTTTGTTTCGTCTGGTTTGTCAATAGTCACTCGCAGACAGGCTAGTTAAAAGTTAAAGTGGAGGTCAGTAATTAACAGGCGAGATCAACAAGCCGCTCAATGCTAATAGGGCCTTTCCACGTCAAAGGGCTAAAAGGCGTTGGAGCGCGTCTGTCCGAATAATGACCCAAGCTGTAGTCCCTCCCTGCTCGGCTGCCGGAGTGCACGCCGCGACCTCGCCCGACCCTCGTCAAACGCTCGATTAGTCTAACGTATATACACTAATTATATTTTTTTACGATTTATTCGTTTCTCAATCTTTAGTCGTTTACATTGACGACGCACGTATCTTTGGCATCTCGCCCACGCGCATCACTATCCAAACTTAATTTCCATACGTTGCTTGTCAACTTATTTATTGTATGCGACAAAAAGGGATGGTCGTTAATTTTATGGTCTTTGGGTATTTGAGTATCCGTGTCGTCGTTTCGGGTTATGAAGACTGTGTCTCGGGGGACCGTCGATAATCTTTGGCACAGGCCTAACTCACGCCGCATATGACAAGAGGAACATGACATTTGGGTCCCTAAGTGTTATGAAATGCTAATTAATACGTTACGATATGAATGATAGGGGAATTGCTGCCGAATCGAGTTGTTCAGTGGTAATAGAGTGCATTAATATTAAAACTGACAGCACACTTTATTTTAACAATCTTTTTCGGACTCATTTCATTACAATAAAGGTGCCAGTCTTTATCAAAACCTTGCATGGATTCCATTTTAAGATTTTGATGTGGTGTCGTCATTAATCTCAGTTTCATTCGAGTCTTGGTTTACGTTTATTGCGAAACAGATAATACAGCCACGCCACACAATTGTTATGATGTAATGGAATAGCTAACGAACGACCTACGGTCACACTAATAGTCGAGTCTATTAGTGTGCATTAACTATAATAGTCATTATTAAACCAACAATAGGAAAATATGACGTCATAAATTTTAACGTACAATACTGAATGCCATTAAAAATCTGACTTGTATAACCAAGAGTTTACGATGTCGCCCTGTTGGTATTCCAAAGTAATCCCGTTTGATAAAGTTGACTATAAAGTCTAATAATAAAATTTTAGACCTAATTCGTTTTTGTGAAAACACAATTTATTACGCACGAAATACGAAAAGGCTCGTAAAACAGACCGCCTGTTATTAAGTGACAAATCGCTGGATTTTGTCGCAGTCGACAGTCATAAAGTCACAATAATGGACAAATTATACACTGAAAAGAAATGTTTACTCGACATTATATTTCAAGCTGTTGGCTCTATTGCTTACAAGCAGCATGCGCGTAAAAAATGCACAAAATATTGGATGACATGTAACTTTGAGCACAGAAAACTCTTGAACCACAAAACAAGCATTACCAGTGACAGTCCTCGCAGTTCACAGTGTTGGAATATTTTAAAATAATGATCTCATTGTCAGGTTTTCTTATAATAGAATGGCATCCAAAACAACAAATTAATTTTCAAGTTAAGTATTTTTTTATATAGAATTTGTTCATATTTTATAGCTTAGCTTCTGGCAGAGACTTCGTCCGCATGGTTTTTTCATCTGTGTTAAGTTACATCTTTGAGTACTGCTCCAACTATACTATTCCTCCTGAATCTGGCTAACATATGAACCTATATCTGCAAAAATATTTTTTCTAATCTGACTGGTAGTTACAGAGATTAACTTAATCAATTAAAGTAAAAAAATATCTTTTTAACTTTATTCAGTAAGATATGAAAAATAAATTCTCTTCTATTTACCTATTAGCTCATAATAACAGCTTATGTTAAAATTTAACTTTTTTTTTTTTAATCAATAAAGAACTTTCATTCAACAAGTAGTTCCTGTAAGGACCAGAATGCATTATACGCATAAATCATACACACAGCAGACCCATAGCTGAACAAATATCTGTAGGCCATACAAACGTTTGTCTCTTTGCGGAATTCGAACCCGCGACCCCGACGCGCAAGCTGCATACTGTACCGCTTTGTCATTATTATTATCATCTATCCATACTAGTATTACAAA
This sequence comes from Hoplodrina ambigua, assembly GCA_949774945.1. NCBI lineage: Eukaryota > Metazoa > Arthropoda > Insecta > Lepidoptera > Noctuidae > Hoplodrina > Hoplodrina ambigua. The sequence goes on from OX458973.1 coordinate 8,975,145, forward strand.
TGCAAAAGATACTCTGTACGTCTGTCTGTTACGCTTTCACAACTAAACCACTGAACGGATTTTGATGAAACTTGATACATGATAAGCTTGAACCCCAATAAAGGACATAGGCTACTTTTTATTCGACTTCGTCTGCGTCCGTGACAGCCAACATTTACGCGGACGAAGTCGCGGTCAAAAGCTAGTTAAACATAATTACGTAAAAACACAAAAAGATCATTAAAACTGATCCAACACGAGCGTCGCGCGTCGGTCCACATGAAAAATACTACCCGAAAAATGAATGATTAAAATTTTAATATTTAAATAGTGAATTACTCCCCTGTTTGAATAATTAGCAATCGAATGGACGACGGAATCCAATTGTTTTGTTTGTCAATTCAATTGTTAATTTATCATTCGTATGTCATGTCATCAATTGTTTTCAGTTTATCGAACAATTTCCATTAAGTTTGATTATATAATTCATTGTTTTATTAATTTTATGTGTTCTAAGATTTATTACACATGTTTGAAACGATGTAACTTTTCGTAAATATATGTAATGTTGTGATAGCAACTCTCTTCTTAAAATTTATAGACTCCATTACTCTTTTTGCTACATTTAAATGAATAAAATACATAAAATAATTTAATTTAATGTCTGCGTATTTAAATACCGTACAAGTTGTTCACATTGATCGTGCTCACTAAGCGTTTCGGCCGTCCTTTGTTTTCAGTTTGGCACAATTCACGAAATATACCTACTTGTACTTTAATTACAGCTATTTGTGTTCACCGCCACGTAAAATTATTCAAATTACGCTTAATTTAATGTTCTTTAAGCAACGAATTGCCACGTATTTTTTCCCGCCGTCGTGTTAATGGGCCGATTCCCGAATTAAAATCGACAATCGTAAATTTTGCAGTACACAATGTTACATAAACAAAACTTATCTTCAACAGTTATGGCCCGCGTTGAATTATAATTTCATTTCACGCAAATACCACGTCACACATTTATTTCTTATCTCCTGGCTTAAATTTCAGCCGTAAAACCAAATATTTACCTATCTTTACGATGGCGTTCACAATGCACGATTTTGTTTCATTGTACAAAACATTTTTTTCCTAAATACTGTTCAAAATCCAAGAGCAAGTATTTGAAGCTTAGACCATTGCATAAAGCAAAAATTCCACACAAGACCACAAAGCCAAATTGCTAAAGCGGTTCTAAAACTGTCGACAATGAGAAGTTCCATAGGGGTGCATGTATGTACTAACATAACATGCATAACGTGGTTCCGTACGCAGATATATTTTCATTCCTTTCACTGGATGAGCTTTGTATTGCAGCATTAGCTTCAAGGACACAAGCATCCTATCTACCGCTTGAACTGGTAAGCAAAATCTTATTTGGGAAGAGTAAGGATTTACTTTGTTACGGTTAGCGTTTTAAGCGAGTCAATGTTTTTACTATAAAATTTAACAGGATAGACATACATAACATCACGCCTGTAATCCCCGAAAGGTTGGGCAGAGGTGTACCCATTAGTACACCCATTACATGGGTCTAAAAACACAACTGGCGAAATGTGGGTGTACTAATGAGTGTACTAACAGGATAGAATCAAATATAATAGAAATATAATTTTGAGCGGTGCCTCCAAAATTTAATATGAGTTTTCAACTGAGACGCACATGGCGTAAAAGACTAAAACAAAAAACAGAGCAAGAAAAAAAAATACTTTGTGAAATGCAAAAAATCATTTTCGCTAAAAAAACAAGCCACGCAAAAATGGCCGTACACACAAGTCACATCTAGAGGTTGTAGGGCACGTACCCACAGCGGTCGCCAGTCGGTTGCCCGAGGGCACCGATTTTCAGAGTATTTTCCATGTGGTACGCTGCGTCGCTATCGCCAATTTTAATTCTACTCCCACCCCAATGGCCGCCGGTATCCTAGATTCCACCATACAATGAGCTGCAGCGCTGAACTTTTGCCATTTAACTCGCATACCGTACGCTTTTGATATTTCACAAAGTTACTCAATCCTTAATGCGATACTCGGAAACTTGTGTGGGATGTATTTAGAATGTTTCAATTGTAACTTCTTCGTTTCATGTGTGTAAAATGCAAATACCTTATTCCAAATACTTGCGATCGACAGTTAACATTCGAGATAGAATTCTACGGTACGGTGAACATTATTATCTGTTTTGTATGGAAACTTGCATTGTACAGTTGTACAAAGAACAGTATTTACATGACATGTTATATACAACCTGTTGGTACATGTTCCGATTCTTGCTTAACATCACCGTGGTCGGGTATTATTAATAAAGTAACAGGAAACAACATTTCTTTTTAGAACTCCTCCAGACAATATTTGAATTATTTCCTTGTTCATGAGAAACGTCTTAAAAGAAATATAGCCATCTATTTCTCAGTGTTTCTGCCTAGGGGTAAGCTTTATGTTTGATGAATCGTTCACTCAGTACATTACTCGTTATACTCTTCATTACTTTGATAAATAACCTCTTTGTATCGTGTGAATTCTCCTCTGTGGATACAAAATCTTGATCGAAATATTTAGCAAGTTTGTCTATGTTTCTCCCGTCAAACGCTATCGTAACATTGTTTAGAGGTGGATTCTCGTTGCCCTCCCTGTTGAACCAACAAATCACGTTGACTGCCAGCGTTCCGTGATCGAGATTCACGCTGCTGACATAGATCAACTTGATGTGACAAATACTAGCATGGCACTGCCGAGATTGGCCTGTATGGATATTTATGAGAGGGGAGAAAATAATGTAATGAACGTTGACTTAATAGAGCTAGATGTTTTAGCGAAAACTAAGGTTTTAGAGTAGATACGAGTATAGTGAGAGGTGTGAATGTCTATGAGATAAACGATTCTCTGGCAGCCATGGGATTAGAAGGAAGATTTAAACGTTTTTCATTGGTCCTATATACGTTTTTGATGCGCTAAATAGGAATAGATATAGACCATTTTATTAGTGTATTACTTTTCTTCCATTAAACTCACAATAGATACGGACTATCTGTTAAAAATGTATATTCTCTGTTCAACCAGTGAAAGTCGCATCAAAATCAGCCCAGCCGTTTCGGTGATTAGCGGCTATAAACAAAAACACAGACAGACACAAAAAAAAAAGGTTTTTGTTATAAGTATCGTGTGAAAAGCTGTTATTTTAAATTACAAACGGACATTTCAATTTGATATATTTGTATAAATTTTAAACTAGCGTTTACCCTCCTAGTTCTTCAATATCCGTAACATTTCCATCATCCTTCGTATCTCGTGTTATCCGCGCGGGCCAGCATGCGGTGTCACAATGTTTCATACGCGCATCAAACCGTGGTAACGACATTAAACGCTACAATGTCAGGGATGCACTCCAGGTGGACCGTAAATTGGGAGCTCTTTCGACCTAACCGACTGCGGTCTCCTTGTTAATTCCATTTGAAAGCCGATTTTAGGGTTCAGGCTTGAAGGAAACTGTAGTACGGACGTTAGTTGTTTACAAGTTTAGGAATGAGATGAATTTGAAAGTGATAAAGTATGTGAGGATAGATAAAAGGATAAAGGAAAAGTATCAAATTGATTCATTCATATTTGGTAGTATAAAAAGTAACAGATTATAAATAACTTAGAACACTAGACAAAAAAAGGTTAGCATTTTTTTATGTATTTAAAAAAACATATCGTGCCGCTAGTGCTTTTTTAAATTGTACTTAACTAATTGTGTTTTTTTAATATAGAGCCATCTAGTGTCAATTCCGGAAAGCAGTCTCAAAGCTACTACAAACTAAAGCATTTGAATGTCTACCTACAGGTTAGGGAGGCCGCCCTAGTCGCTTAACTGTATAATGATAAAGTTTTGGGTGATCAAGGTCACCTTGACTTTTGAATGCATAAGGTACGACGACGCGATGACGTAGAGTGTAGACTTAATGATACACGTCAAGAGGTTTGACGTGCGTTTATCTGTTAGTAGCAAATATAATCATAACTGTGTGCTTTTCATCAGTATGACAGCAACAGGTGACTAGCTTTCTAACTTCTAAAATGCAACCAATTAGATCTCAACATTTTTTATTTATTTACAGAACCCAGACATATTTTTCGACACTAACTTGTCCATCTTTTTTGAGAATCCGTTCAATATTGTGTTGAAGTAAATTGCCGAGGTAATGACCAAGCGGTTAGTCCAGTTAACGACTAAATGTGTTATTGAAATATTTTTTGTTGGCTTCAAAGCTTTAGATCTTTTCAACCGACATTAACACATAATAAAATCGGTAATAAGCTCGGAAAGCAAGGCGATGTTTTGCGGAGGATAAAAAGCGTCTTGCAATAATTTTGCTTTGAAGAGAGTTCTGCTTGTGTCTCAATTTTGTAACAGGTGGAATGTTATGATTTTAAAAAGCGTGTGAACTTAATGTGGGATTTTTATAAGTTTTATTTGTGGTCGATGTCAGGTATATCGTTGATGACTTTTATCTCGTGTTTCTTTGCTTTTTTGTGATATATTTTTAAACGTATGTACGCTATATGTATGCGTACTTGCGTACATTATAAGACTGCCTCGTTGGATTTAGTGGTCGCAAAGCGCGACTGCTGAGCATGAGGTCTTGGGTTCGATTCCCAGGTCGGGCAAAGTGTTAATGGGATTTTCCTTTAGGAATTTCTGAGTAGCAGCAACGGAGTCTGGATTTGTGCCCGGTTGATGGCAATAGGCTCGCCCCCTATTAAATGGGACTTAAACATAACTGGCGAAATGTGGGGTACACCTATGCAAAACCCTTCGGGCATTACAGGCGTGATGTTACACTACAATAAGTACAAAACAAGCTCTTTTTTTTTAAGCATTAAAAAGGCTATTTAATACTGTTAAATGTAACAGGATTAATTTAATACAACCGTGAACAATTAGAACACATTAAACCTTTGAAATGGAATTCGATTTAGTACCTCTAATATCTGAAACATTAATAATTTTAATATGCCGTTATCGAAATAACGTAGCAAACTAAACTGTATACCATCGACCGTAATATCATTTTCGGATAAACATTTAATCTAAACTATATTAACAATTTAACATCTATTCCAGCAATGACACTATTGTTAGCTCTGTCTGCACACATTTCGCGGTCTCCTTTTATGGTACTTTAGTTTCGGGCAGTTTATTCGTGCAACACGGCTAGCTGTGACAACGAACTAGGCTAATATCGTTAAATGGGACAATGTTGCAAGTGTACACTGAAAGTAGCCTCCAGTGCATAGAATAGTACCGTTGTTAGAATGGACATCTTTAAAACCGTGGCTTATCCATGTCTAGCCTGCGGGGTTATGGGTCGGAATGAGAATTTTGGATGTACGTAACCTTTTAAGCTGTACATTAAATATTCCGGCAATGCAATTTCGTTTTTACCCACATCTAGCTAAAAACCAAACCATGTCATACAAGCAGTATGCAACTTTGTATTTTTGTAGCTGTAATTCGGTTTATCTAGAACCTGCCAAGTACATATATTTGGGGATACGGCTTAAACTTTGGAACAGATTGGAACATAAAAGATAGCACATTTATTTATTGACCATCAGTCGCAAAGGGGATCTCAAGGATCTCAAGACCTTTGCAACGAAGGATTTTTTATTGGAGTAAGGCTCTAGACAGACGGACTGCATTTCAACTGCACTCCGACTACGCGCACGCTAAATGCAGCCCGATTGCAGTCGGCATGCAGTTGGATAGCAGTTTCATTGCAGTCATACTAACTACATTCAAACTGCAATTTGGCAGTCGAAATGCAGTTGAAATGCAGTCCGTCTGTCTAGAGCCTTAGAGTATTTCTTACAATTTTGTTAATTATATAAAATAAAAGGTTTTGCCGCCTGTTATATAGATATGTTTACTTGAAACCATGTGTATTGAAGATGTTGCAAGCCAATCGTAGTCGCTAATTATTATAGTTATATAACAGGTTTAATTATTCCCAGCATGACTTAGCCCGACTATTATACTAGACGATATTGCATTACTAGTTGGTACTACTACTAAATGGCATACCAATTAAGTTCGGATTATTACGCAAAATAGAGGTTTAGGTGATTATGCCTACATAAAGATGTTATTACTAGATGTGTTTACTATAATTTTAAAGACCATTTCATGACCATATACAGTCCATACTTAATTGTCCATAATGATTAATCTGGCTGAAGATTGTTACGAAATCTTCTAAAGCCGAAGATTTTTACTAAACATAAAGTTAACGTGTGTATTGAACAATAAAATAGCTCGTTGCAGCAACATAAAAAATATTTTAAGACCAAATAAGCTGTTCAAAAATTACAGATGCAAAACTCACTAAAAAAGATTGCAACAATTATAACGTCTATACGAAATATAACTCTACGTTACGACCCAACAATAATGGAGTAAGAAATCCACTTAAAGTTATTAAAACACAATAGTGTGCCGCGCTATCAGGCTAATTGAAAACTGCATTGTGAGATCATCGTGTGTGCCCGTTATCGGCTAGATACAACTGGACCAACAAGCTCTCGAGACAAAGCGAAGGAAGTTGCACCAAAGACTTTGTTTACGTTAAAAGAGATCGTAGATCTCTTTGAAATACGTTTTAAGACAAACTAAATTGATAAAAAGTGATTTAGTTTGATTGGTTGTTACTCTGCTGAACTAATTGAAAATGAAATAAAAAACGTTGTGTAGGTCTTGGATTTTCACAGGGTTTCATATAAATAACATTTGTGATAGATATTATCTATCAGAAACAACACCTAATTAATTTATCTTTAGGAACTTACGAATCTCAGGTATAAAAAGTACAGCAAATTCTAACGACAGTTTACTTTGTTCCAGTTCGCAATGGCTACTCGTGCGTACCTGTGGCTCTGGCTGATGGTCTGGACATCAGGCTGGGTACAGCTGTCACAGACATCCAGTATGGAGGGCCTGGAGTCACTGTGAAGACTGTCAGCACCAGAAATCCTAATCAGCCGCAAACGTTCAAAGGTAAGAGACCGCAATTCTTGTTTTTTATAAATCTGCTTGTTGTTTTTGTGATATTTTCCACAGCTCTATTTGATTGACTTGATAATGACAAGCACAGGTAGTATTTACAAGGTTTTTAAAAATATAACGTTTGGATAGATTGATTCGTTACGTACCTACAGTTTGCCCAAAAAAACAATAAAGTGTTGTGTTACTTTCCTGTACCAACATACCTTTATTCAAACTTCCTGTATTGCACACATTTTGCAGTACAACCGTAACGAGGGAACAATGGGAAAAAAGCATTCACTATCGATTGTAGCCGGCGGCACACGTCCATATTGCGTTAGCGTCCGCATTTTCTGTTCCAAATAGAAAAATCAAATTCATGTGGCCTTAATATTAAGGAAGTGCCGTTTGCAAAAAAAAAAAACAAAGCGCGATAATGGGCGTTATGAGAAAAATCCACAACGCCGTCGGCTTGGCTCCTTGTCATTTCTTTGTCGCGGAATGATTTGCAATTCTAACGCGTTAATTTTACTTTGACGAGGCGCAAAAATACGGTCGGGCCTGTGTTGACCCGGCGGTCTGTGTTCCGTCCCCCCCCCTCTACACCACAACCCCCCGCTCGCCCAGCCGGAGGCTCTTCCGCCACATTTGCATACAGGCGGAGTCTATCGTAGACGAGGCAGTTAGATGTTTAAGAGGCGGTGCTAGGTTGTATCTAGCTATTTGTAACTCGTATTACGCTTCTCTAATCTTCTCAATAGAATTGCTACACAAAAGATATTGACACTTATGTCATTGTCAATTTCTCAATCGATGACACTTTGAAACGCTCCAAAGCTAAACTTCACGATTATTTGCTAATTGTCTTTTGTATTGTTATCTAAACCAATAAATAACTTATTTGCAATGATAGACTGCTTTTCACATACGAGGTCGAAAATGTTGCGAGATGAAGCAAACTTAAAGCTGGAAGACATGAAACGAAAACATAGCAATTACTTCATATTTGTCCGACTTTGGTCACATTATCCCTTTCCGGCCATGGCAAATAGATTACGTAGAAATCAAACACTGGTTTTGATACATTTTCCCTTACCTATACTTGGGTATCGTTTACAGAGTATTGTGAATGAGATGTTCGTCCGCCTCTTTGTTAGTCCCCGAGGCCTCGGTACCGAACTTACTCTTAAAAGCTTTAGCGCCGAGTACCTACGTATATTGAGGAAAACTATAAGGTTTGATGTTAACATCACTACGTCATAGTATAAAACAAAGCTCTTTGTAGCGGTTGTCTTTTAATCCCGACCTTTCAAAAAGTTTGTTCTTTTTCGGTTTGTATCAATTTTACCTGTTTATTTATTTATTATTTTTTTCCTGAAAAGCCTTTTCGTAGTGTTCCCATTACGGCACTACGAAAAAGACTTTTTACAAGCTTTTATTTATTTTCATCTGTCCCGGTGTCTTTGGCTAATCAAATCTTACAAGTTCAGAGATCACATTGCTTGACAATGTAACATATGGCTTTTTATTTAAATATATGTACTTAAATATAAAGGAGGAGCTCGTGGCTAAGTAATAACAGCCGCATGGGTCGATCCGTCAGGTTAAGCTACGCTTGCCGGGGTTGGTACGTGGATGGGTGACCATCTTTACACACCGAGACTCCTCGTGCCTCGGAAAGCACGTTAAGCCGTTGGTCCCGGCTGTCATATGTGGATCTTTGACAGTCGTTACGGGTCGTCAGAAGCCCGAAAATCTGACAACTAGTCTCACCAAGGGGTATTACCCAGTTACTGGGTTGTGGAGGTCAGATAGGCAGTCGCTCCATGTAAAATACTGGTATTCAGCTGCATCTGGTTAGACTGGAAGCCGACCCCAACATAGTTGGGAAAAGGCTAGGCAGATGATGATGACTAATAAATATAAAGCTATATTTCCAGTTATGTTTCCCGTTCACCTCGATCTTAAAAAAATGGGATGCAAGCCAATATTGTCTTAAGCATGCGACAAAATAGTTCCGCAATCATAGACTGAGCCCACAGCGATCCAGTTGGATGTTTCACCTAAATGATGATCATACAATTAGGTCATAAATCGTCGAAAGTCAAAACATACCGAAAAGCCCTCGGTAGCGTTTTGTATTATTTTAATTGAAAAAATATTGGAAAATGAATACCATTGAAAAGTACAATAGTTATCAGTATTTATTTCAATGTTTTTCATTTAGAAGTGCAAATCGGATCTGTGTTCTACTTTGTCATATTATTATTATGACGTACCCTACACTACCTACATGAAAGTTTTTCATATAAAACTTACGTCACGACTAATCCAATAAATAAGGAAGTCCGCTTGTATGTTTGTTTATTGCAGGAATTCCAGAACTTTGTACAGAGGATGTTTATGTCGCAGAATGGAACATTGGCTACTGTTATCTTGTTCTGCTAAACTTTATCGGCATTTTCTTTGCTGAAACGTGACTGAGTGGCAAACAAATGCCATCCTGACTCTTATACTTACTGTATACAGTCTGACTGTCTCGTTGGTCTCATGGTCACAAGCGCGACTGTTGAGCGTTGAGTGCTGGGTTCGATTCCAAGGTCGGGCAAAAAAGTGTTATTGAGTTTTTCCATTAGAAAATTTCGCAATAGCAACTCGGAGTTGGAAAGTTCTGTGATGAAGTCCGGGGGCCGTTGGTCCTGCGCCTGATCTCTCTTCGGTTGTATCGGATTCCCATCTCATCAGACTATGAGAGGAAGGGAAGAGGGAATGCACCTGTGTTTGACTTACACTTGTGCATTATAATATCTCTTGCGTACTTGGCTAGTCTCCATTGAAAGAAATCGGTCTGGAGAATATGATAGCCTATAAAAAACGAAGAAATAGTATTATTGCATACCGAGACTATTGTAAACAGAGCAACATTGCTTTAAACTTTCATCGATTTACAAAGCAATGATCTCAACACAATCCTTTTACCCGAAGAATCAATTGAAGAAACCTTCCCTAGTCACGCCAAACTGATACTACATGTGTTCGATATAAGGAAATCTTTATTTAGCATTTTGCAGGCTTTGTTGGGGGTAAACCTTACCGTTTACTGTGATTGGATTCCACCCTACGACCCATTTCATTTGACTGGACGATACGGTTGAGAATTGCTGGTATTATTTATGAGTAATCGATTTGTGTTTTGAACCAAGATAGGTACCTATACCTAGAGCTACATATTGTTATTAATGGCAATAATTAAATAATTTAATTCTCATCGATCGTGGAAGGAATTCGTTGTTTAGGATCCCTTTTCTAAAATGGAACCTTTATATGATCACAGTGTGACAAAAATAAAATAAGTAATTACGACTTTATTTTTGTTTTTAGTTTTATTTTTGTCGTAATTATTTATTTTATTTTATTATATTGACTGCTCAGTATAGTTTCGTCTGGAACCCTTAATTTTGCGAGCCCGACTTGCTGTTGGCCGATTATAAAATGTAATGTTTCGAACATCTCAATTGAGTTCTCTGATTGTAGTTGTCCTTTATAGAGTTTTTATGTCCGACAGTCGTGCATTTACGTGCAGTTATAATAAAACTTTAGCAAAGCAATAATATTCATCAGACGATAGGCATTATGATTACAATTATAATATAAAATAAATTGGCAAGCTCGTAAACTATACGACGCAGCTGCCTCTTATATTGTAGGCAAGGGAAATTGGTGCCTGTACCGGCACTTCAACATAGAGTAAACTAATTGTATTTACACCAATAAAATCTTTAAGCCCCTTACTTGATTACTAGATACGTTGTATCTACCATTACGTTTATAAACATCCGTTATCTTGAAGAAAATTGTACTGAACTGCGTGAACGCAAATTGGAATCTACTGTCTTCAAATTAGATTGATGGTATTGAGTTATAGTTTGGGAAAGTATCGCAAGGAAACCAGGATTTTACAGTATGTGTAATTGATACGTAGCAAGGAAGGGTGGTGAACAGACATTCGGCAAGAACGAGGCAAAGATATGGCGCTCCTTTCATGTAATATGTATAGAAGTATCGCAAAACATAAATACAGAGAAGACGGTGTGTACCTGTTCTTTTAAATATACCATTGTATATTTGCAGGTGATGTTGTACTTTGTACGCTGCCTCTAGGCGTACTGAAGGTGGCTGTGGCGAACAATGGACATAACCAACAGAACTTCGTCAAGTTCGATCCGCCGCTACCTGATTGGAAGGTATGGAATTCTCCTTTTGTTAACTCGTACAATACATTTGTATTTCAACATATTAAATATTGAACATATTATTGAAACCTAGATCACCTAAGGATACCCGAAGGAGAAGTGAAGTAAACGCAAATATTTTATAACATATGCCTGTATTATATTGTAGTAAAATCGGCTTGGAGATTTGAAATTTATAAAAGTCGCCGACTTTCTGCCAATCAGTGGGAAATAGCGACCAAGGTATCCAAATTCGAGAAGTAACTGCCTGTATGCTAGCAATACGTACTGCGATCACCAATGCGTATGCCAAACGACCATGCTTGGCAAGCGGACTGCGCAAAATAGGTCACAGGTCATAGCAGAATCGTGCCTTATCCAGATCATTGACAATAAACATTATCAATAGCTTTGTTTAGTGTGCATCTACACACACAATGCAATGCTATCTAACATGAAATGTATAACAACAATATTTGCAAAGTCTGTCATATATTATGGGCATGTTTTGTTACAGATTGCAGCTATCAAACGTCTCGGCTACGGGAATCTGAACAAAGTAGTTCTATGTTTCGAACGAACGTTCTGGGACCCGAGCGCAAATCTCTTCGGCCACGTTGGAACGACCACCGCAAGCAGAGGTTTGCTATTAACAAGTTAATTCAATTCTACCACGTTGTTATGATTGAATTATTTCTTAGAGACCTTCTCTACTGACGATTCGGTCGTTCTATTGCTAATGATGCAGCAATACTTATGACATCGTCAACCAAGTCCAAAGTAATTATGTAAATGGATGTAAATGTAAATCTTATTTTTGGGTTTTTTTCCAAAGGCGGATAGTCAAGTGGAAAGCCATAAAATAATAAAAAAAGTTCAGGGTTTTCTAGCTGACAGTGTCAAAAAACACAATTGGTCAATACGATTGCACTAGAAGTCTTCGATAATACGCCGTTTTAGTCTCCGACTGTATCACTCTGAACAGATTAGGTTGTTGCAGCTAATTGAATTTACTATCACGGGCACGACTATCGTCATGTCCGAGTTGCGACAGTCCGTTCCATCGGGAAGGTCCTTTAGTTTGTTTTTGGTTCGCAGACGCGATACTCCATGATAGTGTGTTCGATTTACATGAATTTCCAACGTTAGCTCATATTTCAGGGCGGTCTGGAAGTTTATTCCATCAATATTAATACACGGCCGCTCTGAATCACCGCCAATCAATTGACTGTTGCTTGCGTTATAGGGGTTATAAAGTTCTGTACTATTTATACGTGGTGATGTTTAAAGTGCCCTTGTTACGATTGATGTCATTAGTATAATGTTTTGTTGTCAGTAGGTAATGTTTAATTTAACATTAACATAACATTCATGAATTTCCATTATGAACATTACTTATGAACCTATTTTTGTGTCCCTATGACTGTCTTATTCTAAAACTGCTTAAATACAGGCTCAGTTACGCATTAGATGTTTTTATCTTTATAATTGTCTTTTTACTGTTGCTTTTTCCTTTTCAATATTTTACATCCGCTTATATTATTACAGCCCCCACAACACCGCAATATATTATAGTAAAACCTTTTTTTACCCGGAGCACGGTAACGAAATCATGAATTATATTCAGGTGTAAATAGTGTAAAGCGTAGTAACGTTGGTGGCGGCGATAACGAATTAAAAGCTGAATAATTTAACGCTACTGAGGAACCCTGAGGGCGCCGCTTGCAATAAATCACAGCAACGAGCCGAGACACGCTTTTTTACGTTATGCTTTAGTTCACCTCCTTAGCTTTGTTGTATACTCTACTAACTTCATTAAACCCCCCACGTTTGCTCTGGGAATGCCGGAACAATGTATCGCAAGTGATTTTTTTTAAATCGTGGCCAATTTAACGTTTTCGGCCCGTGTAGCGTTTAAGGATAGCTATCTGATGTTCTTGTATCTGTAAGACGTGTAAAGAGTTATGTGAGAATCCTCGCCCACCGCATTTTTTCTTATGTATCAGACGATCTGAATTCATTCCAATAGTTCGGAGTACTTTAGATAACGATCTACGTTGTTTCTACAAATGTTAAACATACATTGTGGGTAACAAATGTATGTATTGTACTCTTAATATTTACTGAACTGAAATCAATTCATTGCTCGTTTGACGTTCTCTTTTACAATACCGTGACTTTACCTATAATATTGTGGGCTGGCGGTCCCCACAAGAATGTTCTGTTCATAATAATTATGAACTATACTGGAGACTGGCTTTGAACCTCGATTCAAACTCGCATTAATTAATCGTTTGTCCCCAAGGCTAGTACTTGTGAACGTTTATTATAACGAAGGTTTATAACGAGTTTGATTAGACCGTAACATATTGAATTGAATGTAAAATAAAGGACCAACGGTATTAATTATCGCTTTAGAACAAACCGAGCAACAAGCCAATTTGTACGAACATTTAGTAGTAGTTTTCACCAATGCTTTTATGAATAAATGAATTTTAATTCTAGAATAAATTTTCTCGTAGGTGAGCTGTTTCTTTTCTGGAACCTATACAGCGCTCCTGTTCTTTTGGCCTTGGTAGCTGGAGAGGCAGCAGCTGTCATGGAAAATGTCACTGATGACGTCATTGTCGGGAGATGTATCGCTGTGCTGAAGAGCATTTTTGGCCACGCCGCTGTGCCTCAGCCTAAGGAATGCGTAGTGACCAGGTGAGAAATGGTGCCATAGCAAGCTCTAATTTTAGACACGATCTTTCATACGATAAATTGGCCAAAGGGTCTGATTCAATCTCCTGATGCATGGAGTCGTCGGCCCAATTTAGCCACAGATGGACAACCCGATTTGCAGGAAACCTATCAGATCGGGTGTGTAGGTTGATTTATAGCTGTTTCTGTAATATTAATGAACTTTTCGTCACACCTTGCTTTGTATTCACTATCTTATGCAATCCGTCCAGTTTGGAAATTAAGAAAAGTTTAGTTTTCACAGCAATGAAATGCAATAGGCGTTAGACCTTACTTATCTAGTCTCAGGAGAAGAAGTGTTTATATCTTACTAAACAGATCAATTTTTTGGATTTTTAATTGACTTTCATTACATTATCCTACTGATATTTTTGCAACAGATGGCGTGCAGATCCATTCGCTCGAGGCTCGTATAGTTTTGTGGCAGTGGGTTCGTCTGGTACTGACTACGATCTGTTGGCCGCTCCGGTTCCAGGCGCTCCAGGAGAGAATAGACTGTTCTTCGCTGGTAAGGACCTGTATTTAATTTTTTTCCCTATAGGTATTTCTTGGTTATAGCAACTAACGTAACATCATGTATGTTTAGAGCATGCCCACATTTGAACAGTAATGTTTAAATTCTATGTAACTGGGTACAAATCTAAAGTACTGAGACATTTCTACTAGAAAAACCGAATAACGGTTTGCATGACCTAGGGATCGAAGGAGCTCGTGGCTAAGTGATAACAGCCGCACGGGTCGATCCGTCAGGTTAAGCTACGCTTGCCGGGGTTGGTCCGTGGATGGGTGACCATCTTTACACACCGAGACTCCTTCGTGCCTCGGAAAGCACGTTAAGCCGTTGGTCCCGGCTGTCATACGTGGATCTTTGACAGTCGTTACGGGTCGTCAGAAGCCCGAAAGTCTGACAACCAGTCTTACCTAGGGGTATCATATTACCCAGTTACTGGGTTGTGGAGGTCAGATAGGCAGTCGCTCCATGTAAAATACTGGTATTCAGTTGCATCCGGTTAGACTGGAAGCCGATCCCAACATAGTTGGGAAAAGACTAGGCAGATGATGATGACCTAGGGATCGAACCTAGAACCCCAAGTTCAGAAGTCGCTCTTGCATAGACTAAAGAAGCAGTAACTAGCCCTTTCGACACTGTTTACACCGCTATGTAGTTTGTCCGATGTTTATGGTTTTACCATATAACTGTTTGGGTGTTAATAGCTAATTAGAACCTCGTCTCAGAAACGCCACTGATGCTATTTATGACCGCTTAAGACCCTAACAGTACAAATTGCAATACCAATAAAGTGTAGAAAGAAGACGAACGATGACAGTAAATAGTAACATAGTGTACCCTGTACGTTTTTACCGATTAGACTGACATATTGGGAATCTGGATATTGCGCGCTACCCCTTGACACATCAATAAATCCTGTATCCTCGAACCTCTCTCTGCTATCCCAATGCACGGGACGAAAAAAATTGAGTCGCCCCCTCTCACATGGGACCTAATAACGACTTCGGTGGAACGTTACACCTCTAAATCTAACCCTTCGGTAGTCACAAGCGTGACGGTTATGTATCTACACGTTGTGCTATGTGAAACACCACATAGATTCGTTCGGAATATAAAACAAAGTGTGATTCTCGAAGTCGTGTTTTATTACCTTTCAAAAAGGTATTACAATTCACGAGTCAACCGATTTTTGGGGATCATGTTCTGTTACTCGTTTTGATTTTGATACTGTAACAAAATAGACATTATTATATCTTCCTTTTTGACGTAGCTTTGTATGGTTACTGTCGAAGTTTGATCTGAGAATATTTAGAAGACAAACTAAACGACCAGTAGCATTATCGACACCATAACTTAAAATGGATACTATTTGTGTCAATTCTTTCGCTTGTGTGTTAATGCTTTCATCGAAACCTGTGTAATTTGTCCTGGGTCCTATAATGCTAACCTATAATCCTTATGAATCGTATTTTACGTATTGCATTGTATTTGACTACCCCGTTGGTCTCCTGGTCACATGCATGGCTGCTGGTCCTGGTTGCAAATCCTAGGTCAGACATAAAGTGTTATTGGGTTTTTCCATGAATAATTTCTCCCGGGTCGTGTCGGATTGCTGTCCCATCAGACTATGAGAGCAAGGGAATAGGGATTGCATATGTATTTGCGCACATACTTGTACACTATAATGTAATATTTCGTATGTTGGCTAGTCTCTATTGAGTGGCCACCGTGACCAAAATTCGATCAGGAGGATAATAATTATTATTACCATTGTATTTTCTGTCTATTAGGTGAACACACGATGAGGAACTACCCAGCGACGGTTCACGGTGCTTTCCTATCAGGTCTTCGTGAAGCAGGTCGACTGGCGGACCTTCTCATGCCGCAGCCACCAATCACGAACGCCAGTGTTGCTGCAGCGACCGCAGCAGCTAACGCAGCGGCGAATGCGGCAGCCAATCAGGCGTCTTAGACTAAGCTTAATTCTTTTTTTAATTTCAGCAACGATGCTGTTAGAGAATGTGCTTTCTGATAAGATTGTTGTCTTTTTTAAACGGTTTATGTTTTTCTTCAAGTACTTTTTAGGCTAATTGCATCTAATATTTTAATAAATTTTGAAAATTTATGGAGTCTGTGAAAAATACGAAGTAGAGGATTTCGTTTTATTTTCGTAATATTCATCGGTTTTATTTTAGATTTTATTAAAAAATATCTCTCTCTAATTATCCCTATTATTAAAGACAACTATCTAACCAGAAACTTAAACTAATTCAATTTAGATAGCAATACTTGTTTTTTTTTTAGGTAGATAATACACGATTTCTGACCATTTGGTTTCTCTACCTACTGAGAATCTTAGAATAAGTTGATTTCATTACTTGATATTTAAGGCAGAGCGCAAATTATAGAACTAAATTATCGACTCGAAGATTTTCGGTTTGTAATCGATATTAATTTATTCGTTAATTTTTTGTCATATCGACTAAGAAGGATTTAGCAAACATTTTTATTTCGACTTTGACTATGGGTTTCAGTATTTACTTACCTATCAGTAATATTAATGCTGCTTTCACGAATGAACTTAGTAATGTAAGAAATACAAAGAAAATGTTGACTGACTGTAACCCCCAATGTCATTGTTTGCTCAATGTGCCAGTTCACAAAAGCCTTAATGGGTATATTAGAAAGCTAGTTAAGTTTGATGTCTGCCAAGTTTGCATTTCACAATAACTATCAGAAAAAAAATGTGTTCACTACATAAACAAAATATAATTATTTATACCATAGAAGTTATGACTTAAAATATTTTTACAATAAAATCGTTTTCAATTTAAAAATAATCCATATCGCATTTTTATAATTAAAAGAAAAGCCGTTACAAAAAAGAAACGTATAGTTGTTTTTAGACCGGTGACCACCAAATATGGAATAACACCACGACTTTTAAATTAAATGGCTTTATGTGATGTGGCTGGATTAAAATTGAATTTGTGCAGGGTGAAATTTTATTATTCTACCTTTTTGTTTCATTATTTTATGAAACAGAATTAATTTCTTCATCAAAATACTTTGACAATGCATTCAAAAGTGAATATTGAATACTTAAATTTCAGCCCTTTAATATTCATGAGCATAAATTAGCTGCTCGAGTGTCTTATTTTAATAGCGTTTGAATAGTTTTGTAACAATAAAACGTTTCAAAAGTTTTTGCTGTCGTTTCGGTCTCAGTTTAATAGTCCCATTGATTGCTCAAATTATATAACAAAAAGTTACACAATATACCCCGAAATTATCGAGATCGATACAAAGGTCTTCTTTATAGAGGTATTAATTGGACGATTTGATACTTTAAACAAATACACCTGCCTCTATAAAAGACGGGAGGCACCTGTTTGACTTTGTTCCTAGTAAAGATAGTTATCTCTTTCACACTTCAGCGGTAGAGTGAGATACGAAGCAGCCGTGAGAGAAAATTTTGATTGCTGTTGCGATATTTTATAATCTTCATTCGCGAAGTGACTGCACTATTACACCGAACGTGTTTTGCGAAACAATTAATTCTCTGTTAATTAACTAAGATATTCTCAACATATTGCCCATAAATTATTCCTATGTTATAATCTTTGGAACGGAAATGCAACACATTTATTGCCACCATAAAGTATTTATTGTTTTTATAATGAATGCAAATTAATTCTAGAATGCATTTTAGGTACCTACCTACATTTGACGTTGCTATGTGCGGTCGTTGACCTGTTGTGAGCTTATCAGGAAATGATTGCGTTTGTAATAAAGTACTCTCGAAACACCATTCTTTCGAAAATTTTGAATGAACGGGATAATTATTGAAAAGTATCAAGAACATGGATACATTATACTAAAATTCTCGTGATTTTTCCATGGGGCTAGGCAGAAACCACAGAACGCCACCTGCTACGATCCTTACATACTCCAAGAACCTCCTCATCTCTCAGGTACTAAGAACTTTTGTATCAAATAAATAAATCACGAAATGGTACTACTTAATACAGTATGAGCTCTAATTGTTCATTCTTAAGAACTAAGCAACAGTGATTTCTTATTGAGGCATTAGCGGGAGGATGCCATTAGACATTTAATACGGTGTGATTGGGTGTCACCACAACAAAACCATTAAAATCCAGGAGCGTCGATATACGATTACACTAAAACAACATAACGACGCATTTATTTATAGTTTGGTTTTAATTTGAGTTTGTTTACACGCCAGGCGGAGCGGCTGACGGATTTATGGTGAATTTTAATTGCATTTTTAATTATTTTTCAACAACTACGCTGCCGGCAAATTGAATACGAACTCAGTTGTGTTGCGATCTTATCTCTGTACCTAGACACGACTAAAAAACAATCCCAAACGGTTTTTGGATATCGTGTAAGTTAATTATTTATGAGGCTATTAGAATTAATCATTATTAACTACTGTTATATGTTACGGCTCGTCTATCTAGCGAATGTCCTGCCGTGTTTAAAGACTTCCATTTTAATTTCTTACGCAGAAACAAATTAATATGGATATCATCATGACGATCAGATTACTCAGAATCATCAAACGCTGTTGATTATCATCAATAAAATAACAATAAAAAAATAATAACTTACTTTTTAGTGTTTTTACGGTCGAACAAGCACTTTTTTATTTAATTTCTGGAAGTATTAATGCCAGTCAAGCAGATTTCAAATGGATTCTAAATCAGCTGGAATCCAAATAAATTTTATTAATTTTAGACAAGACTATCAAAATTTTATTGCTTTCCCATTAAAGTTGCTCATGCTAATATTAAATAGGCAATTCTGTGTATCGTGTGTTATTCAGTAGCCATGCTCTTAGATAATGGTGGGGGTCGAAGATACGACTTAATACTGATTTAATTGTATTAGGATGTTCCAATAAATCCACAGTCGTTTTTATAAAACTCAAGTTTGCTTAGACTGCTGTTTACTAGTAACAATTGAAGTGGTCCACCTTCCTTGGCAAGCAAAAATATGCCTTGCGTTCTTTATTACTAGGTGTAATTTTAAATTATGTGTTTACGATATGTAGCATTTTTCAATCCCACTATCAGATTTTACTAGCCCACGCCCATTGATTAACACGGCAGATAAAAGTTAGTTTAATGAAGTATTTTTATACTTAGCATTTTTTCACATTGTTAGCTGACAGCGAGTTTTTGGAACAGAATGTTGTAGAGTAGCATTTTAAAAAGCGTAGGAAAAGTAAAAAAGATTTGTATAGTTATAATAGGCACTTTTTATTAATAAAATATAACAAAGGTATTTTTATCTGAAAAAGATGTTTAGATTTTCTCCAGTTTCTAAACTTTTTGAATCATAATAAATTGTTATAGGTATATTACACAGTTGATTGTGACCAAAATAAATAACATACAATATAATGGTGCCGATTCCCTTGTTCACAAATTAAACTTAAATTAGAATATTTCTCTGTTCAATAGAAACAAGAAAGAGACAAATGTAAATAAGAGCTGTCAAATTTAGTCAATCTGACACACCCATACAATTATAGTTGACATCTTAAAACGTATAGATTAAAAATACGGAAAAGTTCAAGGCAAAACTAATTTGACATTTTTAACTTAGTTCTCAAATGTCACCTTCTTTTTCTTTCGCTGTATGTTAGTAAGAGATACCGACTCTCTAAATTTAGTCTAGTTTGTGAACAAGGGAATCGGCACCAATCAATCGGAATCCATAAAAATGAAACATGATTTTCAATTCAACGCATCTTAGCAATCCACAGATCCCAAAACCAAACCAATCTCTAAAGACTTAAATTTAAGTACCTGACAGACTAAAAAAAAAAACAAATCCCCGAAATACCAACTTCAAACTTCTTACTGCGACGCCGCTCCAAATATTTCACTGTCCGAACACCGCTTCGTTACAATTAACCCTACGGTGTCTTTAAAAAAATAGCCGCGTAGCGACTCCGACAAACGAGGAATTAATATCGTAGTCTACAGCCATTTATTTTGAGTTCCCACTTACCACTTTGTACTTACACCGGGCCTTTATCTTTCTGTAATTATGCATCAGTACTGTATTGTTTGCTTAAGATTTGTTCGGGTGATGAATAATTACTTTGCTTTGAACCGGCTACCGCGCTTGCTTTATTACCTACCAACTTACTTTGTATGTAGCGTAATGCGGTTGCAGGTACAAGGGATACAATTCTTTGTTTTGTTACAAGATCTGATTGTTCTGAAAATTCTCATCTTGCTCGGTTTTGCACGATTTTCTAGAATAAAATTCTTAGCCTTGCTTTTTGTCTATGGTTGTAGGTACTTTCTATTAAAAATCACGTTATTTATCTAATAGGTATAGCAAATCAAGCCAATGATTTCGGCAGCTTGAATTGTTAATGTCAGTTTTTTAAATAATTAACACTCCTTGTAATTACAAGTTCTAATTAATCATTTGGCAATACTCAAAATTTCCGTCGTTCATATTTCGTAGATAAACATGTACCTAATACCAGGAAAATAATAAGTAATTTATTTTAGTCACGTTTATTCGTGACTAAAATAAAGGAGACTACTATTCTTTTTTTAAAACCATATTTTTCTTCAATTTAGGAGGGTAGCTCTAAATTTTTCTTTGAAACGATCGGAATAATAATCTTTAGCGTCAGTATGCATTTAGTTCTTTCACCGTGTGCCACTTTTGTGTTGATTCCCCGGATTTATTTGTTTTATTTGCGGTTTATATTCGCCAAAGCATAAAAACCTATAAGTGGAAGTGTTATCGTGCGTATTTAGACATTTGCAACAAAGACAGATATTTTGTGCCAGTTTAAAAGTGTGTCACAAGAATTTGATGAACTGATTCAATGGGAACCAACAAAGGTGCCTTTTCCTCAACCTATGATTGGGCGAGAACCTAAGGATCATGTGAGTAATCATTATTTTTATCTTAATCATGTCTAAGAATTAAATAAGCTCATAGTTAATTACGCAGAAGTGTCTTCCGTAACTAATACCACATTCAGAAGATCTTCCATTACCTAAGCCACCAAGTCACGTTGAACGCTCAAATACCTTCAACTATCGAAAAAATGGACTGTAATGTAGGTACTGCTTTGCTCACCACTGTAATGCTTGCAGACCACTGTTGGTTTTTGATTACCTACCAAAATTTTTTTATAACGGGCAGGCCAAAAGAACAAACACCAGTTAATTTTTTTATGTCTAAATAATGTACACAATTTATTTTGAGGTAGGTAACTACCTACGAACAATTTCATTTATTTCTCATTTTCGTTAATATTAAAAATGATTTATCTTAAAGGCTTTAACGTGGCAGATGTTCTATTTACTTTTCTAAGTTCTCTATAGCATGTCGGTTCAGAATCACACGATCAGATCTCAAGATCAAAAAGTAGGTACATATATTTTTCTTGCCTAGTGTAATGATCGTTCCTGTAACACGATAATCGGATATACAGTAATAAGTACATTATATATAGACACCTAAAACAGTTATTACATAATTTATTCTTAACAAAACCACTCATACATAACTGCTAAAACAATAAAATCTGCAACGGTAAAACTGAACGTTGATTCTCGTAACTTGTGTTCAAGCTCCCCTTTGTGGCGCTATCTCTGTAAATAAAAGGAAAGCTTTTAAAAGCTCACCCGTTTTACAAAGTTCAAAAAGATCTCTTTAGATGTCGTTCGCGTTCAAAACCTGCGTGCACGCAAGCTTCCAGATGGCGTGTATACAATTACACGCCATCTATAAGCTCAACGCGTAAGCTCCAAGTTCTGTCGTAAGTTGAGCTTTCCGAGTGTCCAACGGGGGAACCCGTTGCACAACTTCTTGTAATGATTCTCACTTTGAGTAGCAGATGGCGCTGTGAACAATTTTTGATCTTGCGTACACGCTGCTTTTTGTTCTTTCAAATTGAACTTTTATGTCGGTCTATATAGTGTAATTTTGAACTAACCTTTTTAATTCCACATAGTATGACTAAGTATATCTTGAAGTACGATACAGTATAACTTTTTTTGTAACTTAACAAACGTACAAAATATTTGAATTGCTATCACTATGCTATGCTTCAGCTAATATATTCACCTAATTTAAAACATTTTTTTAATTACTTGGGTTTTGTAACTTAGATTTTTCTATGACATCAAAACCAGTACCTATTTTTAAAATTAACGTGATTTTTATTTATTTATTATTAGGTTTTTCTACAATGAGTACACTGTTACCATATAATTTGTACATTACAATCTTAAGCCTAAGGGCCTCATCACTTACAGTAAAGCACAGCATGCACTCCAACAATATCCGGTTGTTTTCTCTAGCCACAATCAAGTTACACATAATGTGACAGTTTGAACATAAACTGTTAACGTTATACATTTATCAGATATTTTACATGTAGGCGTGTAGGTTTCTAAAACAGTGAAAAAATTATCTTAACTTTCTTTGTTCCACGCGACATCCTACAAATTAACCTTTGTTACAATTGCTATAACAATGTGAAATGGCCTATGATCAGCTAGGTCATATGTCAAGGTGAGGTATTCGAATCCAAGTACCTGTGACAGATTATTATTTAACGTAGCAGACCTTAAACCAGCCATATATAAAAAAGTAACACGAAATAGGTATTTCATTTCACCTTCCAAACCGAAGCAGAGTTAATGTCTTTGAAAAACATTAATTGTAAAACAGTGACTGTGACAATGTCGCTCCTATCACTCGCATTGTTCATAATAATATTAATGTTAACAACAGTTAAAGCTGAAATACAAAATAATAATTCTCACTCGTCTTCAGTTCAGAATTTTAAAGTATTTGTTACGGACATGATAAAGGAACAAAGTACGAAAATCCAAACGCTACTCAAGAAAATTCAGACAAACGCTCAATCTGTTTTGGAGAAAATAGACAATATGAAACAAGACACTAAACTGAATAAGAGAAAGCTTAATTTTAAAACCAATGGCGGCAGAGAAGGGCATCAAATTGAATCACCAGTGCTGAAAAATAATGAAGTGATCGACACATCGCTGGATGCGATTACAGAATCGAGAAGTTTCAACAATCACTACTCGTCTTCGGGTTATGGAGTAAGCGGCAATGCAAACTATGGGGCCCCGACGTATCATCATCATTCGATTGGATTTGATCCGATTAACATAGTGGTATCGATGTCTTTACTTTCATTTTTGCTACAAGCATTGCAAGGTCTGTTGGGAAGAACAAGATTACCTACACCGGTTGTAGAAGGAAGGGCTTTGAATCCTGTTCAAGATTGGACTAAGAAATTTGAAGATAATCTAGCGGTTAAGGATAAAGGACAATATTATTTAAAAAAGAAGTATTTTAAAAAGTATTTTCGTAAGTAGTAGGTATTTTCTTTTCATACTCGTGTAGGTCATTACTGTATATTACGTGAAATTACTTTTCGCACTATTTATTTCGCATAATAACTTTATAGCAGGTTTTTATAACACATCCTGCTTTCATTAAGAGTTCACCTAATGTACTCCAAACACTAGCAAATGGGAAAATATGTAAATCAACTAAATGTATTGCAAATAAAAATTACATTCATAATTTTATTTGCTCCAATTCTTCTCACTTAACCTAATTGCAGTTCACATAGCGCGACATAATTTCCATTTCATTTAGTATTTTTAACGAGTCATAAAACCGAATTAAAACAAAAGGAAATTGCTATTAAATTGTGTGTAGGAGCCGCTACTTTGTCTAGTTTAAAGAGACTTTTCTTCGGCAACTGGATACTTTTAAGTATAAGGCTGCCTATCCACCATCGATGAGGGAAGTAGCCAAGCGTTGAAGCTGAACTACGAAAACATATATTGTCGAACATGCTATTTGATTTACTTTAGTTATCTTTCTCCTACATTGTCATTCATTGTTATTTTGTGTTCACTTTTTGAGCTTGTGGTGACTAATAATTTTGAAATCATTTAGAGCGATTTAAAAGAATTGCTTTTCTAAATATTGTTTGACAGTTGCAAGTAAGCTATCTGTACACCAAACGGTTTGTTCGATTATATCATATTTTCATCAGAGCTAAATGGTGTTGCAGAGTGTATTATTATGTTTCGTGCACTACGAAGATGCATTAGGCGAGCAAATGTAGCTTCGTTGAATCGTTTTCTACCATAGCTCAGCCATGCTAAAACTTAAACTATTTTCATTGGTTAATATTGAGTGCATAGGTATCCATCGCTATACAGCTTAGTACATGTCTGGTGGAAAGGCCTTACTGACCCGGCCGGTCATGATCGAGTACGAGTTACGATGTTGTCTTGATAGACAACACAAAGGAGTCAACTGGCATCATTAAATGTGGTTCAGTGCCTCACTAATCAATGTCGCTTCACAAAATTAAATAAAGTAGGTATCTTTATAAATTGTGTCTTTATATTTGTATTACTGAAAATGTTGCTCTGGTTTTGGTTTTCTATTCTAATGAGGTTTTTCATGTTCGTTTACTTTTCATTAAATAAATAGTTTCATAGTAATAATGTTTATTCAGTGTGTGTTTAACTGAGCCTCTCTTCTCTCTACTTACATTACGCTCAATTAAATACATTGTGTCTCTGTAGACGTGAAATTAAATTTATTAATGTAAGCGTGGTCTTCCTCGCTGTATTTTTTCCTAAAACGTTTATTTACGTTACTTAAACATCATGCTTAGCGGTGACGATTTAAATAACAAGAAGGCTTTTAAGAGGTTTAAAGATCGTTCTTTATATAATTTATGTAGGTATATTATAAACGTTCTAAGTAGCTAATTTTCATTTTATTTTTCGGTACAGATTTGGCATTTTAGTGTTTGCATAATAGGTCCGACTTAAAAAAAAAGAAGAAGAAGCTCCAACTTTGAAATCTTGACAGTCTTTGCTCCACTTTGTTTCTTTCGTACCTGTTTTAGGATTGCGGTGCTTGGTTATTTTGGGGGTCGTTCTCTGCCATGGTCTCCGACGTTCAACAAAATTGATAATTTGCAATCATTTATTCAAATGTTAAAATAAGATGCCAAACATCAGGCTTGTAGGTACTTTTATTTTCTGTCTAAACATTGAAAAAACCCGTTAAGAAAATTCAGAGCAAAGAAACCAAATCCGTGTAATGGCTTTCCATTGTGACCTTTCTCAGTATCCCTTAGCTTTACACCATAAGGTCACTGCGGCGAACCTATTGGTATATTCTCACGATATCGAGTAGTGACTCTGAGTGGATATCGCTTACCAGCTACTCAATCTGTTTGAGCTATCCAAGATTATTTCATCAGTGTTTTATCACGAAACAAAATTGATTGCTTGCCTTTGTAAATATTTAAATGGGTAAGTAAAAATGCAATGCGTGCTGAGATGTAATGTTGCGGACATTAGCCCGATAACCATACAATGCCATACTTATGTACCTATATACATTATATTGTCTGCAGGGCTCCACAACAGTCAATAGGTAAAATCATCTGGCTGCAGGTTTTTCAATACGTTATTAATGAAAGATGATAAAGACAGGCTCGCTGGCTTTAGTTTATCGTTATCGAATTTACATTCGCGCCCAACAAGGTAAGCGTCGAGATAATTAATATCCACTTTTTCCTGGAAAGTGATTTCGAAGACAGCATTTTATGGATCTTGCTACTAAAGTATCTAAACATGCGCAAATCATCATCATGTAAAATACTAGCACTAAGAATATAAACTCGAAAGCATCTAAAACTGAGCTGAATTTTCAAAACGCAACTTAAATCTTTTTATTTCAATTTTAATTTAAAATTTAAGCATTTTAGTGTTGGCTTAGGATGGTTTCAGTAAAAATCCCATATTATCCTCTGTCGGATAGTAGACAAGCGCCAAGCTGTGCGGTGACCAAATAAAATCTGTTGCGAGGAAAATTATCCTGTTTTATGAACGTTCTGAGTATATAAGCAGGTGGTCTTTAAGATGCCGTTCGAAAGCTTTTCATTATAAAAGTTGAATGTCTTGTACCATCTTTTTGAAGGTTTCCACTTAACCAGATTATCGCTCGTTGTTATTGAAAAGATTTTATTGATAATAATTCGTTATGTCTACTGAATCTTCTGCTTATTATGACGTTGACAGATGTGGCAAGACATCGTAATATCCCACAGAATTTTAACCTATAATTTTTTTAAATATGTAGTATGAAGTAAATATCTTATTAGGTTTTTATTAGCTATCGTGGTATTGTTGACAACTGAGTGTGTCACCGATGAAGTAAGTAAAATAATTAATAGATAATTAGTATTGTGTAGTTCCATATACTCGTACAGTAAAGACAAAAAAATAAGAAAAAAGGATAAGAGACAGCAATCAAATAAAAATATCGAGACTGTTAAAAGAATTTAAGCTGAACTAAATTTCGTTCATTATCCTTATTTAAGTCGAAGCCATGGCTACTCTACTTGTGTTCGACTAAGCTGTGTGACGTAGGTTAATGCATCATGCCACGCTGGCTCAGATTTTAGATCCTGCATAAACTATTCAAAGATGAGGGTCACGACACTGTTAGACCAATTATTTTGGCTTTATTTTATTTATTTTTTACTCACTCCTAAATTAGTTTTGGAATGTCTATACATAATGAATTAGAATTCAAACTTAAGCTAGCAAGAGCAACCCTGATGAGCTGATCATTAGGTCGAAATTCGCATGCCTAGGCTAGGTACTTCTACTTATAGTCATATCGCTGCGTCTAACGCATATTGAAAAATACCTATTTACAACATTTAGTCAGCTTAATATTTATTTTTTAAAGTAGGTACTACTTTAGGGACTTATATCCTTACTGTTATATACGTAAAATAATAATATATTATGTTACTATATAAAGAATTTTGAAAATCGGTTGACAATTGGCGGAGAAACGCGACACACAGCAGAGCGGCCAATCTCTCACTGCGCCAACTGTATTGTCATTACCTACTTACTTTTTTCATTACAACTCTGCGGTCTAATTGTAAAGCAAATAGGTACCTTAACTAGGTAATTTTGGTGCACCTACTGTTTATAACAGTCACCGTTGTCTAGACTAGAGAATAACTATAACTTTTTTACTATAATTATTAAAATGAACGCTACTTACGAGAGCTGCGCCGAGTATTCGTTTATTATTCAGTACTTGGCATACCTACTCGACCATTACCTACCTAGTTACCCACTCGTTATTACCCAAATATTAATGTCTGACTGTCAGAAATTTCATGTCAATTAAAAGCAAATATTTATTAAAGAAAGATTAATAATATTTCAAACAGTTATAAAATTAGGTAGTTATTTAGTCTTAGTCTAATGACACTTAGTTACTTACATACAATAAAGTTAAAGAATATAACAACCTTAAATAAAAATAAAAATGACCTATTAATTGCTATATTTTAGCAATGATAATTAGTTATGGTGAAAGAAAATCAAGCATGCTCTATCTAGTGGCAGTCTATTCCACTCTCATTCTTATTTCTCTTTAATTAAGTTGCAAGTTTAAACCTATTTTCGCGCCGGTATCTGCATAAACTAAATCGAGTTACCAGGCAGAGTATTCGATTCGGTAATCATAATACCGAGTAATACTCGGTACTCGGTTACGTGGCAAAACTTGTACCTGGCGCATCTCTACTACCCACCTACATATAAATGTATATTGGGGGATGACACTCATTCCGTTACAAAAACTGAATCTTCATTAAATTATTGGCCTGAATTAGTGGTTTCACTTTAGCTCAAAGAGTAGGTAGATACTTATTCTAAACGACTGTGACCGCTACTGGAGGTTTTCAAAAATTCAAAATGGTATTTTTAAAGTAGCAAATAATGTTATAATGAATCTATAATATACATATTTATCATAAAATGCTTATTAGAGACATGATCGTAGAGACCCGAAATTTCGAGGGTGTGTTCTTTGTATGACAGAGGCATCTGATTAGAAAACATATTCCTAAATTCACCCCCAAAGGGGATAATACGGGGGTTCAAAGTCTGTATGAAGAAACAAGAATAGATAGACTTTCCACGTGTACGAAGTCGCGGCAGAAGCTAGTATTACTTAATAACTTCATTGTAAACCTAAATACGTACAAGTGTTATCCTGAAATGTGATTGTTCCTTGTCGAACAATGCCACGTTGTTCCTGTGTATTACCTACTGGAGTTTGTAGTGAACACTGTCTTATAGTACTACATATAGGTAATACTATCACATATGAGCTGTGTTCTAGTACCTACGAGTATTTAAGATGTTGTTCTACTTAAATCTGAGCAAGTACTAGACTAGCTTTTTGTGGAAAATAGAAAAAAAGTAGCTTCATCTGGTTAGGAAAATATTTGCAAAAGAGCTTTTCTCTTCAGTAGTTTAAAAAAAAACCTATTATGGTCTCACTGCTAAGCAAAAGCCTATTTTCATACAAAGATGGCATGATAATTAATCGCCACGTTCGCTCAAGGTGGTTTGGCAATATTAGATTTATAGTGTTGTAAGTCCAGGTTTTCACGATGTTTTCTTTTACCGATGTCAGTAATGTCCAAGATAAACTTGGATAAAATCAAAAACTACTTAACTAATTAAAAAAATATGTCAGCTATGGAAAGCTATAATATTAGCGAGTTACATGCTATATTATAACATCACGCTACGACCAACGAGAGCAGAGTAGTAATCAAAGACGTAACTGAATGCGGGTGAAACCGTAAGATATTGCTAGTTTACAATAACTATGTTAGCGTATTATAGTAGTCACATAGGTAGGTTCTGTGATCACTGGGCTGTGATCAAGTTACCGCGCTCATGTGTGTGCGGAGCTCCAAATTATACTTGATTGAAAGGCACTTTATGCTCAATTTGAACTATATTAAAAACTAGCTTCCGCTCGCGACTTCGTCCGCGCAAAGTAATATATTATTAATATATTATCCTAAGGAAACCGTATTTCAGGGATAGAAAGCCTATGCACTATTCCAGACTATAATCTATCTCTGTGCCAAATTTCATTCAGATCTGTTCAGCCGTTTTGGTGTTATTGACAAAAATCCAGGCGTCCAAACTTTCGCAGTTATCATTGTACCTAGTAAGAAAATGTGCTTTCTGTACGAGCCTCAGAAAAAACTGCTCTAAAATGAAGAAAAACAAACTCTTATTATTTTTAATTTGATTACCCTTCTAAATTCAAATTCCTGACTGGAAACATATTAGACTTTTCGGCCTGGTTGCATTGGCATATAACCTTCACAGTAGGTACTGTTTTGTTTTTTCTTGATACATATTTTTTTCATTAACTCAAGGATCAGTGTGGGGAAGGAGTCTTGGTAAAAAAAACTGAATTACACTTTATTCCAATTATATTTCGGACTTTACTCAGATCTTAGATAAAGCTGAACTAATCCGGGTAAACCTGGGTTGACTCACTCTTTTAACATTATCCCCGGCATAGGTATACGTACTTATTTTCTTCGTAAATGAGATGGCCCTGAGAAAGCTTTCCTTATTCCGTAGATAACGAAATTACTTACATTTTCTTCAAGCTTACATTTCTAGTCTAAATAAGCTTATATTATGTTGAAAGGTAATTATGCTGATCTTTCATTTTGACTCTTAAATTAGATTTCTTCCAGTTTGTTATGTTTGAAAGCAAAGTCAGTAAGTAGAAAATTAAATTTCAAGAATTTATGTCACCTACATTTTTACTTGAATTATCTTCTTTTTTATCTAAAAGAATTGTAACACGCTGGTTAGGTACCTACTTAAATTATTCCATAGTTAAGCATTTAATTAAAGAATCTTAAATGTGTAAGCGCCTGCCAATTTTAAATAGCTATAAATGCAGTTACGTCGACACAAACTGTATTGACAGTAGGCGCACCCGCGTGTACAAGATTTTTCTTGACTACATTAATTTGTCTATACAATTCATTACTTCAAATTCTTGTAGAACCACTAAGATTAAAAATAATTTGCCTGAATTTGTGGTTTTACTTTAGCCCAAAGTGTAGTTAGTTACTTATTCTGAACGACTGTGACCGCTAGTTAAGGTTTTCAAACATTACAAACTAGTATATTTTTTTTAAACTAGCAAATAATGTTATAAAAATAACTAGGTATAAAAATAATCAGAAATATGAAAAGATCATTCCGTTATTACTACAAAAAAACATTATCTACTTACCTATAACCCTTTGCTTACCGACGACGTCCGGTCCGTTGTATGAGACGTTACAATAATATAACTGACAGGAACGCCTCATTGTCGTCACGTCTAACTAAAATGTCACACACAAAAATCAGTTCTCTTTAAATTTTAAATCCACATTTTATATCGTAACAATGGCTGTCAAAAAAATTAACACCCCGTCCAAATGGAACCCTTTATCGCAACACTTCGGCGATACTTCTTAATTTAATATTTCGCTACGATTTCTTTGAACAAATCGGTTTTGTGTTAATTTGACGCTCGGTTGACAGATGCAGAAAAAGTTACTGTGCTCGCTTTTGTTAACTTAATCTGGTTTCTATGTAAGTGAGTCGCCGAAAATGGATTAAAGGGTTAGGTGACAGGTAAAAGAGACTCCCAACGAAGTTGGCAGGAAATCTGTAGCGAATTCTTATTGTGAAATGTTTGTTAAAGAAATTCGTTTTTGTTTATTACAATACTAGCTGCTCCCTGCGCATGTTTTTTTACTGCTCCGCTCCTGTGGGTCATAGCGTGATGTTATAAATACACATAACATACATAACATCACACCTGTAATCCCCGAAGGGTTAGGCAGAGGTGTACCCATTAGTACTCCATTTACACTACATTTCGCCAGTTATGTTTTTAGTCCCATGTAATAGGGGGCGGGGGGGGGGGGGGGGGCGAGCCTATTGCCATCAACCGGGCACAAATCCAGACTCCGAGGCTGCTACTGAGAAATTCCTGATGGAAAAACCCAATAACACTTTGCCCGGCCTGGGAATCGAACCCAAGACCTCATGCATAGCAGTCGCGCTTGCTGTTATAAAAATAATATTCATTTATTTACCAGACATCAGAGGTCCACGTGTTAGTGACTTACACTTATAAACTATGTTAGTAAAACACACATGGAAAACAATGCAAATAAAAAACATTAAAAATAAAGCCTTACCCCTAATGTTATAAGCCTCATGAATTTGGTTATCAAATACAAAAATAATATTTTCATCTGACTGGTAGTTCTAGAGATTAGCGCGTTTAAACAAAACCACAAACAAAAAATTTGTTCAGCTGTATTATATTAAGTATAGATAACTAGATTTTCCCGCGACTCTTCATCCGCGTGGACGTCAGTTATCGCGGCCGCAAAGTCGTTGCTTAAAATATAGTAGCCTATGTTCTTTCTTGATGTTTTAACTTAGTCTGCGCGAAATTTCTTATAAATCGGTTCAGTGGTTTAACCGTAAAAGCGTAACACATAGACAGAGCTACTTTTACATTTATAATACTTGTAAAGATATAGGTACAAGCTTAATGCTAACTCTTCTTTGATGATATGAATTTAATTTTCTTTTTAAATATGTACCTACATTTTCAACATTATTTTGATTACTAGTTGACTCATCAAAGAACTTTAAACATTACTCTCAAAGGACATTAAAGTATTTGAGCAGTCAAAGTCCCATTATTTGGACACATGTCACCAGTATCAAAGCATCAACCCTTGCATTCAATTCATTCAATCTAAATTCAAATACTGTCACTACGAAAGTATGGTCCAATCTAAACATTCATTAAAGATTTTTTTTTTAAATTCTGCTCTCTTGCCCCTCGTTAAACCGCTTAAGCTAATTATATAAAACATTGCTAGGGGTACAAAGCTTATATTTCGACGTTATTACATCCCCTCTATATGCACATAATAAGAGCTCATTCTGGGATGTTCCCCTTTGTGTGGAATATTTGTTTGATCTTTCGCCGAGCTTGTAAGGGCAGGTTGTGCAACGGAGGTAGAATGTATTTTTATTGACTATTAGCTTTCTCTTCGGCTTTGTTTGCGTTCAAGACAAATATTGTCTACACGTACTGGAATAAAATAATGTGTAAGTAAACTGAGCATGTGGCTTTTTTATTCTTGTTACGAATTGAATTTTTTATTGGCTGAAGACGTTGATGCGTTCATAGGATCATTTTAAGTATGTTTGTTTGTGTACTTTACTCTTGGAGTTAACAAGGGACAATGGATGTTGCGAACATCTAAAATGATTACCTTCATCTTACTACTATTATAAATGTGAAAGTTTAGATGGGTGGATGTATGTTACTCAATCACGCCAAAACAGCTGAACGGATCTCAATGAAATTTGGCTCAGAAATTGTTCATTATTTCTGTATATTACATTAGGCTACTTTTTGTTCCGGAAGATATAAGGTTCCTCTGGATTATAAATAACGATTTTAACGCAGACGCAGTTGCTGACAGAAGCTATATAGGCTATGTAAGCTATGTAGCAGGATCTAAAGGAATTACTAAAATTTTTGAAAATATTTATGCATCCACAAAATAAAATGCCTCAACTGAAAAGCCAGAAAAAGAAAAACCACGCTGTTAAAAAAATACATTTTAAAGAAAGCAAAACGTGCTCTTTTTACAAAACAGAAGAAAGTCGAACAACATTCTACAAACAAACAAAAAACATTTAAAATGTAAACATTACAACCTTGCATCTTTGATAGCTATTCGCGAGTGCGAGTCTTCAAATAAACATGAAGAGTACTACCCTACTCGCAGTTTTAAGTATTCTAGTAGATACAAAGTAGCTACTTAAACATTTATCTGAATGTAATAAGATGAAGAAGAATAATAACAGTTAAGTGACTATTTTACTTTAATTAAGTGTAAAGTGTAACAATTTAAAATTACTTTCAACAAGTGCCTTTATTAAAATCATAAGTAAAACACAGTTTTAAACAAGTTAGTTAATTTTATTTCTATCGGTCTTTAACCGAAACCTTTCTTGCAAATTAGATAATTAATTTAACTCCATAAAAATATTTGAAAATTCGAAGAATTTGCCATTTATCTTTTATTACTTTACGACCAATATTTCAGTCGTTTGTACTTTATTTCACATTTACCAAAGTAAGGCTCCGTATATGATTAAATTACCAATCGCTTGTTTCTACAATAAACCCTAATTTAAATTAACACTTAAGTACCTACTTTTAAAGGGCATTTGAAAAAACATTTACAATTCAGTGTAGGTACTTTTCTATGTTGTGTCCTAATTCTATTATTTCACCGCAGTACAAAGTCCTCTCCTCATACAGAGACAAAACGAACAATGATCACTACACTTACCTCTCAGTATTAAAGGAAATTCTATATCAAATTATGTGCTATCAAAACTAAAAGTCCAAAAGAGAACACAGTAAACAAAGTTAAGCAAATCTGAATTAGCAAGATATAATATTTCAAGAGCAACGTCAATCAAAGGCTAACGAGAGATCTAAAGGTCTCTTCAAAAGAGCACGTGCAAATATAAAATTCATTACTAGCGCCTCTTCTGCTAATTTGTCCCCCTCGGATAAGGGGACCTAATATCCTTTAAACCGTGAAGACGTCAAAGGAGATACTCGAGACAGCACTTGTCTATTTGTAATTGAATATGAAAATCTTTGGCGCCGTGCGAGGAATTTTACGGTCGTTGATATAAAGTTTGTTAACGTTTTTGTAGTGTAATTATTAATATTAGCTTCTGCTCGCAACTGCGTCCGCGTCGAAGTCAAGTATGCCTTAAATAAAACATAATATACTGTGGCATTCGGCAATTGCTGTATGTGAACATTTTTTGTAATCGCCCTCTTGCAAACAAAAAAAACCTTGTAAATAACTGTTTTGAAAATACTTTATTGCATTTTGGCGCAGCATTGGATGATATTTTTTCTGCAGCAGCGGAATTCAAACGCACAGTAAAAAAACAGAATATACAGAAAAAGCACATAAGCGTAATACCTTCACATTTTCATAGAAACCAGTGCAGTATATAGGTTTTATAAAATGAACACACTAAAGGTTCTGTTTCGAATACTCCGTGTTTTTTAGGCACAAAAAATATTTTCCAAAAAAAAAAATCAGATAACAAAAGCAAAATTCAATTTTACATTACTAACGAAATTCGTTTGACGAGTCGTGGAATTTTCATGACACATCTAGTAAACACTTTATGGCCATAACCTCTTACGTTAGAGAAAAACCTGCAGTGAGCATCGGCTCTCGTTCATGTCTCAAGAGGCAGAGCCACGGTGAATAAAATTTTAGGTCCCCTCAAGAAATACTCATCACAGGAATTTTATTACGAAGAATTCCACGTAAACCGATTCTTTTTCGGTCGATTTTATTTGTACATTATCTATACTCTATTATAATAAAGCTTATCTGTTACAGAAATATTATAATATCAAATAATAATAATAATAATATCATGGGACAACTCTCACACACGGCTATCTGATCCCAAGCTAAGCAGAGCTTGTGTTATGGTAACCAGACAACTGATATACATACTTATATAATTTATAAATACATACATATTATAGATAAATCACACCCAGACACAGAACCAACAATCATGCTCATCACACAAAGTTTGTCCTGGGTGGGAATCGAACCCACGACCTCCGGCTTAGCAGTCAGGGCCACTAACCACTAGACCAACAGGCCCGTCAAGCTGAAGAGTGTTTTGTTTGTTCAAACGCGTTTATCTCTGGAACTGCCAGTCGGATTGGAAAAAAATATTTTTGTATATTATACGAGTAGACGAATAGTATAGAATAGGCTATATAACATCACGGGACCGGAACAGTATCTAAGATCTAAAGATGTAACTTCACGCGGGTAAAAAACAACCGCGGACGAAGTCGCGGGCAGAAACTAGTTGTTAATATAGACGTAATGTATATTATAAATAAGTACTATGATAAATATCTAGGTAAGTATTTTATTTTTAGCTTCAAATGAAAATCAGAAGCTGATTTTTTTAACTTAATTTGATTGAGTCTGTCGCTACGTCGAAAATATTTCGATGTGCCGATGATGCTTCGAGTAGGTATCTTCATTAAAAGTTTCTTTTCCCTCCGAAATTAACTTGATTCAATTATGCCTTTTTTACTTTTCAAGACGTTGCCTGAGAGCTCTGCTTACATTGCACCTTTGATGTTTCGCCTTAAATTTATACGATTTTCGACTTGACTTGCTCAACGTCCATGTTTTCATTAGAAGCAGAAAAAAGGAAAATTGGATTTAAACATGAAAGATCGAAGGTCGTCGTACAGACATCGTACTTTGAGCCCAATTTAATTACGCAAAAACTTGAGGAAAATGATTTGAAGTGATTTTTTTAGTATGGGAAAGTGTAAAGAGATTGATGGGCCAAGTAATCATATCGATTAGATTAATTCCATTTAAATGGACGCAGCGTATGGTCGTAATGAAGAATGTTTTCATTAAGTTTGTAAAGAAAGATGTCGAAGATGAAAATAATTTAAAAGACTATCTCTTGATAGAATTTTAGAACTGTGAAACGTTGGTTAAATATGTACGGCGGCGAGGGCTCCTTATAACTCGTTTTCTACCGGATTCCCTTTAAAAATTTGCAATAACAGCTATTCTATGACTATTGAACAATGTCACAATTAGCAGTGTTTATTATTTTCCAAAAAATACATACAATATTAATACTGCAAATGTAAAAAAAAAAGTATTTTAAATGGGCAAAGAATTAAGCAATTTTTAATTCGGCTGGTCTGACGACAAATTACCCTTTGCTGCTGATATGTACCCAAATATTTACAACACGTTTTAGTATATTCTAATTTAGAAACATTATTCGCTATTCACTTGAAAGTAAATCGAGTAAAAAACAGTATTGCACAAGAATCGATTTCGATCGAATCGCGAATATTTTTTTCTAAATTCTTGGTAACACGATGGTATCGGTTTACTTTTTGTCAACAATAAAAACGATGTCATTAGGAATTTTTTGTTCGACACAGCGGGTATTAATTGCCTATTAAAATACATAACACATAACATCTTTTTGTGTGAGAAGTGTAGAAAAATTGCGTTTTTGTCAGTTATCAACTTGGTCTAAATACAAGTAGGTATCTACTGCTAAGTGGTCCTTGATTTTGAGCATTCACCTTTTGCTTTTACAAAACACACACAGACGTATAAAATACTCTAAAACGCTCAGCTAAGATCTTAAGTTTACTTTATTATAAAACAAAATTACTGTAAACATAACCTTCAGTGACCTCCTGACGCTACGTTCCCACAAAAAATCTGTTTCTCCACACTCCAACGTAATTTAATACAGCAAACGCATTTGAATAAAAATATTGTAAGGATTTACTTTTACCACCGTTCGTTTTGTTACCGAATATCAACATTTTATTCCTCTAACCGCACATTTATTGGTCGATTTGTAACCGTGGCATAAAGTCCCAATAATTGTTATCTCAGCGATCCACCCGTCCACAAAGGCTGGGTGTCCCACTGACTTTATTTACTCTCAACCGATTCCCAGGTTTATATCTATTTCGGAGCTCCGTATAAACGCGGTACAATAACAATAAAGTAGGATTTCGCTACAGATTGCTGACATTTTCCTCAAGACGTAGGTACGACATAAAACGGGTATATTATATTATTAAAAACCTTTGCATACAACGGTCCAGGACGGATAAGGGAATAACAAAAGATAAATGAATACGGGCGATAGTAAACACGGAAACAAGGTTCCTCCTTTCGGTAAATTAAACGAAAGTGTCCTTGTAAACGTAAACAAACGAAATTCATCTGGAATTTGTGAATTTGTCGAAGTACTTTGACACAAGTCTAGCTACAACTTGTTAACAGTTACGACATAGATGTTTGTCACAGCCTTTAGTTTGTTGCTAACTTAAGTATGTTTTAGTACAGAAAGTCTTAAAATCAATATTGATGCCAGCTTTATAGCACTGCAGGGCAAAGGCCTCTTCTCATGCTGAAAAGGCATCAAGACGTTAATTACTCTGCTTGCTTAAGGTGGATAGGTGATGTCGGTGATGTTCAAGATAAATGTAAAATTAATAATACTTTCACGTAACAAATATGTCCCATACAATATAATATTAAGCCTGCATTCCAGGGCTAGGTAGAGGTGAAATTCTAAATCCACTTTCCGCGCAGTTTTATGTTTTTGTACTAACTTGCCTGTAGTTTTTAAACTACCGTTAGCGATTTTCAGACGGCTATGAAGGAAAAGGAAATGTTAATAGTTATCATTGCATCGCTGCGTTTTACAAATGCACCCGTTCCTCGAATTCGTCGCATTATGTTTCCATTGAAAAGATTTTATGACCCTACGGTAGCTGTAGGTACGCTCGAATTTAGTTTTAAACTTCTTGTAAAGAAGAAAGTTGAAAGTAGCTAAAAGTTTTCTGAAATAACGTAGACGGAAAACTATGTACACTTTAGCCCTTTTTGGCTTAAAGGGGGAAGAATTTCAATTGATAAGTATTACCGTAAAATAGCTATACGTTCACCAATAATGCATCGAGTTTGTTCTGCGTTTTCGATTTATGTGTTTCTTTTTATATTCTTCTAGTGTAATAAAAATAAAATTTAGACCTTTTTACTTCGCTTTTATTCATTGAGCTATTACTTTTATATCTGCTGACAGATTCTAGATGTTCATAAAGTTCAATTTTTAGTTTTGATTGTGCTTTTATCGAAAAGTACTTTATTTTCTGCAATTCGGTGAATGACATTTACCTATTTTATATAAATTTAAAGAGTAAGTTGTTGGCCCTTTGTTTTATATACAAAGAGTGTTCTAAATTAGCGTTTGGAAAGTCTTAATGGCCTGGTATTAGGATAGCCTTGGACTGCCTCGTTGGTCTAGTGGTCGCAAGCGCGACTGCTGTGCATGAGGTCTTGGGTTCGATTCCCAGGTCGGGCAAAGTGTTATTGGG
The DNA here is from genome assembly GCA_949774945.1 of Hoplodrina ambigua. NCBI lineage: Eukaryota > Metazoa > Arthropoda > Insecta > Lepidoptera > Noctuidae > Hoplodrina > Hoplodrina ambigua. The sequence continues at coordinate 9,013,716 of OX458973.1, forward strand.
TTTTTCCATCAGGAATTTCTCAGTAGCAGCCTCGGGGTCTGGATTTGTGCCCGGTTGATGGCAATAGGCTCGCCCCCTATTACATGGGACTAAAAACATAACTGGCGAAATGTGGGTGTACTAATGAGTACATCTCTGCCTAACCCTTCGGGGATTACAGGCGTGATGTTATGTTATGTTATGTATTAAGATAGCATTTTTGTTGACTTAAGAATTTAATATGTAAAATCACGTCTGTACTTCTGGGAGAGTACAGTCTTAAGAATATGTAATACTTATCTAAGATAGTACTCCCAGGGCTCAAGACTGTCTAGCCTTAAAATACCGTATCCTTGAATGTCAGCCAGCTGTCAGAGGTAGGTAAGTTGTCAGAAGCACTTTCTTTACTGTTGAAGCCAGTTATGTTTGTTACTTCGAAAACTTTCCAGACGTTGGATAGAAATTACAAGTTATGTCATTGGGCGGCTGTCGAATGTTGTCAACAGTTTTCTAAGTATCAATCTATATTATTTTGAACACGATATATCCATTTTCTTGCCCGTTGCCTTTTCTAAGAAATAATGCTTAATAATTTTGCAATAATACTTAAATATTGACGTGCTGTGTCTTGACTATCTTAATCTCTTCTACAAAACAAGTCACTTTGATAGAAAATCTAAATCATGGTAATGAGAAGTCCAAATGCCTAAATCACACAGTCAGCAACGTACCTATACAACTAAAATCCGACAATGCGAAAGTTTGGATCGATGGACGTTTGTTACTCAATTACGCCAGAACGGCTGAACTGATCAGGATGGAATTTGGCGCGGAGATAAATTATAGTCTGGAATATCACATTTACCTACTTCTTATTATCCGAAATAATGTACGGTTTTCGTGGAATAGGTATTACATTAACTTTGACGCGGATAGAGTCACGGGCGGCTAGGACGGACTCTCGTTTTATCCCCTTGAGGGGTGAATTTTGGAAAAACCGTTCTTAGCGGACGAGATGTATGAACGTAGATGAGGCGAAAGGAGTATGTAAGGATCGTAGCAGGTGGCGTTCTGTAGTTTCTGCCTACCCCCATGGGAAAAAGGCGTGAGTTTATGTATGTATTAACTATAATCTACCTTCCTGCCTTTCATCTTTAGACGTCAAGCAGTTTTCGAATTTCGTGATGAGTGTGACCTTTCGCTTTTAATTTTAGACTAGAATATAGGTTAATGAACTGCCGACAATAATATCTTATGTTCATCGAATTCATAAAAAGATTGTTATCCTACACGGGTTCAGTGTTAAGTGTGAACTCGATAAAAACCGTTTATCACGTGCTGAAGTACGTATCGTACGCTAATGGGTGATTTTTTATCCAACTATATTTAAAACGACAGCATAATGAGTTAATAGCACATTATTACCAACTTGACTGCCCCGTTGGTACTGTCGTCGCAAACGCGGCCGTTGAGCGTGGGATCCTAGTTTCGATTCCCAGGTCGGGCAAAAATTTTATGAGGTTTTTCTGTGACGAATAGTAGCAGTCCAGTAGCAGCTCGGAGATTAGAAGTTGGTAGTGTGACACCCCCGTGAAGCACGTAAAGCAGTTGATCCATTTTTTTTTTACGTGGTAAAAATCATCAAATGACTCCTTCTGCCCTGGAAAGGACTGTCAGACTTTTACTGACTAAAAAAACACCCTGTTCCTTCTGTTGCCCTTTACGTTCCGGGGCCACGGTATCCTGTTAGGACGTCCCGCAACCCCGGCAGGCAAAGCCGTTGGTCCTGCGCCAGATCTCTCTCCATTTTTGTCGGATTGCTGTCTCATCGGACTATGAGAGTTAGGGAAGAGGGAGTGCACTTGTGTTGGCGCACACATTTATTCACTATATCTCTTGCTTACATGGCTAGACGTCTCCATTAGCCGCTTTGACTGAAATCGGTCTGGAAAATATATACTAATATTACCGACTTATTCGGTTATCATAATGACAAGGGAATAATTTCAGTACATATTGGTTTTGGGTAACCTTTGAATCTAGAAGGTTGTATCGGACTTAGTATAACTAAAATATTTTTAGCAAAATAGACTGAAATAAAGGCATCTATTTCTGTCCATTATCAAAGTTTCTGAGAATTTGAAAATGTATAATGTATTTAGTTTAAAAAGTCTATTTATATACTTCTTAAGTATGAACCTTTCGTTGAAGTTCATCGACGCCCACGGAGCTGGATACTTTATGGAAAGTCTTTGATTTATCTTTTACCTGACGATGGAAAACGCTGGATAGCTTAATGTTCTATAAAACATTAAAAGGACTTAATCTGCGTCTATACATTTTTGGACTTACTATGAAAGTTACGGAGAATTTTCTAACAGATATTTTATTTTATTTTATATGTGATCGGTTTGCTCTTGACTCTAGTCTAGGTCAGAGGTGACCTAGCCAAAGTCGGCGATAGAGTGAGCTTTACCAAGAAAGAGCCTGTTCACTCTAACTTTGAAGAGATTAAGGTTTAATGCGTTCGGAATTACAGACGTACTCCACCACTCCTTTAAAACTCTTTTTAATATTTTTTTGTGAAGCACTTTTCAGTTTAGCCCGAAAATTATGTTCTCCAATAATCATTCTTTAATGTTTTTATGCTTAATTTAGTTACGTAAAGGACAAAACGTCATAAACATTAAGTTTTCTCCTGGTCTTTGTGATAACCTTTCCCAGTTGGTTTTTTAAAACGGACAAGAATAAAACACCCATTCTTCCATGTTTCGTGTGAAGCATGTTTACAAAATATTGTACGTTTGATTGACAGGAGGCGCTATTAAATAACAGTAATTAAATGTCCGCTAACGATCGGTCAGCGCGCCGTCACGAACAGTCGACGTTTTAAGTGAGCGCTGGTTAAAGCCGGGTGTACACTGAAGCGGCGCTGTAGTATACGACATTATGGCGCCAACTATGCTATATTCCTGCTATATACGGCCATTTGTTGTCAGCTGTTGCGTCCGCTTATTTGACCTTTAACATCGTAAAAAGAATAGTGATTCTGTTACATTTTTAAAAATAAATCTGTCACAAGCTGCCTAGGTTACACAATACTGTCATTTAAATTATATGACAGAATTAAGTATTATGCATTGTATAGCACTGCATTTCTTCTGTGTAAAACCGGCCTTACAGCACGTCATGTCACGTTACTCAAACATTTACTTTGTGACCTAAATTCTTGGGCGATTTTTAATGCTTTAATTGCTGCTCTGTTTAGGATAATCTGATGTTTTAACGAGCCATTAGGTGCAGTGTTAAAAGCCTGTTATTAGACAAGTCTCGTGCCATTTTAAGAACGAATAGTGTCTCAAGTAATTATCTTGGACGGACGAGCAGTGCCTCCAGCAGAACAGTATTGCAATAATGGCTCAATTATTTGATATAATAATTCATTATTTTTGATATAAGTACTGCGTGTTTGTAAATAGGCTCTGATATTAAGCTTTTCTTAAAAAATCTTGAACGTAAGTTTCTACTCAATCAATGTGATGTTTTTATTATTTTTTTAGCGCCATTTGAAACTCATTAGTTTTGACGTCAGAATAAGCGTTTTTCTAACGTTCATATTCTCATGATATTGAATGCGAAAGTCTAGAAATATGCGAATATTCGCGAACGTGAATGTGACATGAGTATTAATTGCATTAGTAATCTGAATCATACATTCTAAAACATTTATATAAATTATAAGCTTTTCCATGCAGGATAATTGCGATATTTTTTTCAAAGTCACTTTTGAAATGCCACCCATGTCAATATAGGTAATTCTTTATTCTTTATTCAATAGATATACCCAATACTTGGCACTTATTCCGTAAAAGCTTAAGACACTTCTTTACATTTGTGTTTCAAGGAAATACTTGGCCGGTCAAGGGTTCAAAATTGTAAACAACTTTACTTAAAGATGGGAACATCCTAACGGTCATGTTAACCCTTTACGGGACAAGGATGTTCCGTATGTTTTTGTGAGTCAATATGACAAAAGATACATTAGTACAGGATGTTGCACGTCTTCATCTAAAAAGACGTAACGTCATCCTTTCAAAGCAAGGCCTTAGATGCATTATGTCGACTTAAAAAAAATACTGTCGGTTGAAGCTTTTGATGAGTAGGTATTGTATCATTCAATAGCTGTGTCATTTAATTGTTCTGTGATAGTACGGTATTGCCATACAACGTGGCAATGCCGTCAGCCTTTTGGGCACTTGCCCCATATTATTGACAGCGACGCGGATGAATTTTTTGATGCCCTATGAGGTTTTTCCTTTCTGTCTTTTTTATAAATTGTACATATTTTACAATTACTCTAAGGTTTTATGTTTAGGTTAATTTTTGTAACAAAAACATAACATCACACCTGTAATCCCCGAAGGGTTAGGCAGAGGTGTACCCATTAGTACACCCACATTTCGCCAGTACATTGTACATTGTTGTGTTGTTGTTTGTCATTGTATATTGTTTTAAAATCATTAAAAACGTCTGTATAAGTATTTTTTTATAATATTGAAGTAGCAATCTAACAATCTTTTTCCATAACATAACATCACGCCTGTAATCCCCGAAGGGTTAGGCAGAGATGTACCTATCAGTACACCCACATTTCGCCAGTTATGTTTTTAGTCCCATGTAATAACGGGCGAGCCTATTGCCATCAACCGGGCACAAATCCAGACTCCGAGGCTACTACTGAGAAATTCCTGATGGAAAAACCCAATAACACTTTGCCCGACCTGGGAATCGAACCCAAGACCTCATGCACAGCAGTCGCGCTTGCGACCACTAGACCAACGAGGCAGTCAAAAACAATCTTTTTGAAACGAAATAAACTCGACGCAAATAACCTACATTAATATACGAACATTTCTGATATTCATTTTACTTTGCTGTTCTATAGTACCTATTGATGATCGATCGACAATAACGTGATAACATCAAAATTATTTATCATACAATTACGTCTATGTAATGATTTATACAGCAAAAATTGCAGTGCAACTATTTGCATGCGGAAATAAAATTTTTACCCAATCACGTCATTAATCTAACTATACGTCCTTTATTAACAATAAATAAAAACATCCTCATCATCCATCAACATCCGCGGACATACAGCACTTTTTCACCGTCGCTCCCATCCCATATTAAAATGCTCCATGTTAATTTGTTAATTACAAGTCGACGGTCGGGAGTTACGGCTTACCTGCGTTCGCTACATAAAACTGCAGTTAATATAAATCAATATGTACTCACGTCCATATTTCTGGTAGATATCCATAATTCAGGAGCGATGAAACCCTTTAGAATTATAGTAGGTACGTACGCATTGTGTATGGGATCAGTGAAAAACTCCCTATCTGCAATACACGGTATTAAAATCATTTATTCAGTTTTTTACGTCTCTGGAGTGAGATTTTGCGGCACGCTCCGAAGTTTGACGATGTGTGCCTGCAGACTAATAATGTTTAAAAACGTATAAAATAGCTATGTTCTCTTTGTGATATCTTTGTTTGGATATTGCTAATGAATAATAAAATAAATCAGGCTGGTGGAATCGAAAGCAGAGTTGCAGCGGTTTTTAATTTCGAAATTGGAGTTTATTTTCTTTGTCGTATTCAATTCGGTCGTAATAACAATCGGTCGCGCCGTTTCGGAGGAGCGTGCGACCACAAACACCGTGACAGGACATATAATAATAGGTATATAGATATCATTATTACATAAGTCATTAAATTTTTGCTATTAAAAATAATAAACTCTGGTTTTGGTAATGATACAAGAGCAGTTACCACGTTTATTTTCGTCTCAAAGAAGAAACAAAAAAACAAATAATACCTAATTAAACTTACATGAAACAACCAAGCGTTAAATAATCACAAAGTCAATAAAATTAATTACCACAATACCGTAATTAACGCAAACTCATTCCACAAACCCACTTAGCAGCATTCGCTCATCACTTAACCACTAGGGATCTCCACAATCATACTTACTCCATACAGTGGGCAAACGATAGGAACATGGACGCTTTATCACCTGCGACTGCGCACATATAAATCAAAATAAAATCGCGTATCTACATTGCAATTAAGAAGGGGCGAATCCTCCTAGTACGCAATAAGTTTTGTACGAGAATAATAACATTTTATCTCGGATCTGAGAACATTTATAATAATTACATCATTGTATTGACAGGCCCATTAATATCTGGTCCATGTAGCGATGAGTGTGGACAGAAATACTGTGGAGACGATTGCTTATAGTTTATTTGGATTTTGGTAATTGAATTTGGTACAAGCTTTGTGTACATAGTTAACGTTGTAAGGTTAAACATTATGTACCTACAGAATTAGGTAATATTGTGTTTGTCAAATAGATACTAGTTGATTCTACGTAAGAAAAAAGATTTTGTTCAAGAATATAGGACCCTATGGACATCTATAGATCTTTTACAGTCGTTACGGGTAGTCAGTCGGAAGCCCGAAAATCTGAGAACCAGTCTTAACAAGAGGAGTATCGTTATCCAGTTACTAGTTACCAACTTGTTAGCAGTTGTCGAGGTCAGATAGACAGTCGCTTCATGTAAAATACTGGTATCCAGCTGCATTCGGTTAGACTGGAAACCGACTTTGGAAAAAGCTAAGTTGATGATGTTAAAGAATGTAGTAGAAAAAGATAAAAAAACAGCGTCCTGACTGTCGCGTTATCTGTTAATAAAACAAGTACTAGTAAATTTTTTGTATTCACAAACCAGACTAGAACTATGCTTTTGGATACGTTTTTGTCCCTTTGTTGAGAACACAGCTTGTATCTACTTCAACATTACTAAATCAACTTGAAGATTAACTGAAAGTGGAGCTGCACTGGAGACAAAGAAGCTTCGCAATATAAATTCTCCGCATTTTGTAGTTTAGCACCAACGGTTACTTCAGTCAGTTCCTGTTCTCTGATTGTAACTAATATAGCAGTAATCGCGATGCTCTTTTAATTAAAGCTTAAGAAGTTTCTTTGCGGCTTTACGCTCTCTGTACAGTACTTCATTTTGTCTCTTGTTACAAATATTGCCATGGTAAAATGAACCTTACCTACAATTACTAAGCTTTCAAATATGTCTGCTATTTTTGTACATTCTTTTAATTAACATCGCCTAATTTGATGCCTTTGAAACGTAACTAAAAAAACTATCAACGATCCGTGTTGATAGTTTTTTTTTTACAATAAATATACTCGAGCTTGTGTTTTTTGTCTATTAATTAAAATTTAGATTTAGCTGAATTTAAAATAGTATGTGTGTTTATTTAGGACATCAAAAGTGAAATTTTAATTCAAAAATGTTCATAGATGATTAATGGTTTAGACGTACCTAATTAAAAGAATATTTTAGCTTCTTTTTTTTAATAAAAAAATACAAATAAAGATTTAATCCTTTTAAATCACCCAGTCATACAAAATGCCTAAGACAAAGTTTTATAGCCAGAAAAGCCATTAAAACCTACGTAAATGAGATTCGTTTTATAGGGTAAGTACTACATAGATATAGCAGTCATAATAATAATAAATTTTCCAAGAAATTTGATCTCACAGTGGACCATTTTGTTGATCCTATATTTATGACTACAAAACAAATACTTGGGGTATATTAAACGATGGTAAACGTTTATAATCGGTATAGTTTCGCGTAACAGAACACCGATTTGCAATAAAAAGCAAAAGCTTATGGTCGTGTTAGGTTTTATCTCGTTCACATAAATAGCGCGGGAGCTGGGAGGCTTGTGGTAAACAATTTAGCTTTGTTAACATTGCCGGGACATTATTAAACAACGATAATAAGTAGTTAATTATCGACTGTCACACACTTGCGTTCGACGCGCTTCGCTGCATTGTGTGCAGAGGTTGACAACATTTTTGGCGTTGTTGTTTTGTTTTTACAGTGGTTATTAAAGATATCACAAAGACATCAAACTTTAGATTTTTTATTTTTTGAGGTTTTTTTTTATATCTTTTTAGTACCTTCTTTTTCAACGATGTGTTGTTGTTTTTGTTTGTCTTCCGGATAATTCTTGAGAACCACCGTCAACACTCCTTGCTCTCACAAAACAATTTTCTACAGCGGATTTGTTTCACCAACTAGATATTCCTTCACATAAGCACACAGGTACTATTTATTGCTAGTAGTTTTTAAATTAATTCTACGATTTATGGGAAATAGGTAAATATCTCAAACTAAGTATAATAAATAAAATAATGAGACATTCGGGAGGGGCTTTAAAACCGTTAGGTGCTTATAAACTTGGGAAGTATTAAAGTTTTATGAAGATCTAGTATAATGGACATTACGAGCTGAAACTTGTGAACTATCGGAGATCTATTTTACGAGAAAGCGTATCTATTCGTCGTCTTCTTTATCATGCTAATCATAACTTGAATTTTACTTGAAACTGTATTCCGCAAATCAAATTTATAGTTAGGTAATCTAAGAGGATCGTAAAAGTACACTTAGATTATTAGGTAGAAAAGCGTTTTACATAAATACTAAACACTAGTGAGCAAAAACATGTTCTAACCTGGATTTGCGTATTATGCTTATAATCTAAATAGCCTGCAATAAAATTTATATGCTCAATATTCTCGTCATTGAATAATATATTTGCGTTTAGAGCCTTTTCTGAATATCCTACCTACAAACCAGTCGTATTTGTTCCATGTAGGGATGTAAATAGTACTTCGCTAATATTTTTATCTCCTCGTAATGCGCAAGAATAGATTTAATGACCATATTCATAATTCAATAAACATTCGTTTATTGAAACTCGCATTGTTTTATTTTACCTCGAAGTAGGTATTTACACCACCCAACCTATTCATCTACTCGATTTATCTATCTAATAATGATCTAATAACTTAACCAATATAATAAATGAACAACAAAAACAACAGCCAAACATCTAGTTGTTCTCTCCAGTAAAAATGTTTGCGATTCCCTCCAAGATTTGTGCGTAAGTATGAGCGTACACCGCGCGTGAAATATATGGCTGCGGGCGTACCGCGGCGTCGTTGCACTAACTCCGCTTGATTGGAATCTACCGCAGGGCACACCGATAAATGAGTGCTAGTAGGTACTAGGGCTCTGAACGAAGGGATAAATATTCTGGAAGAGTCAGTATTTTTTCAATGTTGTATCACGGTGGTCTTTGTAACAGAAGTGGTGTGTTATTGCGGCGTTTCTTTATTTTTAAAAGGCCGAAATTGTAGTAAGTACTTCTAGAATTAACTCTAACGTTAGGGTATTTTTATTTATTTTATATTAAGTACCCTCTAGATGGAGGTTCAACTGTTGGGCAAACGGCTCTCTGTTTACAGAGCTTACTCAAATGAAGAGACTAGCTTCTTGCACCATCTAGCTCCTCAGACATTCCTTGTAGAAACTAGACGCCACAATTAAAGCCGTAGCCAACAAGGGCTAGATGTCGTCGCCTATACGCGTAGTCGCGAAACTTCGCAATATGTGATTATTCACTTGCGTAAATTACGACTATCGCCGGCACCGTCTTTTAAGTTAATCTCTATTATTTTAGACTAGAATTCTCCCTGCAGCTTTGCGTACAATTTAAATTGCAAAAGGAAAAATACTTTGATACATCGTTTTGGTTTTGTTTCGAGATTATCGGGGAATGATCGTACGTGGGATATAAGTAGAAATAAGAAGGCTGAAGATGTGTTATTACTTGAATAATATTTTTGTATGGAATTTGATGTCGTGAGGAAACAATGTTTTGTTAAGAGATAGATGATGAGAAAAAGCGTGGCTTAAACGCTTCCTTAGCTTGTAGGGCCGATTCTCGTTTGAACTTAATCATTTTTTTACCATCTTGCTTTTGCCTGGGACTTCGTCCGCGTAAAAAACCCCCTTAATTGGCCTTGTCGCAAAATTTGTTCTTAGCTGACGTCTTTTATCTACCTACCTCAGCTTCATATGTCAAGTAGTATTCGAGATGTCGCATTTAGTCAGTAAATGAGTAAATAGAGGATTTCCTTAATTGTACACTGGAAATCATAGTCCCAATATAGGAACTAGGTAAGTTAACGGTTATAATACAATACCCACGTGTAAAGTATTAAATTGCTTCCTCTACTATAATTCGATAATTTTGAACATGAGTTCCATTCTTTGGGAAGCTTAATTAGGGTCATCGTTTCATATATTTATTCCAATTAACGTTTATCCGTTTCCGTACATTGACCATAGTAAGAAATAGTTAACTTAGCGTGTTGAACTTTAGTTAAATTGTTTGTTTGTATTACGAACCTAGTGATTTGTAAAATCGTTTCCCGGTAACGTATCGTGACCACCCATGGCTTTGAAAAAAAAATACTAGTTTTACTTACTTATTTCTTGCGTGATTTTAAATTTGTATTCAAACTGTATATGTAACCGATTTTATAAAAAAGCATTTTTATAAACCGAATTCATTTTTTGTATGTAAACAAATCGTGGTGTTGGTACTTACGGCTAATTTATATGCATCGTGCAAGTACAAGCCTATTTGTATGACAATGTATGAAATTAAATTATTCGAAAGTTTTTCTATGAGACTATGAACCATAACTTCGTTGTTTATTTATATTTTGGTTGATCAGGAAGTTTTTTGTGGCAGCCTCGGAATCTGGATTTGTGCCCGGTTGATGGCAATAGGTTCGCCCCCTATGACATGCGATTTAAACATAACTGGCGAAATGTGGGTGTGCTAATAGGTACACCTCTGCCTAACCCTTCGGGATTACTGGCGTGATGTTATGTATTTTGATTGAACAGTCGATTTTTTATTCGTAAATAACGAAACCTTTGACGGATCAGAAATTGAAACATTTATACATATTGGACATATCCGGGGTATAAAACTCACATAACATAACCGTTAACTACTCATGCTCCCCATCAAACTAAGCAACATTAAGCAAAAAATATTGCTGGGAAACTTTTAGCTTTGGTGTGAGAAATCGCTGTTTATGGTAGTGCGCAATAACTTTTGTCTTTCTTATGTGTTTTTCACACCCGTTAGGTATATTTATCTACACAGTGTATTTTTTTTGACATGGCCATATGACTGTTTGACTTTTGACATAACAAGAGGGCTGGCCTTTCCTTAGGCCAAAAGATCAGCATTGCCATACAACGTGGCAATGCTGTCAGCCTTTTGGGCACAGCGACGTGGACAAATTTTTTGATGCCCTATTAGGTTCCTCCTTTCTGTCTTTTTTATAAATTGTACATACTTTATAACTTAGGTTTTATGTTTCGGTTAATTATTATATAAAATTCAAAGTGTATTAATTAATCTTATAATAGTCAAAGTCTCCATAAGCAAACGTCATATTGCAGTAATTGGAAGAAGTGACAAACCGATACAAAAAGTTCTCTGTTCAGTCAACCAAACAACTCATTAAAGCATTGAATTTTTTTTTTGTTAAACCAAAACAAATCTGCAATTAACTGTGCTACCATTTATAATTAAAACAAAATAACGAAAGAAAGAAAATACTAATAAGTTAGAACGTCACTTAAAGTCAAGCACGAGAACCATAACGCGTTGCAACAATTTTCTGCTTTACAACCACGGCTCGCGTTAGCCCCTTTAAAATTTCAAAGCCCTGAAGTAGAACCAAAGAACAGGAAGTTAAAGAAAAATGAACCGTAGGGGCTGCAAGAAATCCAACATGTTACTCTTTGCCGCTAAATACTTTAGTTCTACTCGACCGGTAAATATTTTATGTTCCCATCTGACTTACTGACGCAGTTAAAGCGTTTACTTTCAACAAAACAAGATTTATATCTTCTTAGGGCTGCGTTGATTTTCTTCGTAAAGTATTGGTGGAGAATAATTTACAGATTTTACAAAACATTTTAGGTTATAGATATTGTGTGATTTACTACACGCTTACGCTTGTACTCCCCGAAGGGTTAGGCAGATGTGTACCCTTATTTCGCCAGTTATTTTTAAGTCCCATGTAATAGGGGGTGAGGCATCAACCAGGTTCAATTCCAGACTCCGAGGCTGCTACGGAGAAATTCCTTATGGAAAAATCCACTAGACCAAGATTACTTGATTTACTTTACATAAACATAATTTATTTCTGTTAACTCGTAGTCATAGTTTAGGTATCATTATAATTGGCTAGCTATACAATGAACAACAGATTCAAACGTCTTGAAGAGATCTTAGCGCAGTCCAATTTTTTGTTGGAAGAAAAAGAATACAAGTACATTTTATTGTCCGCTACGCTTTGACAAAAGAACTTTTGAACGCTGCCTGACGCTAATTAAACGACAGAGTTGATTAATAAGTCGCTCTTAACTATTTAACAAGCGCGGGCCATTGTCTTCTCATAAAAAGAGCTCTCGCAAAAAAAAAAGACAATAAGTAGCGAAGAATTGCCGGATTAAAGTACCGAGTCATTCATTTCAAGGTTTAATTATCCTCTGTTTAAACAAATCGCAATAAAGAGCCAGTGTCAGTGCCTCCAAGGATCCTGTAAAAAGACATCGTAAAAAATACCGGAAGCCCGATGGTAACGTCAAACAAATTCCTGGAATAGTCCACTGCTTTCTGCTTGTGTTAGTTGGAGAATCCTATTCACAGATGTCCGTTAAAACGCTTTAGGTCCAATTCGGTTCAATCGATTTTGGACTTTGTGTTTGGAAAAATAGAATTCAAGATCGAATGGTATTCTAAATAATATAAAAACGTTTAGACCTGTACGTGAAGTCCATCGTTCGTGTGGGGTAGATAGTGTAGGGATATTTGAGTGAACATTTGCAAAGACGCGAACGATGCGACGATATAGCCGGTACCACTTCCGGATGGAAATGCGTTTTCAATGGACTAGTCGCGTCGTTTGTACGATCTAAAGTTACATTTACGGTCAGAGCACTTTCCGCCGTTTTTATGTTTTTCGGCTTTAGCAGTTTGCGTTCTTTCAGGGTAGTTTTAAATTAGGAGTTGTGTTCATTGTATGAGGACTGCTGTTTTCTTCGCCTTCCTTGATATTTTCTTCGTCTGAAAAAAGAAAGAAACAACTTGGTTAATTATTTTGTACATCGCAGAGTACTACAGTAGTAAATCGTTTGTTTGTGTTTTTGTATGTGAAAAGACTTTGAAAGTAATTGTAATCGGGTTCATGTTTTTTATATTTTTTATTTAAATTTCTAGCTTCTTCCCGCGCCTTCGTCCAGATGGTTTTTTCACCCACGATAAGTTACGTCTTTTTATACTGCTCCGCTTCTATGGGTCATAGCTCTATGTAATATAGCCTAGCTATTTCTTATGACTCTGGCTATCATATATTTTTCCAATCCGATTGGTAGCGCTCCGGGTTAGCGCATTTAAACAGATAAACAAAATGTTTATATTTATTATATTAGTATAGATTTGTCAATAACTGATATAACATGTTTTTATTTGTAACAGAACAAGTACAATTTAAATAACAGTTACTTTATCAGCAGAATATTAAACCAACAAATTAAAATAAATGGAACCGCAAATAAACTTAAACGACTACAGCAAACAGGCACTTGTTTAAGCAGAGGCAAATTACGACACATTTAAACCGTCTGCCAATAATAGGCTCACGTCTGACCTAATGAAGGGCAACTATCCTTAAAAGTAGTGCCGCCAGCAAAAACAGGCAAGCAAGCACGTTAAGTTGCCCGGACCGGGTATCAAGTAGCTGCTAGACAAATAATTGCTCATCGACTGCTCATAGCAGATGTAGAAATACTAGATAGAAACTATGCAAAACTTGATATTTTTATAAAAAATATTGTTAGTAAGAATTTCGAAAGTTGAAATTTTATACAGTACAGTCAATGAAAGAGATAGGTATCCAGAGTCGTCAGATGTAATTGAAGTTTTCTTAGAAACTGATGGATGTCTTCGATTAAAACTAAATTAATGAATTTTCTATTATCTTCTTTTAAAATAAAATTACATTTGAAAACATCCTACCAAACTTTTGTAAGGGGTAACTAGATTTAAATATATGTTTCTATAACGGTCAAAGGTCGTTTTTAATGTTCTAATTAATAATAAATAAATGATTTGACTTTCAGTAACATAAGATCAAACCGAGTAAATTAAAATAAACGTTTTACGTTTATTTTATTCCTTTGCGAATTCTTTAGAAAGTAGTTTAAAGGATTTTGACACAAGATAGTAATATATTGACAGACATAGAAGTATAAGGAATGATTCTGGTACTAATTTTAAAAAACACGGATTTAATTCACCACATTGTTGCTCGGAACTTGTGCCTGTTTCGCACGGTCCAATTTTGTTCATGTCAGTACACATGTCTCGCTCCCTGCATTTCCAAAGGCGAGGAAGTGTCAAGTGAAGAATTTTAAGAATTTTTGGTACTGAAACTTGGTACGGAAGAGAGTAACGTAAATAACGTCTCGCGTCTCTGGATTTATCTACAGTTAAAGGAAATTGTTTTAGAATACAAAACTGATAAATATGTAGGTATTATATTCTATAGTAATGCCACGCCTTATGGTGACGAAGTCGATGTCAAAATATTTCATTATTTATTTAGATTAGATTATTAAAAGGCAAAATAATTTTAATATAATAAAAATTTATTTCCACTAAATATAAACAAATAATTGCACTCATTATAAATATAAAATTTTTTGAACACTGGCGTCCAAAGTAAGGATTAACTTGAGTTTTGGGTTGTGAATTGAACCTAGTTGCCCCTCCCAAAAGGTAGTTATGTAAATTCAATACTTTCTTTTCTTAATAAATATCATACAATATCTTGTACACAGGATTACACGCGAATACGATTTCCTTTGCATAAATACACCTATAATTTTATATAAAGTATTACAAATTAAAAACTGACAACAAAATTATGTTCAAAGACACTTAAATGTCTCAAAAATGTTCTCAACGAAATCAACTGTTGGTTTTCCGTTGAAATACCGTCGTCTGTTTCTTTAGTTCCTTGTAATGATAGAGGAAATGCGTTAATTGTTTGCAGTCAACCGTACGATTATTACGAGCGAGGTGTATCGGTATGTTAGTTACTCGAAGCTTCTCTTTGTGTTCGCCGCTCATTCAGCAGCGTGTCGTTTAATGCCTATTCATTAGATGCTTCGGTAATTGTCTCTTGTTTATGCATCCAATGTTTATCTTAGAAGCTCCCATCTTTTTGTGCTGAGTTACGTGCTTTGAGTTGAAATTGTTATGCAAATAATTATTGTACAGATATTTAAATGGATACTGCTGTTTAATATTTGTTTGTAATAGAAAAATATCGATTTTTTTAATTAAATATGAAATTTACTGTCTAATTAAAAATGATGATATTTGCTAGCAACGATAATCGTATTATAAAGATGAGGAACAGAATTATGCCAAAATATGTTATATATTCACTTCAATTCCGAATAGAATTGCTCAGCATTGAATTTGAAAGAAGAGCATAGATAGGCTTTATACTCGTATTTCATTCACTACTAGTCTACAACTTTATATACGTAAAGGACACGTCCATTAATAATTTTCTAGAAAAAGAGAATCTTTTTTGCAAATCTGTTTGCATATTCCTTTCAGCGTTGGAGGACAAGTGACGTGGATCGTCCACCGCGACCCCTCCCCATGGGAAATCTTCACAAAAAGGTTTCACGGACAAACAATGGAGACGACCAGTCTGTTTGAATTTAAGAGTACCGTCAGATCGACGCAAAAATATTGCGGTTCATAATACTTGTTTGATTTTAATCTCATTAGTGCTCAGGTTGGGATTGTCTTGGCAAATATTTTAGGTTAGGGTTGTGCGGTTTTCTGTTATGATAATAAGCTTATGCTCGTGACTTCGTCCGCGTCAATGTCGGTTATTGTGTGTATTTGGTTTCTGCGCAAAACTCTTAATTCTTTGACTAAAATAATAGTAGCCTAAGTGTAAGTTACTCGTAATAACATCAGGTAGGTATTTGCTAGTGAAAGTCAAATTCGGTTGAGCTGTTTAGGAGATTAGCTGGAAAAAACAGACAGATAGACAGTTTTTTTTTAAATAAAATACCTTTGTAACATTCGTTTGCTTGTTTTGCTAAGACAGACATTTCAATTTTATTTTTTATTAATGTAGGTAGATGTGTTGCGTAGGTCTCCTTCTACTAAACAGTGAAGAACAAAAATGATCATAGAATTTACGTGTCAATAAACTAAGTATACATATTGTCTCTACATTATACTTCATTCATCATTTTTGACGAAATTAAACAGTCAGTAAAATCAGCGTCACTTGAAACTTCTGCTATTTAAATTCTCCTTTTAACAATTTTGTGCCTGTTCAACGATATTTATTTTGATATCATTGTTCTTTTAATAAGTGTGTGGAAAGCGTGTGACTTTTCTGTAATCAGTAAAGATATATATTTTTGCGTGCTCACTCTCGAAATAATGTACAATCATTCTGATGTTGCCCAATTAATTTCATGTCAATTACTTTTTGTAGTGCTCAATGGAAATAAAAAACGTCAATGCGAGCACGTACGATTACGTCTGAAACATCTTTAACATTTGTATTCGCTGAATCGTCGCCAGTGACAACATCGTGTGGGTAGATAGGAAATTTCAAATTATACGAAGTTATTTTGCATTTAAGTATACCGACATAAGATTTATTTTACAAAACATAAGAGTTTTACTTGGAAGTCTATATAATCCTTATAGGGTTTAAAAACGATGTGAACACGTAAGTAGTTTTCAGGGAAATCAGAATTTCATTTGAAATACTACGTGCTTTAATAAAACGTTGGACATAGGTAATGTTGGTAGCTAATCTGATTTTGAAAGCACTAACGCTCCTTCTAAGAATTCGCCTTAGATAAGTTTAAGCGCTGTCTCTGTACAAACAGGGTAAAATGTTTTAAGTAATTATTTAATTTAAGTCATCTAAATATAATATACAAAAGCGAATGGTCACTCACTCACTCATCACGAAAAATCAAAAACCACTTGACGTATAAAGGTGAAATTTGACTGGGGGGTAGTTTATTGTTAGTAGACGTCCACTAAGAAAAGATTTTCCAAAATTAACCTCCTAACGAAATTAAAGGATGGTCCAAAGTTTGTATGGAGAAATGAATTTTGACATGAACGAAATCACGGGTAAAAGCTAGTATCAGATATAATTTTGGCAGAAGATTATATCAAAAACGCAGAAAAAGAAACTAACTTATTTCACAATCTGGGTGGAAACTGTACGATTAGATAAAACTTTATTCCGTCAACCGCACTCAAAATCATATCTTTTAAGACCAAGAAAATGTTCCACTGAGTAAAACGAAGACCCAAACGACTGTATCAAAACGAAAAAGAGTTGATAAAACTTGTTATAAGATGATCATTGAATCTCGTTCATTCAAATTAAGTTTCAATTTAATCACGACAAAACATTAACAAACTGAAAAGGAAAGTAAACAAGAGGGCTTAAAAAGTCCGTAACTCAGATTTGTCGCAGGTACGGACTCGGGAGCTGTTGAGTTCGGATAAGAAAGTTCTCAACTAGGCGGATTTTATAAGATTTCAAAATACAAACTTCTTCGGGAGTTTGCGAAAATATCAGCTGAAATTATTTGAGTGTGGAATCGGGTTAGAACGAAAACATAAGAATGCATTACGAAGTTGGGAGAAGTTAAGGTTTTTATACAATGTTTCATAACAGACGAACCATAGATTGCACTTTACTTTTAGAAGTGGAAATTATATTTTTTCTTACTCTTCCGCTATTCTTTTCTGATTAATTTCGTTGCAAAGACTTTTTACTTTCTACCGTAGCAAAAGAAATATTTCTCCAAACCCAAAATGATTTATTGAAAACTCGCATTGATGTTGTATATTTTTAACATGACGTTAATTAACATCTATTTAATTAATTTGGATATTTCGATCATCACATTGCCCTGACGACCCGCTTGGAAAATTGGCGTTCATTTTCCATACCAAAAACGCTTGTAAACATTTACCAAAAGCGCTTAATGAAGCAATCATAATTAGTTAGTATTAAATTTGGAATTCACATCGATTGTAGACTAGAATATTATTTGCATTGAATTAACTCAGTGATTTATCATTATTTTGTATGCGAACATTGTGTAATTGAGGAACAAATTGTCATGAAATTCCGAACGAATGCGTCTAATTAGTTGTATTATTAGTTAGTTAAAATAATAATAATATTTGGCTTTATGCTTGCGGTGAGTGTAATCAGAATCACATAGGCGATTAACACACCGCATCGCGCACCGTCGCGGAGTGCGGTGGCGGTAAAGCGGGTTGCACCGCTCGTCCGCGCGGTCGGGCGGGTTACATACGTGTGTAGGCATCAACGGATTTCTTACAGGCCAATGTGACATTATATCCGCTTCACCGCCAACCGCGGCGGTTCGCGGTGTCGTGTGAATCATACATAAACACCGATCAAGTGCGAGTTGGACTCGCACACGAAGAGTCCCGTACCACGAGATCTTCTAGTATGATATTTTTTACTTTTTAAAATTTTATTATTTGTTATTGTAGCACCAATAGAAATACACGCTCTGGGAAAATTTCAACTTAGTACGGTTCATGAGATACAGCTCACAGACAGACAGTCGGACTAAAAAGAAAGTGCGTAATAATATTACTAGCACTACATACAGATCAAAAAATCTTTAAACAATTAAAATGAAAACAAAAGCAAAATTATTATCGAATTTTAAAATTCGAATGCTAACGTACTCACAACTACAGGGCATACCATTTTCATTTTCATTTTCAGTATAAACTTACTTCTTATTGTACAAAAAGCCTATACAATGACATATCAGCTTAAATTGGAAACGTGTAGTCGATATGTCGCCGTATGTACTACGTGCAACAGAATGTGTAAAACACAGACGGGTCTAGTGTAGCAAATAACACAGTTCACCGAGTCGACTAGCAAGGATGGTGATTAAGGCAATTTCGCCGAACGACTGCTCGTTGTAGCGGATTGTGAAGAACGTGATTTCAAGTAGTGCACTGCCACTAATTGTAACTGCTGACTCCGTTAGATATCTGTGAGTAACATGTTTTAATGTTAGGATTCTGAATAATACGGGTGTTCATCTCTACATAGTATTAAATTCCCGACGTCTGCACGCTTAGATCTTTAAAACTATGCAACGTATTTTAATGCGGTATTTATCAATAGATTGAGTGATTCAAGAGAAAGGTTTATACGTTTAGTTAGTATCTACATTGCACCCGTGCGATACCGGGGTGGGTCGCTAGTCAAATACACAAAGATGATAATTAAAATCAAGGAAAAAAAAGCTTTTTTTTTACCTTTTTAGAAAATAGACAACCGCTTTCAAAAACTACGAAGAGAAAAATAACTTTAGTTTTGAAAATGCCGACTTTGGTCCTGCTTGATGTTTTTTATTTCCATTAATTTGCCAAGAATTTTAAAAATCGATCGGCAATCGGCGGATAATTCAGTGAAAAAAAATACATGCAGTCGAACATAGAACCTCCTCCTTCTTTGAATTCGGTTAAAAAAGACACTGTGTATAAAGGAGTTGATAACAAAATTAATAAAACAGATTACTTATTTACATAAATAATAGTTTTACAAAGACCTCTTAATGAACGTACAGATTTATCCCTCATAAAACCGTTCACTACTACTTCGAAATTCCCCTCATCAAAAATTCAATTAGCCAGTACCAAGTTTAATACAAATTGATTACACTGAATATAGAACAATGAGAGTTCGTTTGCCCCTACAAATTTGGTATCTAAATAAATGGCAATCAGTCTGTTTGTTAAACAATTCGCTATAGATTGACGAGTATCAAGGTACGTAACGTTTAAATAAAATCACAAAGGGTTTCACAGACCGGAAAATTCGGATGTGTAGTTTTACATGCGGGCGAGACAAACATACATACACGTGTATAACGTTAATTGTAGACTTAGGAAACTCAATCGGAGTTGTAGATAAATACAGTTTCAAGTCATGTTGGATACTGGAGCGTTAGTATTGTAAATAAATGTTTTGTTCGCTTGTGAATTGTAGGAGGGTTAGAAGATATTAGTTTAGGTATTGGTTGTCGAATTGGTGTTCTATAATATACCGTTTCTTTGTGTCTCTGTCTCTATTGACGTGGAAATCTAATAGACTACTGTTTATTGTATACGCAGTACAATTCTGTATTTGTTTACGTAATATTTAGGTATTGGATACTAAGTTCTAATCACGACATCGTCTGTGTAGATTTATAATTAGGCCAACAATTATGAGACAAAACATACTCTATGTGATAAGCTAGACCAATATCTAAATGTGTGCCTAGTTTCAGCAAGTCATAATTATATTTAATTCGAAAATCGGCTCGGAGCGAATATTTTTACGTCGGAGTTTGTCTTTCTACTTTTACGTACGGGTTGAAGAACTTAAAAATTATGATGTTTCTTTTTAAATACCTATTTAAAAAAACCATCATAATTATGCCGTTTTTTTAAATTTTTTTATTGCCTCCGTCATTTCTAGTAAAAAACTTTATCATTTCGTGACAAATTAAAACTGTTAAAAATGAAAAATACAGTTTTAAACATTCAATCAACTTAATATAAAATAAGTCATTTAACATAGCTGTCCAAAAACATAAAACTCTAAAATTAAACAACTCCCATCAAGGAAGTCGTAACGCGAAATAGAAAATTCGTTGCCGTCTGCTACAGTTATTTCTAAAGGCTATAAAACCAGTCCATCGTTCGTAGGGGGGCATAATAAACAAACACGGACAGATACGGGTGGTCGGATACAAAACATTGTGCGTGCGATTTGTTGACACACCCCTCGTACCGCAACCCCGCCGGCGCCGGACATTTCGTATGGTGTTAAGTTGGTACAGGTGAATGGACAAACATTGGAGTAATATGAGTGGTAGGGGAAGAAAGTGCATGATGACAGTCTCCTCGAATATGAGTCATAGATTTTACGGTTTATTGAAGTGTACGACTTGACACAATCTTTTGATTTGACCCTGGCCTCAAGGATGATAAAGTTTTTCTTTATAAGTTTTGTCTTTGGAAGACCGTAAAGAAGAATATTGAATCTATTTCTGCCAAAACGTACAAACGCACTATCTCTCATTAATTACAGTAATTACGTCAAAGTAATGCATTTTACCTAAGTGTATAATAACAGTTTAATGTACGTCCTAAAGTTATGCTTAGAAAATATTTAAAATTGAACACCATTAAATATTCATCAATAGATAAAAAAAAAAAATATTTTAAATATTTAAGAAATCTAAAATCAATATAATTACATCGGAATTTTGACATTGGTTAGGTCGTTTTGGCAGCCCTATATAGAACAAGAGACATCTATAAAAATGATATTGCACTTCTATTATAGGTCTACGTCTATAGAGGTACCAACGAACACTGCATACCTATCCATTATAAAGGACATTACATAATTCCCTCATTATGTTAAGCGACGTATGATTGATCTAATAACGTGCCGACAACTAGTTGTCACGTTGAACAACATGACAACTGACGTCACACTGTCACTGTCAAATAATTCATTCCCCGTTTGTGTTCACACTTGCGAATGAATATAAACAACCTATGACTCGTAAATAGCGTGTTGTGCGTACGACGCGTCGTCGTAAAAGGCGTTTGCGTAAAATAGGTTACCCAATGCTTCTCGGCGATGAGTTTGCAACTTGTCATTATACGCTGTTCGCTTTAAAGTGCCGCTCTCCGTGACATCCAAGTAATTATTAACCCTTGTAAGGAAAGCTTTAGCGGTACAAGTTATTGATAATTAGGGTCTGACGAGAATAAGGTTTGGGTGTTTATTACCCGTAAAAGGCCGTTTCGGCAGGGAAACGAGGATAAGGCGATCTTGAGGAAAAACTTGCCATATGTTTTACACGGTGGCAACCCTGAAATTTCGTTTATTATGGTATTATGTTTGTGAGGAAAAAGCTCGTGGTAAAATTACTGTAGTAATATTGTAAATAAATAATTATGTTTGCTAATTTTCTCTCGCTACTCAAAAATGTTAATTACCTCGCGATACGAGGGGGAGCGGTAAAAAAAAAAAAAATGATTTTTTAATGAAGCGCGGTGCGTTACAATTTTCATTTTGATCAAGAAATTAAAGGAAAACACGGTACATTGTCGTATTTGTGTACTTTTGTGCACGTACGCGTTACAAAGTTTGAGGGTAAAAAGGGTTCAGGATGCGTGCAAACGACAAGCTCGCTGACTTTCGTGATTGTGGCAAAACGTGGTGCATTTCAAACAGTGTGTAGCGTGAAAATGTAGCTGAGGATCAGATTGCATACGGTTAAAGCTGCTGTGTGCAGTCCAGTATAGGCTGCTTGCAAACGAAGCATTTGTATCTACATCAGAGTATCCGATGGAAGATTATCATGCAATACAACAGGGAATCAGCGTGTAAGCTACCAGATGTAACAACCGCTTCTAACTGAATGCCTAGCTAAGCTCTAGTTAATGATCGCAGTCTAGTTAATGTAGGTAGGTACCTATCTAGATTATGTTTTATTTTTGTACTTCATCTATAAACCCCAAGTGCCTTTAAATCAATGGATAAAAAAGAGATCAAAAGAGCTATATTGCAGAAGAATAAAATTCAATCCAAGAATCCCTTAGGAAAAAATCCATTAACAAAATTAAACTCTGATTCATTCTAAAATGTACCTAATTGGTGCTTTCTTTCATAAAACACATTATTTTCTGTAAAAATATAGGAAACGCAGTCCATTAAAAATGGCCCGTTATGGGAAATTATAAATACACATTTTAATTTTTATGTGTAAAGAAATTATGATGCTTTGTACTCGGGGGTGTATTAACGAGGGTCGTAATTTAGAATTTTATAAATGTTATACTAACAAACGTTTTAATGCGCTATTAATTTTTAAATGTAGGTACTGTTTTAGGGGTACAAAATATTGCGTACGTAAATTAAATTGGGCTTACATGTTCTTTTTTAATTTGCAGAATAAAACCGGTTAGCAAAATTATTTGTTACAAAGATTTAAAATCTAAATCAGCTTGTAAAATAATAAAAAAATCTTTTGTAACTAGTCAGTGTTTTTAATGTAATTCTCAAAAATGTAATTAAAATATCGGTACACAAACGCTTAAGCATAAGCATAAGCGTTTTTGTACCGATATTTTAATTAGATTTTTTTTTCAGAACGATATTTAGAACTTAATCAAAATTCTTATAAAAACACTGACTAGGTACAAAAGATTTTTTATAGGTCACTGACCTATGAGCTATGAACTTCAGCAAAGTCATTTGCAATTAGTCTGATTGCCTACAAGACTAAAAGATTAATTAAAACCTGAAGATTTAATGAATATTTTATTCTATAATGACTTACTCAAGACTTTACAATATCGAGGTACTCGAGCAGAATCCCAATTAAAGTAAAGCCATACAAGTCCATACGCATTTCACTTGTTTCTGAATTTATTCTTCTAAATTTAATTTTCCTACTTAACCTTTTTGCTTTTCATTCTAAAAATTAGGTTAAAGTTAACATACCTAATGTTGTTACCCAGTTATATCGCGTGAACAAACATTGTTAATAGACTGGTGATGTAAAAATATTTACTTTGTATTCTGATACGGAAATTAGGCTCAATATAATTTTACCCATGTTTTAAAAGCAAGATAAAGTAATCACGCAATCCTTTGGGAGCTAGCTAAATAATAAATCGGAAAGCTTTCAAATGAATTTAGTATTTTGATAACATAGAAGAGAAATATTTGCACGAAAACATAGTAGCTTTCAAAATATAAATTAGACTTTTCCGTTGAAAACGAACACGAAGTTGCTGGGAATTTAAATCATGATTTGAAAAAAATACGTATGTTTTCATATTCAACGTCAAAGACATTTATTTCAATTTAAACATAAAAGGCGTTTTAGAACGTCATTTAAAATATATAATATTGAATCTTGTTACCCATTTCAAAAGGCAGTTTTCGTATGGAGAAGAATGGGCAAGAAACAATAATATTCCAATGATTCACTCGTTGCACCCATACGATGATGGAGACTGGAAGATAATTTTTTTACATATCATGCAGGCGAAACATTTCCAATCAACCAATAACAACTTAGATAGAGTCACATTGACACCAAGTTAAAGCTCCATGATTGGTCCATGACAATGATTACTGCTCTGTAATCTGAAGCGAACGCATCGGATTTCGTATCACGTCGTGTTGATTGTCGGACGACAAACCGGGGCCCGGCGGCGTTCCAATTACTAGCGACATAGAAACCCTGCCGCCAATACCCTATACATAGATTAAATTAATTATAGATTGCAGATAGTTGCAATGATCGCGTTTTTATAATGATTATTGTGTTGTAAAAAGGTTTAGGTGTGCAGTTGTAAGAGACACCTATAAAAATCTGTTAAGAAATTCTCATAAAATGATGTATGATTATTATAATCAGTTTCTTTGGTGCTACGTAAAAGAAAATACAACAATTTTACGCAGCCCTTTAGTTGAATATTTCTGTTTTCACATTTTGAGCTGTTTACCTAATCTCGCCAAAACAATACAACCCGGAAAGCCTGCACGTCCCAACGCTATAAAATTACAAGCGTCGATTCTTTTCCCGTCATTGATCTATGACATTTCCCGCAAAACCCCCGTCTCTCACTTATCAGGACTCACGGGCTAATACCAAGAGAAGGGCGCCGCCCAATCTGCCTTGCCGCTTATCTCAATTTAATGGCTTCCGTATTAATACCGCCTTTGTCTAATTTGAGGATGCTTCGCCTTGGCTATTGTTTAATCGACCGGTAAAAATTTATGCCTTTCGGTATCAACATTATCTTTCCATGTTGGGTTTTGTTCTGTCAAATGTTTTGTGTTTACGAGGCAATATATGTGAAACATGCTCGTATATTTCTATTGAGGAGCTTTGTTGAGAATGTTTCGTGTACTCAATAATATTATTATTATGTAATCTCTAAGATATATAACACTTCTTGTTCTGAGGAGTTTGTGCCGAAGAGAGAGGGATTAAAAGACTGATAACGATATTATAAATCTTCAAAGAACAAAGCTAGGCTAAAATATAGAAAAATCCTCAACAATGAGGAAAATAATGTTATATTTACTTTGAAGGTTGTCTGGATAAGTCCTGGGCAACGTAAACAACAACACCACTTCTTATACAAAAACTTAATAAATAATCAGAAGCACTCGAGTCGGGGTGGCTCATTTGAAACGATATCACGTTTACCCTCAAATCAAAAGAACGATATAATCCCAACCGTTTCCGCCGCTGCCTCGGCTGCGACAGAAAAATTGTGAGTCAAAGCCATTGTTTCCAATATCGACGAAGGGAGGAAAACTTTTATTGGGCACAAAGTGGGTATTATTCACGGGTCGAACGCAATCAACCACGGACGGTGAAAGGAAGGACGCCGGACGCGACGCCTCTGAATGCAAAGATATTTTTTGCCAAATGCGGGTCATTTTCAAAGGGTTCGTCTTATGAGGGAAAAATCGACAGACCCTTTTCGATTACCGGAGTCATGGATCAAAAACCGAGCCGCAATTAAGAGAGATTATTTCTTTTTCAATACACAACGGCCTCCTTTGTGTCTGGTCCTTTTTGTGAACATCATTTAAAGGCTCGCAATTTTGTGGAAAACTATTCGAACGTTACTTGGTACTAAATTTCTTACGGGCCGTAATAAAAAAAGGAAAATAATTTGCCTCAAAGAAAAGAAAATGTTTGACTTTTCTATTAAATATAATTTCTGAATTCTCTAGAGCTCTTACAGGGGCTGAAACGATTAATGAAAAGGTTTTAAAACGAGGAGTCTGGCGAGTCTGCTCTCAAATAACATAATCCTTGGAAGCTGTACTGGTATTTTGTTATACAAGTGTTCAAGTAAAATTGTTAAGTGGTCTGTATTAACATAAATTTGATGTACCTGTATAAAACTATTGCTTTTGAAGGCGGCTCGAAACAATTTCAATGCAGTGTAAGCAACGTTTGTAAGCAGGCCACAACAAGAGAATTACCCATAATGTTTTCCAAAGACCATATGGACAAAGGCGTCTATCCAAAACGGTCGCATAACTCCTTATAACGATCGTCTACTATTCTGCAGCCATACCGCTTATTGCTTGCAGAGCCAATATTTTCAAGCCTCGGGACCGCAACGCGTTTAGAATCTAAATGATTTTCCGAGTTAGCCAATTTCAGAATAGCCCAAAATATTGAATTTTTTCAATTACTTTGTCTATTTGTTGTAAAGATTTTTAATAAAAGTTGTTAATGTTTTAGGAGAGTTTTTTGGATTTTCGGTCTTATAAACGGGGTCTAGCTGGTAAAATCATATGATGATATTATATAAAATATAGCGTAACACGCCAGTCGCTAGTTTGAACCCCAGCCAGTACCACGATCACGTCAGGGTCACGACATAACCTACGTTTACACATGGTCATGAAAAAGCGAATAAAATGTTTAGCAGAACACGAAGAAAAACAAACAAAAATATATATAAGTGAAAGACGTTCATACGTTATACTAACATTTGTAAGTTCTGCCACAGTAACAAGTAAATACGATGAAGCTGTTCCGTATCGACAAATAATACCATTTTATGTCTTAACATATCTGCAACGTGAACAAGGTGTATCTGTCGGGTCCATTGCACTTTATGGGTTTGCTTTCAAAACATTACCTATGTGTTCTAAACAAACATTGGGGGTGGGTGCAATGAACTGACCAAGAACATCGCGTGTAGTTTATTTTACTTCTAGCAAATGGCTTTAGGATATGCCGTAAAATAAGTAATGGTTTACGGATATTTTCTCATTACTTACATATAATATTGGGAATGTACTCAATATTTTTATAAGGATGGTTGAAATTATATCGTTATCGAGTACCTAACTTAGGGCTTGTCTCCAGATAGGTATATTAAAAATTTAAACACAATTTGTGTGAAATGTGCTTAGGAATTCAATTTATACAACAGTGATTTAAGTACCTATACCCTTAGTACTAGGGACTTCGATAGAATGTAGCGATGAAAATCAAAGTTAAGCCAACGTTAATATAAATATGCGTTTGTATTTTAAAGCCACCACCAAGAACAACGACAAGAAGCCTGTTATCGTTTCCTTTAAAAGCTTTTTAGATTAGTCGAAAAAGTAAACGCTAAAGTAAAAGCGGATCTTTCTAAAAGATCTCACGAAATAAGTTTCTTCTTATAAAAAGTAAATCCAAAGACCTAGACCCTGAATTCCCCTAATGCCAATAAGATTACTGTTGTTACGCAAAATTTATTACCAAAGACAGTAGTTTAGGTTATACGTACCTACGTATAACGGGTAACGGTGCGGCAGAATGAAATATCACGAAATTGCATGATTTATTCCGTCGGACCACTTAGTTTGGGTTTACTAAAAATATTCTGTGCTTACACTCACGCCCGCCTTTGACTTGACTCTGTCTCGGATTCTACATTTTGCTTTCTGATCTCCCAGAGCCAGCATTTCGTACAGAAACACACAAGCCAATTCATATCTTACCACATGATACACAAGATTCATTTTGGTATCGCGGTCATCCACTTTAGTTACTTTTTGCAACACTAATTCGTGGTAGCTTCTGAATTTTTATGGAGTTTTAACTTTAAGTTCTTCGTATTGTAAAATATGTTTTGTGTAATAAAGAATAGGGTTTAGATTTATATACGGTTTTTCGTATTTTGCTAGGTTTCTTTCCGTATAGCCGCTTTCAGCCAAAGGGGGTCCCCAGAGGCATGATCCCGAACTCCTCATTTATCATGCTTGTCACGTGTTGACCATCCCTCGTGTATACTGTACCGTATAAGTACATAAGTATGTACATAAATCTATAGCTCTCTTGAACCACGATGTTTTGACGCCTTCTGGTTCGTTATTTCCAATTTTTGGTCTATTTCAGGCGGTCATGGCTATGATTGTTTCAAGAAACATACAAATTAATGTATGCCAAATGTTTAAATATACAATTACAATATTCTAATTTCTTATTGTTTTCTAAAACTAGTTTATTGATTTCATGGGTGGATATTGAATTTCCATTTTCCGTAGCTCTATTACGTTAGTGTTTCAAATTTGTTTTCAATCATAGTTGAAATTGAGTACCAAGTTACCAACCCAGTGAGATTGAAGTACTCTTCAACTATTTATAGATTTCATTCAAAATTTTATTAGGTAATATGTTTTCATTTCACTTTCGATATTTTTTTATTTTTTAAGAGAATGATCCTTTTTATTTCATTTAATCTGTTCGATAACGGGTACTCTTGTAATGTAATTGGTACTTTTTTGTCAGATTGTCCAGAATGGGCTTTCATTTTTTTCAAAAGCCAATTCACAGAAGTAATGCCCAACATTTTTGAACCGGAATCATTAGCGTTCAAATCTAAAACTGCAATTGACATGCAATTTTAGATCTCAATGCAGACGCGTACTCACTTTAATAACTGCCAATTCAGCAAAACGTAAACACAGATCACGGAACCAATAGCTGATGAGTACAATCTAATATGAAGTTCCGTAGTTGCCAAGTTAAAACAAACATTGTCGGTAATGGAGAAGCCGAATGATTAATGCATCTCGCAAGAATTCCAGTAGATGGCGTTGATATTTATGTATCAGTTGCCGGGCAAATCTGATTTCGGGATAAGCTAGCTTATTCTAGCTACTCAGAGTTCCAAACTGGATAAACTAGTTTCGGCTTTGTTAACATGATTTGTCCTAATATGTAAACTTTTCCTGTCCGTTACGGATTTGTCACGTAGGTAGCTTAGGTTGAATTGAATGATCACGCTCTTTCATTTCGGATTTTTGTCTGGTTTGATTAGAAAAGTTATTACCCTAGTTAGGGAGGGCTATATTATTTCGAAAGTTAATTAGTGTGTAGAACTTTTTTGCCGGAATAATAAGTATCTTCTAATTACTCATAGGCCGCTAAGGCTACACATATTTAATCATGACTCCTTGACAAAAAACAAAATAGGTATCGCGTCCAGAACCATATTATAATGCTCTGGTAAGGTATATTAAGTAAAATTAAGTAAGTACCTAGATACAAAAATAGAAAATAAAGCTTGTTTAATATTTATCTACCTACGCTCATAAAAACCGACACATATAGGTAGATTAAATTCTTCATCCTGAGGTTAAGTGTAACAATTAGTTTTCACAAAAATTGACTAGGATTATATTTTGACGGTAACATAGAGATATCGATTGCGCTAGCGCTCAAACTTCGATGTCGCAGGCATACTCATACGTTAAGATTATGATTTATAACTGAAGCCATGAACTTGCATAAATTAGCGTTTCTAGCTTGTCATCAAATGAAATAGTGGTTACGACTTAGATTCTTGCCAAAGATTTGCGTTATATATTTTATGGTGAAGAATATTTGAATATCATTTCGATTTCACAATAGCCTTCATTATTTTTAAAAAAAAATTCATGATGACATGCCGTTTAATATGGTCCAAATTAAAATCGTCAAACCTCTCATATCATTTAAGCATGTCTGAAATTTTGCAGGTAGATATAGGCATAATGGAGTTAAGAAGGTGTGCATACTTGCTAGATTCTATGCAGTCTTCTTTAACAGGCATCAGGTATAAAAGATATCTAATTCACTTACGTTCAAGTGTGACGTCTGGTTCATATTATATGTTAAACAAGATTATTCTAAAAATAATAGCTTGTAATTATCCTTATGCGAGAAATTCCTGATGAAAACATCCCAATAACACTTTGCCCGACCTGGAAAACGAACCTATGACCTCATGCTCACTCATAAAACTTACTTACTAATAACTCACGACACATAAATAACTTTCAGTTACAGCAGTTCTACATCTCTTGCCGTCTCTTTGTACAATGTTGGTCAGTAAACTGTTCCGAAACAATCGTGTTTTAGTTACAACAAAAGAAAGGGTTGCTACTAGCC
Organism: Hoplodrina ambigua; assembly: GCA_949774945.1. Lineage (NCBI taxonomy): Eukaryota > Metazoa > Arthropoda > Insecta > Lepidoptera > Noctuidae > Hoplodrina > Hoplodrina ambigua. The sequence goes on from OX458973.1 coordinate 9,043,846, forward strand.
AGGTAGATACAGTTACGAACAAAAGTTTTATAAGAATGAAATTGCATTATTAAAGGTTACCCAAAATTTTAACTTTTGATCTTCAAAAGTAAGAAGTATTTAACATTCATTAGAGATTTTTTTTCCGGTCGTTTTCTGGCATAAAAATACAAGACACAAAGCGAGAAATGACAGCCAAAGGAACCACAATAGCGAAACGAAACCGAATTAAGGATTCCACAACGAATATCTTCTTGTGAAAAAGGAGGCTGAAATTACGGTGGGCTGTGATTTGAATTTATTACCCTAAGGCTAATTTTATTTCAGCGGGATCCGGAATATGGCTGGGAAAGCATCTTGCCTATTACCAAGACAATATTGAGAACGATGCCCGAGCTCTACTGAATCTTTGTACAATCAAAAACAGAATAATTTGTTTGTTTAACTAGGGGAACAAGGAAAGATCTTTTACTCTTTTTGTGTTCGCGTGGAATGAATATTAACATTATTGTGTTTTTTGACTAAGAATTTGTTTAAGCTTTCTTTGTGTAATGATAAATTGTCTTAGATAAAAATGTGAGCAAACTCAAACGATTGTTTAACTTATTTTATTTTTCAAGTAATTTATCTTGAAGATTTTTGTTAGAAGAGACGGTTCCTTATACAATAATATAAATTTATATAAGTATAATTCTCTTTATGAAATCTTAATGAAGATTGAAAATAAACAAAACAGAATCGTAACGAGAATCGGTTCGGCAATGCATTAAACTTGAACATAAAAATATATGAAGAAACAGATTCTTAAAGCGGAACTGCTACCTCTTGTGATTCTGACTGTACAGCAGGAACTTACATCCGCAGGTAAATGCGGCCTCTTAATAATAAAAAAGCGGGAAAAGGGAAAACTTGGGGAAAACGACCACTGTTTATCGAGAAACAAAGCCAAGTGGGGCATACAATATGCATAATGATTGTACTAAATTAGGACAACAACGGTCCCTTTTACGCCGACTCAAATTGCTTATTGTACCCAGTTTTCTTATAACGTTGTTCAAAATGGTACCTGTTGTGTCATATTTTATGATTTACCGCTTACGTTTATAAGAAACCAATTTGAAATATCATATTTTATTGCTTTTAAAGTGCTTTTTTATGTCTTGATGGCCCAGTGGTTAAGGAGTTCGTCTCTCATGCACGAGGCTGTGGGTTCGCAACCGGCACGGGCAACTACTAATGTGACTTTTTCTATTTAATATGTAATTTATAATTTTATTTTGGACATCATTGAATTAGGAAAACATTGAGAGGAAACCTGGACTTATAATTAATATTAAACATCTGATACCTCATTCATCATCATCTGCCTAGCCTTTTCCCAACTATGTTGGGGTCGGCTTCCAGTCTCACCGGATGCAGCTGAGTACCAGTATTTTACATGGAGCGACTGCCTATCTGACCTCCACAACCCAGTAACTGGGTAACACGATACCCCTAGGTAAGACTGGTTGTCAGACTCTCAAGCTTCTGACGATTCGTAACGACTGTCAAAGATCCACGAATGACAGCCGGGACCAACGGCTTAACGTGCTTTCCGAGGCACGGAATCTGATACCTCATTATTAGCCTAAAATTGCCAATTCGCCTTAAGCAAACGTGGTGATTAATGCTCGTGCCTTCTCTGTATGAGAAGAGGCCTTTGCCCTGTAAAAGAACAATAATAGGCTGATACTATTATTATATTGCTTTAAAAGTGTTCATGAATATTGGAGTTCGCAAAGATATCGATGTTTTTTTAGATCGACCGTCTCATATTTATAAGTCGTAACTTTAGACGTCTAGGTCAAAGACTACGATATTTTTTTTATTATTATTTTGAGTTCTCATGTCAACTGATTGAAGTGATAAACACTTGATGTCGTGAGCCTTTCAGTATGACTTGAATATTAGGTATTTTCTTTCTTTTATTTCACTTGAATATTTCAAGCTTTTATTTTATTTTTATTTTGGGAGGTAAATTTTAGATTCAGATATTGGTTGGCAATAAAAATGATGAATACTTTTTTATATTAGTTCTATTGATGCTTATAATGTTATTGTTTTGTTTTGTCTTTTACCTTTACAGACCACTTTTTTACCTACGAGCCACCACGGAAAAGTTACCCTTTTACAACCTGTCGTAATTTATTTATTTTTTGTACCTCATAAAATGTGATAGGCTATGTACTAAGCACTAAATATGAGTCACTGTGTATCAGAGCACTCCACAGGAATAAGGCTCGCACCACACTACGTTTTGACAGCCGAAGTAAAATTTACGATCGCTCACCGGCCGCGATAAAACCGCCTTTGTCACAAGCCAACCCGGTAACACTCCCGTTTTACGAGCAAATAAATTTCAAACACTATTATGATTCAAATCGAGACTGGACCCACAAAATACAAACACCCCTTTTTATCGGTCGCTCATTGAACATATTCACAAAAATATTTTTACAAAACATTTCTCTCAGATTAAAAAGAAAAAAATTCTAAACGATAACGTTGTCCGACTTTTTATGTGTTTTATTTTGTCACGTTTATACCCAACACTCGTGATTAATAAATTATATCAAACTGTTATGATTTTCCTTTCACACCGGATTACTAAGATTCATAGTTATAAGCTTTTATTTTTATTACGTTCTATGAAAGTATTTTAATATTTTATGTAACATCTGTTGTAATTATTCAATATGGTGACGTTACGGCATGAAAAAGCATTTTATATTTAAATGTGTTCCTACACTATTTTATGTAGGTAACCCATTTTTATTTATTACACAAATAACATTTCCAATTTAGCTGGATAGGGAAAAAAGTATTCGATTTATTTTATTCAAAATAAATATAGCACACACTAAATCTTGTTGCTGACGGTACCTATAAAAAATACCACAACATAGTTTTCTAGATTTCTGATCTAGGCCATAGCACGTCAACCAGGCTTACGTAAGACGTTTCCATTGTATCCACGCCTAGTCTGTATATTGTGTGTTGCATAGAGAGATAAAGTAAACATCGCCCCTATCCTATAGGCTGGCTCGAGTAGAGGCTAAAGTGTCTAGTCTGCGAAAGACCAGGGCACTCAAGGAAGACAGGTGAGAGCTTGTATCAAAGGGCTCCATTGACCCGTTTGCGGTCGGCCTGTTAGCATTCATGGCACGTACTATTGGTAGAAACTTGTTTATGCAAAATATTAAAAAAGTTTTTTACCGTTGCATTTTGCAGTCACGATTTCATTTAGCATGATACAGGTAATGGTGCCGATTCCCTTGGTCACAAACTAAACTAAAATTAGACTATTTCCATCTTTTTCTGTCCAATAAAACAAGAAAGAGACTAATGTAAATAAGAGCTGTCAAATTTAGTCAATCTGACACATCCATACAGTTATAGTTGTCATCTTAAAACTTATGGATTAAAAATACGGAGAAATTCAAGGCAAAACTAATTTGACATCGCTAACTTAGTTCTTTAATGTCACGGAATGTCACCGTCCTTTCCTTTCGCTGTATGTTAGTAAGAGATGTCAATTCTCTAAATTTAGTCTAGTTTGTGAACAAGGGAATCGACACCATTGTAAATCATAGCTTATTTATTTTAGGTACCTATAAGGTAACAAAATTCTGCGTGTTCAAGCTATAAGTTGATATACGCGATATAGTAATATACGCGAAACGACATCCACACTAATAATATAAATGTGAGAGTGACTCTGTCCTGTTTACCTTTATCACGGTAAAATCACTTAGGTATTCAGGCAAACAGATAGTTTTGGATTTAGGTCATGTTTTATTTTGCGATTTCGTCTGCGTCTGCGATAGCCGACATTCGTGCTTAAAGTCGTGAGCAAAAGCTAGTAATGACCAGTAATATTTCCAAATAAACCTTGAGTGATATGCTCTTCGTATGAAGCAAAATTCTACGAAGGTAATCCCATAAATAAATTCTTTTCTAATCTATATTTCTATTCTAATTTTATAAAGACGTTATGTTTGATTGTTTTTATGGTTTTTTGTTTGTAAAAGGTAATCACTGGAAGTACTGGTTCAAATTACAATAATTGTTTCACTTATAAAAAGCTACATTATTACTTAGTATCATCGGATATACCTATTTTATTGTAGGTATAGATGACCCGGTTAATTTCGTACTATCTAGAATTCTTGTTTCCTATGTTTTTTAATGCACATTTTTGAAATACAAATAAGAAAACAAAAGAGAAATAACTCAAATCGGGAGCCATTTTCGAGTTTTTGCGAGACTGCAATAGTTTTTCGTCGTGGTTAATTTAAGACGAATTCATTTTCTTGAGTCTCATGGTAGGGGATGCGAATGGAAGTTTTAACACAACAAACTGGGTTAGCTAAAGATGTTTGATGCTAACGCCGACCTTCCGTAAAGGGACATCGGTAAACGCTGATACGAGGCTTTACTTTATAATGCTTGCTAATACCCGCCATGATTTAGTATGTCTATGAAAACGGGGTTGGTTGAATATGGACGAAATTAAGAAGATGTTTATGAATATTTTGGTGAATTTATTATCACACTTTTAAGGTTGAGAGATTAGGAAAGTGAAATATTTTTTCCTGATTGGAATAAGCCAGGAACTGTTATAAATCGACCACAGAGTAATCTTTAACGATGTTGCGTTAAAAAGAAGCGATATATATGATGCTATGCAACGAATAAAAACCATTAATGGGATTAAATACACCGTGATTGATAATATTGATGGTGCTTAAAGTGTTAGCGTTAGGGAGCGTTTTTGAATGAAGCAAGTAGACACAGGGTGTGAAAACACATACCTATCACTTAGCCGTTAACTGCCCATCAAACTAAGTTACTTTGAGTAAAAATTATTACAGGAAAATTACTTATAAATGCCATGTATGCGATGTGATGGCGTAAGTAGTTAAGGCACCCGTCTCTCATACATGAGGTTATGGGATTCCAATCATGGCAAGTAACAAGGTGACTTTTTTCTAAAAAAGAAAACCAATTCATGTATTTTCTAAATTTATCTTGGGCACCGTTTACATAGGTAGAGGAAAACATTGTGTGGATAACTGGATTAATATAAGTCTGAACTCACCAATCCACCTTATGCAAGCGTTGTGACCAATACTCGTGTGAGAAGAGGGCTTTGCCATGCTTAGTGACAATGGTATTATTATAACTATTTAAATCCATCGATATCCAACTGAAAATTACTATCATAAACATAAAATAGTAGATCTAAAGCAACCTCTAGATGCAGTAAAACCTGCAACAATTTTAAGTGCCACTAAACTTGGTCAAATCGAACTTCTATTCATACAAAAGTACACTTCCACAAATAATAATATAAGGACTCGCTTAAATTCTATCTAAAACGGTATCACCAAGTATTGGACAGACCTCTATAAATTTAAGTCCAAGTGGGCAAGGGAATATCGTCACCGAAATAGTTATTCGCAATTTCGTATTGGAGAAGCAGTAAAGGGAATAATAATAAAGCAAGTAAGGAAATACAATTGGTGGATTGTACTTCGGGGTCTCGACTTAATTTGGACGTCGACTTATCGCGAGAAAGCACTGTAAATCAATAATCCTGTTATTTCCTTGGTAGGTTTCCATAAGTATTTACGTAAATGTTTGAAATTTCTATGTTGGGTGACATAATGCATAATTGCATTGTATTTTTGGACCGAAGTTTCTTATCACGGCTTGTGGTAGGAATTAACTGGCAGAAATCGTCACGTAAGAAACTGTTATCCAGACGACCTTCCCTCTCTTTCTCTCCGTCTCTTTGCGGTTATCGAGATTCAAATAGCAAGCATTGTGCGCGGCCAGCTGTATAATCGTAATTCTAAACACGTGTAAATTTTATTTAAGCTTTTTTGTTGTTGTTTTAATTTAAACTTGGCCGAACAATTTTATTTTGGATACTGTATGCTGTCTGTCCGTCCTTTCGTCTGTCGCAGGGTCATTCGTTTGTCATTTGATCTGTAATAAGTAGTAAACGCTTGAAATTTTCACAGAATGTGTATTACTAAAGCTACTATTAAAAGAAAATAACAAATTTTAAACAAAGTTTAAAATTTAAGTTGGTCCATATAAGAAATATGTTTCTTTTTTGTTAATTTTGTACTAGTCACTGATTTTTGATGAACAGTATAATAAAAAATGTTAGGATTGCTCATAGAATCGCGTGTTTCGATTTAAGTTTTTAATTTTTTTGCTAGGAACTAACTGTGTCGATTCGATTTGGTAATAACTATGGCATGCAATCGAACTTTTTATAAAATAAAAAAAACAATTGTTACAAGTATATAAATGTTAAACTAATGTTACAAGTTAAATTACATTTTTGAACACACGTCACTAAATATTTAAGGTTTAAGATATTTACTTATCAAAACAGAATAATACATTCACTTACAATGAGAAACACTAGTTAGCCTAAGAAGGTACAGTCAGCAAAACAGATAGGCATCCAGGGTCGTCAGATATAATTGAAGTTTTCAAAGAAACCTATAGGTTTTTTCGAATGTAATTTAATTCAAAACGTAGATAATGTTACAGTTAATTAAATATGTTAAGTTTCAGTCAAAGACATTCATCGGTTTCTAAGAAAACTTCAAATATATCTGACGACCCTGCATACTTATCTGTTTTGCTGTGTGTACATTACTTGGTCGTTCGTAAAGAACCAGCATCTAAACGGTCTTTCTATATTATTTATCCACCAAATAACTAAAATATTGGTTGGTATCTATTTGTCGTCCAAGAAACGCTTCAATTTAATTCCCCAGAGCGACTATTTAAGGTTCCATGCTGGTGTTGAATAAATAAAATTACAATATTCTCACCGTCATACATATTTGATTCTATTTTTTTTTAATTCGAGTCAATGTAAGTTGCAAGCTGTGCGCTGTAGTATATGTAAAGTTTTTAGAATTAACTGAAGGTAGGCAGATACCTGTAGTAACAAGAGGTAGGTTCCTCTAGCTACTATTATGAAATCACTTGAGTAACATGATAATTATACTGTTCTAGGTATTAAACAGAATTGACATATAAAACTATCAACTTATCATTCTATAAATAATTATATGGGAAATAATTCATGCATGTACTGGAATTCTGATATTATCGAATTAAGGACATAATTAAGCATGATTATTTTAATATTATACTTTCTGCGACTAAGTATTTATTAAAATAATCATGCTTAATTATTTCGTGTCGTATTTTGAACAAATTGACTAATAATTAAAACAAGATAATTATTGCTACTGAAACGATCTAAAACAAATACATATACTATACCTACACATCGAATGGGACATTGTCAATAATGTAAAAAATTTATTATCTGATTTAGGAATTTTATTGCTCAAATGGACGTGGTGCGCGCGCGTCTACCGGTGGGCGTCCGTGTCTCCTCTAATGGTGCGTCCACACCTGGTACAAACTTTGGTCGTACAGATATCTGTACCGATTTAAAAAGTTCACGCCAGTATGTCGACAATAAATAAAATATTTTATTTTTGCCTCGGATATTCATATTTTTTATTGATTAATAATATTAAAAATATTTACTGATAATTTTGTTAACTTCAAATAATACGCAGACATACGTATCAACATACTTTCAACTTCTATGCATAGCTCCGAATTTTCGGTGCATTTGTTGACATATTTTTTTAGAAATCTAAGTTTTTTGCAAAGCATATTTTAAGGTAATACTATTGCCCTAACAGGGCCCATAACTGTACTTTAGTTTTAACACCTATGTAATATTTATTAAACACATTATGGTATGCAAATAAATAAATATAAAGTCTGTAGCGTGTGGGCGGACCATAACATTTGACACATGAAACATGTCACTACTTGTGTCTAGTCGCTTTCTTGACAAAAACGCCGCGTGTACGATATAAAGGGGCAATTAATCAAGATCTTTACTGTTCAAATTCCAAAAGTTGTAAGAAAACATGATAGTTGTAGTTTGTGTCGAAAGTCGATACGAAGGCATTGTGGGATTTGCTTTTTGTTTGATAACAGTTGCGTAAGAGTAAGTTCGGAGCTTTACAAACATTGTCTTAGGTTTTGTAACACTATCAATATTTGTTAAGTAAGCTTTGAATATTGGATTTCATAACGGTTTTGTCAATATGCTCATAATCTTAATAATCAGAAATATTTTTAGGGTCGATTTTTCACACATAATATCACGCCTGTAGGGGAGTACAGGTAGGGAGTACAGTAGGCGTGATATTAGGTGATATTAGCGAAGGGTTAGGCAGAGGTGTACCCATTAGTACCCCCACATTACACTCACATACAGGGGGCAAGCCTTTTGCCCTCAACCGGGCACAAATCTAGACAGGCTGCTACTGAAAAACTAACGATTTTTCAGATATTTCAATCGTCAAGTAAATAACGGAGGAATAAAAATGGTTTAACAGGTTTATCCACAAAATAATGGCTTACTGTCATATTTATCCTTCAGTTAAAATATACTATTAAAAATAAACTTAAAACTTAAGGGTAATTGAATAAAAATAAAAGTCTAAAAGGGGTAAAAACTGGAGACTGTGGCCCGATAACTATGTAAGTTAGCCGGTCGGCCTCGCGTCTTAAAGAAACGACGAAATGACGCCAATGCGCTGTCAATCTTTACACCAGATAAGTTTTTGCTCGTCCAGATAAATTGTCAGCGTCCAAATATAATTACACAATATTTCAGTGTGTTTTTCCTTCAATTATTGCATTTCGTCGCTCAGACTGCTAAGACGTTTTGGACATTCCTTTGTAACGAGCCCACTGGATACCGAGGTGTGTTATTCGCAAACTTAACCCGACATTCATCGTGGACCTTGCACTGTAGAATTACGGGCTATTTCGGCTAAATTCAGCGGTAAAAAGAGTTTGTCACGTTAATAATACTATGCAACCTTTAAATAAAATATGATCAAGTTATGTTTTTAGGTCTACTATTTTAGAACGAATCAACAGAGATAATTTAAAATGTTTGGATCTGTTAAATGTATAAGATTTGTTCTTGCTAGGTCTACGAACAAAAGACTAAACAAAGCGAACATTTAAAAATAACTCTTTGCTACTTATCTAATAAAAAGCTTTAGGTACCCTTTAAGACCAAAACCTATTTATATTTCCCACACTGCAAACTGAACTTGAAATAATTTGCAAAAATACAAAACATTATTGAAAAATAAATTATACGTTTTTATGCCATACTTGTGCTCTCCGCAAGCCGCTGGCACATCAAAGCAACCGAACGTCACGGCGCATCACGGACTGACACATTCGACATAGGACGGACTGTCGCGAAAATTAAGCCCGGCTTTAAAAAGTCGTCGGCAGTCCGATGCATACGCAGATAATTAGTGCAAACTCTGAATTGAATAGTTGGGCTTGCGGCTTGTAATTTAGTTGTGCGTCAATTAATGGGTATTGGATATTGCTTTTGTGATTGAATAAAAAGTTTTAATGTTCTCTGCGAGTGTTCAGTAAACAGATCTAGATCGTTTGTAATATATAAACAAACAAATTGAGAGTGACAAAAAAAATCTCATTCATAGCATCACGCCTGTAATCCCCGAAGGGTTAGGCAGAGATGTACTCATTAGTACACCCACATTTTCGCCAGTTATGTTTTTAGTTCCATGTAATAGGGGGCGAGCCTATTGCCATCAACCAGGCACAAATCCAGACTCCGAGGCTATTACTGAGAAATTCCTGATGGAAAAACCCAATAACGCTTTGCCCGACTTGGGAATCGAACCCAAGACCTCATGCACAGCGCGCTTGCGAACACTAGACCAACGAGGCAGTCAACAAAAAAAAACACACAAAAAAACAAAAAAATCTCATCTATTGAATAAACAAAAAAACACTAGCTTTAAAATATTAGTATAGATAAAAAACTCCATCGAAAACCAACCAAAACTGAAACTGAATAGGAAATCTGCAAATACCTACTCGGGCGCGTTTTGGAAAAATCATAAATTGTAGAAAGTACAGTCAACAAAAAAGATTGATAGGTGCGGTCGTCAGATATAGTTGAAGTTTTATTTTATTAGAAACCGATGGATGTTTTCAAATGTATTTTTTTTTATAGTAATTGAGTAAGTAAGTTAGTTAGTGTTTTAAGGCGTAAGTTTATGTATATATATGTATGTGTTTTTTTAAGTACATAATGAACAGTTCACTAATAAAGATACGTTTCAATCGAAGACATAATATCCATCGGTTTCTAAGAAAACTTTAACTATATTTGTCAGATATAGTTACTGTACCAGTGTAGACTGTACCAATGTACCTACCGAAATAGGAGCAGAACTGTAAAACGAGGCACATCAAACTGATCACCGTTGTGTATCAGGTAACCGTGATATTTGAGTTTTCGGAATTTCGCATCCACCTACGAATTCGTGTAGCTATCGTACCATTCGCATCGGAGGACAATTAATAAACAAAGTTGCCATGGTAACGGTAATGTAAACACCAAGCAACTGGGGAGCGATGTGAATCCGCCACCAGCCGGTCTTAATAATTGCGATGTGTTAGGTTAGGGCGAGGGCATGGTGAATGTTGGGTAGCGGATTGATGTTGTATTGAAAAAAAGTACTTTAATAAGTCTTTATTTCATGGAAGGAACTCTAGATTATAGCTACTCTAAATTATAACTAAATCTTACTTACTATAATAATAAATGCGAATATTTTGGTTGGATGGATGTTTGTTTGTTACTCAATTTTATCCTAAAAAAATGAACGGTTCTCGTGGGATAACGTAAAAGTGATAATGGAAATGTAAAAGTTTCCTTTGACGCGGTCGAAGTCACGGGCAGAAGCTGGTATTTTATAAATGGTATTGTCTATTAATTACTTATTTATTGCTTCTTTAGATTTTGATACAGAATATTCATAAAAGTAATGAGTACTGCATAAATATAATTGAGAATTTTGAGATTACACATATTATTTAAAAATACTCAAAATGATATAATTTTATTCACCGTCCAAAACCGCTAAACTGTTATTAACGAAATCGCATCCTAAAATTTGATCCGCGTCTATGTAATGTAAGTACTTTACATTCGTATTCGCACAAACACTCAGAAGGGATAATAAACACTCTAAATTGTGCAAACATCGACTCGACTGAAGGAGGCCAAAGCCTAACAAAGGACTGTTCCTTAAAAAATATCGATACCCCTTCGACAAAAGGCGTAAGGGACATTAGGGCCAGCCTAACTTACGACCTTTTAACCCAAATCTATCAATACGCTGTGAACTACATAAACAAATATTCAGCTCAAAGGAGTATGAACATCAAATAGTTCTACATTAACATGCCCCCTGGTTTTGTTTACGTTCGTCGACAGTGTTTTCTAATAAATTTTAATTTGCTCTTTTCATGTGTAGTCAAACATTTTTTTGTGCCGGTTTTTGTGTGTGTCTTGAAATTTTATAATTAATGAAATATAATATGTAACATAGTAAGACTTATTTTAAGTTAGTATGATTGCGAAGTTTTACCACATTACTATTTATAAATGCGAAATTTTTGTATGTTTGTTAAATTGTTACTCAACCACGCAAGAACGCCTGAATGGATTTGGATGAAATTTAGATAGATTATAGTCTGGAATATCACATAGGTTTATTATCCCGGAAATATATTATGTACGGTTCAGACAAAGTCAGAGGCAGAAGCTAGTGTAGATATTTACCTATTCAAGTAAAATTACTAAGTTGATTTTTCTGTGAAAGAATTAAATATAAACTTTAAAAAGCTGGTTCCTTTAGGAATACAGTTTAAAATTCTATTAAAATAAACTACATAGAAATAGGAACATTAATTTCAAATTTTAATTAATTTTTCCTACGCTGTTTTATTTCTAATTTTCTAATCAAAAATTTTAATCTGGCATATAGCGTTATACGTTTCCCAAGAGTAATCACTCGTCTATGGTTCAGCCTAAAATCAGCAAAATAGCTTTAATCTCAGACTATTTAGGAATTAATTTAGTCTAGTCGTTGGTCTTGTGGTCGCAAGCGCGACAGCTGTGCATGAGGTCTTGGGTTCGATTTCCAAGTCGGGCAAAGAGTTATTGGGTTTTTTCATCAGGAATTTCTCAGTAGCAGCCTCGGAGTCTGGATTTGTGCCCGGTTGATGGCAATAGGCTCGTCCCCTATTTCATGGGACTAAAAACATAACTGGCGAAATGTGGGTGTACTAATACACCTCTGCCTAACCCTTCGGGGATTACAGGCGTGATGTTATGTTTATGTTATGTTGTACTTCTACTAGTGACTTTGTCCGAACGGTTTGTTTCCGTCGCGTTAAGTTACGGCTTTGGTTACTGCTCTGCTTATCCTTTGGTTTTGAACTTGTTTATATCGTACTTACATACAAACTTCCACCCACCTTTTCACCGCCTTAGCTCACCGTCCGATCAAGGACCAAGCCCGGGTCGACGGCGCGTTCTGTTCGCGCGCGCCTCAAAGAGCTGTCAGCACAGGAACGGGGCCCCCAACGGGGCCAACGCCTGCCGGGGTTGCGGGACGTCTTAACAGGATACCGTGACCCCGGAACGTAAAGGGCAACAGAAGGAACAGGGTGGTTTTTTAGTCAGTAAAAGTCTGACAGTCCCTTCCGCCCCACCCAGGGTGGAAGGAGTCATTTGATGATTTTTACCAGCTAAAAAAAAAATAGGGGGACTTTTCTATGTCCTTCGCGGGTCTTAAACTATCTCCATGCCAAAATTTTAAACAGTCTAATCAAAAACAAATTTTATTAAAATCGATTTATTGGTTTAAGCGTGAAGAGGTAACAGACAGACAGACAGACACACTTTCGCACACTTTAGCTATCATATACAAAAATATTGCTTCATATCCGACTAACAGTTCCAGAGATTAGCGCATAAAACAAACACTTGAAAATCCTCTTCCGCTTTATTATATTGGTACCTACGTATTTCTATGTCAATAAATAACTTTCGTTTCTTCCACTTTATTAAAGTAGCTTCTGCCTGCGACTGCGTCCGCGTGTTTTTTTTACCCGCGTTGAGTTACTTCTCCGTCGTATTTTGTTACAGTACTGCTTCCGTGTATCTGTGTATTTTTTATAGCATGTTCTTGAATCTCTCTATCTTATACAAAAAGATGTTTTCCAGTCCTTTAAAACAAACAAACAAAAAGCTTTTCAACTTTATTATATTAATATAGATAAAGTTTACACAACCTTCATTCTTGTCAAAATCCTGATCTCGTAGGTGGTAGGGTTAATATCAAAGTTGCCTTAACAACTTGAGATACGCTCTGTTTCTCTTTATTTATACAAATTAGTTTGAAAACTACGTGACTAATTATAATTTAGGCTTTGGAGACTTCGTTTAACCAAACTGTAAGGAGTAGAAGGTTATGCTCTGGTATATAGCTTACTAGCTATTGAAATGAAATAAAATATAGCCTTTGTTACTCGCAGATAATCGTGATAATCGCTTTTAAAGGTGAATGTGAATGGTAAAAGAATTTTTAAAATCGGTCCAGTAGTTTTTGAGTTTATCCATTACAAACAAACAAACAAAAATACAATTTTTTCTTCTTTATATACAAACAAACAAACAAAAAATCTCATCTGCTTTAATAAGAACTTATCTATTTATTTATACATATAAAGTCAAAGTCAAAGTCAAGTCGTAGGCATCGGGCAAGGATTTTCCGAAATTCTACCCCTTAGGAGGTGAAAAAAAGTTTGTATGGAAAAACTAACTTTGACGCGGGCGAAGTCACGAGCAAAAGCAAGTTTTCGTATAAAAAGGAAAAATTTGTTAACCTAAAGTAGGAACCTGAGTACATTATTGTTTGTAAGAAATCTATTGTATATTAATTAAGAAACTTCAAACTAACATTAACTGTTTGTTGTCCTAGCCCCACTTATTATTCAGAACAATTAATTTATACGAAACTAGCTGTACCCTTGAGGCTTCGTTAGTGAGTTTAAAAACTTTATTTTCTAGGATCAAAAGTCCCCTAAAATAATTAATAAGTAAAACCTCTGTTACCTTTATTACCCAATATCAATTTGATAGTGTGTGTCATGACGGCCCGGTGGCCTTGTTTCGAAACCGGGCAAGTACATAAAAAATATATTTTTTCATAATGACAATATTACTTGAGGGCGGCGCGCTGGTAGTTATTGATAGGATTTTTCAGGGCTATCTGCTGTTCCAACCAGGCTATTATTATATCGAAGCGGTACTTTTGAAATGTTGAACATTAGAACGATTTTCATTAATTTGACTGATAGAAAAAAACTGTAAGGTTGATGCAGATAATGACACTGACAGCTCTCGAACGTTCAGACTCATTAGTGAAATTCACCCTTAGTCGTATGTAAACCCAAAAAATCCGTAGTTAATTAAAACCGTCTTAACTCCGAAAATACCATGTATACAAGAATAGCAAAATATTAATCTCCTCTTAATTTACTGTTGTTATTTTTAACGTTTATCCTTGTTCCGACGCTTGGTAAACACAATATTTGTATCGTTGTACATTTCTTTTCGAAAGCAATTTCGTTAAAAATACAATTCTAAATACTTCCACCATGTTATGGGTAACATTAAACAAAACGTTTTGTAATTTGAATACTTACCGATCTTAAACAGCATGAATATATGGATAAGTAGAATATAAACGAAATTCTTTCACTGAATTTGGTAAAAGACTTCCAATTTCTTGAATAAACCGTTGTTACTCAACAATCATGAGGAGCAGACCCTCATATATCTTACGCTTTATTATATCGATGCGGGGTCTCTTACTATGCAAGTCTGAAGGTGCCGTAAATATACAACAACAAACGCCTCATTGGTAACGTTTAGGGGCAATTCCGACCAATAAAGCAGCGTGCGTGGGTTGGATAACACGACCAATAATGCATGACCCCTGAACAATTCTTCCATTCATCTCTTTATTCTTAAGATATGCAGGTCATCTTCGACTGGTTACGTGCAATCGGAGGCGATTGAGCCGCGAATATCCGAATACGTGGGAGTTATTATTTTAATAATATAAGTCTGTTTCTGGAGCACTGTTGTCGTTTCCATTGTTGGGAGAAACACTTTAAATACCTTAAACAGCGCTGCAACATTGTGGAGCTGTCTTAAAAGGAATGTGAATACGTGTGTTTCAACCAAATCAAGAAGGACGTAAGTTTTAAAGTAGGGTAGTTCGTTCTTTGTTTTATAAGGCTTAACTGATTTTAAGTACACCAGTTTAACCCTTTTGTGGATAACGTAAGGATGTATTCTAGAAATGTTATCGTACTAATTACGGGTAATTTGCGATGACGATAACATCTAGTGAAGTCTCTGCACTCATAGATAATCAAGTTGCAGTTCTGCAAACTCTTCTTTCAGGAGCTTGTCTTAAATAATTAATTAATATTACATACATTAATAATTAAATAAAATTACGGCACTTGGTCAATAATTTAATTAAATGCTGTTTTTTAATAACTAACTAAATTGTGATATGTCACTGTATTTCATTGACATACCTTTTTTAATTTTGCACTCCATTTTCTTAATTTTGTACTACATAACCACCTCTTTTTTGCAAAGTTAATGACTGATTTATTGGACATCTTCGTTGGTTTCTTTTAGGAAGTTCATAAAATGCTAAACAGGACTCTAACTGGATATTATTATTAGTAAAAGAGGCTACTGACAGGAAGTTAAACTATACTGAGGAGTATAGTTTAACTTCCTGTCAGTAGCCTCTTTGTTTCAGTGCTTCGCCTTTCAGCAACCCAAGCATCATTCTACGTAATATTGCATTATAAGGAAAATCTGTTGACAAAAGCCAATGCGTCAATAGCTAGATATCCTTGACTCATTGTTCAGAATACCAATTCCAATACACATGTATCTACCACGTGAACAATAACAGTTGGAACGTGAAACTGTCGTACACAAAGCTTGTATTCAGGGTATTCACATTGAATACCATCTGCATAAATCTGGAGCATTCAATCATCTTGAAAACCAGTTACCTGTCCTTTTGCTTCCTCGGGTGAATATGGTTTTCAATACTATTACGGTTGATAGGAAATGTTGCCTTCAAGATTCAAAAGATTGGGTTACTTCTAGACAAGCGTCTGTCTCATTTGGCCTATAAATACATTTATACAAGAGTAGGTATCTTAGCACTAAGTAGGTACTTATCTTATCTCTCGCCTTCATTAGGTAGGCAGGTTTATTCTTCGTTCGTCCCGAAGTTTTGTCCCACATTCCAAAAAATTCTTAGTTCGTCCCATATGACTATTGAAGTGGTGATTCGTCCCAAATTACAAGTACTTTAAAGGTACGGCCAACAAACAAAAAAGATACGTATTTGAAATTTTTGAAAGGATGATTAAAAAATAAAACAGGATCAAATATTTAGGTATGAATCATCTTTATTATCCAGTATCACAATTAAAATCACTAAAATGGTATAATGATCATCTTATTACTCCAGTATATACAGAGCAGTCAGATCAAAACAAAACTTGAGACATGATAATTTTAATTACTGAAAAATTTACCGACCAACAATTAAATGAGAGCATCAAAGCAAAAGGTGTAAAACACAATCATAGCTATAATTTTTAAAATTTTAAAAACACCATGAGCAATTAATCATTAAATCAACAATACTACTAACGAAAAGTCGCATTGGTTAAGCAATTGGCTGCTACGTTGCGTGTCGCGGATTCGATTCCCGCACCGAACAAATACGTCAAATACTGATCTACAGATAAGTAGTTGTTTCGGGTCTGGCTGTTTGTGTATGTGAATTAATATGTTTGTTTTCCTTTCTATTGAGATCGTTTAGGGGCCTACTTTCTGTTCATTTCTGTCACCCTGGTACTTTTTAAAATAATAAATAATTCAATTTCTAAACCTGTATTTGAACCATTATCGAGCTAAGCAGTATGTCGCTTAAGGATCTAGTTCCAGTTAATTTCTGCATTCCTGGTAGTAAAAAGTACTAACAAAAAGTCGAAAAAATTGTGATTATTACTAACAATCATGTATAAAACAAGCATTTTTAAAAACAGCATTCATAAACTAAAAATTTAATCAACAGTAAACTAAACTAAGAGAAAACAACTGAACTTTAATTTTATTTTTTTTGCAGATTGTACATAAAAGTAAGTTTAGTTTATACAAAAAAAAATATGGGCCGTAGAAGGAATATAAAATAGGACGAACCAAGAATAAAATATTTAAAATTATAATTTGGGACGAAGGAAGCATATTGTTTAGGACGAACCAGGAATTTTTTATGTGGGACGAAACTCAGTGGGCCGAACGAAGAATAAATCGGTAGGCACTGCAATTTAGTCTCCGCTGTTATGAGAAACTTAGCTCTATTATAATATCATAATTAACTATTATTGGCCTAATTTGTTTCCTTTAGGTACCGTAAATCTATAACATCATTAAAGCAAACAGTTTTTTGACAAAATGGCAATAACTTGATTATTAATTTAAGATAGGCCCCCAGAGTACCTAGTGCTAGCCCAAGGCCCCACAAATTCACAGTCCGCCCCTGACGGTAGAGGACGATCGTAAGACTATTACTGGAAGAATGTTTGCCTCGGTGATGTTAATAACGATGACTAAATAGCACATCTTATCAAAGCCACTGTCTATATGAACAATATCACAGGTCAAACGTCTATCACAATAAATTGGCAGCCTGTTTATACAACAAACATACCCACACTGTGTCCAGCCATTACCCAAATTGCCGTACCAAACCAAACGTACATATTCAATGAAACATCAATCAAAACAATTAAGCATAACATACCGCCCACACTTCACTAAGAATAACAAATCATGCAACTAAAATTTAGTGACACGATTCACCGCAAAAAAAGTCGTACGTTTGTTGATTGAAAACGGGCGTATTCAATAATCCATTAAACCGTAACGTTAGAGTTTTGACAGATGACGTACGAGGCTGCCATCCTGTGACTGATGCGTGACCTGGGGCTTGTACCGGTTTACTATTTGTTCTGATAACTCATATGCGACTCGAATCAAATTCGGAGGATACGGAATACGGATATATTCCTGACCTTGATATAAAAGTGCTTACTTTTGAGTCATTATCGGGAATGTAGGGTAGCCTATTCTATCTAACTTCAGGTGGCCTGTGTTGCTCTATGTATCTAACGAATAGTAATGCGAAATAGTACCTACCTAATAATAAAAGTATTGCTTAGGCTAATTATAGTATTGTATTAAAAACTGCTTATATTGTAATTATAATATTTATTATGTATGATTTAATGACTGCCAATCTTTGGGACGATAGGTCCTAATGTGAAATATTTTTTCTTTAATATTTAAATTCTTTAACTGAGTTCAACAATAAATATTGTTGGAAAATGTTACTAACACCATTTCTTATCTTTTAATTTATTAGAAAATGAGGAAAAAAATCAAAGTAATCATTAATTACAGTCGAAATCCATTTCCATATTTACGAAAAGGAGATCATTCTTAGCATTTTTGCGATGGCCCAAATATTCTTTTTTTAGAGAAAGACCTTAAGATGTCAATTGAATTTCATCAATCAATTGAGCTCAGATTTTTAATCATAGGCTTTTGTCAAAGTTTTTCGCCGATAGATTTCCATTTTCATACCAGCTGCTTCCGCGAATTGAGTCCATTTTTCTTAAAAAAATGCCTGTGAAGAAAATCTTGATTATTGCTACAAGGTCAGCAATTTAACATTTTTATTACGTCTCGTTAGCACTTTGAATAAAATAATAAAATTCTTGAATTACCTTGGAAGAGAATAATAAATTTCATTCAGTGAAAGTACCTATCTAATGAAAAGTACCTACCTATTAGTGTTAGTTACTATTTTTAGATACTAGCGCTCCAAAAGCTTTTCGATGTAGGCACAGACAAACCGAGCTAGGTGTTTGACATGAGATCAAAACCGTACCATACCGTTCTTTGAACTTTAAAATTAGAAGGCGGAAAACCGCTATGTATCTGTAAATAAATATCATATCAGCATTTTTACTCCCACTGCAGGGCAAAGGCTTTTCTCATATAGATAAGTCACGAGCATTGATCACCACGCTTGCTCAAGGCGGATTGGTGATTTCAGATTCTTTATTGAATATAAAGAATCTGAAATCACCTTATTAAAGTCCAGGTTTCCTTACGATACCTACTTTCCTGTACCGATGTCATTTATATTATAATACAAAGCCGATTTAAGGGTATGTCTGTTTTGCCTCGTTCTTCAAAACTGCACGTTTTTATATATATTTCGGAAATAATACACTATAATTTATATTGGATAATATAAACCTTAACGTTTGGACAGGCTACCATATCCGCAGCTCACATCTGTGCGTCCACTGAGGTTGAAATCATGTTTATATTAAATAATAATTTCTATACTATTTGTATAAGAATATGAATAATACTTCAAGTGCTTTGTTCCCAAACACCGTTAGTAAGGGAATCAACATTGATGTGACCGAAATCTGTCACTCGCGCAGTTGTATGCAAATATCACACCCGGTCTGTACCACGGTATGCAAATGTATGCATTACTCGCATCAATGAATATCACTCTTCTTGTCTAACATATGGCTTTAGACAGAGATAGTACACTTAATGCTTATTTTACGTTTAGAATATGCTAATGGGGTTTAGTTTGAGAACTGTTTACCTATACACGATCTTCACCTATGACACCGTAGCGCTGCCTTTGTCATGACGCTATCTTCTTTGATACGATTTTATCAGAACACGATAATGTTAGAGCAGATGTCGAGAGACAGTTGTATAGTTTTCCTTATCTATTTACATGAAACACACGGAAAACCTTTTCTCATTTAAGGTACTAAAAAGTTTATAGTTTTTATGTGGCAAAGGGTTACGTGGCAACCTCTGGTTGAGGTTTTTATTACTGCTTTTACTTTTCTTTAGAGCCAGATATAAATATTCAATTGACTTTCTATAAGAAACATAATATCACGCCTGTAATCCCAGAAGGATTAGGCAGATGTGTACTTATTAAGTAGTACAATTCGCGAGTTATGTTTAAGTCCCATGTAATAAGGGGCGAGAGAGAATATTTCTATCAACTGGTCACAAATCCAGACTCCGAGACTGCTACTGAGAATTCACTGATGAAAAAACCCAATAACACTTTACCCGACCTGGGAATCGAACTCAAGCTCAGTAGATGCGCTTTGTGATCAGTAGACCTACGAGGCAGTCTATAAGAAGCATATTATAAACAATATTTTTTCTTTATTCTGTGTTACGTTCTACTATAAAATCTAGCCTATGATTGTTTCACCGCAAGCGTCTTTGCAAGACTTTATAAAGTCACATAATAGATCGCATTCAGAACATTTACAGCAATCGACAACCTACTTACTTAACTACGAAA
This sequence comes from Hoplodrina ambigua, assembly GCA_949774945.1. Lineage (NCBI taxonomy): Eukaryota > Metazoa > Arthropoda > Insecta > Lepidoptera > Noctuidae > Hoplodrina > Hoplodrina ambigua. Next base: position 9,064,380 of record OX458973.1, read on the forward strand.
CAACCCAAAAGCACGCATACAACACCGCGAACTATAAAAACTAATTCCACACAAGTTCCATAAGTGATGTTTTCAAAAGTTTCCCATATTTGTATCGGGGAGCAACAATACACAATGTGAAATATGCGGCTATCAGTATAAAGCACCGCAGCGCATCCCGTACACACCGAAGAAGAACACTATTTCATACTTTCCCTACTTGGTAAGTGCAACGATACTTCTAAACTTTGCTATTGGTCGGTTCACAACGTTAAAGATTCAAACGCCACCAGCGTATGTTATGTGATAAAGGAGTAATGTCTATTGCTTTTAAAAGTAAGTAAGTGTAAGTGGAAAATCGAAGTTGGAGATAAGGTTTTATCATTTGGCTTGCATTACGGCTTTTTGATAAGTTGGCCTTATGTCCTTTATAAGTTTTCTTGCTAATCTGAGTGGGAGAAAAAACATGATAGAACCTTTTATCTGTTGATGTTGGTTTAAGCTGCAATATTGCTGATCGTCATTTGAGTTTAATTTTTTATGCCCTTGACTTTGTTCGTGTTAATGTATCACAGGGTTTTTTCTAAAATAAAAATAGCTTAAGTTACTCCTTATAACGTCGGCTAACTGCCCGTTAAGTTGCTCATCAAAATCGATTCAACCGTTTCGGAGGTAAGCCGGAATAAACAGACAGACAGACAATGTTTACAATTGTTTTTTTTTTCATGTATTTTGTAAACATTCATATTTAATTGCATTTTAAACAGACACTTCAATTTTATTTATTTCCATAGATTTGTTTCAATTTACTTCGTAGTATCTTTTGAATACCCAGTTATCTGGATAGCCACTGCTTAAACAGTAATCAATATCTGGCTACCACCAGTAAAAATGTATTTAGTAAACGCAATAAAACAAAAGAGTTTATAAAACTCGATGAAACGTAAAAATAAACAAACAAAAAATCAATTAACGGCAATCAAAGTGTTGTTTAGATTTTTTCTGAAGTTAAGCGAACATTATCTCGAATGTTCTCTACTAACAGTAAATAAAACAGCCTCCTAACATTTTATTTGATCTGAATTAGATAAAGTTACGTATTTCTTCACGTCTGTGGTACTTAATGTTTTATCGGAATCAATATTGATATTTATTATTATCGATATTGTTGTCATTTACGATCAAATTAATATAAATGGGAAATGCAGGGTAGACGTCAGAGTTAATCTGATCTTTATGAGATGTTTCAAGACTGTAGATCAGAGTTTATATAGCGAAATATTTAAAAGACTTGTGAAGTGAGTTAGGTTTTATAACATACTAGATTCTGTCCACGTTTTCATCTGCGTTATAGTTGTATATTTTATCCCACGGGAACCATATTTTTTTCCGGGATAAAAGGTATCCTATGTGCTATTCCAGACTATAATCTATGTCTGTACAAAATTTCATCCATACCCGTTCAGGCGTTTGGCGTGATTGAGTAAAAAACATTCGTACATACTTTCAAATTTAATTTATAAAAAAATTCTAAATAAAATGATCCTTTGCAATTTAATTGACCCCAAAAAGTAAAGGACCCTAAGTTTTAATTATAAAACATTTATCAGAACATATCTATTAATTTGTGAAAAATATTGTTCTGAAAGACAGACAAATATAAACTCTAACACCAACTACCTCATCAAGAAAACCAAAGACAATGAGTGTCTTCGTCATACAAACAGCTATAGCACAAAAGACATGAAATCAATGAACTAGCCTAACCAAAACGGTACGTCCCAGTCCATGTAAGTGCGATCGAGTTACAACGAGGCTCGACGAACATGTGCACACAATTTTACATACAATGCGGTGTGGGCGGAACGTACGGAGCGTTTAGACGAGACTAGTTCATGTCGGGGGTAGTGCTTGACGCCAGTTTTGAGAAGAGTGATTCGCGATTTTTATTGGTTCATGTTTTTTGTGGTGTTGTGACCCTTGACCACGTTTTGTGGTTCAGAAAACTTGGGTCGACGTATGTCACGCTTTGATTTTTAACTGACAGGTTCTCAGCCCATTTTAGAATATATATTTTAGTTCTTATTTAATATACAAGGTGCAGTTTCTGTTAAATCTAAGGAAGAAACAATACTGGTGTTTCATAAAACGAATCAATAATAAATAATCAAATTGATTTTTCTTTTTTTTTGTTGATTTTCGAATAAGAACTACCCATCTTACCGCTGGGTTTAGACAGGAAGGGTGATGAACTCGCACGCAGACAGTGATATAGTTTTGCGGAAATGCCCACCTCATACGCAACGGGGTCATTCTGTTATTTGAAAGAGACGTATTCTGAAATTTGAGGATGCAAAACCACCTTTGTATATTTGAATGTTTCTCTCAAATTGTGAATCTCATGAGCTTCCTATTAGGCCTGTTTTAAGTCAATTTTCTATATTAATATATATAAGAGTAACACAATTAAGGACTAAATTCAAAGAAAATGCAACAAACAAACCGTTTCAACCTATCTTTATCAATATCTCCTGCAAAGTGATTTATCTTTTGATTATTCCAGTTAATGCGCGGGCGCCGGCAATGGCACGCATTTAACGACTATCGCTATCAGGTGGCAATGGGCGTTGTGACGTATCCTAGGGTTGTTAGTACGGCTTGTTACCTAAGTGGACCTTTATGTACCTTTTAAAGTAGGATTTCAAATGCGTTCGTTAAGTTTATACAGGTTTAATAAAGTGTGAATATGAGGTGTTTGGTTTTCTTTGTCGGTGGAATGTGAACACGATGAGTGGGTTGTTAAGTGTACGTGTTTTAGGGCTTATGGTTTGAAGATCTTTTTCAATCACGTATCACCTTATTCTGTGACCTTAGTAGACGAAGTTTTATAGTGAAATATGGGCGATAAAAAGCATCGAGCTTTTAGTACGCGAACTTACGAATGAATGATGATATACTGTATAATGAGAATGATATACATTCTACTTACGTCTATCATTGCCTACCTACTTTAAACTTTTGTTAGATATTGCGTTAAAAAAAAAACAAATAATCAGAAAAAAACACATAACATAACATCACGCCTGTAATCCTCGTAGGGTTAGGCAGAGGTGTACCGATTAGTACACCCACATTTCGCCAGTTATGTTTTTAGTCCCATGTAATAGGGGGCGAGCCTATTGCCATCAACCGGGCACAAATCCAGACTCCGAGGCTGCTACTGAGAAATTCCTGATGGAAAAACCCAATAACACTTTGCCCGACCTGGGAATCGAACCCAACACCTCATGCACAGCAGTGGCGCTGGCGAACACTAGACCAACGAGGCAGTTAGAAAAAAAATCCTTGCTTAACTTTTTATAGGCTACCTTTTGGAAGAGGCAACCATATTTCTTGTTAATTTCTATTTGTGTCTTTTTTTAATTTTAGTAGGTAATTAACTTAACATAATGTGTGCTATTCTACATGTATAATACCCACTTATAAACTAATTCTACAAATAAAACCTTATAAGACACTTTAGAAAATGTTTTTCGTGTGGGTTGGTCGTAATCAATTTGTCACTATACCACATGTGGTCTTCGATTTATGAAATTGCGTACGTATTTGAATTTAGAATGTCATTTAGTACTAAAAGGAAATAATACGAAAATTATTCAATGTAAAGAGATAGTTTGCACAATAAAACTTAATAAGTACGATAATACACGTGAATATAATCCATACTTAATAATATTATAAATGCGAAAGTGTCTGTCTGTCTGTCTGTTACCTCTTCACGCCTTAACCGCTTAACCGATTTATGTGAAATTTGGCATGGAGATAGTTTCAGATCCGTTTCAGGACATAGAATATTTTTTATCCCGGAAATCTCCCCCTAAGGCGGTGAAAAGGGGGGTGGAAGTTTATATGCAAGTACGATATAAACAAGTTCGATACGGACGTAATCGCGGGCAAAAGCTAGTAATATCTAAGAGATAAAACGTTAGATATAGGTACTTGTCTTAGTGTTGGATAAAATGTTCTTGTTAAATAAACACGACTTGTATGTTTATTTACTGCTTTCCTTAAGCCAAATGCCTTTTCAAGCACAGTCTCTTAAAATTCCATAAAATACATGTGGGCGTATATCTCGAGGATAAAAAATGGATTAGCGTCTTATGTATTTATAATCCGAATGTATATTTAGAGATTTGCGAAATATATGTCTCCGTTTATCGTATTTTGTAAGTACTTACGTTTATTTTGATTCAAAACTAGCTTTTGCCCGCGACTTCGTCTTCGTGAATTTTCTTACGGATCCCTAACTTTTTTGAAAATAAAATATAAACTATAACGCATCATTTGAACATCTAACAGTGATACTATTCCTTAAATATGCCTCTGTTTTAGTTGTTTATAATGTTTAGTTGCTTTCCATAGGAGAAACAATTTTAAAATCAGTTAATTAGTTTTTGTGTTTCTATTAGGGCCTCCACTCACGTCAGACTTTTTGTAGGACCAAGTATCGGATCGCATGATTATTTCATAGTATCGTAGGACCGACTTTTGTGACACGTCTACGATATTGGAATTCATATGTTCCATTTCTCTCCGATCAAAATCGGTCACCGGTTATCGGACGTGGGCGGAGGCCCTTACAAACAAAAATACAAATCTTTTTTCTTTATAACATTTAGAATTCGTTGCAGGAATTCTGCGGTCCTGGTGGTTTTATAACTTCCATGTTTCATTCATGACTCAATATTTTTCCATATGCAAATGGAACAAGAAGGTCAATATTATCGGACGAGGATGTAGAAGAATTAAAAAATCCACCCCCCAGACATTCTACTAACAAAATTAACATATTCACTGTTTCATCTCAACTGGTTCCCACTTTTGAATTTCCTATTAGTGTTTACAAAGGCAAAGTCAATAGTATGTGGTAGCCAGAAATTTCAAAACGTTGTATTTGGTAATACCGACCGTATGTCAAGTGCTGAAGGTTTCAAATCGCTTGTGCTGATATCGATTTTGAAATGAAGATCTACACGCTACTCTATTGTTGAAATTTGTTTACAAAATTTTCGAGTTATTGACTTTGGCGTGAGAATTGGTTTCTAACGTCCGTAACCCTGGTAGGTCTGATCGATCAAATATCTAACATACTACTGTTAAGCATTTTTGAAGCGCATAAGTATGTAAATAAGTCCAGTAGCCAACTTTTATTGTGTTCCATCTGTACATACATACAAATAAATAAATAAAATTAAGTGTCTTGTTGTGTCTTGTTTTTGTAAAAAGCATTTTGCAATATAATAAAGCAGTATATAATAAATAAAAATGCATTATAAATATTTACATACAGCTGTTACACGAAAAAAATATCAATTTTTAAATTTTATGTCTGTATCTCTGTTAATTCCGGCAAAATTTCAAAACGGTTGAACCGATTTTGACGAGACTGTCACTATCGGATAGCTGATGTTAGCTGGCTTTTTATTTCATAAAATGACATTGTGTTTCGCATAGAAAAAAAAAACCACCATGATAACAGCAAACAAAGCCGCGGGCATCATCTAGTTGGAAGCAGAAGCCTTGCGTAGCTACCAAAATGCTATTAACTAAAATATCTCACGTTCTTTTAACATTTGAGTGCATCACACCACTGTTTTTGGTATGTTATCTGTTTTTATCTAACTCTATGGTAGCAGGTAAACCTTTAATGTATTACAAATTACTGATTCTAAGATATTATTCGTAGATACTTATATAATTAATTGATGTTTTAGTCAGAAGCATACATTCACTGTGATTAGAATGTCGACGCTCCCATCTTGTGAGATAAACAGTTATAACGACACTGTAAAATTTATCTAAGTAAAAATAATTGTAAACGCGGTGTTATTTTGTGTTTACAAACACTTTAGACACTTTTATTGTATATGTGATTTGTGAATGGGTCTCTACAGCTATTAATTAGTTAATTCATCTTCATCATCATATTATTATCAGCCAAATGACGTCCACTGCTGAACAAAAGTCTTAAAGATAGTTAGTTGCTGTCAAATTCTATATTACATAACATCACGCCTGTAATCCCCAAAGGATTAGGCAGAGGTTAGCCATTAGTACACCAACATTTCGCCAGTTATGTTTTTAGTCCCATGTAATAGGGGGCGAGCTTATTGCCATCAACCGGGCACAAATCCAGACTCCGAGGTTGCTTCTGAGAAATTCCTGATGGAAAAACCCAACATGGGGTAACATGGGGTATATATAGCTAATCTTATAATATACCTCCAATACCTCCGGGAAGCAAGAAGCCTCCTCGTTTAAACAGATTCACAGGAAATTGATAATTAATAGATACGTTGAGTTCCCCGAACTTTCTATTCATTTCCGGAGTACGTATAATGATGGTCGGAGTGTCATCGACACTAAAGAGTGTATTTACAATTCTCATTAGTTGCTACTGTAAGTTACAGACTCATTATCTTCTCTATGTATTTTAGCGTGTTAAGAGGAAGTACTCGTTAATAAACATGTCAATGGTAATTGTTGATGAACTGCCTAAGTTGTATATTAATTACTTGATATTTTGGTATACTGTGATCATATTAATAAGTTTGCAATACTGGCTTATGCCTGTGACTTGGTCTGCGTTAATGAGTATGTAGTTAAGAAAATTTGTGTACTTGTGAGCCATTTTTCAGGTATAAGGTGTACTTACTTACTTACGTTGAAGTTTCTTTACAAGTCTGGGTCCAATCTTTGTCCACAAGGCATAGCTCTTTATCATTATACTAGCTTCTGCCCGCTTTGTCCGTGTAGAATTTAAGTATACCACAACACATGTCCATTGACACTCGGCTTTCCATCAGTGAGACATTTTTTTAAGATTACTTAATACAACCGCCCCCTATTACATGGGACTAAAAACATAACTAGCGAAATGTGGGTGTACTAATGGGTACACCTCTGCCTAACCCTTCGGGGATTACAGGCGTGATGTTATGTATGTATGTATTACTTAATACAAACAAACAAACAATTTTAACTCTTCACATTAACAGTATAGATCTCAGTTCGCCTTTTTAACTTCACGACGATTCCTAATACATTATCGTTCATCCTCCATCAATCTCAAAGGTGGGCGCTAAATAAATGTACTTTCATTTGAAATGAAACCATACTCACATCAACTTTCCAATCCACATACGATCACCGGTGTCCAAACAAAATCCTTAGTATGAATGTCACCTTCAGACTTCCTGAGTCGGACTCGGTAATCGAATAACTCAAATAAACTCAGGTGGAACTTTTCAATACGCTTCGTGACCATGACGCTTACGATTGAAACGCTTTATGTTGTATGTTGACAAGTTTTTATTTGACAGAAAAGATTAGACTGGGTTAAGTAGGTAATTGTTGTTTTTGCCTTTTTGGGTAAAACATAAAATTCTATTTTCGAAATATAAAAATATTTTTTTGATGTGAAAATTTCTTTAGCTGCTTTGAGTGATTTTGGTAGGGACAAAACTTTTTTATCATTGTATTTCGATCAATTCATATTTGGAAATGAAAGGTAGGTACTATTGTACCCACCTGTTATATTTAACAGTTCGTTAATATTTACCTGTATAAGGTTTCCTACCTAACTAAATCAGCAAGTAAATGTTAATTAAGTGGATAGAGTAATTGAATGGAATTGATTTTGAACTTATGCTATACCTACAGACTTCAGATAAAAGTTTGAATCTTCCTCAAAATGTCTACCAAGGTGAATGCTGAGTACACTTTCATGTCTTACCATTTATTTAGTTTTACTCACGAAAATCCTTAAGCCACTGGATTCATACCGTATAAAGCCATCCAATCCGCCGAATCAAAGCTTCTGTAATACGAAACACGTAGATCGATTCGTTCCAAACTTGTGCCTTGTATGGCACATCACAAAAACTTCCCCAATTCCGATTCAAGACGCCGAAAGCTCTGTGTTTAACACAATAAAACTTCTTTAAAAAAGTCCAAAATAACAACACAGTGTTTAATTGTGTGGCTTAGTTGGAAAACGCTTACTGCCTTTACGCATCTAGTTAAGCACGGGAAAGATTAACGAGGTCTGCGTTTCGAATGAAACAGAATTGCGAAGGAAGTCTCGGTAATTAGTGCTGTAATTCTATGCTCTGTGGTTGGTCATGAATTTATACCACACTTGATCAACTTCCTTTAGAAATTAAAGTTTTTTTACTCTTTTTAATAGCAATATGAAACAAACCCAATTACCATTACTAATAACGTTTCATTTTCAGTGATTTAGGCGCGTCATAATAGGTTTCTTAATTAACCATTTTGAGGCAATAATACTCATTTATTTCAGGATATAATTAACAGATTTTATTTTAAATGATACAACTCATTTAATGAATACAGCGTTTCATTACAAAAATCATTGGATACAAATTAACAGAACAGTTAAGAGGTAGAAAATAAATTATTATAATAAGTTACAGTTTAATTTGTGCTTTACGTAGGTATATACAAAAGATAGATGTTCGCGACAATATCAACATTTTCTATGTTTACATTTTGAGTTAAAAAGTTGCTGCTAAATATACTCACGTGCAAGAAAAGTAGGACACACGGCAAAATTCAATTATGATTTCGTTTTTGAGTGTGGATTCAATATATTTTAAGTGCATACATATATAGACTTAGACATGCACAAAATATCTTTGGAAGGATAAATAAATAAATTGAATCAAATAGTCTACGAGGAAATGGTTCTTAAATATTGTCGAGTGGCTTAATTTTTTTGCACGAGATTGTAGATGCATCTAAATCTATATTATTATGAATGAAATCTAGCGTGCTGATTGGCTTGTCATTTTTGTTCCAGGATTGGTGTGGCTCTCAAATAGACGACGCAACAAAAGTAAGTGGAAATATAACGCTGACATTTTTATAATGGTGTATGGATATGCAGTTTTGTAAGTAGTATAAGTTACAATGTTATATACAAATCTAGGTCTTCACACTTGCTCTTATAATGATATGAGGTCTGCAAACATTATCAACGCCAGAATGACCGCCGTTTGGAGCTTAGCCAGGGCACGATGCCGTATAGCACCATTCAACCTAACTGCACACAAGACTTTATTCACAAAATATTCACACTATATAGAACTCTTGATTTTTACGTGCGTGTTTAACGAAGAACATTTTTTATATTATTTTTTGTGATATTTTCTGTAGGTGTAATAGCCGACAAACATTATTGGCATGGTCAACAAAACGATGATATGTAGTCGTTTGAGGAATGTATACTTGTATAGGGCGCGAGAACAACTCAAAAACCTGCGCAGTCGGCGCCATAATAGACTAGTTGACACCATCATCAATTAACGTATTTTTTATGACCTATCAAAACACGATTCTTCCATAGATTTTGTATGGTAATATCGGCCTGTGACGTCACTTGGCAACTCAATTGTCTATTTATTGTTTTCAAAATTAAATTTTATAGTAAATTGAAAATTAATCGGGTTTTCATGGCTAAAATAAAAAGTTTTTTTTAACCTTCAAGTCCCACGTAATGAGACACAATTGATTATCTATTGTTCTGTCATACTGGTATGACAGCCGGGCTTTGAGTGGTAAGAATTTATGTCTTGGAATTATTGGGTGATGGTATCAACTACCCAATTATTTAAAATGTTTGTCGGTTATCATACCCGTATTATATTTTGTGTATTTTCTTACATCTATCTTCAAGCCGTTTGATTTTGTCGCGCAATAACTAAATTGATGAGTATGTAGAGCTTATAGTATAACAATAATGTAGGTAGACAGATTATAGAGCTAAAATTGTTTGAGAAGATAAAGTACAGCTATCGATATAAAAATATAACAATGACGTCATGGTATTCAAGGATGTGTACAGAGGAAAGATTAAGGTACAAAGAAATAGGAAAATTCCAGGCTTTGGAATTTTGTGAAAGAAGTTAAAACATATTGAAAACTGAAACTGTACACAAACTTGTAAATATACAACAAAAACATATTTAAATCAAACAAGTTTTATATACATAACCAACAGTTTGCATACTCTCTTCACCAACACATAATTTTCACGCCATTTTTTATCATTCCATGATAAATTACGACTTACGTATTACAAAAAACAAGATTCTTAAAAGCCAAAATTTATTATGTACTAATTTAGAATATTTACATAATAAAGAATAGTTTGTACAATTATTCATACGTTGGATCGTGTGTTTATGAAACCTGAGAATTCTACATTATAAAAATAAATCTTATACCTTACTTTTTATATCTAATTGCTTAATATAGCGAACATAAATTCTAATTTAACTCAAATACTTAGAAAAATAAATAAATAAATCACAGCGAATCTCAATTACCTATCTACTTTTACATTTTACTTACTTTTTAACTTAGTAACAATCGATGGTGTCATATATCTTACGTCAAAGTTTTACATGAAATTGTATGTACCTTAACAATTTACCTACATTAAATTTTATGAAAATTCGTATTTTGTAGATATAGGAATATTTTAATAGTAATTAATATGACTAATAATTAGAAACTTGTCGACAAAGTTGAATTTAGGTATAGCTTAACATGATTATTAAATCAATTACTTAATAATATGTTTTTTTTTTACATTGTGTCGCTTAAATAGAATAAAAGCAAGAAAAGCTGAAACTAAACACCGAAATAACAAAAATGCAACATTGAATCCAACAGAGAAATAATGAGCACATAACTTCTACATTCAATTCCGTTCGTACCCAAATTAAGCTTTGTATTAATTAAGAAACAATGTTGCACAACATTGTTTTCGCAACATGTTTTTGTGTTGTGAGCAACATGTAGCTGTAACATTGAATGTTACTTGTAATGTTACCAGCAACATGCTAATGTTTTGTATTCATGATAAACACATGTTGCGCGACATTTGTTGTTCCGGACAACAATGGCGACTTTACATGTATGTAACAGATATACCAAATTCTAGTACCTATCTAAGTATTCGTAATTTTGCGATTCAGTTACGTTCGATAAGTAGACGAACATTCCAACTTTGTCCATAAATGGCGCATTACTCGTTGGCCGTCATAAATATTCATTTTCGGCAAGCAAGAGGAAGTTTTCACGGTTTCTCATCGAGCCGCAGTCGAAGTAGACGCGGTTATATTAGCAAATTTATGAGCAAAAATATTCCATACTCCGCAAAGATTTCGTCGAGAACTTTGCAAAGCTCTTATCTGCCGTTGAATCAATTGTATGGATATCCACTTGCAATATTGCTGTTACCACTTAAAGTGAAACTAATGTTAGGAGGGGTTGCATTTGAAGATACGTTCATTCAAAGATTAGATTCAGTTATCTACATAGTGTTTCATTGTTATTTACAATATTGTGGATAGCGCACATTGTTCGAAATTGCAATTTAAAATGCAAAGGTTCGTTTTGTTACTTAAAGATTTACATCACTGCCCTGGATCTAATTACATAATGGATGGCATTAAAATTGTTATAGAGATTAATTTATACAAAAAAGAATAACTATATACAATGACTAGATCTATTCATAACGATAAATAGTAACACAAATAGGAATGTTCATGGGAAAATCGTACAACGTCAAATGCTAGGGAAGGTTTTTCTCCACGTCACTCAAGAGTTTCATAGTACAGGATATCGCACTTTAGTGTCCGTGATCAAAGCAAAGCTTCTTCGAGTTGGTCGAAACCCTCGTACCATCAGTCGCTCTCATAGACCGTTGAGTTTGAGCTCTTTCGCCGACTGTAAAGCGAACAGAACTCGATCCTGGTGTCTGGCAGCCAGGTGTACGCAGTGCGCTCCGAAGATGCACTGGAAAGTAGAAAAAAAAAACAAATATTAATAACATCACAGAGTAGATACGTCGCAGATAATCAATACAATTGTTGTGACGCATAATATGTTCATAAGAGCTGCAGCTCCGGTACAAAGTTGTTAAAAACGAAAATCTATTTTATGCCGCTCTGATTCTGTCAAATGTAGCACAGAATACTCAAGTGCCTTAATGAATACATTGTTTGAACTATTTTCAATAGTGAATTAAAATCCTCTGTTCTGTATTTCACAAAATGACAAAGCAAAATGGCTTTCATTTTATTTTTGTATAAAATGTAAGTAATTGTTACTTTGAAATGCTAAATGACATTCCCTTTTTGGAAAATTACGGAAATATTAACTAGCTGTCAATTAGCTTTAGGAAAGAATTTCGAAATATCCGTCGGTCCTCTAGTATGACAATTTAATGAGTCACTTTAAGTTGTGTCTTGTTCCACGTCCAATTAACGTTTACAGTATTCGAAGCTGACTTTTAACATCGTTGTAGTAACTACGTTTGCTCTTAATGGTAATCGAGAACAACATTTACATGCAGTAACAATTGAAACATGTTTGGACAAAACAAAGGCGTAGTCAGACTTAGTGCTGTCGCATACTGAACCACTAATGGAAACTACTAGTGGCTGTGATCGGCGGCTACGCGATCTATTCTATAGAAAATATATGAAATTTTTTGTTGACAACTTTGTAGCGACCACTACTGGCTTTGTGTAGCTGCCTGGAGTGACTCAGTGTGCGGCAGCATTTAGTAACACATTGTAACCATCCACTTGTGTATCTTGCAGTCAATTTACTTGTTCCCAGTGAAACAAACGCTAAAGAGTCGCCCGACTCGAAGCAGTCGAATTATTTATGTTGAAATGCAATGAAAAGTTAATGTATTCGCTCCTTCAAGTACCACCTACGAGCACTTGAATAAACAGAAGCGCTATTTATCTTTACCTTAGGTAAAGCATGTTGTTTTAAAGAGGACCCTTATAGGACTGGGGTCAACGTTCTTGACATACTTCATGAGATGAGCCTACGAGCAACAGTGTTTACTTTTACTGCATAGGTAGGTACTTTGCTGTATCGTATAATGGTGTGGATATGGGCAAAAATATGTAAAGATTTTTGTAATTGAACGGGCTTTCAGTTGTAAGCGAATACAATTTTGGTATATTTCTTTGTACTTTCGACTATTCGTTGTGTATTATGTGATGCGAATAAAGTAGGGTAGATACATTATTGGAGTGTGATAGATTGGGATAGAACCGTATCTTTTGACCGATTACCCTTCACGCCCTTGGCTATAGTCGGCCATCGCGGTCCAGTGGCCACAGACATAAGATTAACCGATGTCCGTATCACTCAACAACTTAGTGTTACTCGGATGGACAGATTCGATATTATCGATATAACACATCAATCGTTATTGAAGTATTCATCACATTATGTGAATGATGTTCATCCAATTAGAAATTTACAGGCGTTAATATCTAGACGGCCTTCTACGGTAGATTTGTGCCAATATTTGCCTGTGAATGGAACTGCCCATTAATAGGTACTATGGTTATTTAATGATCGTTTCGTGCTAATCAATTGGTAGATAATTGATATGAAAGGAGACCAATAGAGAGAACAAGTCGGACACTATTAAAAGGAAATGAAGGCGACGCGAGGCAGACGCCAAAGTCGCGGCTCGAGCGAAATCCAATTTGAAATAAGTGCCTTCTGAATTAATCCGGCCACTTTGAGCGGACCGGATGAAATTTCTGGTATTTTTCACGTCTAGCAATAAAAACGAGCCCTCGACGCGAGAAAAAGATGAGTAATAGCTTCACCCTAAGTTCTGAGGAACTGTGAGGAATAATAATATTATGCTCGTATGATGGAAACCTTTTTTAATCCCTCTACATAAATATCAAGGTACGAAAGTGATATCGGAGATACGAGAAAATGCTGACACAGCTTTTTATGGTGTGAATATTGAAAAAGAACTTTGATTTAAAGTTTTTATTCATTTACTTCGAAGTATTTTATTGAGTAAGGCACATTTTTTACATGTTTTTATGTTTAATATGTCTATCAATACTAACTATGCCAACAGAAAATATTTCGACCATTGGAATATTATGATAATGGGTATGCAACTAATTTCTCATTTTAAATACTAAATCCAACGTATTATGGAAATAATCGCGCCGAGAAGCTAATTTTACATTCAAAAAGTTGTCCAATTAAAATTCGGATGAATATTTCGCCAAAGTCGTCACGAGTGGTTAATAATCATTATTGTTGTTATTGTTTCCAACCTTGGAACGTGTTCATTAATAAATGAATCGGGCCAAGAATAGTCCCTTGTGGTATTCCCAGTAATATTTAATACACACACTTTTGTTTCCCGAATCTTACGACTGAGGCTTCTATTTATGGTTGCTCTGATTAAATTCATGCTGGAATTGCCATAATAATATTTTCTATGACTCAAATTCCTCTAAGACCTCTTAAACTCAACTTACGACTCAATTCAGGCACTATGACATTTCATAGATTAGGATACTACAGTTATTAAATGTCATAACTTCCAAAGATCCAAGGTACACTCCAGTGGCGAACTTCCTGTCACAATTCCGAAGAGTCACGTAATAATGAATGTATGATATATATGATATATAGAATAAATAATTCTCTAGTAAAGTCAATGATGCGTTCAAGGAAACTAATGTAATTGCTTTTCTTTTTGAGGGCGTTAACAAATTGGGTTGCTTTAAATATTCATAAATTATTAACCAATTAGAATGCAGCTAAGCGTGATGGCACTGGTACAGCAGTTTGATTACTTGTACCAACAACTTTATACTTTGCAGCACCTGCTTTAGTTAAACTTCTAACTAGATCAGTTAACACCTCATCTTAACGCTCGCGTGAACATTTATGACTTCAGGTTATTGAGTTACAGTTTGTGCTCTTAGTTAGTAAATATATTATGTTTTATTATTAGTAACTAGTTTATGGTTTCATTTGATATTGTTAATAGGTCTGGTAGAGCTGACTCTGGTAATATTTTTTTATGGTTGGTATCAATGTGTTTTTGTCAGTTACCGACATTTTTTCATTTTTTTTTTATTCTGTTAATTTGCTGCTAGTGTTTTTTGTATTGAGTATCATAAAAGCCTGTCACTATGTTTTTTTTCTGGGCAAGGCATGTCTGCCACATTTCGAAAAAACTGTGCGTTAGAGTACCAGAGCCGGTGCCTTGAGGCAGTAAGTAAGACGGAATTGTGTAAGGCAACGAAGAAGATGGTGGGACGAACTAGATAGATTGCTCCATAGCTGGAAAGATGAAGTACGGAATCACGAGATATGAAAGGATGAAAGGAGTGGAGGGATCGCTTTGTGCAGAAGAGTTGCTATACAAGCGTTTTTAAAGAAATACTCATCTTTGTCGGTTAACAATCAATCAAATGTCTTGATTTATGCTTTCCATTTATCGTTGATAACTTATTTGGTAACACAATATCATCCTATACCAAAATCTCCAATGTTTAACTGAACAGGTTAGTAGCTTATTCATGTCAGTGCGGTTAAGTTACAATTTAATGGCCAGACCGCCAGTTGGATGGACCATGATTTATGATAGCAGAATCGGCCGAGGTCCGAGTATATTACTGACATAGTACCTACAGAAATCTGTAGATGGCGTCACTCGTAAAGAAACGAAAGTTTTGTGGACAACGTTAAGGAAAATGAGTAAAGGATAGTACGTACAAAACATACACTTAAGAAGGATAATGTTAAGTAAACGTACGGTCATAACTAATAAAGAGCTTTACTAAATAACTTCCGTAAGTACCAAGCTAGCATAAAATAAAGAAACCACCACAACATTAATACTTCGGTGGTATAAGCCGGTGAAGCGAGAATTGTCTGTGCAAACATAAACGCAGCGGTCAAAATGGAAGCCCCATTGTGTCAGAATGTATTCATTTGTATGGCAAGCCTAATATTGACTGTACGGAACTCGTTCCGTGCATGTAAATATTGAACCGAAGAGAGAATTGAGCTATCTCGTGATTAAAATTACCTACTTTACTTATATTTTGTTTTTTTTTCAGAAATGTTAAATGAAATGACGTAGATATTATAACAAATACTTTTAGTAAAACCAGCCTATTACTTTCCCACTGCAGGACAAAGGTCTCTTCTCCTATGGATAAGGGACGAGCATTAATTACCATTTTTTCTCAAGACGGACTGGCGATTCAAGACTTAGTTTATACATTTTGGTTTCTTTACGATGTCTTTCTTTAATGATGTCAGTAATGTCTATGATAAACTAAGAAAGTATCTTCATATGAATTTTAAAAAGTCACATTTGTATTAGCCCACTATCGAAACCGCAACTTCAAGCATGAGAGTCAAGCGCCTTTACCAAAGAGGCACCGCGGCTTAACGGTTTTAATAATGATTTTTCCCAAACCCAACATTTTTTGTCTCTATGGTAAGAAAAATAAAGCCAGATTTAGGTAACCTAACTCATCAAAAAGGTTAAATATATTTGTCTCAGATATCATTCCCGCTCATCAGCAAACTGTTCTTTATGCTAATCTAAGTCCTAAGTAAACTAGTCTAAGCTAAAAAGCCTGCTTTTAGTCTAAGCTGAGTTTCTTTAAGACCACTTCGTAATCTTTAGAGGCTGGAGATATTACTGTATAATCTTCCTTTTTGTATAATTAATTTGATATAGTAATTTATTTTGTGAGTAGGTACAAAATCAAGATACAAATAATAATTAACTTAAACTTTTGCATAAATGAATTCATTAATCCATTCTCTATGCTAATAATATAAAATTGTAAAGATTATTTTCTTTTTATTTGAACGTACTTATCTTCAGAACTAAAAGTCCAATTATGAAAATTACTTCGCTAATAGATAGCTACCTTGTTCCTGAGCGTTTTAAGCATTATCAAACAAATCAGGCCTTCATAAAAATATCACGCGGACGTAGACGTATGACACAAGCTGGTAGTTTTAATACTACAAATATTTAAATGAGTGTGAATTTTCTGTTTATCTTATTTTTGCTACTCATTTAAATAGTGTGAACAAGCATTAATATTTCTGCTAAATGATAAATTTTCCATGATAAAACATTAATATTCTAAACGATTATTATAATTTGTCATCAACAGATCCAAACGTTAAAAAGATATAAAAAGTTAATCTAAGTAATATTGAAAACTGCACCTTTGAATCGTGAGCCATTAAATATAATTTATTAGATTATTTGTTGTTAACACAGGTCAAAGAAATTCCGGAGCATTTGTTGTGTCCACTTAAAATTCCAATTCCGAAATTATAGATTTTAATTTTTTTTCGTCGCACTAAATGTTTTATCCCAAAACATGTAAGTACTTGACAACCTGTAACGCATCTATAGCTAGTTTTTTCCCGCGATTTCGTCCGCGTTAGAGTTTCTGCGTACAAAATTTTAGAACCCCGTTTGATCCCCTCAGGGGTTGAATTTTGGAAAATCCGTTCTCAATGGACGTCTACTAATTATAAACTACGTTCCTGTCAAATTTCATTTTGAAACGACAAGCGGTTTTTAATATTTCGTGATGAGTGAGTTAGTGAGTGACCTTTTACTTGTGTGCTAGGAAACGACTTTTTTTGTGTGTGAATAGACTGTTTATGGCTATATGCAATGTTACGAACGCGTGTGTGTGTTTCAGGGTGCATCCAGCAGTACAGGGATCGTAGGGGTATTTATATTTAGGCAATGACATTTAATTTAATTTGTTTTAGAAAAAAACTATGAATCGGTGGCTAGAACCTTTTATATCTCCATAACTAGAAGATTCCTCTGTAGGGATATCACAAAAATAAACATCGCAATAATAGAAAAACCAAGTAACTTTCGGCTTCACTTTTTACACCCGTTGTGTAGAAAGATAAATAGAGATAACAATCTTATCAAAAGCTTATGTCACATGAATTAACATGAACTCAATTTTGTATTAAGACGAATCTCCCTTGGTGGTCTACGTCGTTCCAATTAGCACCCGACGCCTCATACATTCCCTAATCATGAAGCTATAAAACGAGTCTCAACATTTTTACGATCCGTCCGAATCCACCTTCCTATGATTTCTACATCCTACATTGTTACAGATACGTAATAAACTTTATTAATTATCAAAGCGTATTTTATAGTCCCATAAACTGGGATTTAAGGCAATTCAAACATCTGAATTAATTCCTTATTATCGTAGAAATGTTACATCTTATTAAGAAACGAGTTATTGGCTTAAGTAATAGCTTTGGCCATATTATTATAATTTAAATATGTTTTTAAAAGGTTGAAGATGATAGGTTACGATTTAATGTACTGTTTATAGAGACATTTATATTTGAGAGGATTAGGAAAAGAAAAAGTAGACTCGGTTGAGTTCCGTATCGGATTTCAAAATGTGATCATTCTTAACTTGACATTTATTTGAGAGCTAGAGTTGTAAATACTGACTGCATAGGTACCTATTTATGGGAATAAAAATTCTTCAAATCCATTGGCACCATAAACTTAACTTTGAGTTAGGTTTAATTATAAAATGTCAAATGTGGGGTGTAAAAGGACCATTTAACTAAGTAATTTTGAGCAAAAATGATTGCTGAGAAACCACTTTTATTTTTGACTAGCTTTAATTTAAAATTACCAAATAGCTTGTTCCACTGTACAAACGGACCTTGGTAAGTTAGTGTGAGTAGCACAATCTGTCACAAATAGCTGAGTTTTCGTAGATAACCACTTTTAGCCGTCGTTCTTTTGCTCCCTGTTCCCAACGCGAAGTGCTATGAAGTACTTACAGCCGGCCACCCCAGCCATTTTTCAAGACTGTGAATAATGCACACTGACCGTGAAAATGATGACATGAGAGTAATAATTTGCACTCTTTGAACGTTAAATTCAGTTGTTTTTGAAATGTATGAGTTTTATAATTCTGTATTAGTCTTTGATTTCGGGAGAATACGTACCAACACAATGTAGTAATTGTAAAGTCAAAAAACAGGTTTTTACAAAATTTAATAAAACTTTACTTGTATGTTTTAAAGTGCCATGTAATAGGGGGCGAGCCTAATGCCATCAACCGGCCCAAATCCAGTCTCCGAGGCTGCTACTAAGAAATTCACTTTGCCCAACCTGGAAATCGGAACCCAAGACCTCATCGTCAGCAGTTGCGCTTTGCAACTAATAGACCAACGAGGCAGTCGTTTGCCAGTCGTCACCTATTAAACGTTACGTAATACGTATGGAATTAGACCGGAACCAATAGGGATATTGTATAAATAGCTAATAGATGGAATGGGTTCATTATAACAGAAGCACTAAGAGATCGCACACAAGATAAACCAACGGGTACTAAGGTTTAATTACTTCTTTTACTATCCACAAATCGACCACTGAATCCAATTAAATTCCCGGCCTCAACGATCTAGCTCAAACGAATAACCGACCCACGAAAAATCATTAAGCGAAATTGTAATTACGTATTAAACGCGACGAACAGTACGTAATCCTCACACGATCGGCACAGGGTTGCCGAAACGGGGGAGTGTATTGCGTCCCAACAAACCCATTCTAATCAAACGGGCCTGGGAACATTTTAAACAATTCCCAAAATCTGTATGGTAACCAATTTAGTGAATAGATAAACGCATTGTAAAGTCCCGTTGTGGTATGGACAGCCCCCGATAGTGTTATACGCAAGAATGGTTATTGATATAGGGATGATAGTGTTGTTTGGGCGTGTGTAATCGCTATGGTTACCGATACCCGTTGACGAAATGTACGTATTGTTTAAAGTTCGAACCCTTATTTTGAAACTTTATTTATATTGGTCCCGGGATTAGAGGAAACTTTAAACATGGACGGATGCCTGCAGCGTTTTTGATCTGTGGCGATTTTGACATTGTTTTAGATTACAATATTGAATATTTTTAAGGTTATGTAAGGATCGTAGCAGGTGGCGTTCTGTAGTTTCTGCCTACGCCCATGGCAAAAAGGCGTGAGTTTATGTATGTATGTTAAATTAAGGTATTTTTTCTAACCTCACCTAAAAGTGCAGATGCTTTTTATTCATAGTTAATTCTTAATTCCAACTTACATTTTTGAAAGAGGGAACGTTAATTCTCCCTAATTAATTATTTAGAAATGACAATGCTACTAGCCTTTTGGGCACTTGTCCCATTGATAGCGATGTGAAAGAGTTATTTTGATGTCCTATGTGCTTCCTCCTTTCTCATTTACAATAAGTAAATATCTTGTAATAAAAACAAGTAAACCTATAATAATAGTTTACGTCCAAAATAAGTACTTAAAAATAATAGCTTTAAATCTCGCGGCATTTGAAGTTAGTAAAGCAAACATCGATTGTCACGAGCGACACACGCGAGGGAAGTATCTGATCATATAATCGACTGCTTGTCGTAACTTATAGGGCACAACGACCACCGAATAGCACTTGTTTACATCGTCGCGGATGATCGGGATAAAGATTAGGAACCAGTTCGTAAATCTTAAAGTAATGATCTCAAGAACTGTGTGTTTGTAGTAAAGATTTGTGTATTGTAAGTCCAGTTTAAGTCATACAGTTTTGTATTGTAAGACGAGAATTAGAAGGTGTTAACCCAACACACCTTAAAAAAACCAAAGAAAATAAATAAAGTGCCTACTTATACATGTATTTTATTCATGGAAATAAAAATGGCGTCTGTGTGAAAAAAAAAATTAATAAAAAAAAACAAAAATAAAAAATAAAAACTCAGTGGTTAAATCCTAAAACTACATATTGAAGTTTGGTAAGTTAAATTAGCCCTTACTAACATAATATTCATAAACTTGGTTGCACTAATATCTTATGTTCAAAAATGTTGTCATATTCATTCCCATCAATTTGGTTTTTTCTTTTATTTTTTCAATTTTTTTTTGCTACATCCGCTGCCCGAGAGGTTGATTACGCTAATAAAACTGACAACGAAACTCAGTCTACTTTTGCGTAATTTAGCTTTGTGTTTTACGTGCAACCGGAATTACAGTGAAAATGGATTTGCCGTTTGTTGAGACAATTGTTGTTTAACCAAGCCGATGAAACAATGTTCTATTTTTAAAATGAAAGCGAATTTACTGTAGCTAAATATACTTTCCTATTTCTGTACACGTGTTTTGACTTTAGTATAAATGTGCCTAAGTTACTTTGAAACAATATAAAAAAGTGAGTATTCCACTTTAAAAAATTCTGAACTAAATATTTTTGTGTTGATGTTTTGATTCAAAATATTATATGGTCCAGAGAAAAAAACACATTCAGGTTATTATTTAGACGGTACAAGTTACGGGAAATCATAAAAGAAGAGTGTTTTATGTTCAATAACTAATAAATCAAAGTAAAGTTTTATTAAATTGGGTTGGCACGATTGGTTTTCATAGGTACCTAATGGTTGCTACCGTCGAATAAAACCATCGGTAGAATGTTCTCACACATGTTTCCGTTACCAAACTTTGACGTTTGATTTTCATTAACAAAGTTGGTCGAAACGAATTAACTCCGACGGCAAATAAATGTTTCGAACCAATAATATTACCATTCTGTGGATTTGATTGAATCCGCAAATAGCTTCCCATGGTTACGTGTGAGGGTCGGGTTGAAAGTTTAATCGATTTAAATTTTATCGATAGTTGCACGTAGGATACCGATTTTGTGTAACCATTATGATTTTATGCAATTTTAAAGGATTTAGTGACATTTTGGCTACAGAAAAAAATATTCCATAAAAAAAAATACTTGAAATTAAATAAAGCTAATTGTTGATTGTTGGCGTCGTGCCTATAAATACAGTACGGAAACGAATGGTAGAAAGCTGTAGTAAATACAAAATGGGCAATTTTTTTTTGTTGTAAGTACCTACTCATTTACAAGTTATCTTTTCGAAACACAATTTCTAGGTAAGAAAATAGGTAACGTGTGTGTTTTGTTTTTAGAAATATACGCGTTAAAATAATCGATTTCTCAGTTATTGTGTGTTACTAGAACGCAATAACGCACAAATTGATTATTTCAAAGCACGTATTGTTTAATACAGTGCTCATAAATAACGCTTTTATTGCTCTAAATATTATTTCGTAATAATGTTATGATTATTTTTAATCTATACTTTATCGATATCGAAAGTGCAGTACGCACGTGCCTATAAAAGGAAATGACATAGTGCGTGATATGCGGAAACGTATTTAATGAAACGCGAGGGGTGCTCGTAGTGCGTGGGGCCTCACGCACACACATAAACGCAGAGCATTAATACAATCACGACACAACTATTGTTGTGAGCGTAACTGCAAAACTGAGGTTTAATGAAATGGTCCAATTGAGATATTTGGAGGAAGTAAGACATCAGCCTTGGCGTGGAGATAATAGACTGTAAGCATAAGTTATGCATGCATTACTTGCTCGAGTTTTCATTTATAGTAAATTGCAGACTTGATTGTTCGTTCGTAGATAGAGAAGGAAGTGAGCAGATCAGTCATCTATAGTACCAACATTCTTAGTAACAATTCGTTAAATATTTATAGAAGGAAATAAAGCATTTAGTTACATTTCCTTTATAAAGAAGTTGATGATACCAATTTGTATCTGGTAACATTGCGTGTATCCAATACTAGAAATGATTGAGTAGCACCCAAGTAGCTCAATTTAGTCAGGAGGTACGTTTCACTCTCCAAACTTTCTCAATTTATAATTACCATCAGTTTATGAAGGAAGTTGTTACAAAACTCGATTTCAACATGTTCGAAGTTGTTACAGTCGATTATAAATAAATAATCGTTCAACTAAAGTTCTTCCAGCAAAAAATTATTGAACAAATCTCCCTCAGGGCCTATTCTCAGCATATGGCGAAAACGATTGTGAGAATTCAATTCGACAATTGACACGACTTATTAGCGAATATAGTTACATTCAGCTCTAAATAGCTTCGGGCCAAACCTATAATTTTGTGCTCGGACCCCGGGAGACGTTTCTGCTATTCGAAATATTCGATACAATCGATTTACATGCTGTGATATTCCCCCTACTATCGAACTGTGGTAATTTTAGACTAGTAATTTGCTTCGTGAGGTTGTTCAGCCAATTTACTGTTACATTATTAAGTGCGATTAGAGCAGCGGGGTTTGTGATCGTCGGTTAATTATGTACTGTTGCTGCTTATGTGTTTTGTTTGGCGTTATAATTATAGGAGCTGCTACATTTTGTGTGTGAATGTGAAATAACAGCTGTTACCAAATCTAATTTTGATATTTGGTTTGGTAGCTTTCAATTTAGGCCCGCAAAGTTTCAAACTGTCATCAACCGCTACTAAATTGGACAACGAAATGGACGATATTTCTATTGAGTTTGTATTAATGTGGGTTTAGTCTGGTGTGAAGTGTCCATTTGCAAAATTAATTATTGAACAGATACATAGAAATATGAGAATATTCTACAATGAAAAACATAGTTACTTAACAATATGAGAGAAAAATAAAAGAACATTAAATCCGACAACTCTGCGATTGTTCTCATAAAATAAACATGACCGTGAGAATAACAAACAGTGGTAATGAATTACTTACAACCCCATCATTTCAATGCAATATAATGACCCGTTATGGCCGTTAATAAAAAATAATTCATAAAAAATAACGTCCCATAAACGGTGGACTGCAGCAAAATATTATACTGTAATAAATAATAACTGTATGGTACACCCCGAATTTTAGTCATCGCTGCGCACACGACACACGCTTAACTAAGTTTGGGACAACCCTACGTTTCAACTTGACATTCAATTCATTGTGAGGCATGAACGTACGCGTTGCAGTACCGCTCTTATTATTTATTACGACCCCGCATGTGTCTCTGTTCGGTTAAAAAACACAATGACATAGTCGAGATTATTACATCTTTCCACGTTTAATTGTACACAATGGGTAAACAACAAAAGCCGTATCCTACATTTGTAACAGTTGCACTTGAATTCATTATAACACAAACGACATGTAGGAGAGAATGGGTCGCATTTGTTGCGGCTTCGATATTCTATAAAACGAGTTCAGTGAAATTTGAATGATAAAAGTTTGATAACTTCAACTCGCCGCGTTCGAGCATGTGAATAAATGAAGATATATTAATCTAGTTTGGGGTTAAATTGTTATTAAAACTATGATTAATGGTTCCTGCTAATGGAGCACAGATTAAGGAGCGGGCTACACGCAACAACGTTCAAAATTAACGTCGGTTAGCCCGTGACATACGTGTAAATTTATCTTCATCATTACCACGTTAGGTTCGATATAACAGTTAACTCGGCTAGTTTTAAATATATGTTGCTTTGATTAGTTAATAAAGAAATAATCATTTTAAAAACTCCATTTGAAATAACTCAAGAGAAACAAAACAGTGTAATGACTACGTGGAATTTCGATGATGATTAACGGATAGGGAATGATGATTATTCCTTAAAACAACAAAAGTAGCGATAAACTTTAACCCAAGACAAACGAAAAGATGTTGTTACACGGAAATGTGTATGGGTAGCAAACAATGACGCAGAAGATCGTATGTTTTATTAACTTATTACCAAACAAAATTTTATTTCACGTCCAAGTTTTATCGACTGTTGGTATACAAACAGAATTACCCGCTTTCATTGCCCGCGGATGCACGATTCCCTTCGATTTTCTATGATAAACAAACTTACATCCGAGTAAGGTAAACATGATCGTAAATTTTACTACAGCTTTCGCGGTAACGGAAATTCTACATCAAATTAAAATTTTCTTAGCATTCGCCATAATATTACGTTCTCTGTTGTACATACATCGCGTTTAAGTTATTTCAAACAGGCTTTAGCCGCGTCTTCGTCCGAGTGATTTTTTTTCTAAATAGAAGAATAGAGCCTATAGCACTTTGGGATAACGTAGCTTCTTATTAGTGAAAGAATTTTCAGAATCGGTGCAGCAGTTCCGGAGATTAGAGCGTCTAAACAAAAAAAAACAATATTTTCAGCTTGATAATAGTAGCATAGATTTATGTGATACCTACTTATTATCTTGAGATAATAATATATATCCATTTGTCCAAATTCGACACGCAAAATAAGTGAGCTGTAAGCAAAATCTACCGCAGCTCGCAACTGAATGAGTTTTACTGCCATCCAGTATGTTAATATTCGCGAATTCTACGATTGAATTGTTCGAAAAAAGCGTTCGAAGCAAGCGTGACGAATGAATTTCGATAATAAAATTACCATAATCAATACAAGGGAGTCATCGATGCACCCCGGTAATGCACGCGGTCGGCGGGACCGTAACGATCAGTATCGAAGTTTATTGGCAATGCTCCATACAAGTTTACATGTACTTAATGCATACGGAATTGAAATTAAGCATTATTTCATGCAAACGATCGCGTATAACGACAATTACTGTGATACAATCTATGTAGCGTGAGTTGGTTTTCGAGTTGATTATTGAAATCGACTCGTTTGTTTGCTTGGGGAGTAATTACTTTTTTATTTTCTTTTAGTCCTTCTTTCGTTATAATTGTCGCGTTGATTGGATTTGAATTTACAATATTGATTGTTACTTTTTTTTGTCATGTTATCATTACCCTTATAAGCAAGATGCTTCAAAGTATTTATCAGTGATATTTTTGGTGATATAACAGGACTGAGAGATATCTGAGGGCACAGTAGTGACCCGTTAAGACGAGTTTATTATTATATTATTACTGCCTCGTTGGTCTAGTGGTCGTAAAGCGCGACTGCTGAGCACGAGGTCTTGGGTTCGATTCCAGGGTCGGGCATAGTGTTATTGGGTTTTTTCATCAGTAATTTCTTAGTAGCAGCCTCGGAGTCTGGATTTGTTCCCGGTTGATGGCAATAGACTCGCCCTCTATTACATGGGACTTAAACATAACTGGTGTAATAATGAGTACACCTCTGCTTAACCCTTCAGGGATTACAAGCGTGATGTTATGTATGTTATGTTATGTTATATTATATTTTATTATTATAACTAGCCCGTACTCTCCCACTGCTGGGCAAAGGCCTTCCTCCGTTTCTTCTGTCTATCGCCATCTCCTTCTCGGTGTTGGTATATATTACATTATACAATGTTAATTTTCAAATATAAGAAATTAAATGCATCATGTAGCCAATACAATTTTTATAAAAGACAAATATTACGATATAAATCTTAAATACAGTCATAAGAAATTTTGCCAGCAAGAAATCCGTTCGCTCGGTATACTTTTACATTAAGTACCAAACCACATCATTCTTCTACTTGATCATTATTATCATCTATATTCAACGGCACATTTTCAAGCTCGTCATTCTCATAAGAAGCTTCATATTCAAAGCTATCTTCATCTATATCATTACCAGTAACATCTAGTTATCTATCTACAATAGTATTAGCCTCAGCTGTCGCCGGCATATTGTGATTCAATTACGCTGTACTGAACACACCGAGAACTGGCTGACGTCCTGGCGGAAATTCATAGTGTTCCCAATGTAGGTACATCATTATATCGTGTAGTTAACATATTCAATAGTTAAGGGTCTCTGGTATTTAGGGATTTGGGAAACTATAAGGGTATAGAATGTTAAAGGTAAAGGTATGTTTCTTATTACTGTTTATTAGGACTAGTTTCTACCTTCGACTATATCTTCGTGGAACTCTAATATTCCTTAAAACATAGTCTATGATACTAGGCATTTTTTTTTATCGGGCCACTCCTTCCAGATATCAGATTTATTTTGGGTGGAACCCTA
The DNA here is from genome assembly GCA_949774945.1 of Hoplodrina ambigua. NCBI lineage: Eukaryota > Metazoa > Arthropoda > Insecta > Lepidoptera > Noctuidae > Hoplodrina > Hoplodrina ambigua. The sequence goes on from OX458973.1 coordinate 9,091,131, forward strand.
GTTCTGATTCTTAAATAAAAGTAGTAACTCCTTATAATATCACTCATCTGCCAGTAAAAGTGGCTTCAATATTGATCCAGCCATTTCTGAGACTAGCCGTAAGAAATAAATACTTAAAATATTTAAAAAGATGTTTTGTTATTTGTATCGTTTATCTAGATAATTATGTAAACTTTAATTTTAAGCATTTAATAAAGTGCTGTTATTTTATTATTTCAAACAGACACATCAATTTTATTTATTTTTGTGGATAGCTTTTTTGCATAATTGTAATTTATGGAATAACAAGCATTACCTTGGTTATTACCAACTGCTGCTGCATAAATCAATAGATTTATGCAGCAGCAGAGATGCATATATCCATTATCCGCGGTTTAATAGTCTCTAAATGTTAAATATAAGCAACTAAATCTACTACTGTGTAATATTATGCCAAGCTGACGATGACAATATTCAGAGATCCGAGCCAGTTTAATTCCAGACCATCGATGCGGGCTCGTCATCGCAACCGAACATCCGAGCTTATACGTACACCAGTTTGATCATACTAGATATTATATCTACAATTATCTAGGCTTGTTTAAACTAAACTAAAACTTTAAAGAGAAAATACTTGTATTTTTGTTTGTAATTGATTAACTACAAAAATACTTAATAGATTTTAAAAATTCTTTCACGTATGGAAAGCTCTATTATCAGCGAGTGACAGACAAATTTTATAAAAAAAAATAAGGATCTGCGTAAACTAGCTGGATATTACAATGTAAAATTTCTCAACATGACGTAGCTAATAACTGTCCTTTCTTGTCAATAAATACATTATTTATTTGTTAATTTACATACATACATAAACTCACGCCTTTTTCCCATGGGGGTAGGCAGAAACTACAGAACGCCACCTGCTACGATCCTTACATACCCCTTTCGCCTCATCTACGTTAATTTGTTGTTTGTTAATTTCAGTAAATCAGTTCGACAAGGTAAATTAAAAAAAAATACATGTGCTTCAACGAAACACAGGTAGGTAAAAAGTATACAGTTGCACAGGTACTGTTACTGCATTCCTCTCGCGTTACTTTAATAAAAACAAAACACACAGTAATTCAGTTTTCATGTACATAAGTTTAAAGGTACGTTGGTCGATGAAAAAAATCTGCTCCTCATTGTGTTTTATTTCAAGGAAATATCTGTGTCCAGTGTTTTCATTAAATGTAGGCTCTATTTACGTTTAATTGTTAGTAATAAATGTTAAGATAGACTTCAATTACGACGAGACAAGTCAATTAAGTGTAAAACAAAGCTTTTACTAGCATCCACGTGATTCGTTTTATACTCGTGGATAATTTCTTTAATAAGGTCGAGGGTACTGATCAATTTCCTCGAATAGATTGCAATTTCCTTCATCATTAAAATGGAAAGCTTCCTTCTAAGAATTCAAACAATCCTTTAGATTTATAGATAATTTTATTCATTTTATTTTAAAGATTTTCATAAGGGAATTTTGATTACCTGCCTTCTATTGGTAAACCGTAAAACAACACGAGAGCATTTAAAAAAAATATATATACATACATACATAAACTCACGCCTTCTTCCCATGGGGGTAGGTAGAAACCACAGAACGCCACCTGCTACGATCGTTAGGTACATACTCAAATACCTATCTAAAAAAATACCTATCTCAAAATGATTAAAGAGTGAATAAAAGCGGGATTTCATAAAACTATCACTGACAACAATAAAACACTGTTGAGTGATACACAAAGGACTGTTGATCAAAATATAGGCTTTTGTCCCCACAGATTAAGGCTATGAAGAAACAACGTTGATAATACTGCTGTGGCTTTGTATGAACGTAATCCGGGATTGTGTGCTTAAACACCTACATACATACGCGAATCAAATATGTATGGACATACCACTGGTGGGAATCGATAGCTGGAACAATGCTGAATGGTCGGCCTATTATGAATTATTTATTTATAGTATTAATTGATGACCCAGATTACGCTGTTCGGATATCTGTGTTCTGTGTTACGGACATGGAAAGATAGTGAGAAGTTTGAATACTACTTTCTCAGCGATTAACGAATGCTAGACAATGTTCTTGAGCGACATTATCAGATGGTGCATAAATATTGTGACAGGTTCTGTTGCCTACAAACCTAGAAACACGGCAATAACCTAATTCTCATTGGTTTATTCTGAATTGTACAGTTTATTGAAATTCTCTCATTTTATAGTCGTATTAAGGAGGAACAATTTTACGATACATTATTTTGTTATATTTCAAAAGGATAAGACAGTATTTTCGATGGAAGCTCTCACTCGGCTTGATTTGTTTCGACATCTAAAACAATTATTGTCTTTCTTCAACAAATTAACACTGAACAATATTAAACTTTACGCAAGCTTAAATCTTTCTCTTGAATCTCTGTATCTTTTGATGAAAACCGCATTAAACGATTCAAGCGGTACATAGGGACTGACGGCGGGATGCGACTTTGTATTATATTATGTACAGAAAATAATTTTATACCTAAAGCAAAAAATAGTAAATAACATGAATAACAGTCCGTAATAATTACTTTATCTATCAGCAAATAGTTTGGTTTTATGTTTTGTTTCACAGTGTCATAGTGTCATATAGCGATAGTAGAAAATAAAGTAGGTGTATCAAAGTACCTACGTGCGATAACAAATCTAAGTTAACTGACCAAATGAATTTATTGTGCCATAACTGGCTGTATTAGTGCGTTATGTCTTGCCTTGTCTCATAGCGCATCGTGCTCATTGTTGTACGATACGAGAAAATAAATTGGTATTTTATTCGATTCTCGTTTTAAGACTATAAAGTTTATTTTTTATTTTATTTTTGCTTCGTGTCTCATTATGAAATTAATTGATTAACATAAAATTACACTAGATACTTAATCGACTAATGTTATATATCGACGGATGGGAGGCAAAATGATTTAGGCGACAATTTGGTCGTATTTTATTTATTTTCAACTTTATTAGGTGTTTGTATACATACCTAATAAGGTTGAAAATAAAACACGACCAAATTGTCGCTTAGATCATGTTGCCTTTCACCCGTCGATATTATTGTACCTAAAACTTGTTGTATTAACTTGTATCCATATTAAAACACTTCAACTATATTTTTATTAATTACTTCTTCATAAAAATACGGGCATTGTATAGTTAGACTTTACTAAATCTTATCGAAGACAAAACAAAGAATTGTAACAAAATCCCGTATCGTAACAAAACGAAAACAAACACAGTAGGAACTGTTCTACGACTCGAGACATGATTTTGATGAAGATTTATGTCACAAATGCTAAATCACACACAACGTATCATCCTAAACAACTGCTAGTGAGAACTTCAGACTATTTTCGTTCGAAATAAATTGGTCCGTGAAACGTCTCTGCAACTTTTCAGTGTAAAGTTTCCAAATACTGTCGACAGCACCATATTTTCGTATCTCACTAACTAGCTGAAAGAATAACATTTCTGTCAGTCAAAATGTAATTTCGTATAAACATTTTGAGTTTTGAGTTGCTCGCGTGATTTGTTTGCTCGAAAATAAACGGAAAGTTTCGAATTTATTATTAGTTCATCATTTTAATTTGAATAACTGTCTGTGTTACTGTTTGGTAATAGGGAAAAGTTTTGGCAATGACTATGGTTTTGATAACAGCGTTAGTATTAATTTATTCGAAACTGTAGAACGATCTCCATGTTATTGAAAGAAAATCAAATAGCATATCCATTTTTTATCAAATATTTTTATTGATTTTAAATTTCAGCAAAACCTTCCAAACTAAACTACAAACAGAACAATACAATCATGTAAGTACACAGTACGAAGCTACATATTGTATGAACAACCAACTATCCGCCAGTGACTCACAATAAAAAAGCAAACAAAAGAGAAACACACATACATCACACAAAAAACAATAATAGGCCTTCGTGTCGTTTTAATACGTCGGAATCAAAGCGCCCCCAATCATTAAAGAGCACATAAATAAATAAATAGCACCAAACAGTGAGCAAATACATGGGGATGTGCCGCCAAGTCAGGACACGTGCAAAAACTGACGGCGACACAGCCCTAAGCCTTCTGGAAAGGTCACAGAAGAGAGAGACGTAATATACGTTATTTTTTTTGTAATGTTAGCGAGTCGTTGATGGTTTGTTAAACTCTTAAAAGTACGTAATGGGTTTTATGTATTGGTTGAGAAAAGTTGGCTATAGAAATATGAAAGAGTTAATATGTGCGATTCTACCAATTGATTACATTTTTTTGACCCAATTTTGCTGCCACTGATCCTCAACTTTTGTACAGATAGGCTGTAATATAAACTTATGCCGCTTGCTTGGCAGTGATACGCTCTTGGGCGCCTTCCAGTAATATTATTAATGGCATTGGCAAGCACGTACGTACTACATTGCATCGTACGTACTGTCGCGCACAACACTTCATAGCATCGTAAATTGCGTCTCGTAAACCCCCGCTGCCTCCCGCCTATCACTAAAATTAAACATTTAATGAGGAAATGAATTACCAACAGCAGTTATGAAATGGACGAAACGTTACGACCTCTATACATAAGTTACATACATTTTTATTATCTCAAACGTGAACGTTACTACCGTAGCGGCATGTTTCAACGGCTATTTATTTATTAGAACTGACAGCGAATTGTTCATAAATAGCGAAATAATATTTCCGAAACAAAATTTGCAAACGAGCGTACCTCGTGAACGCGTTGCGCGCACACACACACACACTTATAAAAGATTCCGCGCTATAGTGTGCGGGTTGGAAACTTTTGATCCCCTGACATAAATCTCCATCAGAAAATAGGGAGGGCCGTAACCGGCTTAAGCTTAACAGTGACTAGTGGCCCCGAACCTTAGTTTAAATATATTGTAATAATGATAAAATATACTAGTTAATTTGGGCCTTTATTTATTTTGTAGTAAAGAGCTTTTTGTCATAACAACCCACTGTGTTCCCGAACGTGCGGGTCCCTCAAATATTGTTTCATATTTCGCCTCTTGTTTGGTCGTTATTTGGTAAATAGATTTGTATTGTTAGAACTGGTAATCCTATTCCGTTACTTAGCTAATCAGTGTGTCATCGTGTGTTTGCACAGATTTTTATGTAGTACATCTACATGTGTTGGTCACGGTCATTGCTTTGATTTACAGATTAATTATAAATTAATTGGAACAGCAACTAATCGTAGTTATTGCGTAGAGCCACACATACATACATATACTCACACCTTTTTCCCATGGGGGTAGACAGAAACTACAGAACGCCACCTGCTACGATCCTTACGTCTACGTTCATACATCTCGTCGTACTCCGCACCTGACCTTTCTGAAGAACCTCACCAATAAGGTCAGTGTAGGTCTTCCTAGGGCGACGCCTCCCTGCGTTGCCATTCACTTCTGCCATATAAATACCTTTTGTTAATCGTTTTTCTGTGTAGAGCCAATGTGCGATATTTACTAAGTTTTCAATTTCCATAGGTAAGTAGAGGAAGCTAACTTATTCAGTGCGACACATCTAGGCAAACTAATCAATATCTGCTTTTTGCCACGTGTACTTATGAATCCCAGGCATTGCGTCACATTTTTAGTTCAAAAGAGATATAAATCAAACAATGTCAAAGTGATTTCAAGACGAATCCGTCTAAACTTTCGTTCACTCTTTACGATCGGCTCAAAGATTGGATATTGGTCCTTGCCGTTATTAGGTCCAGATCTCTTTCAGCCGAATAAGTCATAGTGGAAGTCTACATTGAGTGAACATTCAAGAACCTTACGTAGGTTTTCCGATGTGAAAAATTGTTTCATCTTTTCTTTCGAAGTATTTTTGATGATATGGAAAAAATTGATGATCCAATTTATACATGCTTTGTCTTTATTTGATTTCACATACAGTTTGTAGAATAATCTATTAGATTTATGTAGCAAAACATTGTTACTATACAGGGTAATTGAAAATATACCCGAAACCTTAAAAGGGGTCATTGTACTCATCATTATGAACAACTTTTACTATGGACCAACCCTGAAATCATGAGAAACCCTGAAATCATAACTAGCGAAATGGTATAAGTCTCATGTTATAGGGGGCGAACCTATTGCCATCATCGGGCACAAATCGAATCCTGACCTCATGCTTAGCAGTCGTGCTTTGCGACCACTAGACCAACGAGGAAGTCCATTTTTTTTTTCATATAAAATACAAAAATTCTGTTGTAAAATCATAAGGCTTATTTCAACACCACTTTTAGTGGTGAGTGAGGTGACTGTACTCATTGACCAATCGTATTTATTTTGAATTAAAAACACAATCCCGTAGGTAAACACATTAAAAAGGGATTATTACGAATCCACAATATTACGAAATGAAGTTAACAGTTGGTATGAGTATTATTTTTCCAATAATTTTACTGAAGCTATCGGTCGGGAATAATTGAGAGTCAATGAGGAATCAGGATGCGTTTAAATCCGGGATATTGCACAGGATATGGACTCATAATAAATCAATTGCAACTCTACGGGGTGGAAAATAAAGACCGGTTTTCAATTCATGATTCTGGATTAATAAAATAGCTTAAAATAATAATAATCCTTCGATGATTTCAACTATCTTATAAGTAGTTGTGATTGGTTCCATAATTAAATAGGCCAATCAAAGCCTCTGATGATCACTGCTCGTATGAGCATTGCATATCAGTTCATCACGCTTGCCTAAAGCGGATTGATGATTTCAGACATAATTATATAGCCTTGATGACAGCACGACACGCTTGAAAACAAAATTATTTTAGCTATTTGGAATAAAAGATAAGCTTTCCAGAAACCGAATGAAAATGTATCAGTAATTCATCATTATTTTAAACCAGAATATTGGGCTGAATGAAAAAAAAAAAAAACAAATGAAATGACACACAAAATAGAAACTGTTTAAAAAAAGTATGTTAACCCTACACATAGTATGAGTAAACAACAAACAGGCGGCTCCCCACAAATCTTTCGTATCTACCAACATTGTCATTCCCTCGCGGTATATTATTGAACTTAATGGCATCATTTACTGTATTCCGATCCTCAATAGCGACATCGTAACGTACTCCTCGCCTGATATTAGGGTTCTCTACAAAAAAATGCAATAAAAAGTCTACCAATGCGAGCAAAAGCAATGATTTTTCCAATAGATAAGAAATTTGCTGAAAGTATTTTCTTATTACTGGAGACCTTTTTAGAATATTCTTGAATTTAGGTAGATATTTTTGTTTTTGAATGAAATTAATTGTAAGAAATATTTTTATTGATCAATATAAATTCTTGGGTCGTGGGTTCCATCTGCCCATAAGATAGCCCCTCTTTCTTTCTTATGGAATTGTCCAATCAGTGTGTTGACACTTTCCACGACCAAAGGGTTTGCTTTTACCCTGGCCAGAGGCTAAGCATTGCCATCCAGCGTGGCTATGCTGTATTTTAGGCATATTTCAGTAGACCGATACAGGGGAATTTTTTGATGCCAGCTCTAGATTTTTTTTTTATATTTTTTTATATAGGTTATCTTATTTATTACGTCTGTAAATACTGTAGATTTAAAGTTATCAGTTATTTTGGTTTCTATTGTATTGTGGCAGCTAACAGTATTCTTTGTAAAACACATGTTAGGATTTTCACCTTTATCTCTTTTATAAGAAATGGAGTGTTTATTTTTGTAATAAAGAAACAATATCGAAGTGAGTTACACAATTCTGAGTATTCTTTTTATTATATTCAGCGTTACTTGATATAACTGTAAGCACATAAGGCCTTTAGCCTAATGCGTTGTGTGTAAGCGTCTCTTTGTACCTATACGTACTTCTAAGAAAATATACCTTTATCCTATAAGAACACTCCAGAATCTCACTTACCGCTACTGTGAAAATAAAAAGCTTAGAAATACGTATCTAGTAATGTTTGTTACTTAAATATGTTTTTTTGTAAGCTCTTTTTAAGCTCACAATAGTTTTATTGTGCTCAGTTACGGCGACATAATTCTAGCTACATGTAATATGACATAATCTATTTATTTGTTATTCTGATATATTATAATATAATATTATACCTAGTAAATGGTGTGGCATTTTTGCTGAACTAGACCTTTTTATCGAAGCAACAATAATGTTTTTTCATTTTTATTCGAATACCTAATTTATATCTTTTTGTGTGCACAAACATTGCATTTATCTTTTCGTTATTAAAAAATAATATTATTTTAAAGTTTTATTAGACATCAGCATAAAACACAGAAATATCAAAGGTTTCAACAAATGCTTGCCGTAAAACACAAAACTCCTAATAATTTTGAGATTTTGTGTAATTGTACGGAACTCTCCCTGTAAATGTAACTCCAACTAACGATATTGAATTTTATTATATTTTTTTATTATTCCCGTCCATTTGACATATATTGATGCGGTTGTAATGGTCGGAGCATTACTTGCAACTGTTAGTGGCAGGTTGGTACTAAATGGTCACCGTAAAATGCTTTCTATGTTTCAATTATCGGCAAAGTGTGATATATTGTTATTTTGTTATGGATGGGCTGCGCTGGTAACGCTTTTGTCTAGGATAACGTCCTACTACCAATATTTATGTATACTTATGATCGATCCGCGCAACTGTAGGTACTTTTTGATAAATTCTGATTATTCTTTTCAAAATTGAAAATTCATGACAAGATAAAATTTACATTTATAACATTCACGAAAATTGTATTGTCGAGAAATAATGAACATTCCTTTGTTTGTCCTCATTAATATGTATATAATTTTGACGAAAATTTCCTGTTGTTCTGTCGGATATTCAGTCACTTTATATTGTCATAAGTAGTATATTGTCCAGTACAAAAGCTGTTATTGATATCGATAATGAGTTTTAAGAACACACACGGCTATAAATTCGTGTAAATCCATGCGAATTGCTGTGCACTTCACATTATTCATATTTAATTTTCAATTGTTCTACTCGTAATTTAAACATGCTTCGTCGAATTCAGACGGGTGAACAATTTAATTTAATATAACATGAAGTTTGGTGAGTTTTGTGTATTATACCTGAAACGCATACGAGCGATGTTATCACTGGGACGATAATGTCGCAGGTGAAATAGAAATATTTTTTTTTTCTACTGATAGATATATCGCTAAAGTGATAATAAGTATTGGGATACCTTAAATGTACGTAGGTATACCAATTAATACCTAACACCCATTAGTCACGAAAAAGAAATTGTATGAGCAAGCAAGTGGGCTAGTACTATTAGTGACTTTATTAATTTATAAGTACTTTTAAGTTCATCTTGGACATCAATGGCATCGGTGAAGGAAAATATCGTGAAGAAACCTGAAGGTCTAAAATTTAAGTCTGAAACAGCCAATCCGCCGTGAAAGAGCGTGGTGATCAATGCTCGTGCCTTCTCTATATGAGAAGAGGTCTTAATGGGAGAATAATAGGCTGGTATTATTAATATTGTTAGCAACAAATTCTGAATTAAGCTTTTAGCGCAAGTGGACCTTATATGGAAAACACATGAAAATGGTTTTTCAAAAGTTTGAATTGTTTTGTTGATAAGAGTTATTCTTATAACTGCTGACAAACAATAAACTTCACTTTACAGTATAAAACAAAGTCGCTTCCCGCTGTCTGTCCCTATGTATGATCTTTACAAGTAGGCAACGGATTTTGATGCGGATTTTTTTAATTAGATAAAATGATTCTAAAGGAAGGTTTATGTTAGATACATAAACCTTCCTTTAGAATCATTTTATCATTGCACCCGTGTGAATCCGGGACGGGTCGCTAGTATCTTATAAACAGGTAATGGAGTCGGGTGCTTACCTCCCTACAGTCATCTAGTAGAGCTATCGTAAATGCATTTTGATGGAACAAACAATTGCCCTATGGGCTAAGGCAGACGACAGACTTTACGTGCCATCAAGTCTGTGACGACCAAATAATCTGCGTTTAGCACTTCGTGTGTGTCTTAAGCCGCCTTTGTACTTTTGTAAGCATGGCAGTCAATTCGTGACGCACAGTTTTGACTGTCAAAAAAGATGAACAACAAAATAATAAACAACAAACGAACATAAAATAAACCTTAAGACGCAGACTTCGTACGTCATCGATTCGATCGCGCAAAATGGTATCAGCTACAAATCCTTTCAAACGATGTAGGTGAAGAAAATTCAAACAACTGTAACCCAAAAATGACAACAAGACATACAAACAGACACAAGTGACACCTGAAAAAATCGTAACATCAAAAAGTTAAATTAATACCATTAATTTTATTTTATAAGCTTTCCATGATAAATGGAGCAGTGTCTATAAATAATACGCGCCTAAACTCACATAAACTATACGGCTATGACAGTCGATGGAAATAAAATGTTTTATAGCCATAACAGGAACGAGCTTGTCGTTCTTAGAATATTCCTCTTGACTTGCAGTTAAAGTTTTAATGTGTCGTAATTTTTCGATGTGCCGAAAATGGCTGTGGGATTTTAGCATGTTTTTTAAGATGTTGCGCAGGAATTGTGTGCAATTTTGTTGAGAGATTTTATATAAATCTAGATTTGTGCAACTTTTTTGCCTTTTTCAGAAACGCTAGTTTCTATAGGTAATATATCCGAGCTAAAATTATAAATGCGAAAGTAACTTTGTCTGTCAATATGTTAGGCTTTCACGACTAAACCACCGAAGCTGGTTCTTGATGATATTTAATACTGGGTAATGAAGGACATAGGCTACTTTTAATTCCGTAACTTCCTCAATGTCCGGGATAACCGACATTTATACAGACGAGGTCGCGGGCAAAAGCTAGCACGTTATAAGATCAATAATTTGTCTATCAAAGCAAACAATTCTCAATGTAAAAAAAAAAACAGAAAATAACTGAGCATAATGGAAAAGGACTATTTATGAGTATAAAAGTCTTAATAGCGTGCCATGACTGTCCCAAATATCGGTCATACGGGCGATAATTAAATAAAAACCGACCAAACGATTCCATTTTTCAATGGGTTCATTAAAATTTTATTACATGCAACAATTAACGTTAAATGTTGACATAGTGCTGTGCTTTTAAAATTAATAACGGAACTTAATGACCCGGTATGAAAATTGTACCTACACAGTGCGATGCATATTCATAGTACAATAATTATAGGACCGTTACGGTTTTGAATTTTTAGGTTAACTAGTGGTATAGTACGTATTATGTTTCGATATACTATATGCTTTGATTGCAAGGTAGTTATTAATTATTGATTCATTATCGCGCTGTTAAAATGTTCCACTATTTTCTATTTATCACATTTAGAAATGCGCGGTAGGATTCTAGTGATTGAGCGTTATTTTTGCTCTTAAAAAGCTTATCTTCTTGTATGAAATATAGTAAAAATAAAATTAACTTTTATGTTATAAAGAAATAAGAGTCAAATTCGAATTTAAAACGCACGTGCACAAGTTTGGATATTTTATAGTTCGACTGAAAACAGAAACCAATGCATCCAATTTGGTTTACTTAAATTGGCAAATTGTTACCACTCCATTCTTATACGTCAATGTGAGTTATAACCCAATACCCCCATCGGGTCTAAAGTTTAAAGTTCACAATAATATAAGTTGGCTCGGTTTCGCATACGGCCATTAAATAGCCCATTTTCCTGAGCTGATTCTCACAGCTTGGACGGCAATAAACAGCTGATGCATTTTATGTTCGCCTTTCATATTCAAAACAGGATCAAAATATGAATGCATAGAAGGATTTACCAATAAAATTTTGTGTACTTTATATTACCCTATATATTTTATATACCTTTCTATACAGACGAAAAGATGTCACTTCTTAGCTTTTGAGTTCCTTTGAAATTCAGTTTATTACTCGTATTTTACTCTGTATATTCCGAAGAATAATCTACCCTTATTAATCTACCCTATGAGTTTGAAACTTAGACCCCATTACGTAATAAGCTCAGCATTAAAACCTTTTTCCGAAACTCCCTTTTATTTTTATATTACAGGGGCAAAGAAAAGAAATCCATCCCTATCTGGATAAAATCTCTTTGAAAGAAACTCAAACAATTCGAAACACCTCAAGACATTACCGTTGGGCCCCTAAATTTGCGTGTACAAGCAAAACGCGTAATGTCGGGGTGAGCCCGCCAAAATCGTATTTAAATTCACCGATCCCGACACAAGATAAGCGAAATCATGAGTTAGGTTGGAAGGGTTATAGAATCCTGCTGCGTGAGGCCGCATAATTCCGTTTCCAGTGGGGTGTCCACGCCTTTGGTGTTGACGGAGATATCTCGATCTTGAATGGGAAGCCTCTTTTGAGTGTTTAGCTGGGAAAATTTTCTTTAAAACGTTTGCAAATGCTGAGGTTTTATCGCAAGATCTGAGAATTTGTTTGTTTGTTACGGATGTATTGGGTTTTGAATAAAGATTTTTTTTCTATTGTCAGAAGTTGTATAATGGTAGAAATAAAAAATGTTGTCTCACTATATTTCAGCAGTGTGTCTAGCGGTGCTTAATGAATTGTGTTTTGAGTTTCCAGATTGCGACCATTTTTTTACCTTGGCTGGCTTAAAAAAGGCATGTCCTTGTATGTAGAAAATAAAAATAAACAAACAATTATGCATTTTTTTCTAAAGAATGAATTCTCTTTCAAAATAAATTAAAATAAAGAATTAAAGATAATCGTAATGGTTATGACTGTCACCCCTAATTTCACATCTAATTATTTACAATTCCAAAAACGAGCATTTTAAAGCTTTATTACAGCTGAAACAGGGTTTTCAGATAAGGGTATCCTCGACCATACTTAGCGCCAACAATTAAGTATCCCTTGATTTAATTAAACAACCAACAATTTATTTTTACTTGTCAGATTTTATTTTCCCTTTTTTATCCGGCGGCTTGACCGTAATTTAGGTACCCTAATCCCAGCGCTACAGGGTACCAGAAAGGGGTGAAAGGGAAAAAGTAAGGGTGATTAAAGATAAACAACGGCCCGATGCCAACGTGAGGCCTAGCACGGTTAGGATAATTTGCAATTGTACAATTATCTATGACGGTAAATTAAACGAGAGTTTTATGCGTTTCCGAGCGACGGCGACTGAGATTTATGTCGGTAAGATTACGACTTAATTATCGATTTGTTCTCATGTTCTTCTGGTTTGTACCTGTACCTGTTATTGCAATATAATTTATAAGATAATTCTTTCATTTAACTTATTGGAACACTCACATAAATATGTTTCTTGCAAAATAATATTTATCTTTTGTAGAAAAGTAAAAATGGTTTTAATAAAATTTAACAACATTTCAGCTCTTTACAGTATTCTGCGAAATAAAATTCAGCTTGACCCAAAATATTTTTACCTGACCTGCTATAAACTACGTGTTCCATAAAAGATATCAAAGATAATTCAGGGCAACATAAAAAAAAATCCTTTCAATATTTACAACATCGGAAGCGTTGTGAATTATGTATTCGTTTAGTTCGATCCGGACCTCAGGACCCCTGACCTCTGCCTAGCTATAAGACAACGCGTTCTTTATAGCCACAGTTTTCCTTTTTAAAATTACGTAATTTTTCTGCCACTTTTTTTTTACTTGCACAATGGGGTTATTACTGAAATCTTTTTGTTTACGTCACCTTAAATAGAAATGTCCTTTAGTTGACTTGGATACGTTAATGAATTGACTCATTGATGTACTTACAGGTAGGTAATATTTGGTTTCCATTACTTTTCAGTAGACTCAATAGGATCTTTCGATGAAAATTTTCGATTATCACAAAACTTATAAATGGAGTTATTAATAATAATTATTCCTATACGAAATTATATTAATTATACTAAAATAAACTCTATCCTGTTACATTTAAGCCAGTTGCTTGAAAAACTTGGCTGATATCAAAGTTCGTTATTTTTCATCGAATTACAAATAGATTGGAACTTTCATAAAACCGCTGGATAATTTGATTGTCCAACGTTTTCCGTTCAAAAATTGTGTAATAACATCTTAAGCATACCATAAAATTGTACCAGTTATTACTCTAGGGGCAACACAAAAATAAAGGACAAAAACACAAACATTTTCATAAATATCTCTTTGTGAACATTTCATCAAGACGCACCGATTCCTCGAGAGAATAAGCCCTATGAATATTTTGAGGTACACGAATTTGGGTTGTAACCGCTGAAGATATTTCATATTCTACCACTCTTTACTTGTATAACCGCAGTTATATCTAACCTAGCTAAATAATATTGTGGTTGCATTATTTTTGTAAAGACGTAGGATTACTCGGGTGCTCCCTCTCTGAGGTTTGTCTTTTGTTCTTGTTAGATAGGATTTATACGAGTATTAGACTCCGCGGTTCTATTTTTAAATAGAGATTTTGTTTCGTATTTTTTTTATGGCGGTTTATTGCGTTCCTTTTTTTTATTTTTATAAGCTTTTGTTAAAATGTGCTTTGCATTAGTCTTGAATGATTTTGCGTGAGTTTTTTTTTTTTCGAATAAATGGTTTCCAGATGTAAGACGAACAAAAAGTATTGCGGTTCATGAATGTCATCATCAATACTAATAAGTGATAGGTATTAAACTGTATTAGCAACAGTTTACGAATTAATTGTCTGTTTATCATTGGAGGATATTATGACTAACATGAAACTAATTATAGAATAGCAATCAAATTGCTCACATTTTATAGTTGATTTTTTGCTACATACCTTAACTAACTAAACTTTAATTCAAATAACTTATGACTTATTTCAGTTACAAAATTAACGAATGAACATTCATTTTGCCACGTTCATTTAGATCTATGACGGCCTACATGTTCACTGCATCCAGTCTCTAGTTATTGATACACGTTTGATCCATTACACACTGCTCCAGCAATGGACGGATATTCACTGTATGAAATGGATTCGATTGAGTTGCAAAAAGACTCCATCGATTTTTTTTCTCATATCCATGATCGAGATAGTTCCAATAAATTTAACGTTTGCACATGAATATTGGCTTTTTCAAACGTATCGAAAATCTATGGTACTGAGAGTCGCTAGTTGAATATGGAGAGACTAAATGCTCATATAACAGTAGGACATTTCTATTTATAGGAAGGATAACAATCTAATCTATCTCAGTCTCAATCTGTCAAAAATGCCTTTAATTTACTAACATTTTTAACACTGATTATCGCTGACACGAGATTAAGCCAAAGCCAACAACCTAGCTACTAGCTTTGGATTTGCTTCAATGACTGTGATACAATATAACCAGTCTATTATTGTCCCACTGCAAGGCCTCTTCTCATAGCGCGGGCTTGCGGACGGCGAGTAATGGGTAGCTCGCCGTCCGATCAAGGACCAGGGCCCGGGTCGACGGCGCGTTCTGTTCTCATGCGCCTCAAAGAGCTGTCAGTACCGGGACGGGGCTCCCAACGGGGCCAAACGCCTGCTGGGGTTGCGGGACGTCTTAACAGGATACCGTGGCCCCGGAACGTAAAGGGCAACTGAAGGAACAGGGTGGTTTTTTAGTCAGTAAAAGTCTGACAGTCCGTTCTGCCCCACCCAGGGCGGAAAGAGTCACTTGATGATATTTACCACCTTAAAAAGAAGGCCTCTTCTTCATGCAGAGATTGTATGTGTATTGATTAATACACTTGCTTAAAGACTGGAGAGTTCAGAGTTACATATTATACAAGAGTGAGGGAAAAGGGAGTGCACATGTATAATATTTCCTGCGTACTTGGCTAATCTCCAGTGAGATTAACCACCGTGACCAAAATCTGTTCGGAAAATAACGGTTTATACCTACCTAGATGAATGAACATTACCAAAAATAAAAGCTATTCGGCATGAGTATCTATATTTTGTATACTATGTATTGTGATCTTTTACAATATAAATTTCTAAACCTAAAATATATATTAATTAAGCTTAATTCTGTCAAAACGAGCTACCCCTCAATATATATCTATCAATCAATCAAATAATTAAATGAATTATGTCAAACCGATTAAATATGCCAAATGTGTTTGTTATTCAGTAATGAAAGATCAATGTTTATAATATAACATATATTCTGCTTAAATTAATCAGCGGAAAATATTCAATATCATTACAATTACTTTGTATATTAGAGAAATTTTGATGTGAATTGGTTTATTTTTACTAAATTAAACCCAATTAGGTGAATCACAAGCTTCTATATGCATACTTATACTACTAAATTCGTGATTACTTAATTAAAAACGCAAATCGATTCACATTCAAACAGGAGCACATCATGTATGTATTTGTAAACATTTCGGAACGAATAACGTTCGAAACAAACACATTAATTCCCAATCAAATCCTCACTATTTCAGGCATATAAATTAGGTTAATTAATGCTAAATTACGCTGTGGCCGAATTAACAAACGTTAGTCTTCAATTTGACTAAATAATCAATAGATAGTATTTAGTGATGCGTGAAACATTCACGTAGTCCATTGTGTTTTTTAAAAGTGTAAAAAGCAGCTATTTTTGTAGATTTCTTATCAGCTGCATAATTATTTAAGTGACCAAAATGTATCTCTGAGATACTAAAATAGGGTTAAAAATATTAGGATTTTAATTAAATCTTTGTTTTAAATGCCATAATTAAATATAAAAATGTCATTACTACAGTGGCTTATAAGACGACTCCACATTCACACTTTGTCGAAATATATCGGGTGTCCGGTAAAGAATGGATTATCTTGAAATGGGTGATAGTAGAAATAATGGCGATTCAGAAAAAAAATACATTAAAAAATAAAAACAAGTAGTACCAAAGATATGATTAATTTAATAATATTCATTGTTTTTTGTTACCTTATTTTACATTCTTGTACACCACGACCACGAATTAATGAATTCCGTCGGTTTTTTATTGTTAACGTAATTTACGTTAACTAAGCTAATAGATAAGTAATCAAAAGTAGGACTGCTATTACACGGTTTTGAAAAAACACACCTTAAACTATGTTCTTTTGGAAAAAAATGAGAAAAAAATTCTTTACTAAAAAGTTTAAGCGTCCGTAGTTTTAAAAAAATGTATCGAAACACAAGTGGCCAATAATTTTAAAAAATTATGTGTTTATAGCCGATTTTAAAATGGTATGATTCAGTTTTGTACCTAAAATAAATAGTGAATTATTGCTATTCGTTTTCAAGAGGAGCGGAATTTAGTTTAACAACAAAGTTTGCAATATTGTAACAAATTTGAACATTAGATGAACCTGACCATCTGGGTTTAAATAAAAAGATTTGTAGACGTTAGTAATGAATAGGAAAGCTTGGTTAACCTGTTATGCGACTGGTGGGATGTGATATGATGAAAATGTGGTGTGACCGTGTTTTTTTTTTTTTGGGCTGTCTTATGGAAAATTATTACGCGAAGTCGATCCTTGAAAGACTTAGGTAGCCGTGTCCGGTCAACCACATCAAAAATAAGCGATCGACGTGATATACGACTACTTAGGAGAGCATTTATTCTAAAATGTAGGGTCTGAATCAGAGTGGGTGGCAGACAATTTACAACGAATGTAATTTACAACGAATTCAGTCTTAACATCACGCCTGTAATCCCCGAAGGGCAGAGGTGTAGCCACATTTCACCAGTTATAACGCTTTACCCAATAACACTGCTCGACCTGGCAATCGAACCCAAAACCTCATGCTTAGCAGTCAAAAATAGTGTCATTAATATCAAATGCTGTTTTTTATGAAACCCCAATGACCAGATACATTTAATGTAAATAAATATTCTAATATCTCAAACTTTGTTGTTTACCCAAATTTCGCTCCTTTTGAAAACGAATAGCAATAATTCACTATTTATATTAGGTACAAAACTGAATCATACCATTTTGAAATCGGCTATAAACACATAATTTTTTAAAATTATTGGCCACTTGTGTTTCGATACATTTTTTTAAAACTACGGACGCTTAAACTTTTTAGTAAAGAATTTTTTTCTCATTTTTTTCCAAAAGAACATAGTTTAAGGTGTGTTTTTTCAAAACCGTGTAATAGCAGTCCTACTTTTGATTACTTATCTATTAGCTTAGTTAACGTAAATTACGTTAACAATAAAAAACCGACGGAATTCATTAATTCGTGGTCGTGGTGTACAAGAATGTAAAATAAGGTAACAAAAAACAATAAATATTATTAAATTAATCATATCTTTGGTACTACTTGTTTTTATTTTTTAATGTATTTTTTTTCTAAATTGCCTTTAGTTCTACTATCACCCATTTCAAGATAATCATTGAAAACCGGACACCCTGTATAATATTATTTGGAGAAAATCATGAACACTAAGTTAATTATTTAATTTAGTTAATTTATTTATTTATTTATTTATTATTATTTCTGCAATCTTAAACACTGCTCAATCAATATTTAAATTGGACAATATTAAAAATCTACTCATAATTAAATTAAATGAAATACTTACAACTAATAAGTTTGTTTGTGTTCTTCAATCACTGTGAACCGGATGACCACAGTACTTTGGTCAGAGGAAACTTACATCACGGAAAAGGACATAAGCAATTTTGATCTCGATTGAATCTAGGGTCCCTCTGACTTTTGAAAACGTCGGTTATCTTATTAATAATTTTATCGAGTTCCATATGCAGGTTGGTGATTCGATAAAGCTAAGCTTAGTAGGTACTTGATTTTTCTAGAGTACATAGAAATTATTTCTCTCATAATAGAAAATATATTATTTTCTTTTTTTTCAGTTAATTAAGTGCATTTTGCATTGCAATTCAGTATGTGTACATACTTTATCCTAATTTATTGTTTTAACATTTTGGTTTCCTAATAAGAATTTTTCAATTACTTAATTAGAAATTCTAACAGACAAAACCATGATCTAAAGTCAGTTTATAATAAACAATGCTTATAATATCCTATATAGATGATCATCTGTTATTATAACAACTTTGTAAGTCATTTAAATTCGAGTATGAGCCGTGTCCGGTCGAATTTATATCGTAAAAAATGATTTTTTGATTGGACCTGCTGTAATGGAGTTTATAAGGAGGGAGGAAATGTCTAGAGATGATAATACCAGGACTTGTCGTTGTAATATTTAATAACTGTACAACTGTGCAACATTTAGTTGGTTTTTAGATTTTAGATTTGAACATGAAATAATAAATTTCAACAATTAAAAAACAACCAACTTACACTTACGGTGTGCACCAGACGTACAAGTTTTTGGCTAATAATACTTATATCTTAATTACTAAATATAAAAACATAAAAAAGGGAATTGTTAAATATTAATGTTTTTAACTTATCAAGATTTTCGTATAATAGACAAGTCTAAAATATTCAGGGTATCTAGATTTGTGGAGGTCAGATAGATAATCGCTTCATGCAAAGTGCTGGTATTCAGCTAAATCTGGTTAGATTGAAAGTTGATCCCAAAATTGTTGGCAAAAGGCTAGGCAAATGATCAGGTCAGCTGTTTCGCGCGATAATGGCTTATAATATACGTATGAAAATGCCACAATATTTTTTATAGTAAATCATAATAATGTTTATTAGGAAATGAGACCTATAGGTATAAAATACTGGTCAAATTTAATGATAAAACATTAATGTTAAATGTCAAAATAAATGCAATCTAATTTTCTAACTAACACGCTTTTCTCCCTCAACACACACCGTACCAACAACTCTATACAATTTCTAAGAACGATCGTTAGGTCATCGCGAGCAAGTGGGACGTCCCACTGACGGATGCTTACACATGTTATTGACCCTGCCCTATTGTTAACGCCATATGGCCACCGAAATTACCTCGTGCCCTCACAGAAATTAGCGAAAACCCTCCTTAAAAACCGAAACCTCTTTTAAAACATACCTTCCCGGCGTTGAAAGATATGCGAAATACAATTTTCGAGTTAACAGCTTTTTTGTCTTTTTCCTTGTATTTATTTTATTATTTGGAGGGAATATTAATTTACGTTCTCGCATATGGTCAGTGGAAGTTTTATGTATTTTTTTTATTCTGGTTTTTTTATCTATGTTGTATTAGGTAAGATCTGTTTTAAAAGTTAAAAGTAAAAAAAAATGATTTCTTCAACAATGTGTTTCCAAGTTTAAGATTAAGTTCGGATACCCAGAAACTCAATTTTAATTATCAATAACGTTTTAGATCTAGTTGCAATCAGATCGCCGCAACAATCATTGTAAAAAAAACATGTAAATTAGAGGTGAATTTGATATTGGATTGCGATGGTTCATCGAAGTTAGTAAACTAGTTAGTTACCCCCTGATTAAAAGATGAAATAGTTAAAAGTAGGTAACGAAAACTAAGAGGGATTTAATAAATTTTTATTTCCATGTGACACGGCTTAAGAATATTTGACGAAAAAAAGTTCACGTAAATATTTTATTTTACTCCAGCAAAAAAATAAGAAAAACATTTTTTTCACGATGTTTACATGTTTACGCGTACGCATGCTCCCGGGAATCAAATAGGGAATAAATCACGTGTGACGTCTACAAAGGGGCTGAGCAATAAAAACTGTTGTCCAATTCCGAAATTCCTAACAGGAAACGGCAGAAGGCTTGTTTATTATTAAAATCTTGCACATAATAACATTTTATAAAAAATTTCTTCTGTATATTATGTTAAAGCAAACTGAAATATTGCATTGTTTAACTTAATCCAATATAAAAACAAAACATTATAATT
Source organism: Hoplodrina ambigua (assembly GCA_949774945.1). Classification (NCBI taxonomy): domain Eukaryota; kingdom Metazoa; phylum Arthropoda; class Insecta; order Lepidoptera; family Noctuidae; genus Hoplodrina; species Hoplodrina ambigua. The sequence goes on from OX458973.1 coordinate 9,111,996, forward strand.
AAATGTGTGTTTTGGTCGTAAGATTTTTGCCTCAGCGTAAGGATTTCTGTTGGGCATACAAATATTTATTCCGTGAGGGAATCGAACCAGCGACACGTAGTGCAGCAACCAATCACACAGCCACTGCGCCAACGGTGCTGTCAAATTTCTCCATTAGCAAAAAAATGTTTTGTGATAATTCACTAAATCTTTATAGTGTTAGTTCGTACACGTTCAATTTTTGAACATCTACATATGTCACATCGTGGCTACCGTTAGGGGAGGCCTTTGTCTAGCAGTAGATGTCGTTTCGTTGATATTGTGATGATAATGATAATTTCACGACTTCGTCGGTTAGCGTAGGCACACCTTAACACAACCAACGTGTGAAAAACACTACTCCGACCAATTCAAAAAGTCATTTAAAAACCTAGGTCTGCACCATATGGGTGAAATGACTTTTTTCAAACTACTTTAGTGTAATAGCTCGGAATTACGTTCAAAACAAGAGGTCAATTATCATTCGATAGACAAGGGTGGACGTGATAAAAACAGATCTCCTAACACATAATTACATAATTGTGCGCCCTCACCGCCGACGGGTAACGACGCCACACGAATATGGGTTAGCCAGAGACCAAAAAATAAAATTATATAGTGCGGCGATAGTGTGGACATGGTTTTGTTTTCAAATATATTTTATTTTGTGATCAGTGATTAATAAATGGTATTATAAAAAAAAAATTGTAATAAAATACAAATCGAAGTCCGGGAGGTTATTATAAAAGACTTAAATAATTTAATAAACATACATACATAACATCACGCCTGTAATCCCCGAAGGGTTAGGCAGAGGTGTACCCATTAGCACACCCACATTTCGCCAGTTATGTTTTTAGTCCCATGTAATAGGGGGCGAGCCTATTGCCATCAACCGGGCACAAATCCAGACTCCTAGGTTGCTACTGAGAAATTCCTGATGGAAAAACCCAATAACATTAATTTTAATAAAATCAGTTTAGTTATAAAATAGTTATTAAATAATTGTTGTTTATGTTTGACAGTATTTCAGAATACACCTCTTTCGAGTTTCGTTCGGTAGTGGCGTGCAATCTATATCACTAATATATCAAACAATGGAAAAATTTAATTATCTAAAAAAAAATACAATACAGCAGCTTAAATACCTAAAGCGAATAATAGACAACTGTCGAGAAATCAGACAAGCAGAATAACACAGACAAATCAAAGCAACTTTGAATTAAAAACTGTTAAAAGTGTTTCTGTTAAACCTTCAAACAATTTCCTTTTAAGCATTGTAGGTATTTGTTCCGGAAAAATAAATTAGGTTTGAGCAACCGTTGGGACAGATTAATGTGACAGTAAAATATTAATAAGCTATTATAATTCCTTAAGTTTAATATTATAAGATAAATATAACAGTTAAGTGTCAAAAGAAGAATTAATAGCTTTACGAAATCACTTTGCCACACCTGAGTCGCACTCTTTTCAAAGTCACGGACAAAAGTATTGACAAATAGGCGTATAAATCATTTTTATTGCTTGGATTGTGTAAAGATTACACTAGATTATTAGGGTTATAGAGTCAATGTTTGTTTAATAGACTCAAAAGCATCTTAAACAGTTTATTTTTATAACAAATCATATTTCATATTTCAAGTTTTATTTTGTAGGGATACTTGCGTGAAATAACGTAAATTAATCTGTTGCAAAAAACTTATTTTTACTATTAATAAATAAATAAAAAATATTTTAAGGTTCTATAAAAAATATATTTTTATTAAAAAAATTTTAATAATAGTAACAATCGTATCCACACTATTCCCGCAGCGATCCGTAAAGATAGAACAGAAAGGGCCGAAAACAAGTTTTAATAAGAACGTGGAAGTAAAATATTTTCTGTACCGGAATCGTTAATAACTGTAAGTTGCGGTCGAAGGCAGCCGGGCCGAACTGACAATTCCCTTTTAATTTGAAAGCCTGAGCAGGATTGGGGCTAACAAGACGCCAGCGCCGCCTAATTATAGCTTAGCCAAAGAACAAACAAGATCCAAAGGCGATTTAGGATTGTTATAACGCCATATGTTATGAGATAATTCGCGTTATTATTGACGTGCAACAAGGCTTTGTGGTAAAATATTTTCAATTTATAAGCTATGCAATGAAACTTGACAGCATAATACGTATTTTATCGATCGAATTCTCTGAGATTCAAAGTCTGGATGAATACAAAGATCAAATTGTAAATTTACAAGACTCGAATCAAGTTAGTATTGAATCTAAAACATAATTTCTTGGCAATCAAGAACCGTATTGAATTTTGATTGAAGAACGCTGTAATAAACGTGTATTAGATACAGTATAAGTTTGCTATCAAATCACTCATCTGAAACTAATGATTTGTTGAACTAATAATCTCTATGACAAACAAGTCAACATGAAATGAACAGCTATCCAAAAGGAATAGCCTACGGTTAATAAGGAGCCAATATTGGTAGCTTTGTTTTCCGTCTGGCGAACTTCCTAGATACTTTTACAACACTCAAAGGGATTCCAATTATACGAGTACTTACGGTTGTAGCCATGTTATTTTTTGACATAACAGGTCGTTTAAAGATTTCATTCCAATTATCGAGTGTCGTAACTCACTGATTGGATACATTGAAATCGAATGATTGGAAAAAAATGTACCCAAAATGAGGAGTATCTTTTATCCTTAGAGCTACTTTTTTATCATTGACTAGCTTCGGCCTAAGACTTCGTCCGCGTAAAGTCAATTATACTATGAAACATTGCTTATAGCACTAGACAATAGTGTAGTTTTCTATCTGTAAAAGATTTTTTGTTGTAGGACTAGTACTTAGAGATTACCAAATAGGAACAAAAAAAAAAAAAAAACATACGCGTCGAATTGAGAACCTCCTCCTTTTTGAAGTCGGTTGAAAATTAATAAATACTAAGGAACTGTAGGTACCAGATATCTATAAATAATATTTGTATAGATCTTCGAAAAGACAATGATCGACATGATTAAAAACATGAAATAATCATACTCTAAATAGATAGTATGATTATTTTGACAGTTCTAGTACTTTAGGTGTAAGTAGTAAGGTACGTACCAAAGCTTAGGCAGGAATAGCAGCTGACACAAAATATTATATCAAATTTCCAAAGAAACAATATGATACAGCGAAACTATACCACACAAAACGATTCTGAACTAAACACAAAATAAATTAAACGAACTACCATACCAGCACCACAATAAACTGTATGGTAAGATTCTGAATTCATTACTAAGTTTCAAACTAAAATTACCCTCGTCTCTATTGGTGATAGTTAGTTCACGATCTATCCTTGTGTTATGCATATTAATAAGCTTAGATGTTAGTAAGGAGATGTGTTACAGTATCCTTGGTTGGTCTTCGCTGTCGGTCCTTCTGAGAACGAGGCAAGCATCATGAATTAGTCTGCTTGATGAAGGTAATGACAGGGACGGTTCTTAGGGTCCTATGTTAATTATTGCTTTTATGAATTGGGAATGATATGTGGCAGAATCGTTGCATCAGCTTTGCTTTGATTTGGGATGTATATATTCTAGAATTCAAATGGTTTGAAGGCTATGTGTATACTAATGCAAAATACTTCTATTCTTTTACCATGTAAAGGTGTGAGACATTTCTTTTTAAAACAGAACAATGCATTCACTTACTGTGATAAACATTATTTTGCCTCAAGTATATTACTTCGTTCATAAGGAGGAGCTCGTGGCTAAGTAATAACAGCCGCATGGGTCGATCCGTCAGGTTAAGCTACGCTTGCCGGGGTTGGTCCATGGATGGGTGACCATCATTACACACCGAGACTCCTCCGTGCCTCGGAAAGCACGTTAAGCCGTTGGTCCCGGCTGTCATATGTGGATCTTTGACAGTCGTTACGGGTCGTCAGAAGCCCGAAAAACTGACAACTAGTCTCACCAAGGGGTATCGTATTACCCAGTTACTGGGTTGTGGAGGTCAGATAGGCAGTCGCTCCATGTAAAATACTCATATTCAGCTGCATCCGGTTAGACTGGAAGCCGACCCCAACATAGTTGGGAAAAGGCCAGGCAGATGATGAGGAACGAGCATCAAAACGGTAGTCTGTTTAAGTTAATGGTAAATTTTATCATGTTTATCATATTTATTAGTTTTAGCTATAACATGATTCAGTATATGACTTTTTAGTTCAACGGAAACCCAACCCATCTCTTAGAACTAATTAGGTAACGGCGTACATTTTCTGAGATTTAGAGATTAGCTTATAAATCGAAAATAAGATACTCTGGCAACATTTCATAGCAATGGTTCACCTACATTTAACATTCATGCTTAAGCCTGATAAACTAAATTACTTCCTTCCGCAGCATTCTACTTTGAGTTCAAAATAATATTATAATATGATTTAGTTTCGAATCAGCAAGTTTTGGCAAACATTAAATAATTAGTTCTACTTAAGTTCGTAAAGGTCTGTAGCAGACCTCCTGAAACGTAAGTTAACAGACTGTTTTAATTATCTTTTCACGTCACATTTCGCCGAGTAATTGCCGGCGAGGCTCGAGTAACAAATTACAACAAACGGCTAGAACTAATATTTGTCTTATTTTAATGTTGAAGATACATCGCCGCCGCCAAGACGACAGTTCACATAAATTCTGGTGTCTTCTAGGAAATGAATAACAATTATGATAATTATCACGCCTTCACAAGGTTGGTCTTCAACACGGCTATAACAATAATTAAGACCGTAAAAAGCGTTATCTTCAAAACCAGTAATGTTCATACAAAAACACTGTCGCTGTCAAGCTCTTGATTTCGATTTACGACGTCTTACCACTGGACAAGGGCCAAATTACATTTTACCGCTTACGAACCACAATATGGACACAATTTCTTTATAGCTGTAGTACAATTTGGGACTCGACAAGTAAAAGTAACGTCAATTTGACTTTTTTGTCACTGTGAATCTCATCTATTGAAGGTAAACTACAAAATTCTCACAGCAGATTACCGTATCAGAAGGAAAAAGCAGCAACGGGATTCTTCCAAATTTTAATGAATAATAATTATAAACAATTACTGGCTGATTTAATGAATGGATGAAATACACAGTAGAATATTTTAGAAGAAGACAAGATAATTCCAATTTGGGGAGGTGAGAAAAGGAAACGAGATAGACAACGCCTCCGTAGTTTCTTTGAATGTATGATTCGGCGAGCGATAAAAATCGCCGGTCTTATTCGTCAGACTTTTTTTAATTAGTGAGGGGTCCGACATGTGAACCGAGGTGGCGGCCATTGTATGCTGAATAAGTACGACATTTACAAATGACTGGACTAGTAAGACGTGGATATTGAGAAGGATCATGGGATAAAAGAAATGACGGAAGAGGTACTCATTGTTTTTGTCTTATTTTAAAACCGATGTAGGAATGCATTCCATTAAATGTGCAAAATATCTGATAAGAAAGTTTGAAATGGTCTTACAATTGTGGGTTCTCTTGAATAACAAGTAAATGAACAGACAGATAACGTTTCTAGCTGATATTTAAGTTTGGAACTCGTAAAACTGGCAACGTTGCAGATAAAATCGCCAACCTAATTCTGTTAAAAACTTACTAACACTATTGCTTACCCAAAAACGAATAAACGTAACCAAACATTCACTACAGAAGAAAAAACACTTTCCTCACCATATAATCTTATAGCATGGTTATTAAACTTGAAAGTTATTAAGTAGCAAGCGATTACACCTTCATGCAAACTCGTTTGTGTTTTACACTGTTATTTTTCTTCGTCTTAGTCTTATTCATTCCGTTTTGCATTTAGTTCGTGTGAATTATGTCAGCTAACTTTCAACATGAAATGCATAACGTCTTATTAGATTGTAAATAGGTACAGTATGAATTTTTCAGAGTAGGTTTGTAGAACAACAATGTATTGAATTACTTACTATCACGTGTTAAAAAGTTTTGAGTCGTCTGGCTCTGTCTGAACGATATTGTAGCAAATCAATTACTGAAGTGATCCCTATGTTTGGTATGCTTGATTGACTTTAAATGACCGCTATTTATCAGAAAGTGCGTTGTATAAAAGAAAAATAAGAAATAACTATACTTTACTTATTATTAAATTAAACTTTAAGTATAATTAATTTTATTTTAGTTTTTGTTTATGTTTTGTAAGTAAATATTTAATAAGGAATTCCTTGTGCATTGCCAAATAGCTGTGACAGTAAAGGATTTGTTTTAACCAACGTTTTAAATGCAAAAACAACATTAGCTTGTTAAACCACTCAACCATTTTTGCGAAAGTACTTTCGATGCATCATTAAATTACAGAGATAGCAATTTTCGCTATGCAATAAAACATTATAAGCTAATCATTTGCATAAATTAAATAAAGGTTAACACAGTATAATTCTTTCGTCGGCCGAATCAGCGAATTGTAGTTACAGAGTAAACAAACTTATTAGTAATGCTAATCGAGACATAATTGTAGACTGTTTAGATCATTTTCTCCATTGAAAATTGTATGTTACATGTTTCGGTTTGTGAGTATTCTTTGAAATGGCACGGCTTTACAAATGACAAGAGGGAAGACAGAAGACGGTCAATTGACTAACTACTTTTATTTTACTTAGTTGTGAGGTAATTATAAAAAAACAACTTACTTACAATAAAGTAAAATAGAAGTTTTGTTTCATAATTACGCAAACACCAAGCTTTATAATTTTTAGACGAATGGTTTTCTCTCCTTATTTAGTTATGTGTAGAATATTTATGTTTTAAACTGTGCTGACTTTAATTATAATATAAAAACTGCTACAGTATGTTGTGGCTGTAAGTGAATATTTCATTTATGAATTTCTATTCCTTTAATTAGCTGTATAAAGCTGATTAAAATACAGATTAAATTACTTAGTAATTAAGTAGGTACAAATTGTTATTAGCTGTTAATCAATCTCAAAATTTCAATACATGATAAACAAAGTGTTGTAAATCTCGAATCTCTGTAAATTAACTCGATTTAATCAACTCGCTTTTATCGATATTAGATAGAGAACAAAGAGTAACCTTGATTATAAATCCTAACAAAGCTGAGAATTGTATCCGAGTCTAAGGACACGGTTCGACTGTGCGCGAGTAAATTTTGTGTGAGCGATAAAATTTCCCCTCTAGCAGCGCGTTAAAACTCTCGCTAGATCCCTTGTCGAGTAACTATGTTTAGGTCATTGTGGCTATATTTAGGGGAGACCTGTGTCCAGCATTGGACGTCGTGAAAGGTGATCTAGACCAGTGGTTCTTAACCTTTTAGTATCGGAGGTCCATTTGACAAAATTTTTGTCTTGACATGGATTATCAACTGTTTGGCGGTAATATTAAATATTCATATAGTAGTATTATATTATTAAAAAAAAATAGGTAAAAATTACAACAATTTACAATTTGGTAGTAAATTGTCAGTAATGCAATTATAGTACCTAGTATAGTTGACATAATTATGGCATAGTAGTGAAAAATTAGTAGGCAGATCTGATCGGGTCAATAAGACGAATTTGTAGGAAAAACTCAGTATAAGCGATTTTATTTTACACGTCATCCAATACTAGGTGACGTGTAAAAAATATATTATAAACTATATATTTATAAATCCCATAAACTAACAGTCAGACCCGAAATAACTATCAGCAGCTATGGCGACTAAACTCGCTACTCGCCTTCATTGTGACCTTATCTCCTGTCTAAACGATTCTAGGCGTTGAATGTAAACTCCACGTAAAATTCTGATATTATCTCCAATATTGAGAGAGCGTAAATAACAAAATATTGGCAGATTTTGTAAAGAATTTTCTTGTTCTTTTTCGTCGTAGATCTTGGTACATTTTCAAAGTTAGGTAGATTTTCAGAGTTGATATAGATGTACGTTGATAGCGGTTTTTTTCACATGAAACTTTTGAGATCAAGCGGTTTTAAAACTTCTGTAAATTTTCCAATTTTCAATACCAAATTATATGCTTACATATTGTAACTACCTTCACCAATACTAAAACCGTTTACAGATCAATTGAAAGCTGAGTTGATTAATAGAACCAAAGCAATATTACCCTTCAATATATTTCCTTTGCCATCACGCTATATTGCTCCAGTGTCTAAAGCCTATTAGTTTTGAATGAGAATATTACATAGTAAGCTAGAACATTATTATTAGCTTCAGCCACAAGTAATTACTGAAACACAATGCTTATCATGCACTGTGGAGTTAACTAGAGCAGGATTTGTAGTGACTTGAGTTCCAGGATTATTGAACACAATTATTTTAATTGAACCGTTTAGATCGGTTATATATTATGTACCTAATTACAACAATAATGTATACTAATACTATCAAGCGGTATTTGTTTTGTTTTTTTATTTTTTTGTATGTAAGAATGGTTTAATTACAAAAATTCTTTCACTGCTAAAGCAATACAGTTGCGGAGTGTCATAGGCTACGTTTTATGGTAGGTATAGGTACTTGATTGCCACTCGGTCGAATTTACGAGCAGATGTTAATATAAAATATATTTTAAAAGATCATTTGTAGAATAAACTTTCATTTTTATAAAACAAACAATATTATGCACATATTGTGATAATATGTTTCATTTGACACTTACTGACTGTTAAATACCTGTGTATTTTACAGTCTGTGCATTGATCACCCCGCTTGGTTAAGGCGGATTGGCGATTTCAGACTTATATTTCCTCCACATTATTTACTAAAACATATTATTTTTAAACATTTTATTTTTCAAATAAATTAAATGAATTAAAAAAAAAATGAAATTAATTCTGAAGTCCAGATTTCTTCACGAAGTTTTCTTTCTCCGATGTCAGTGATGCTCAAAATAATCTTAGAAAATATTTAATGAAATAAAACAGTTACGCTGGTACTTGCCCTCGAGCCTTAGTTTCAAACTTACAAGCTCATTAATTTTCTTACATGTTATGATATGCCACGAGTCAAGTGCTATATTGTGAAAGTCAACACTATGAATATGTCATCAAGTCCTTATAATATCCTCAATGTCGAAAGGTTAATTATAACTTCAAACTCACTGACAGATTCTGGCACAATTTTCTTAATTACAAACCTACGTACTGCTTCATTACATGTTCAGAATAATTAAAGTCTCTTAAGTAGTTTCCAAGTTCGTAACTGTGAAACGGTAAGTCGCGAGCACCCATAGCCGCAGACTATTATGAGCTTTCATCTTTAACTTAATTCTATATAAAGGTACGTAGTCCTAGGTAAACACTACTGAATAAAGCAGGTGTATACAGAACTCTTTGATATGGATTTGGACAAAAAACTAGACTATGGATTCAAAGCTATTGAACTAAATATCACAATAGGAAGGATATGTGACAGAGTAGAGGACCGACGCACAAAAGTTTTTGAGTGTTACGACACAAATTATTTTGTTGTTGTATTTTAAAATACTGTTCCATAAAGCCATGGTTTTTAGAGCGTTTATTGAATGGCAAAGGATTTGACACCAGTATAAAACTTCGCAGTCATGTGAATGACATGTTTAAAAATGTCTCCGAGATTTTTTTTTGACAATACCCGGTAATTGGTGGGTTGGGTACCTGGGCAATGGTTTTGTTAAACTACAATACAGCTGGTTTACAAAGGGATATACGGAACAAGAATATCAAAGTAATTTGCTCATTGAACTTCTGCTGTAATGAATAGTGGTTAAATGAATTTGATTGCGTACGTATTATATTATTGATCGCTATTTAATATATAACTCGTAGTTTCTTGAGCTTTTTAGTATCGAGGGTAAATAGGGGGAGATTGGGCACGTGGGGTACAATAACTCTGTTAAATTGATGTAAAATCCAACATATAGGTTTCTTTAATTGGATAGTATCTAGGTATGTTCTAAGTAGATATCAATAATTTCAAAATTATGATAACTACTTAAAGCAACATAACATAACCTGCAATCCCCGAAGGGTCAGGCGGAGGTGTACCCATTAGTACACCCACATTTCGCCAGTTATGTTGTTGTTATGTATGTTACTTAAAGCAAGCAAATTAAAATGGTATTTTCAAAGATTATTTAAACTAATACTGTATCAACTTTTTATGGTTGATGTATTTCAATTAAATGTATTTTCATTTCATCACCACGAATATTTCTGTAAGGATTGAAATGTTTTTTAAGGATATTAAAAACATATTCAGAATACCAAAACAAAAATTAATCTGCGCAAAAATGATGAATGCACTGACAACCGAAAATTATAAAGAAATTTAAGCTGAATATTTCATATAAACCCTGAAAATACCATTGAGGTACAAATTTCATTTTTACATTTACGGAAAAGGAAAAATATTTGACTGACCTGTTTTCATTTTGGAATGGCGCGTCAGCGAGAACATGGAAAGAAAAAGAAACAATTGTTAGAAAAAAGGCACAATTTAGAAACATACCTATCTACATCAGGAAAATAAGCAAAGTCAAATTTAAATCATTTATTTCAATTAGACAATAAAAGACACTTATGGAAGATATTTATAAAAAAGTGTTGCCCTTTCCAAAAGGTAGTTTTGTATAAAGAATAATTGGCAATAAACTACATACATATAAGAGAATGTAATCTCGACGTATTTTAGATAAAAAATGACTGGTACTTATACTTAATAACAAAGAGAAAATGTAGGCCAATAAAAAATCTTTGTACCATTTTAGTAGGTATTATCGTGGTACTGATAAAGTAGGAAAATTTTATCAATTCTTGTTAAATCGACAGTAGTAAAATTTTCTTGTTTTATTAAAGTAGGTACTTGTCTTGATAAGAGATAAAGCCGTAATAAAATTTTATTGTTAACGTTAACAATCTAGGCTCCAGTATAATGATTCTATTGTAGAAAACAATGAAATCAAATAGAGTTTCTAGAATCCTGAAACAAATACATACATTATTGAATGTACGAAGAAAGAACTGGAAGCATATTAACGTACATTAACACCAACAATAAAATAATCTTTATGCGAATTCATATCAACGTATAAAAGACCCCTTAACTCGGAGCGAAGCTTTTAGTTACGTCGAAATTCGCAGACCGCAACATCTGGCGTGTACCTCCTACCAGAATACTCGTAGATTGCATTTTGTCTACTTTCGTTAACGAATGTGCAATTTTCATCCAAAAACCAACTCTCCTGAGGAAACATAAGGACGCCTTTTCTTTAATAATGAATCCTGAAATTTCCGGGCGCTTTAGACGTTTTTGCGTCGGAAACACGTTTCAATCTGTTGTCTCCTGTTTGGGTACTATCGAGCTATTCTGTACAGATGCGGATTGCGGGTAGAAGAGACGCAAACTCGATTTCCTTGGGACCAATTTCGTGAAAATGAAAACACAAAAATTACTATGAGATATAACATAATGGATACCTAGAAATGTTCCGGCCTCGTGTTTGGGGAACCGTTTGTACCAAAGATATAACAGTTAGATCAAATTGTATCTAGGTAGTGTCATAATCTTTTGTGGCCTACAAGATGGGACAGTCATGTTATTAACTTTTTCTGTGAGTGTTGTTTTTGTATGGAGGAATATTAGAACATCTAAATAACATTTTTTTTTAAAGATTTTATATACCTAGTCATTTTTTTTTTGTGATAAAGTTATGATAGAAATGTGTGATAAAAATCTTTGGATAATCTTAGTACGTGATGAGGTAACCACATTTACCAGCGATAAGTAAGACTGTGTTCAAATAGCATTTCCATAAACGTTTCGAGTACCTCGTTGGTCTAGTGGTTGCAAAAAGCGACTGCTGAGGTCTTCGATTTACACTTTGCACGACCTGGGGCAAAGTGTTAATGGGTTTGTCCATCAGGAATTTCTCAGTAGCCCCGGAGTCTAATTTAAAATTTCTGCCCGGTTGATGGCAATAGGCTTGCCACTATTACATGGGACTTAATCATAACCGGCAAAATGTGGGTGTACTGATGGGTACACCTCTGCCTAACCCTTCGGGGATTACAGGCGTGATGTTATGTTCTATAAACACAAGGATTTTATCTTTAAAAAACTACCCATAATTTAATTTTAAAAGTATAGTTATGTACTCCTACTACGAATAATTGGAAAGTGTATTTGAAACAAATGAAATCCAAACTTGTTCGCACAAACTGAAACTTTCTACCTCACTAACTCATTAAAGTAAGAAATACAATCTATTCAAACGTACACTGCATAAGAATAAACAAAGATTTTCATAATAATATAGCCTTCGTTATTCTTTGTGTTCCTTCTAATGTTTGAAGAAGGTAGTTATATTAAACAAAGTTAGTGTAAAAGGATTGTGCGGTAAGTGCTTCTAAGAGATCCAATAAAGTAAGTTTTACCTTTTGCTTCCTCTTTTCTTTCTTCTCATTTACAGTATTCTGTGCGCATTAAAGTAGATTATTATATTTCTTAGATAGAGTTTGTAGTTTATAATTATGCTAGTGAACGGGAACGAATCTTATATTAGCAATGGAATTGCGAATGACAAATTACGGATTAAAGAAAACTAAGGTTCTCAAATAATTAAACTTGATTCACACATATCACGTTCATAAAGAATGTGTGAAAGAATAACTTATCACTGATACGGTACGGTGCCGGAACTGTGCCTTCACTGATATGTGTAAATCAGCTTTACGACATTTAATGTTCTTGGCATAAAAAAAAAACAAAATACCAAAATAGTATTGTGTTACCTGTCTGTCCTGTAAGAAACAAAAATAATGATCTCAAACAAATAAATGAATCATTGAGCTTATGTGTAGAAAGCTTCATGAAAATAGGTTCATTCCTTTAAAAAAAAAGGAGTTGAAAGTTTGTATGAAACACCGTACGGCGAAAACGCTCATAAAATGTATATCGACGGGTGAAAGGCAAATTGTACTAAGCGCCAATTTGGTCGTGTTATATTTTCAACCTTATAAGTGTTTGTATACACTTCTAATACGGTTTAAAATACAACACAACCAAATTGGCGCTTAGTACAATTTGCCTTTCACCTGTCGATATGATGTGTCTTTGTATACCGCGTAATTGCAGACTACACTAACGCATAATACCTCAGCTTATTCCAATACAATGTCAAGCTATTCTAACTGTACAAATACAAAACCTAATCAATACCTAATTGCTATCAAAGAGAGGGAGTTACAATGAACAAAAAAAAAAAGAAACAATCAACCTTGCATATCATCATACATTTTGAAACAATAACAATGATATCACGCCCATCAATTGGAACGGGACTATGTGATATGTATCTTTAGAGCCTCGAGCACCGTTTAATAAATCAAACACATTATATCCTATGATTGTTCCGATACGTTATTGTCTCACATCAATAACTACCTCTGTTTACACAGACCCTAAAGGTACATGCTTGTATAGAATCATACGTAGATACCTACGTGATAATAATAGTACAATGATTTATGCCCGAATTTCAGTTATTTGCTGGGTTTTATTTGTTTTGCGCAGAACCCTAATTCTATTTGTAAAATAAAATACTACGCTATGTTACTACGCATAACATCAGCTATGTGCCAGCGAAAGTCTATCCAAAACGGTCCAGCAGTTTCGGAGATTAGCCATAACAAACAAATATAATATTTTATTAAAAGACAAATACTTTGCATTCAGTAAAAAGCTGTAATTTTGATATCACAAACATAAACATTCCAAAAGACAGAAAAAATAATGTTCTTATGCTGTATGTTGTACTAGTTGTTATGAATAAATAAATAAATTTTGTATGTTTGTCTACCACAACTTCAATTGCTAAGATTATATTCCAACCACAAATGAACTTCGCATTTGAATACTCCACTTCCAGACTCATTTGTCGCGCAAACACATGACTGTCGCTAACAGTTCAGACCCTTATCAAAATCTCGGTCGAATGTCTACATTGTGCAGTGGTTCTTATGCGTAGATACCTACTTCAAATACATCCGCACGCTTGAAGGCACTCCAATTTCTTAGTCCTAAGCAAACATGTTCCGCGGTAGTAATTGCTCACAATGTTTACGATCTTTTATTGTGTATCGAAGATCAAATATTGTCTTTGAATGCATCAGCTGTCTTACCTACAGCCGCGACTGTTATTTGAGACGAATTTTCAGAAGTTAATTTAGCGTTGATTTGATTTTTATTTTGTTTGCGTCGAAACTGCGAACGGATTCTTTCCTTTTGATTGAACAAGAGTGTAGTTTTTTCTAAGTAGCACCTACATGAGTAGTTGCTCGTTTTATTAAGCTAGCTTTTATCCGTGACTTCGCCTGTACATACTACCGAATTAAGCCAAAGTCCTAAATTACCCCACGGGAAACACAAACACAAGATTAGAAGTAGTCTGAGAACTTTCCAGACTAATAATCTATCAATATGCCAAATGTCATACTGATCTGTTCAACCATTCAGGCCGGCTTAAGTAACAAACATCCTTCTATCCAAACTTTCTAATGATAGTAAGATTTTCATCTCAACATGCTATTTAAATAGAATTATAGTAAAAAAAAAAAAATACTTACCTACTAAGGAAATATTTCCACAGTTTTAAATAACAATTCATTGCAAAATACTTCAGAAGTTAAATGAAGGAAAGAATTCATGGACTAGTAAAGTTACGCCCCAGTTAAAGAAATTTATAGCGTTTTAACTTAAGACACCATAAACTTGACTTGTACACACCCAAGGCTACGCCCACCAACAATTGCTAAGTAGCCTTTTTGAAATCTGAATAAAAAAATGGCGGTAAACCGATATGAATGAACGGCACCTACTGTCGGCTCTCTAAAGTTACAACACTACAAAGACGCTACCATGTAATTGGAGACACTAAAGGAAACTAAGGCGACAGTCGACTGGGACACTAAAAAAACACTTTCAATCGAGCGCAAAAGAAATTCAATATGGCACTGCAACGCGGATTAAATTTTGCACAATCTAAGACGCGATCGGCAGCTGTTGCCAGAAATTTAGCCAACCATTGATGTGATGAGATTCGACGAAAGTGAAGATAAACTTCAACAATTCTCCTGAAATAATCGAGATAAAGTAACAACGTTGGAGTCAGAGACTTTGATGAATATTACGATAACAATGAAGAAATCTAAACAATAGATATTTAATAGTTCACCAAAATGCCATCCAAGACTTTGTTTCAAAATATTTAACGAGTTCTTATGTTCTTATTTTATAGTCCACCAGACTTCGAACATTCTTAAAATAACTACGAAATTATCAAGAGAAAATTGCCCTATAAAATTTCCATTACCAACATCCAAAAACGTATGGTGGATGTTCCGTGTTTATCTTAGACGCCATGGATACAGGTTTTATTATACCCATAACATCAGTTTTCAATAAAACCCCGGTGTCAAAGTCGTGCTTTAGAAACAATACAGGAGTTCGATATAGCCATATGACCATAATAAAATATAAAACAGTTTTATGCACGCCCTGTAAATGTTTTCTAACGAGACATCGGTATACTTTTTTATTGTTATGGTAGCTTTTAAGTTTAAATGACATTACCTATAAGTTTTTTAACCACCTAAAGCATAAATAGTCTATGATAAAGGTTAAATATTTTCTTCTGTTCGGCTTTTATTTACTCGTTACAAAATTCTCTTTGATGTTTGAATGCAGCAATCAGGCTAAACGTTGTCCTTTTGACAACACGTCATCACATAGTTACATAGAAATCGTTTAACGAGCTAACATTTATGCTATACTATACATTTGAGACAGTTCAAATTCTGTAGACAAATTTTTGCTTGCTTAGCTTCTGTATTTAGTAATTCGATTCCCGAACCACTAAAGGGTAAACATCACAGTGTGTAAATAAAGCGAGCGACGCGCTACGACAAACAATCAACCAGTCTTGCGAACGTGTAATCGGATACAAAATGGTCCTTGGTACCACTCAAGACCTCGCAGACTCAACACACAGTAGCCGCTCTCCAAAGAAAATTACATCGAATTACAACATTTCCCCGGTGGGACGATAAAAGTGGACATGCAATAGGAAAGTCCTGACTTTCCTTGCGTCGTTGAAATACAAGAGAAACAAGGTAATCCTTGAATTTTGTATGAGCTTCGACGAACGATGCGATAGGGTTTAGAAGGAAATTACTTGCTCTATCTAGAAAACGTCCTTGAGTCCTTTCTGTTAATGTTGGCAATGAAATGAATGATAAAATGGTTTTCTTAATAAAGATAAAAATGAAAATAGGTACTTATTGTTGATCGTAAAATAATGATTAAAGACGCAAGCCTACTTTCATTTTTATGAAGCTGTAAGATAAAACTATAATAACGCTGCTCGAACAGAACGTAACGTGAGTGGAATTGAATAAAATTTACGATAATGTTATCATTACAAACCATCGGTTGGCAAATCCTTCAAATAAAATCCAAGCTTGGACAGAACGAGTAAATAGTATTAGCCAGGTCCATTGTCCTGACAACTCAGCGATTTTTGATACCTTTCAAATAAGAGATCTCAGAAATACCGTAGTCACCAAACGTTCGTTCAGTTGCCTTTTATTATTTCTTTCTGTAAAGCTCGCTCTTTACTGCAAAAGCTTTCGTGGTAACGACATTGAGTAGGTACCTATCTTTTGTCTTGAATATAAGTGTGATTTTTATTCCTTCGATGAAAAATTTTCAAGTGACTGTACGTAAATGATTCAACAGTGTTGCGAATGTTTCTGCACTACTTACTCCGAATCTATCTTTTCTCGGTGCTGAATATGCAATTTTATGGTTATTCGTGTGGATGGTTCGATTCGTGGCGTAATCTGAAATGATTGATGGTCTATGTGACTCTTGCAATATCAAGTGAATGACTCTTCAAAGGGATACCAATTTGCTGAGATCAGACATTTGTCTTTTTCGTAAAATCGGCCCTTGGATTTATCAAACAAAATGATTTTTTGATATATTGCGTGACTTTTTATTAACCTTTGATATACTTTTAATGCTGCACATGTTTCTCACGATATGTTTTTGTAATCTACTAAAAAGGTTACTCCTTTTGTTAAATAAAAAATCAGTTCAGACTTCAGTGACATATCAGAGATCTTATCCGAACTAAACCTTTGCACAATGCTCGGTAATAATGGGCGTACAAAAAATGATCGGTATCAAAAAGCTGCTCTAAAGGGGACAAAAATATCCACAAAACACACAAACACATGGGCAGAACTGGTGACAAAAACTTTACTTGTTTGTGTGCGTTGCTCGACCAAAGGGTTTTGGACTTATAGTCCTTTATGTACTGAATAGAACCAACAAAAAACGGTCGCAACATAAAACGGACTTATTTAAAATGTTTAATAACAGAGCGGCTCGTAAAACTAGCTTCTATTTTTCTTGACTATTGTCGATCTGATCTTTACACGTGATATGGTCCTCGCCTCTCGGGCACTCTCGTTAATGGGGTACCTATGAGGCCGAACCCGCATTGTATGTACACAGGAGATTTCTATACCGGCGACCCTACGTGACAAAACTTTGTCCCTCCCTACATTCAAATTTCTGAAGGAGCAATTGAAATTGGAGATGGTAAAGAGAATTAGAGCGGGGTCTTTTTCGAGCGCCCGTTTTGTTTTGTACGCGTTCAAAGCGGGGTTTCTTTTGAATCTCGATCAACCATCGAACTGGAAGTGGGGGGAAGCGTTTATTAGGATTCCCTACGGCCTACCAATCGGCCGGTGTGACATCGCGTAATCTAATAGCTTATTAATGAGGGGAAGCCTTCGATCGACCCCTATTTTTCTATCCTAGTGAAGTTTAAAATAATGGATGGCATCTCTTTCATTCGTTTTATTTATTGTCGGTTTATTACGCGTATCGCCGTCTTGTTCCTGCAGCCGTACGCATCGCGAAGTGGGAAGGTCGGTGGCGCGGGCGATGGCTCCTCCCACTAAATTTATAATACAATAAATGAGTGAAGCCGCGGCGTGGAACCGGCCGCGGAGATAACACGTAATGTGAGGTTATTGCGTAAAAACAAACGGCAAAAAACTCGTTCGTAAGAGAGATATACGGTTTCGCGTAGTACCTTTATGATCCGAGCCAGAGCTAATATACGAGCGGTAGATTCGCGCTCCATGGATTATATGAGCAATAAAGAGGATAATTTAAAATTACGTTTGCCACAATGTTGCTATTAACCATGATTGTTGAAATGTTGAGCTTAGCGCGTACGCTTTTCACGATGTTAC
Source organism: Hoplodrina ambigua (assembly GCA_949774945.1). Classification (NCBI taxonomy): domain Eukaryota; kingdom Metazoa; phylum Arthropoda; class Insecta; order Lepidoptera; family Noctuidae; genus Hoplodrina; species Hoplodrina ambigua. The sequence goes on from OX458973.1 coordinate 9,130,338, forward strand.
ATAACATCGCTATAGGAACATAGCTTTCCTGTCCCCGCTACCTCCGAAGTTTTCAGGTTACAAATGATTCAATTTACTTTTATCGTTCGACGGAAAAAAGAGTATAGATGAAAACAGTTGGGTAGATGTCTTTTGAATATTGGAATAAAAGGAATGAATCATAATTAAATGCCTCGTTGGTCTCATGTTCGCACACTGAGCGTGGGGTGCTGGGTTGTATTCTCAGGTCGTGTAAATTATTATGGCGTTTTTTCCATTAGGAATTTCTCCTGGTGATTTCTCCCGGTCGTAATGGATTACCATCTCATCAGACTGTGAGAGTAAGGGGAAAAGAAAGTGAATCTATGTTTGCGCACTAAAAAATATCTCCTGTTTACTTGTTTAGTCTTTATTGAGACTAATCCTTGTGACCAAAATTCGGTAAGGAGAATATTGTTATTATGTATATAATTTAAGGATAGTGAATTGAATTCCAAAACGTCTATAAAATGTCCGATTCGTTTTAGATTTAAGGGTTAATCTGTTAAATTTTGAATGTTTTTTTCGTAGATTGTATGAAAAAGCAGATAATCTTAACACGATTTAGATACGGTAACGATCGTTCAAAAGAAGGAAATGACTGTTTCTTTGTATCGGTAAGCGTGTAATTGCGGATCAATTTCTTGTTGTTTCGGGTTCGAAGTTTTAAATTAATTTATATTTAATAATAAAAATAATATATTTAATAATGCTTTTAATTCTGTTAATAGGGACACTTTGTTGGCCGAAGTCAAAAAAGAATTACCCGAAATTTATGGTTTTTTATGGCAATGTTACAGGCACCCTTCGAAATTATTATATAAAGACAACGTTTTGGAGTCCGCAGTTGGTTGCCAACAAGGTGACCCTCTCGGGCCAGTTATTTTCAGTTTAGCAATACATCCCATTATACAAAGACTAAATTCCAAATTTAACGTATGGTATTTGGATGATGGGACTTTAGGAGGTGATGTGGACACCGTTTTGGAAGATTTACAACGACTAAAACAGGAATTTAAATCTATTGGCCTGGACCTTAACCCTTCAAAATGCGAAATTTACCTCTCTGACACTACCGACAGACTTTTGACAATAGAAAAATTTAATGCAATAGCCCCACAGATTAAAATTTTAGAAAAAAATTCATTGCACCTCCTAGGGTCCCCAATTTTGGAAGATAGTTTTTTACCTTTTATTAACGGAAAAATAAGTCATTTTAATGATATTTCGGATCGGCTTTCCAAAATTAATCTACATTCCGCATTTACCCTCATTAAATATTGTTGTTTTGGCCCAAATTTTATGTATTACCTCCGCTCTTCACCTTTATGGAAGCAGCCACACCTCTTGGACAAAATTGACAAAGTTATTAGAAACACCTTAACTTCTGTACTGAATGTGGCCTTGGATGACCGAGCGTGGCTACAAGCCACACTACCAATTCGTTTTGGTGGCCTCGGCATCCGCAAAATTTCTAGTGTTAGCTTACCGGCATTCTTGTCTTCTGTCCACGGCACTGAACAGTTAACCAGTAAAATCTTATCCTCGTCACTGGTTAACTTTGAGGTGCCGTGCTTGACCGAAGCAGTGAACGCCTGGAAAGTAGCTTGCCCGGATACAGATCGGCCCGTGATCCCATCTTCCCAGAGACAGTGGGACGAGCCGCTATGCAGGTTGGTACGGAATAACCTTATTAATACGTCCACCAATTCTGCCGAGCGCGCCCGCCTACTGGCTGTGGGTGAGTGGGAGTCGGGTCTTTGGCTTCAGGCACTCCCGTCATCCAACATAGGCACTATGCTGGATGACACTACATTTCGGCTCGCTACATGCTTGCGTCTGGGCGCTCCTTGTGGGGCTCCGCATCGCTGTCAGTGCGGAGAAGCAGTCGACTGCCTCGGACACCATGGCCTATCATGTTGTAAGAGCGCAGGCCGGATGGCACGGCACGCCAGCATTAACGACATAATCCGTCGTGCTCTTGCTTCCGCCGGAGTGCCAGCTGTTCTAGAACCAATTGGCTTGGCACGCGACGATGGGAAGAGACCAGATGGGATGACTATAATGCCTTGGAAGTTAGGTAGGCCTTTGGTGTGGGATGCAACATGTGTCGACACCCTTGCACCATCCCACCTTCCCAGCACGACGTGCTGTGCTGGGGCTGCCGCTGCTGGTGCCGAAAACCTCAAACGGCGCAAATATAACAACCTTCTTGGAAGTTATGTGTTTGAGCCGTTTGGGGTTGAAACACTGGGGCCATGGGGTCCGAGCGCTCACCTTGTTTTTCGGGACATCGCCAAGCGACTGGTCGACTCTTCACACGACCAGAGGGCTGGCCTTTTCTTAGGTCAAAGAATCAGCATTGCCATACAACGTGGCAATGCTGTCAGCCTTTTGGGCACTTGCCCCATTGACAGCGACGCGGACGAATTTTTTGATGCCCTATGAGGTTTTTTCCTCTCTGCCCTTTTTTTTTTTTTAAATTGTACATATTTTACATTTAAATTAAGGTTTTATGTATAGGTTAATAATTGTATAATACTGTAAATAAATTTTAAAAATAATAAAAAAGGACCACCCCTTTTCAAACTGTCAATAAGCAACAATTAAGTGCCAGTTATATAATAATACTGTTTTATTCTTTCATAACTTAATTTAAGCACGGAATAGAACTCATTGATACGGAGTTTCTTGCCTATTCATCTCCATACAAAACTACCTTTTGGAAGGGGCAACTAGATTCAATTATTTTCAGTTAGGCAAAGATGTACTCATTAGTACACCCACGGTTCATCAACCGGGAGCAAATCAAGACTCCGATCCTGCTACTGAAAAATTCCTGACGGAAAAACCCAATAACACTTTGCTCGACTTGAGAAAAAACCCTGATGGAAAACCCAATAACACTTTACCCGACCTGGGAATCAAACCCTAGACCGTTATCAGTTACGAGAGTTGTACATCTTATTCTGAGTATTCTTTTGTCGATGGATTGTTAGAAAACTTTTTGTTCTCACTGTACTTTAAGTGGTCACCAAAATTATTACTTGTGACGCACTTTGCAAAAGAATCTTAAACCTTATAATGATGCTGAAGAGTTTTTTTGGTGTGTTTGTTTAAACGCGCTAATCTTTGGAAACCCCATTTAGATTGGAATAATCTTTTTGTATACGGTAGCCAGATTCTGGAGAAATAGTATAGACTATATAATATTACGCTACTACCCACAGGAGCGGAGCAATTACCTAAGACGTAACTTAATACGGGTGAAAAAAACCACACAGACGAAGTCGTGATCAGAACCTAGTTGACAAGACACAAACCTTGACCTTTCGTAAAAAAAAGCTATTGAATATTATTGCCACGTGTATCTTTATCACATCAATCAGAACAAAAAAAAAAAATGGCCGGAATATTTGCATTGACATAATGTTCATTAACTCCTATTAATAACGAAGAGATAAGCTAATGTCACAAATTCTTTTATTTTCGGTTCAAGGACCAGTAAATTGAAGATAACAACATAGTAAGGTGACATCATCATGCAAATCAAATTCACACAAAATACTTAATTCATTGACGCTTTTGGTTCATAATTTTGATAAGAATTGAATTTTATTGATATTTTATGTCTTGTGTTAATTAGTTTGCTATAAAATAAAAAACGTTGTCAATTTAAAAGCTGCTTTTTTTGTGATTTTATAAGGATTTTTATAATGTGAGACTAAACGAGTCATCATTTGATAAATGTAGTTTGGATAGATCATCATATTCATCACCTATCATCGTCATTGTTCTGATATTATTGTAAAGTAATTATGGTCGGCTAAGTACGATGTATTTTGTTTCCATATCCACCCACCGCCATCTCAGATTTGACTCCCCTCTAGCCATATCATTAGATACATGAAGGTTGTTGTATCTATAGATACTTCTATAATAATTATTATTATAAAAGCTTGTACGACATAATTCTATCAAAAACAAGATTGTAATACTAGTAATATATGACATGTACTTAAATACGTAACTAATTACTAAGCTCCTTATCTCGAAGATCGAAATTCGTCGAAGCGCGTCAAGTATAACAAATTTCGAGGCGATGACTCGACGATTACGAGTTCCTAACACTGACTGACGTCATGAATAATATTACATAGGAATACGTTTTACCCGGTAATACCTCATACATGTGTCCACCACGCCTTAATGGACTTGTCATGTTATGGTAATAACTAACAACCTGATAACGTCGTATATCATTTTATTAGTATATCTTAGAACCACCAAAATTGTTAGTAGGTATCTTATCCAAAATTTTTGATTAATGTTTGAACGAGCCCGTATTGGAGCAACCAGTATCCGTGATGCTTGAGATTACAATGAAATATATTGTGATCGTAACGTGTATGGTGATGTATATTCTTGTATTTTATCAATGTGAGACCGGTTCGATATCTGAGTTCTCGGCTACCGTGCTACAAGTGTCTTGATTTCGAATTGAGAATCAAAGTAAAAATCCATGTATCGGCTACTAATAGGTTCTTTGCACCATTATTGGAATGGATGCGAGAACATTAATCATGAAAGTAATGGCATAGAAAAACCGTGTGGTCCAGAGCTTAGAGAAAGGCCAAGTTAGTTTTTTCGAGTTTATCTTAAAGGCGATAGAGTTGTATCCGCTGAGTAGTAAACATGGGTTTAAATATAAATTGGGTTTCTTTCTATTATTGCGGTTTATTTTACTATTTTTGGTCAACGTTCAACATTCTTTTTTTTTATTTCAAATGTTAAAATAATAATTATAGCTATAACTACTAGTTATAACTACGCCTCCCCAACGCTGTAAGTAATGTTGCAATGTTTTGCGTGCTTTAAATCGCGCGTTATAAAGAGTGTTTTTTTTACACCAAAATTGAAATTTCTTTTCCAAACAATACAGTTTACTCAATGTTACTGTAAATTGCAGTACGCGAAGTTAACGGCTATATGTGATGTGTCTTTTTTCCGTATTACACCAATTGTTCATGGTACGGGTGTATTAACCGTAGCAGATGAATTGTTTCACCTGGCCAAGGATAGACTTTTCATTAGGCTTTTCTTAAGTGAAACAAATTGAAGGTCATTTTTACTTATTAAAAACTTTCAAGTCGCAATCTCATCTCAGCGACAGTCATTGACTGAGACTAGATTGCGATCGTTCTTAAAAGTAGAATTGCCTCTTGTTCTTTATATTTTGACTGCCTTGTTGGTCTAATGGTCGCGAAACGCGACTGCTGAGCATGACGTCTTGCTTTCGATTTCCTCGGTCGGACAAAGTGCTATAAAGTTTTTCTATCTGGAATTTCTCAATAGCAGCCTCGGAGTCGGCAATAGGCTCGCCCCTATTATATGAGACTTAAGTATAACTGGCGAAATGTGGGTGTACTAATGGGTACACTTCTGCCTAACCCTTCGGGGATTACAGGCGTGGTGTTATATTATGTTGTTCTTTGTATTTTCTTAGCTGTATGATTGATAGAATATTTTAGGGTCTACACATCTCAGTATGTTGTTGAATTTACATAATAATCTTGCTTCACATTATTCCTAACTAATGCCCAAAACTATTCTTATCTCTCAGTGTTAATGACCTGAAATTTTTGTCTTATCACAAAGAACTAGCAATAAATGGGTCAATTTATTGTTTTGACAACCGAAAATAATGTGTTGACTCTATCGTTTTACGTGCCATGAACTATGTGATTATTCTGATAAAAATGGTTGGTACCACTGCTGATAAAGGTGCTAGATCAAAATAATGTATGTGGTAGTTAGAACAGTACTTTAGTTTTATTATGAGATAAGCTTCGTTGTAATTAATATATGTCTTGGGACGTGCGCCGTCTAAATGTATGAGATATGTGGAAGATTTAAGGTTTGCTTTATCTAAGGAAGAAAGTTTATTAGCTTTTGTGTAGGTACGTCTTAAATTAGATTTAGGTCGGTTTGTGGGTACAGGTTGGAGTATGGAGTTTCTTGCCCATTCTTCTCCATACAAAACTGCTTTTTGGATGGGGCAACTAGATTCAATTCTATTTTTATTTCATGTAATGACGTTCAAACGTGCCTTATAATGGCCTAATTGAAATTAATGATTTGACTTTGACAGGAAATCATAATGCCCCAAATAGGAGATGTGTACTATGCTTATATTACGCCAATGACTAGAAGTTCCATTTAAGGGACATGACTATTGCTTTTGGAGTACTGAGGTACAGAGAATTTTCAAACCGAAAACCGCAGCATGCTATCCTAGAAATGGAATAAGATACGACAAAATTTGTCATTACACTTCCGTCATCCATTTTTGGGGATCCGGACCTGAAGGGTAACAAACCGGACCCTATTACTAAGCCCCCCGCTGTTCGAACGTCTGTCAGTCACCGGTCTGTATCTCATGAACCGTTATAGGTAGGTTGATTTTTTTACATAGTGTGTATTTCAATTGCCGCTAAACCAATAAAAAATAAAAATAAAAATATTAAAGGGGGTTAAATATAATACGATGGTACTGAACTCTTCAGTGCGGCTCACACTTGACCGGTTTCTGCTTTCATCCTTTAATGAAGATATTTTATCAATCCTTAACTACCTACACTTTTACAATTTAATTTATTCATTCTACTCAATGCATATAAAAAAGGCAACTATTCCAAACCAAAAGGTAACGGTTAAAGCATAAAAAATGACCAACGACCATAAAGCTTTCTGATGCAAATATTCGGAAAAAAATAAATTATTACATGTCCATAAAGTAAAGAGGAACGCACCGAAACCGTTTTGTATTCCGTTTTCGAATATCTGTACGCATAATTTTAGAATATGGAATGAAACTCCACTGAATATAAAGAGTGGGGTACCTGTTTCAATGTTTTCTAAGTGCCTACGCGTTCTGCCTTTGACAAATATGTAGACATTGTTGAATTACTGGAGAAACACGAAAGACAAAAGAGACACGTAATATGAAAGCCTTGGCGTCTTGGGCTTTTATTATGCTAGCATATGAAAGAGTAAAAATTTGTGACCCGGCTGGAATATTAAATTTGGGTTAGTTTGTATTATATTGTCTAGCAGTAGCTTGAGTGTGTCCAAGAAACTGTCACATTTTTTAACTAACTGCGATTTAAAATATTTACGGTTTTTCTCTGATTCTTTTTCTTCTTTTTCGTCCTTGCTCTTTCCCACTTTTTGAGGTGCCAGGACTTGGGTCTTAGGTTCTCGAGTCGAGTAGTTCTTCATTCAATAAGAGTTTCCTCGTGCTTAATATAAATATTCTACGGAAATTTTGATGTCCGGATGCGACCCATCGACGCCGACGACAATTCGAGCATCATTTTTTCGATAAAATCATTTAACTTTATAGCACATTAATAATTTTTGTAAATCTTTTTTAGACAACTATAATTTGTTTGAGTGTCAATACTCAAAAAGTCGTTAATCAAAATAATTTAATCATGTAAATGAGTACAATCACCCTCTCGTTAGTGACTTACTCACGTATGCATGCCTATATTTGAATATATCCATAATAAAGTTTGGCGAGCTATATTTTCTCAATATTTTCGCTTTAGTAACATGTCTAAATCGTGATATTTACTGCCCAATAAATCACAAACATAACCAAAACCCGTTTATTTGCAGATTTAGTATTTCAAACTAATAATGTACCAAATGCAAAGACTTAGACCGAAATTTCTAGTTAATATTTAATGAATCTGATATTTTTACCTAAAGAGAAGTTGAGAAAAAAAAAATACTTTTCAGAATAACGTGAATATGGTTGATAAATTATTAAAAAGTGTTCACTTAGTCCTAAATTCGAATATTCAGCTACCTCCCAATATTCATCCATAGGCTGTTGTCATTTGAAGCCTATTCCAAATCGTGGATAAAAACGGACCTATTTTTAACGTAGGCCGCCGGGACCCGTATTCTGTCACCCACAAAAGAAAATAAGAAGCTTACACACAAAGTATCAAAAACTAGGTTACGTTACAGTTCTATTTTGGAAACTTCGCTTTTACCAAAGATGCTCAACACACGCACGTTCAGAATTTTATAAGCGTGGAAGGAAAGATATGGTACAGAATAGACAATTGACAAGGGTAGAGGAGACATAAAGAAACTTTGATGTGAGCTATTGAAGTACAAGAAAATTCGCGACTCGTGATCTGAATTTTGCTTAGTTTGATTTGCGACTGATATCTTTTGAAGATACTACTCAGAGAATTTATTCAGACCAGTAGAATTTTGTATCGGAAATTAATTTAGATGGAGTAAGTGGTGGACGGTGCGAACAAAGAAATGTAGCTTAATGGAAAAGTTTTAAAAGCAATTTTGAAGTTAGTAAAGATAATAATAAATTCGAAATTTCTATCTCACTTTGATGGTTATTTAAATATTAACATAGTGATTGAAGATCTTTACATTTTATTCAATATAAAGGAAAGTATGACACATTCATTGGGTCAGTAAGAAAAAGGTCATTAACTGCCGCTTTTGAAAAGCACACTCAATAAAAGCGGATTTTCGAAGACTATTACTAAATAAAAAATACGCACGCACTCTAGCGACAATTCATACGTTTCGATAACCATAAGCTTACTCATTCATACGCCGCTCGTATCGTAAGATAAATTGCTCTGGCACACAAATAAACGCGTTCCACGAGAGAAAAAGGAACAAAAACCCCACGTAGGTATGTATACGTACTATCTACGCATCTTGCAGCATAGACGCTGTAATTTATTATATTCAGTTCGCTCCGATCCATTGACTTTTGTGGCCGACCAGCGACCATCTTTTGTCACCCCGTCAAGAGTTCTAAACGGCCGTGTAATATGAATTAATAAGCACAAAGAGTCATTATAATGCGTTTATTTGTCGCCACGACAGAATTCCTCGAGAGCTTTTAGTTTTATTGTGAGATGTTCGCTGCTCGCCGCCTTTGTGTGTGTCCGGAACAAATTTTAGTGTATCGCGTGCGCAAGATCACGCTTGTTGAAACGTCTGATAGCAAAGAGTATGGACTTGATAAGTATCGACAGTCTCTCCAACAAAGAAAAATGTTTCATTGTTACTAAAGTAAAATTAAGGTTCTGGATAAGAAAAGTTTTCCGTGTGAAGTACTGTGTTTCATAATTATTACTTGTTTAGCAAATAAGTGATAACATTAAGTGACTGCATTATCCCACTGCTGGGCAAAAGTGACATGAGTGATGATTTCAGATATATCCATGCAAGGCTAGTATGGATTTTTTGTTTATTAGTTTCATAAGTAAATACTTTATTCATGTTATTTTGGGTAAAATTATTTGTAATATTAAGTAATATCTCTTCAAAAATCATTCAACCGTAACAGATACCCATCCGATTACCAAAACTAATATAAACTCGTTTCCAGTCTAAAACCTATCCGAGAAGTTTTGCTTACAGTTTTCCAGTTTGAAACTCAATTAACGTGTTTTGCCTCTCTGAGGACTTAGGTAGAAAATTGGCACCTGCTAGACACGTACTGAGAGTTGTCGAATCTAACGATAATGACTTGCCATGCCCAGGGAGATGAAAGGGTCGCCGAAGATCGGTAGTGTCCGAACAGATGTAAGTAATGGTCGGAGGTTATCGAACTAGCCCGAATATTGTGTCCAAAGTCGTTATTGGTGTTTGTTTTATGAAATTTTATCTATAGAAACAATATTATGTATTACGATATTGAACTAAGATGTCTTGTATGTAATAGTCTTGAAATGAAAAGATCGCAGTCAATCGACTTTTTTTTCCGCCATAATTGGAAAGATTATGTATGTCAATCTTTGCAATACATGGCTATTCTAAATTGAGGAGTGTTGAACAAAAGTAATGCTTTCATCATCGATGACACAAGAGGCTAATAAACTAACATTTTATGGCGCTATAAATGGAAACCGATAATTTACTAATACACAAGAATTATGCGCATCGAAACGTGGGCGTCCATTATCTTTGAAAATTTCACAATGTGATGACGGTTGTAACAATTTTGCCATTGATAAAATTTACATGTGACCATCTGATGATTTTAAAAGTGATAATGAAGTGAGGGAAGAGAATCTTGTCGAAATTAGTCACGTCGTTGCCAATCTTATGAGAACTTAGTTCTTGATAAATGTTAAAGCACACATCACCTCTGAAGCAGGTACGATGGGTGTTCGATTCTATTAGATTGCTTAATTTTGCTCAAACATTGCCACAACGACTATATATAACTAAAAGACAATCAAATATTTCTTATACCATGTGATCAAAAGCATATTTCATGGGCATATGAAGAAGATACATAAAACGCATGTGACTAAAAGAGTTCGAACATAAAAGTGAATGGATGGAGAGGAGGGCCAGTGAGAAGGCAGATGGATTGTGTGAAGAATATGAAAGAAAAGGGAGTCAGTGATAGCATGACGGTTGACAGGATGGATGGAAGAAGAAAACGTATTGTGCCGACCGCAAGTAACTTGAAATAAGGATAGGAAGATGAGGTATGACCAAAAGCTTGCTCTGAAATTCCATCTCGTTAACAGTACAATACAAACAGAAGCTAAAAATATTTCCAATTATTTTAGTAGACCCACAAGTCACCATCCAAATCATTAAAAACCGTTTTAATAATAAAACAATCAGGTCAGGTCAATGTCTGGTTATTGCACAAATGACCAATATAATATGTTCAAGCAATGACAAGATTTACGCGAGGTACATTAACTTGGACGGCACAGTCATAACTGATTTCATAAAATACTAACAATTCATAAATAGGACTTCAAAAGTTTAACGTCAGCACTTTAATAGCCAGTTTCATTCTTGAAACTGTTTTCTTGACTGTAATGTCTTCATTAGAACAGTGTCATTATGACATCATCTTATTAAATGTCGGTTCTTGTGCTAACTGCTCTTTGAAGAAACTGCTTTAAAGACTTTCATTTGCACTTATTTTCAAGAAAAATAACAACTTTAATTTAAAATTGAAGGTCACATTCTTTTAATTAAAACGTTAAAATCTTGTCGCAATCTTATCTTGACAATCAATATCGAAAACTTGTCGAAAATGTCGATCTAATAAAGGTTGAAGGTGACCTTTCTTAAAAATACGGGAATAGATAGAATTTGATTTGAATATAGAACTGCATCACTCAAATAGGGAAATTAAAAACAAGACAAAAATTATTCCAAATATAAAAAAGGTAATTTGTAAGTGAATGAGACAGAGGAACATAATGATGACAGCAAAACAAATAGTAACCACATTGAAAAAAGTATCGGTACTAAAAAACTCTTGTCAAGCGTCTGTTTAGATTTATTAGGAGATTAGGACGGACAATAAAAAGCTAATTTGACAGTAGCACCAGTCACATGTGTGAAGGATAAAAATAATGTGTTGAAGGGGAATACTTAAAACCACATGTTAGAAGCTTATTTACCGTACTTTATTGTCATGTATGTACGTCACGTCATCGCTTCAGGCGGTTATATTGTGTAAGGTTAAACCTTGAAGATTATAAGGTTGCAGACATAAGATTCTGAAGAAGTTTAATATTTGTGATTATTTTAAGATAGTGAAAGGTTTTCCATTATGATTTTTGAAGCTATGATGAAGTTGTAATTGAAATGAATACACCACAAGACAATGATAAATGATGGCAGCTCATCAAAATAACTGCTGATGGAAATAGTTAGAATAAAATTCTCGTATTATTACCTCCTCTTTTTAAAACAATAGCAATTTTTATTCCACGCGTACTGAATACGAGAATTGCAAATATAGAACGACGTGAACTTCTACCCAAAAACAATTTTGCAGATGTTGCAACTTTCGACTATTGACCCCTGACAATAGGAAACTATAAGGTAGGTAGTGTGCGTATGTATACTCCCTACGTGACAGGGCGTATATATCGTTCTATATTTGGAACACCTTACCAGAACTTCGATCGCCGGAGGTCAATTCGTGCTAATCTTCGCTTACGTAAGCCTCGCATTCAATCCCGTTAAGGAAATTATGATAAAATTGTTTTAATGTTGCCTTCACGAAATAAAAGAAATGCTTCGTCACAATTTGTGACACGCAACGTATAATAGGTTGTCGCTAGTTTCTCTTTCATTTTATTATTTTTCTTAACTGAATTTTAGCCACGTTTGAAGACCAGGCTTTTAGAACAAACAATGAAAATATGCTTTGTAATGAAACTTTTCCCATTTTATACCCATCAATTGCGATAATGGTGATTCATTCCTTTATCTATGTCCACACTAATATTATAAATGCGAAAATAAATCTGTATGTTTATTACTTCATTATGGCAAATTACTGAAGTAATGGTAATGAAATTAGACCAAAAGGTCTAGATCAGAACATAGACTACTTATTAATCTGCGACTTTGTCTGCGTCCATTCGCATTGACAAAGGAGCGGATTAAAGTTAGTTTAGAATGAACTCAATGTATAATTGATAGAAATGATTATTTAGACAAAATTAGTTCAACAAATTGATGTACTTCTATCGTATATGCGAAGTTTTGATGGATTGGTGTTTGCTATTCAATTACGCCAGAGTGACTGAACGGATTTGAATGAAATTTTATATAGACTATAGTCTATTATAGGTCATAGGCTAAGTTTTATACCAAAAAAAAAACGGTTTCCGTGAGATATTATATCAACTTTGACGCGGATGTCACAGGTGGCGTAAATAATAATGTTTTTATAGCAGCTAGCATTTCGAATCCTGTTCGTCTAATTTCGAAATCAAAGTTAACTCAACAACAGTTGTTCAAACGTGGGTGGTTGAACGAAATGCCAAAATCCCTACTTAAAGAGCTTCTGTTATTTTAAGACGCCATTTAATTTCTCATCAATCACTTTAAATTGCTATAACGACAGAAATTAGGGAGACAAGATAAATTAATTTATCAAAGGTTACTTAACCACAGTATAACGATAAACAAAATGTCAATTTAGTATAGTACTAGATTTGTTTTAGATCGTCGACGCAAGTGTAATTAACGTGCACTAGGTAAGTATAAAATTTTCAATGCAGTATCTATTTTAAAATGTTATATCACTATAAGGAATTTATAAAAAATAAAACTTAAAAATATAAACAAATTAAAATAAATATTTATTTAAATAATTATTATGTATAAAAATAATTATGTATACAATATTTCATTACCTAAAAATATTCGTGTTGCTTTGCTTTAGCAGGATTGTAACTTATACTATTTGTATAAATGACATCTTAACTAAAAAGTAACTAAAGTTACAAAAGTAAGTCTGTCTGTCTGCTACGCTTTTACGACTAAACAACTGAACCGATTTTCATAAAATTTGGTATGGGATAAGTTCGAACCCCAAGGAAAGACATACGTTTTATTCCGCGACTTTGTCTGTGACTGCGATAACCAACACAGTTACGTTGAGTAAATATACAAATTGAACAAAAATGTTATCAATTTCCAAATTCAAGCAAACAATCTTGAAAATGAAAATCACGTAGGCGTTACAATGAAGAGTAATCCTACCATGAGTAACAAGATTACGAATCGCTTTTAGACGTAGTTATCATTGATAAGTTAATTTTAGATTAGTAGATATCAAACTGCCAATTTAGTAAGGATTAGTAAGCTTGGTAGACCCCAACTAGTCTCGTTTAGCTGTCCCTAAGGATTTAGCGGAATCTGTCGTCAAGATAAACAGACAAACGATAAGTACCTTCATAAATATTCCTATTTAACTTCTGCACGCGACTTTGTCCTTGAAATATCTATGAGAACAAAAAAGTTGATAATAATTTAATTAGCCTTTGTGTTGAGCTTGATAAATACCTATACAGGGTAATTGAAAATATACCCAAAACTTTAAAAGGGGTCATTGTATTTATCATTATGAACAACTTTTACTATGGGAACAACCCTGAAATCATGAAAAAGAAACAGCTGATCCATACATTACGATCTTTTCTATGAAATAAAATCCTCGGTGAATACGCTTGTGAATTTAAGCTTGAGATAAGCTGTCAATCCTTAGGGAATGCTAGTTCATCTGGAACTCGCTTCACCTAAATTCACCGAGAGATATTTTAGACCTGCTAATTATTACCGCTAAATAAAAGTTATAATATTAGTGGTCTAGAGATTAAAAATTATCATTTAAATGAGATTTTCCTGCGAGTAGTGGCTCGTTTTATGCTCGTTTTGATGGCATCTGAACTCTTGTCTTATACTGTGTGAATTTTAAAATTGTGAGATTTAAAGGAGAGTAATATTGGACCATGTTCCATGTTGAAAAAATCCTCATGAATACCCTCCATCTAGGGAACACAGAGGGTAATGTCGGACTCTTACCGACTAAAACTCCGCAGTTCCTTCTACCTTCATGAGTCGGGAGTCCGGTATACACTTGATGCATGATTCGCGTCCCGACTGCGACTGCATGTTCATAAATTTAATATTTCTCACATTATTTTTAAATATAATGGGTTATAAAGCTCTTTTTCATCAAGCAACACAATTTATAATATATTTTTTTCTCACCGCGTTACGAATTTGTTTTATTACGGCCAGTGTATCTGCGGGAATTGCCGGCAGGTAGGTACTTATTATTTTATAGACACTTGATTTTCATTAGTGGTACAAAAACAAGTTTTTAATGTGGGTACATGCTCAGTAATATTCTCCTAAAAACGAACACACATATAACTTAGTAACATTTATATGGAAATATAATTTCGGAATCGTGATAGTATAATTGAATGCTGATTAAGTCTATTGCTTGTTTTACGATATCAGCTTCCGTAAGACGAGAAAAACAATTTACATCATTATCGTGTTCACCAGTAATGTCAAAGCACCAATCAAAGCACGGAGATTTACGAACACATTCCGAACTAACGAACCGAGATTTAATTTAAAAAAACGCATCGTTCGAACTTGACGTTAACCAAATGAAATTTACGACACCGCTAAAACAGAACCCGGTATAAATTTAACTCATTTCTAATAAGAAAATTATGTAAAACGATCCTATTATAATTAATAATTCAGTTCGTAAAAAGGAATACATTAACGATATCTAACCGAGTGATGACGCTTCGTTTTTTAACAAACTAATAGGTACTGTCGAGCAAAGAGATTGGTATACAGGCAGCTGTCTCGCAACGACATGGTTGGCGCAATGGCTGCGCGATTGTCTGCTGCGTTGCGTTCTCGGGCTTGATTCCCACACGGAAAAATTATCAAAATATGTATTTTCAAAGTCTATGGGAAGGTGTACTATATTTGATTGTGTATGCTTGTAAATTCACCATCGATACAAGAGAAATTCCAAAAAATTGATTCAAAAATTTCTTTAAAACAAACAATGTTACGAGTGTTCACACAATAAAAATGAATATTGGACAGAAAACAATTTTGCTCGGATACCAAACTCTTTGGTGTACTGTACAATGTGATTGGAAAAGTAATGTTGATTGGAATAACAATTAATGTATGTCCTAACTAATTTCGGGTATAATAATAAAGTTGAATGTTTAATCGTAAAGGTTTGAGTACAGCAACAAATGAGCTATAATTTTTAAAATAAATCGTGATACTACGTGGATATGACGGCAAATTTATAAAATTGGTCACAAGATTAATGGGCTTGGGGTGACATAATAAAATGTTGGTTTTACTTGATGCCGATGAATTATTTATGTACTACGGAATACTGAAACAGAATTCCAAAGTACACGATAGATTTATGACAGGTGTATTGCTCGTAGGTTCATTCACAACCCTTTGGAGAAGGTTTTTATATAATATTCACGCATTCATTGCTATCGTTTATATGAATTTATGAAAACCAATAAAAGTAGACCTTTTTGCGATTAATGTATCGTTGAAATCACGTTTCTAAATAATTAATTTAAATCCAGGAATGAAATGAAACAATCAAAATTAACTGTAAACATTTCGCACACATTCAGATTTTGTATCACAAAGTTAATTCTAAGGGTGATAAACATCTGATTTACGACTTAATTAAGGGACTCCTTTTAATGAAAACGTAAATTCAAAATTTTATGTTTAACAATTTTATGTACGATTCTTTTGTTTAGGGCTAAAAGGGTTCATCACATTGTCTGTGAAAAATATTGCTACGACACATTGACTTATTTTCGCTCAGTATTTACATTGTAAAAAGGGCTGCAAAAATTAAAAATATATTACTTTTATTTTACGTGCTAACAATGTCGAGAAGGAAAGTAGTTTTATTACAAAAAAATCCCGTCAAAAGCTCCCTGACGGTCGCCATCTTGGATCACCGACCGTTATGCGCGCGCGCATTTGTTTGCGTCCAGGTGTAGCGCTGACAAAACAATCGGCTCTCGAGCGAGAAAGGGGCGGAGGGGCCATTCATAAATTTTTATAAAATTCACCAAAATAAAAAGCGAAACTTATAAAAAAAAAAGTAGAATGCTCAACCAGAGGTGGCGTCGAATCGATAACCGGGTAATATTTCATAATATTAACTACTTAGGGATGTGAAGAATGGGTGGGGTTATCAAAATTATAATTGATTGGTCCTATTGAATAGGCTTCTTTATTTTCAACCTCCTTCTTATAAAATTTTATAACAATATCTTTAGGTTCACATTATTATTATAAAACTTATGGTCTGCCAAGTGCTTAAAATAAATCACACGCTATATTTTTTTACATCGCTATCTCATATTTTACCAAACCTAAGTCATTTACGGAGATCATTAACATTTTAAGTGTTTCGAAGGCGTTAGACAGAGCCCAAACTTTTTCATAAAATATTAATAAAAAGAATATAAATTAAGTTCCTTGTATCGTCCAAGTTGATGTAGTGAACCAAGTGTTTTGGAATAGTCCATGATTTTAAAGAGAAAACCGTCGCTATGATAGTAAGCAAAAAATGTACAGCCACTTATCACAATAGCGCACTACTGGATACTTTTTGTTATGTTTTCATAACATTTAAGCACGGCCTTGTCGGGTCGAAGATCTTAACGCACCGTCACACTTCAATGCAAATAATTAGGTGTATATTCTACAATTTGCCAAAGATCTCCATTGTGTTCTTTGTCCTGTAAGTGGATTCTGTTAGCTACAAAGGGCCAGCCGCATGACATTGCTACCTCGAAACCTGGTGCGTGTGTGTATAATGTTATTATTTGGTGCCGCATCTGTCACAAAGGCCGTTGCGTCCGTAATTTTACAGTTTAATCAGCGTTAAATGCTCACAGAGTTACCGCGGTTCGAAAGGTAAAAAAAAAATATTTGAAAGACTCCGCAGTCTTGGGGACCGTACAGTAAGAATTTCGTTCATAAATCATTTTGGATGACGATGACGTTGGCAATAAAATAAAACGTCTGCAGATAACTATTCATGAAGCTTAGTGGTGGCCACAAAATGTAACAAAGAATTGCATAAAAACCGTAACTGGAAGATATATGAAAACGTTGGATTAATGGATCGCCAATATTTCATAGACTATCAGTAAGCTTTGGTTTATTTTAATAAAAAATGTTTGAAAGAATAGAAGAATATTAGCCTAGAAATGAAAACGTCCATGAGCTATTTCACAGTAGAACTCTCGAAATATTTTAGAATTTAAAAATGTTTACCTATAAATAATTAAAAAATCCCTTGAAAATTCAAACAAATCGCAAACACTAGACGATTTGATTGAGACAGTTGACAAATTACTAAAATATACAAAATCAAATAACAACTCTCACTATAATATAATAACACGAATATCATTATACATTTCCGTATATCAAACAAACTGGATTATGGAAGCCAACGGCAATTATAATGATGAATCTAAACACTAAACTTCAAAGGATGCAGAAGACATTACGTAGCTCTCTATAGAGATAATATTACACGACAAAATGAACGTTCATTCAGTAAAAGATATGTCGTTTATTATGTCTCATTGTGCAGTGACCACTTAGCGTGGAGAGGAAATAATTTATTCAAAGCATACCAACTACGTTCTTCAACTTATTGGACCCCTGGAGGCACTTGTCTTTGAGAAAGTGAACTGCTGTATTGTACAAGAAACTTAATAAAAGGACCGAATATAACGTTCTAGTCTCTATAAATTTTGTTTTGAATGAAAATTAAATTGAATCGATTCTCACACAAGTTCCTCAATTTTAATTGAGGGAACTGTATTAGGTACTACAGCATTAGTAAGCTTCTTCAGCTCACAATAGAATCATTTGGTAAATACTTTTACTACCAAGGTTTTTGATAGATGTACAAAAACTTCCAAAGAAAAATAACTTCACGTATATAGTGTAGCAAACTAATTTCTTTTCATAATCCTTCGTTTCCCAACACTAATAGATTTGTTATAAGTTCTTTATTAGTAAGACGAATCAATTAACGACTCACTGTGTGGTAGCCAAAATTAATTAGCCAACTTCCCTGGTACGGTTCACAAAAACAGCAGATGCGAGATCGGCGCGGTATACAAGCTGCATTATTAGTTGTTCAGTAATGTTTTAGTTTTTTTTTTGTTTTGCTAACCACCCGCACCAAAACACCATCTGTGTTCGGCTACGGTTCACTGTAATGATACATACGGACGAAATGATGATACAATGTGTTGATGGATTGTATTGTAATAATGCTTTGGTGGCTAGTGAGAATTGTACTGGCGAGCATGAGAATAAAACCGGTCAAGTGCGAGTCGAATTCGTAGGCGAAGGGTTCCGTACCGACGTACAATGTTTATCAGTACCTAAATAAAAAAATGTTTTGTTTTCGTTATTTGCACGAAGACCCTCTTTAATTTTTAACAGCGACTATAGTAATTCACACACTGTGAAAATTTCAAGTGTCTACCTATTATAGTTCATGAGATACAGCTCATACAGTCTGCTGATAGACTGACGGACGGACCCGCACCCGAAGGGTCCATCCGGTCGTCAGTCCTAAGAAGTAGAATCTGTACCTTTTTGGTAAAACAGTAGCAGTCAATCATAATATATTAGTAGTTACTCATCATTATCACTACACACAAAAGCAAATCTATAGATTTAAAGGCCTTGCCAGTGGTGAATCATATTTTAATAACACAAGAACTAGAAAAAACAAAAGCTCCTGCTAAACAAAAAGGAACGTCAAACGTGAAAACAATATGTAAGTACGCCGAGTTTAACTTAATTATAACACTTGTCTATAGGGACCGACGTGATTGTATGACTGTATGGGAAGGGGAAGATTTATTGCGATCTTGCCGACTCGGTTAGTAAGTGTTGCCTGACTTTTTGTTTCATTCCCTCCGCGCTTAATCACTGGATGATCTCGGGCTAATGTGTTTTCGGTATCGACTGTAGTCGGCTTAATAATTGCATCAAATTTATTTTCTTCTTCTTATTTGTGGCCAGCAAAAACTTTAACATCAACCAACTTTAAGTTTAGTATATTGGATAAAGTAGATGAACGCACGTCAATATTTTTTTTACAGTCGATTCTAAAATAATTTATCATTGAAGCACCGATTACTTACAAAATGAATGGTACTAATTAAAAATAAGATAGGTAGAACTGGTTTCCAAAACATAATATTTATCATGGAAACTATAACAAGACGCTCCAAGTTTTTATTTAGAATCTCAACTTGTATTAACTGGGAGCAATAAATTTGTTTTAATTGATTACCGTTAATTCACAAAGAAACAGACCGCCTCCAGTCTTTAATTACATTTATGATGATTACAATCCGTTTAAAACTGTTTTGCTTCGCGTGGCTATCTGAGAATTAAACTTATATCTACCTGGTTTCGATAAACGGCGAAATAATGAATAACATTTAAGATAAATGTTTTTATTTTCTTTTTTTGAATAGTCGGTAAATAAAAATTAAATCTACAATAATGCGCCGATGTAAGTAAATGTAATAAATCGGATTATCGTATTGCATCGTATCGTACACACGATTTTATTGAAAGCGAATAACACGAAAGCTTTTTGAAATACACTCGTTTCGAACGGTGTATCGTATTTGTACATACAATTACTTGCGATGACTGGGCTATAGGAAATGATAATAATAGGTAGGTAGAAGGTGCACGTAGAGAAAGAACGCCCCTAACTAGGTGTTACAAAATTAGTATTAAAACGTTAACAACCCAACTATTTATATCCACAGGAAGCATAAACAATAACACGACACTTTCTAATGAGTAATAAAAATTTGTAAATAGCTGCCATAGTTCATACTAATAAAAACTCTATTCCATAAATTATGGAGCTTGACAAAATGATATTTAATGTCCCTTCATTCTATCACGTGTGAGAGTTACGTCATTACCGAAAAACTCATTTAGGGACAAAACCCCTTAAGGAATCCATCCATAATTTTAAGGACACGTTTTTTCGTCGCTTCTCTATCATCAATCTGTTGGTCTTGAGCACTACTTATTTCCTTGTTATTTCTTTCGTCCTGCTCTTTAAGAAGCACGCAGAGGGTAACAAATAGAGAATGTATTATCTATTTTGTCTTACCCGTGACAATAATTAATGACTGGATTTAAACGCTTCCTCACGCCCGTGACATTAACATAAATAGAATGATCTTCGTTTGCTCGTTCAGCCCCTTTGATTCCAGTATTTTTAGCTTGCCAGCATCAGGTTTTGTATATTAATTTGTTGGCTGTAGATGGATCGGTGATTTCAGTACTTTGATGTTTTGCGTTATAAGGTGGCTGGTGATTGTCGGCTTATGGGCTTTACGGCGTGTTGGACAGTGTTAAATTTGTTAAGTGAGGGCTCTGTTCAATTTAATAGCTTAAGCTTGGTTGTTATCACATAATTTTCTCTGCAGTTCTGTCCCTTATAGTCTGATAGATCTTGATCGATTCCAGTAATTTGTGGAATAGATCTACAAACGTCTTCATGCCTTCTTGGATCATATAAAAATCATAATAAATTGTCATTTAATTATCATCTTTCTGTTTTATCAATTTTAAACAAAGGGTTTCCTTTTTATGTTATTTATGTCTTTTGAAGATGGTATTTATTTTGCAACAGCCACCTTAATATTAACAAAGACATTCAGATTTATTGACTGTGTCAGATATGATCGTAAAATAAACGATTAATGGAAATAGCACTGAAAAGGAGGTTGACAAAGAAACAATAGTGTTTACGAGTTATGAACGACAGACTGGCTCTGAGTGTAAGTGAATTATAACAATCAGCTGCTCTTTTGTTACGAAAGACATTTCGTTGTATTAATTTTGTATTTTATTGGCTTTATTATTTTACATATAAACTTTTGTTTTTTTTAAGAAAAGTTATTAAGTATTTTACATTTCGATTGGTTTGGTGTTTTAATAACCGCTTGTACGCTTTGCCGTTGTCTTATCTTACCTAAAGTTATCATGATGTCAAAAAAGTGAAAGAGGGCAAACTCAAGTCAGTAGGTTATTAAAGGAAGGTGACATACATACAACCTAAATATGGTGATAGTAGATGGAGCAGAGCCCTGATTGGACTGTTGCCTACAGACGAAAGATCTTCAAAAGTACCTGAATGGACTTGGAGATGATGCACAATGTACCAATCAGAAAAGCAATCAAAAGTGGCGAGATCTATAGTGAACAAAGTTACAAATGTTGTTGGTAAACAATGGATATTTGCTCATAATTGTCATAATCATAGGGTGCATTTTAGTAATGCATGATTTATCAAAACTTTATATATCTAAGTTCCATATAGTATGCAAAAGATGTAAAGTACTCAGCTTTAACAACAAATCAGATTACTAATTCGTAGACAAACAAACGTTAAACTCGCCAATAAATTGTATTGTAACAAAACTATTAGTGTTCGAGAAATTGGCTTCTAATTTCTCGTGTCGAGTCCGTCGCATTGGATTTATTTAAATGAATTTATGTTGCAGCGGTCGCCATTATTGTTAAGTCAGTAATAAGCTCACTCATTTTATTGGTTCGCATTCGATAATTAGTTTTAAACGTATTGGGTTAATATTTCCCATGATATTTAAAGCTTTAGTTAAGTTCTGCAAAATACTGCATAATATTATTACAGAATTAAATACCTACGGCAACAGATTCTCAATGTATTCGATTGTAGTAAAAATGTTTAATGTAGGGAAGAATATTTAAAATCTTATTCAACACAGTTATTTCATTTTTTAAAGCTGTTTTGATTTTTAATACTTCTTTTGACCTAAAATTTGTTCAACTGCACAGAAAAAAAATCTACCTAACAATATCAAAAGAAAAACAAATTATAATTAATTGATGAACAGGATTTGATAATTATCTGTTTTCATTTAAAATCATGTTACGTAGAACATTGCTAGAGTTATAATAAAGGTATGTAACAGTACTACATGCTGTTAACATTCACAGAAACACTAATTAAGGTAACTAGACATCACGCTACACAGATCTTTATCCAGGAGTTCACAATAAAACTAACAGGTCTCTCATATTTCACGAGAGACGAGATTGCACAACGATTGCTCCGACCGTTATTTTAGCATCTCTACAGGGCTGCCGACTACGGTAATAAAATGCTGTATCACTAATTAGGAAACCTAGTGTAAGTAATAAGCTGTTCTAGAAATCGAACCAATACGAAGTAGGAAGCTGACCATTGTTCCATTGCTCAAGCTATTATGCATTGGTCTAATAAAATGTTAATTGATGTAGCTATATTTGAAGTTTTGGACTGTGAAATGTGAGATGTAGTTCTAGAACTGTACGAGTTCACTGTTTGAATATTTAATAATATTTCAAAGAAATGAGATTGGAATAAACAACCCTATACCTACTCGTATGGTTGGGCTAACCGCCTGGATTTACATCGTGGGTCTACGTGCCTCTTGTTGATTGTGTAGATAATTTGACTGGAAACATATACATACGTACTTTCGAAGTAACGCCTCGGCGCCAAGTAATTGCAGTGATTTTGAAAAAAGTGTTCGTTAGTTCGTTCTTTTTCGAATAGAATAAGGCATAGAACTTTCTTAAGCTAAACCTACTTATTCTGATGAGTTAATAGAGAGGTACTCGTTTTCTAATTTTATATATATATTTTGGTGATGTGTTTAATCTGTCTTGATAAGATAAAGTTCTATCATTCACTAATATCTAAAATATAATATGTATGTATTGTTAAAAGCCTATGATAATAGGAATATCAAACACCGAATGGATGACTGACGAGATTAAAAAAAAAGCTATGTACTAACTTAGGTTATTAATTTATTCAGTACTGTAGAGACTCAGTCTGGTTTAGCCATATTCCATTACCTTATTTTATACTAGTTAGTATTCCCGTGAGACAAACTGTTCTAAATTTAAAACCTTTGTAAACTTATGTGTTAAATAAATTAGAATAATAATTAGAAAAGACTCGACAGTCCGCCTCGAGGGCCGACAAAACGGTTTAGTTTATTTTTATTTTTATTTTTATTTATATATAAAATAAATATATTCTATTCTATTTTTTAAATTATAATAAAAATTTAACCTCGGTACCGTAACCAAATCTTAGTAGATATAGTGCCTTCCTTAACCACACCAAAAAAGGCTCGTTGAACTTCATGATTAACTCATCTCAAACAAAAAATCGTGAGTTCATCCTACCTACAATTTATAATTTGTAACATTTTTGCATTCAACTCGTCGTGATTATCTCACGTTCTCGTGCTGTTCACACGTCAGGTCCGAGTAACAGCCACATGTATTTTTTTTTCGTAAAATACTACGTAAAGGCTGTTGCACGCTTCTGAGTTTATTTAGACTGTTGTTATATTTATTTTGATGTTGAAAATTATATTACACTTGGCTATGTAGCAATTTGTTCAGAAAGCAGAATTATGCAAATACGAAAACTTTTATGAGGATAAACCAGTTGTAATATTGTTCTCTAGATCGATTTTGATCACAGCGGACAATGAGGACTAGCCAAGAACGCAGGAGATACCTATTATAGTTCACAAGTGAGTGCGCAAAAACAGGTACACTCCCTCTTCCCTAACTCTCATAGTCCGATAGGACGGCATTCCGACAAAACCGGAGAGAGTTCAAACGCAGAAACAATAGCTTTACGTGTTTTCTGAGGAACGAGGGTGTCACACCACCAACTTCTAAATATCAGGGTTGGTATTGCGAAATTCGTAATGGAAAAATGTCAATAACACTTTTTGCCCGACCTGGGAATCGAACCTAGGACCCCTTGCTCAACAGTCGCGCTTGCGACCACTGAACCAATGGGACAGTCAAAAGAAACAAGTATTAGTAGTACCAAGTAATTATCATCAAATATTTATTTGTACAAACCGTTTTACCCATAATTCCAATAGTCATAATTATTTTTGAAAAATACACTTATTTACTTAAAATAACATAAAACAATCACAAATACAGCAGCAGCTGTTACTATAAACAATAATTAATATGCATAAGTACTTAAATTAATTATAAAAACGTTATGCTTATCAATCGTTATAAACCGATACCAATGAATGACCGGACCTATTTTATTTATTTAAATATTAATGATGTTTTACATCCTCTCTCGATTTTTAATCAGTATAGTTTTTGGCATGATTAAACTTAATAGCCTAAAGATATGTAGACAAGTAGTAATTAATGCATATTAATGTTAATTAAAAATACATTAATTTTGTTAGGAAATGGTCTTGTTTTGACATGATTAAATGGTGCGAGTTTTTATTGTGGTTGTTCGTTATTTTGTCACTTAACTGGTTTCTGACGTTTATCCTTGGTATACAATTTGCCGAATGTTTTAGTTCTCTCCAAACTTATGTTTGACAAAAATCGTGTTGTCTTCTAAATATAGAATCGAGTTGTTACACATAACCTTGCTTATATGTGACATTGAACTTAAAAATGTTTTACAATATTAACATTTTTATCATAATAATCTAAACTGATAAAAATCTTTATTATTTTATGATATTCCAATTAACTTAATTTTGTGCTACCATTTATATATTTTTATAAATATTGGTCATTTGGATATAGCTTTTCATTCCGATGATTTTTGTTAATTATTTTTTTTTTACCAGAAACGTTATTTGTTAAAAAGCAAAATAGCTCAACGAAATTAGGACTCAAATATTATCTTGAATAGACTGGAATTTCGACGTGCGATGCCCTAGTTTGTGATCTGGTAGCTTTGTACTCTAGGTACGATGCCCTGAAAGTTCTCTGAGCTACACTTCAGAAATCCAATTAGTAATTAAACTAATTAGTCTATTTAACATAACACGCCAGTTATGTTTAAGTCCCATGTAATAGGGAGCGGGGCTATTGCCATAATTATATTGGGCACAAATCCAGAATCTGGATTGCTACTGTAAAGTACCTCAACTTAGAACACTGTCTTACATCTAGCTTCGTCTTCCAACTTTAGTTCAAACTAAAATCTTCGAGCCAATTATTTTAGTTTCAACATTACAAAATTAAGAACTTACGACTCGGGTCTAATATAAATTTTAGTATTCCAACTTCTTTTTTAATCGTGGTAAAGTTCAAAATACAATAACCGGCTTAAAGTCAAAATCAAAGTCAAAGTCAGATCATTTATTTCGATTAGATCATTAAAACTTTTCAGCTCAGACTAAAATTAGAAATTGGTTTTTAATGAGTCGGTAAAATCGTTAAATCCATGTTCATTACGCTCAGTAGTCGTCTTGTAAATAAACTGCCAACATGCATAGCATCACGCCTGCCCGAAGGGTTAGGCAGAGGTGTGTGTACCTTTTGGAAGGGGCAACTATTCTATTTTTTTTTCGTGTAATAACATTCAAAAGTGCCTTATAGTGGCCTAATTGAAATAAATAATTTTAACTTGGACTTTGACTTGTCTGTTAGTACACCTACATTTCGCCAGTTATGTTAAAGTGTAATAAGGGGCGAGCCTATTGCCATTAATCGGGAAATCTTTACATCAATATTATAAACACCACCCCACCATATATTATGGCAGCATCAGATTATCAGAATAAGGGGTCAATTGAGTTTCTTTCCATAACTTTCGCGTACGATTTCGCTCGTATCGATACGTTGTTTCTACGAATCAGCAAATGGCCCGAACGATACGTGAGTCTGATTATATCGAGACGATTGGACCGCGAGCTGATCTAGATGTAGACCTGGCGATGCTTGTCTTTGTTTATTCATATTTTTTATTTAGACATATTTTAAAATGTACACTATGAAAAAATGAGCTCTATATTTAAAATCTTGTAAACATAACATAACTCCTCGTCGTATTTTTTTTTATTGAGTTAATTTTATTTGTACCTACCTAGAGGTTTATATTCAATGGAGTTGTGTACTTAAAGACTGTTCTACAAGAAGGTGAATTCTCAGATACTAAACTATGAACACGTATCTCTCTCTTCTCGTTCCAAAATCTCCAGTTAGGACAAATATTGTTTGATATTTACATATTTATCTTAAACCAGTTGAAATATCTAAAAACAGCTGTACACATGAATATTTACAAACATTCAAAAGATAAATAACAAAACCACAACATGATTGCGTAAAAAAGAAACTTAAAAAACTCGTAACTATGCATAGTTAGCAATTTTATCTTCTAAACATGAAGACGGTTCTTTTATTTATAGTATAAATATTCCAATACTGTTTTCTACTCTTATACGCAGCACTGGAGTAAATTATTAGTTTTATCTTTGAAAACTAGGCTAACATCAACGTGACAAAATGTGGAAGCGCCATTGATTATTAGTCTTGCTTCCAATTACTTTCCACGCTGACATGATTGGATAAGGAAATTGAAAAAGTGGAGAATATTTTTTACTTTATACAAGATTTTGCTCGAGACTTCGTTCGCATAAATTTCGTTTATCGTAGACAAAGTGGCGTAATCTGAAGAAGTCTATCTTCTTCTCCAAATTTCAAGCTACTTCTCCGTCAAATTTCATTACGATCGCTTCAGTGGTCTAACTGTGATGAGGTATTAGGACAAACTATTTTTTTTTTATATTATAAGTGTTGATTATGTAGGTGCGGTTTCCGATTTTTAAGATTTTCTTATATTAATCTTGCTTTTGATATCGATTCTACCTAATCCAAGGTAATTTTGTTTGCAATGTATTGTTTTGTTTAAGGGGTAATAACAAAATCCCCTGAAATCAGGACCAACGCGCTCAATATTAAGCGCAGCCCCAAGGGAGAACACACAAAATATACCAATCTGTTTTTCTCATAGCCGCGGGACAAACGCTCGAAAGCTTCAATTATTAAATTCTTAGTCGAATATCATGCATCAGAGAGGAATGTCCACCAAACAATAGCGACGTAAGAAATATGATTCATAGGAATTGAGTTGTATAGGTACCATACAGATATCATAAGACTTTTTCTTGAACATAATTCAGGCGGTCACTTCATTATTAATTAATAAAAACATATTTATGAATTATTTATTACACAAAGCTCGGGTAGAATTCTACGCATTGTTAGCGTATGAATTTATTTATCTCGTTGGACATCATAAATTCTGATTTTAGAATTAGCTTTCAAATGAAATTATAGACCCAGTTGTATGTGGCGATTCAAAGAAACGGAATTTGATCAGATTTTATGTAAATTTATTTGTTAATATTGCGAAATTAGATTAAAACATGTGTAATAATAAAAATTAATGACACAGTGTTAAGCTCAATATTTTGTAAAAGACTCGTTATTATAATAGCGCTAATCACATCGCATGTAATAACTTGACAACCAAATTCGATACAATAATGAATGTAAATCGACTCAAATGTCGAATTTGTTCTTTTGTACTCAACTTTTTTGTCAATAAAGTCTTATTATTATTATTTATTATTATTAATTTAAGCCAATTTACATAATAGGAGGTGAAACATTTAAATTATTTAAATAATTAAATATTCGTTTTATTAAAATACAATTTGAATATTTCATCCTGGAGCAAATAAAATTATGAATAAAATATCGATGGTATTTTGTGAGTTATTTTTTTTGTCTCGTTTTGCATTCCACTTTCAAATTGACTGAACCTTTCGATGATCGCTTTATATCGTGAAAATATTAGCATAAAAGTTATTTTTATGTAACTCTTTTTACGATATAAGATCCGTAATGATGTATGGATAATAATAAAAAAAAATCAAAATAAATAGAAAACCGAGTAGATACTAATAGAATAGACGTTTTTGAAGGAAACAACAACAAAGTTCTTTTCTCTGTCTCTACGCCACACACTCGAACTTTTACCTATCCGGAACATTGAGTGGAGTAGATAAATAAACATACACCTATACAAGCAGACAATACTTCCATAAAGAAAACAACGGTTAAGACCCTTGTGACCAAGTCGGACAGACGGACGGATGAGCGAGAGGAATAGGGCTCTGTTTAGACCATTTAGATACGGAACCATTTTATTGTTGGTGAGAATTTACTCAGGAATGTCCTTCATCTGAGGCGAATAGAAGGTTATGACGTTTCATGTATAGTTCGAGACAGGGGCACGTCGCCGGTTTATGCTGAAAGCCAGCGTCGTGGATTTAGTACCTCCGGGCACTGGCCACGGTATTATGCCGAGCGTAAGGTCTTTCGCGCGTTAGTAGCGCTTATTTATTTGATTTTTATTTTTTAGATTTAACAAACTTGTTTCTACTTTTTATGCGTCATTTTCGCGTGAATAAACAGTTTTTCTTTCTTTCTTTCTATGTCAGACTCTTACCGACAAAAACCCCAAAGTTCCGTCTACCACCATGAGGTTAAAACAGGTTGGCACGTTGGCCGTTAGCGGGCCCATAAAAAAAATCGATATAAAAACACAATTCAATACACTCAGCTGACGCACTACCCAAGTTTAAGTGACAAAATAAAAACCCTGTTGGTACAGATATTCCACATTTTTTGCTGGTATGTGATGGATGATAAATTACACCACGACTCAGCTTGAATGCAAATCTCTCGAAGTGGGTCACGCTGTAGATATTATTTTTCGCATCCAACCACAACTGGAGAGGACCTTGTCTCAGATGATTGATCTCTTATTGTACCGTGACATTTTTACGATTCAACGTTGTAATAGAATAAAATTACAACTCTTGGAGTTGTTCTTTGTAGTGTTGAATACATTGTGCTAGCTCTTTATTACTCCTTATTGAACGTTCAAGTTCCGGTCAATGATGGATCTGTTGTAACTAGTGACAGAAAAAGTGTGCTCTGAATAGATGCAAGTTCTAGGGACAAGTTATTGTGATGGTCGCATACAAGATTCACAAGTTGATTTTTTTAAAGTATGCATGTGTGAGAGTTATTGTCAAAAATAACTAGTTGGTTTTTCTCACACGTGTTAAGTTACGTTTTTGGGAACTGCTTCGCTCTCGTGGGTTGCAGCGTGATGTCAAATAGCCTATACTATTCTTAATGGATCTGGCTATCATATACAAATATTTTTTTCAATACGACTAGAAGTTCTACAGATTAACGCTTAAACAAACAAACAAAATACTCATCAGAGTTTATTATATTAGTACCTACAGATATGGATAAAAATGAGAAAGGTATTCAAATGAAATTCCACCTTACACAGGTACGTTATGGATTAATTTTATTAATGGGATGTGCTGTTATTTTCCAAATTGCGTTCATGTAAATTGATGACGTCAGTAACTTGAATAAGTCTACCACTATTTGCGGGCCTACCCAGTAATTTAGCTAAAAGGCTCTTTACTGGGAAACAACGTATTATTATATTATTTAGAGAATGCAGAAAATCTGAAAGGAAGCTTGAAAAAAGTAAAGAGCGAGCTAATAAAGCTCTGCGCAATTATTGGAGTTTAACCGCACGGGACCGCTTCCCTTGTACCAATCACGCCATTAGTTTGCTAAATTGTACGCTATAAAATGCAAAAAACTTCTGATTCGAAGTTTCAAGTTGAAGTTCTGTAATCATTACTGCAGATTCCAAAGTTGTTTTTAATACGTAGCGCCTCAGGCACGCAGTTTCGAAGGTTCGTATTGAAATGTGAAAGAAAGAATCTCGAAAAATTAACGGTGTCGAATACGTAATTTAGCTTTTGCCTTTGTTAAAGACGTTTTATTATAATGTGGTGTTTCCAAAACGGTGCACAATTTGAAAATTTAAATTACTAATTACTGTTTGGGAGTCTATAAAACAAGACTAACATGAGGACATCTGCATTTTCTGCAAGCAGGTTTACAATTTAAATGATGGGTTAATTTTGTATTTCAAGTCCTTTCATGTTTAAGGTATTCTACGTTTTAGGACTGTATTATTTAAACCTTCATCATAATGAAGTCATAAACTACCTTTTCGAATGAACTAACACAATTTCGTTTTTCTTGTAAGTTACGTTCGTAAGTTATTTGGTCTAATCGAATTAAATGATTTGACTTTGACTTAGACTAATCAGTCGTTTGATAATAATATTTTTATGTTGAGCAAATACTCACTTAGTGTTAGTAAACAATACTATACGACGGTACTTGCAACTACAAGTACTGTCGTATAGTTAACATACACAGCAATTAATTATGGTATGGACAGTCCTCTCTGTCAGCTATTATATTAAGAACCCGGTTGAGGCTGACTGACTGACTTGTGCTACTAAAGATGCTGGCGCTTACGCATTGTAGTTTAAAAAGTCTACATGCGCCGCCGCAAATATCAATAATGCACTGCAATACCCCATCAGTTTTTTGAACAATTCGTTCGATCAAATCTTCTATACTCCGATCGTATGCGTTCCCCGCATGCGTTTCAAAAAAAGTTCACTTCTCTTAGTTGCTTGTATCATTTCAACTTTAAACATATAATTAATCTGCAATTAAATCTCACAATTTAATGGTTTTTTAAATGTGGCCAGTCCACCAACAGTATCAGTCACCCATGGGGAATTTTCGAGGCCACTTGTCTATACTTTGAAACTCATCAGTGGAGAACTGTAACGAACTAACTAAGCGAACTTCTAATTTTAGTAGCATTATGGTCTGCCGTGCGTCGTCGGCAGAACATCAATCATGACTCACTTGGAATAGATCGAAACTTGTTTAAGAAGAAAGTTCAACAAGAAAAAGGTTCTGCGATAGTTTTTATATTGCGTGGAAAGCGATTATTAGGTTTATCTTTTGTTAGATGTAATATCGGCTGATATTCGATTTCGGTTTTTCGATACGTCAACTTATTTAATATTAACTTGGCTCCAAGTTTTCAAGTAAAAACATATGAGAGTTTCATAAGAAGCAACACAACGTATGCACACTTTTTATATAATATGTATAGTCAGTATGTGATGGTGTATGCTCTCTATTTTCGACCTTATGTACCTTTGCTTTAAGCACAGTTTGTTCAAAATTAAAAGACAATTAGGTACGGAAAACTTTGACCTCTGTTTATTTTAACTTCCCGTTAAAAACGATACCAACAAAATTTCGCGGGACATTGTTACGGTTACCGGTAAATATTTTGACATCATTAAGGAATTCTACGAGGGTTCCCGACAATTCTTGTCACAATTACGGAACCCTAATAACGTCTCCGTCCCCTCCTTACGACAGATTCACAAAATTTGATGATGATGATGACTTATGTAACGCAATCAAGTATAACTTTTGAAGCGGACATTCGTCGGGGTATAGCGTCAGCAAAAGAGGAAGGAATATTTGTTCAAAATATTTTTCACGAAGATTTATTTTCTATAGATTTTTTTTTAACTCGAGAATAATGTAAAGCCATAAAATTAAAGTTTAAGTCAATATGGAATAAGTTAAAGATCAAGCAAGGTATGAAGAATTTTATTCATAGAAAAAAGAAAAGAAATAAAAATGTATTCCGAATTCCTTATTGATTGAATAAAACACAACACGATGATTCATAGAATTGTATAAAAAAACAACCAAACCCAACTTATTCCTCAGACGCTACGCGTGTTGATGACGATTAAAGTAATACAGCGTAACATCCAACCCGCCATTACTACGGCACTAATCTGAATGCGTACGCGCAGGTAGATGGTGCCGCATCCAGTCATAGTGTGACCGCTGGATATTTATACGATTGTGCAAAATGTATCAATGAACAATCTCGTATTGCTTATTGACCACAAAAAAAAACATTCTTATGAATGGTCAGAAAAAAATATTGCGGTAAGTAGGTACTTATATATTTTATAAAAGTGTCATTATGATGGCATGTATGAATATATTATTGTAAAAAAATCCTTTTGCTTTATTCAATTTTCTACCCAATAATTTTGCCCTGTCAAGTCAAAGTCAAAGTCAGATTTTTTAAACATCAATTCTTGCAATAAATAATTTGACATTAAGTCGACAGCGTAGTTGACAGTGAAATGAACAAAATTGAAAAATGAAAGAAGATCACGATAAAACTTTCACTTGTCACATCAGTGAATAATAAAGCCGCCAAAACTGAGTTATAGATACGAAAGATTGAAAACACCATTGTACTCTCTAAAATTACAGACACAACTGGTCAGAAGCACCCGGATCAACAACCGTAAGCAATAATCATTACTCTCGTCTCATCAGCCTTGAAAGATGCTTTATTGTCTCGATTCGGCTTGTTGTCGACTTGTTACGACTACAAAATAAAAAAAAATAAAAAGATATCATCAAACTTGTATTATAAAACCTCACGCAACCGCCGCGCGCGCACCGGAAAAAAGTTGAAAATAATTTCTGGCTTCGAACTTTGAATCGAATTGCGTTGGTAGGAATGAACTGGGATTCCAAATGTCGGTTTTGTACATAATAAGACATAGAACAATTGCATACTGTAGGTGAATTATGTAGTGTTTAAATTAATTAAACGCACCGTAAAAAGAAATTAAGCGCCAATGTTAACCGCAACCGACAGACGATACTGGAAAGCTCGCTGGCAATGTTAATGTATCCTGTATAGTGTTTCTAACTAAGTAAGCCAGTGGAGAAACGATATACGCAAGTTTGTATTTTACCTCTACATTATGTGCAAGTACACTCCAACCTTTGTTCACATATCTGATTACATTACATGGATTCTTGCGGAGTTCCTCGTTCCTGCGGCCTATAGATTTATATACGCAGACGCGGCCGCTACTATCATCCAACAATGTTTTTGAACAAATCGCACGAGTTTCTAACAGAATAAACTTTATCCACACGAAACTGTTATTTCTTTATTGTTATGGCAATCTAAATCCCTGTTTGTAGACAAAGCGAATACAAGATAAAGTCCATAGAAAGTGTATTTTCCAGTAAAGCGGCAATAACTTTTTAGGGCTACCATGAAAGTAACTTTTACGATTGTTAGGAATTAATATCTGAAAAATGGTTTTGGACCCTCATATCTTACCGATAAAGTTCGAGTATCGCTGGAAATTGCCGCCGATATTCTTCAACACGGTTTTCCAATTTTGCACTTCAGCTAAAAAAAAACTCCAATGTATTTTTCTTTATTACATTGGCGGATCTTTTTCACTCGGATATCTATAAGGCTTAGCCGGTAATTAGATATTTACTTACAAAGCCGGTTGGTTAAAGGGTGTTTTTGAAGATAAACGGTTTAAGGGGGTTTTTACGCTGCCGTAAAATCTTATCGTCTCTTTTTCTAAAAGTTCTTTCACTAAAGGACTATGTTTAGTAAACTTGACCTTTGCGTTGTACACATTTCCTTCGCGCGTAAATCAAATCAAGCCTTGTATACCTCGAGAATTACATTACATAAGAAATGCAATGACATCTTTCACACCAACAGCCCGAGTAATATCTCAAAACATATTCCGGGCGGTTGCGATATATAAAAACATCTATTTCTCTCGCCCCAAATAGGGATATCCAATTGGACCTAATGTTTTTATCACATAAATATGAAAAGTGGATACCTTACGTAAGCAGTATTTTTATATTTAGGTCTACGTGTTCACGAACCGAGTGGCGTAGATATAAAAAAGAGATTGTTTTTTACACGTGGTATATATACTTTTAGGGTCGGATCATGTAACATGTTTATGAACTTTTGGATACGTGTATCATGTTATTATTACAGAAAATCATATTTTTTGTTGGTACCTACGAACGTTTACTGAGAGTGCGAAAGCTGTAGGGTTCCAAGCGAAGGGAAATTGATATTTTTCCCTGACAGGGCAAGAAAATTAAATAATTTTTAAGCTTATGATTGCAACCTTTATTTATTTATTTATTAAAACTTTGTGCACATGTAAAAAATACACTGTACAAAGGCGGACTTAATGCCTTAGGCATTTACTGTTCCTTACATGCCTATTATGTTGCAGTAAGCTCAAGATAGTCCAACGAGCTATGGAAGGGCTATTCTTAGAGTCTCTCTGCTGATCTAATCAGAAATGAAGAGATTGTTAGGCGAACTAAAGTTGCCGCATAGCCCAGAGATTTAGCAAATGAAATTGGCAGTGGGCAGCCACATAGCACGCAGAACTGCAGGCCCATGGGCCGTAAAGTTCTCGAATGGAGACCACGCACTAGCAAGCGCAGCGTCGGGCATCCATCGACAAGACGGACACACGAACTGATAAAGACCGCAGGGATGCAAGCCACTTCCAGCCGGTCCTATTGAAAATCAGTAGAGAGGCCAATATTCAGCACTGAACGTCCTACGGCTGATATGATGATGATGATGATGACGTTTTGTCTACAAACACCAGATGCTTCTTCAAAAACTAGCAACTTTATAGGACAAGAGAAATAGTCATGTGCTTGCCCCGAGAGCGTACAGCCTTTAACAAAGCTACCTCTGGCAATATTCCAAAATGCTAGGAACCAGTAAATAAAACTGAAAAGAACGAGGAAAAATCATAAAAAAGTTTTGATTAAACGTATACATTTTCATATATTTTTTTATTTCAGTGGCTATGAACCTGTTGAATAAAAATAATATTCTTGGTATTTATAGCAAATTATATTTGCCTACATAATGTAAAAATATAATAATAAAACCGTTATAATTTCTGAGGGGTTGCTGAATGATTCTAAAGCCGAAAATATTTTTTTTTAATTGTAGATAGAAATGTTAATAAAATCCATAATTTTATGATCGAATCTTTTAAAAGGCTTTATTTCAGTTTTTAATTAGACAATGAACTCAATAACATAGCTCGAGTGGCTCGTGAGCTCGTTAAAAAATCATCTGATTTAATTGATAACCATTTCAAAATTGAACCAGAATTCCTCGGTATTATATAAAATGTAAACAATTAAAAATTAAGGATTTTTAATGATGTTTTTATCAAGTTTACGAAACAATTTAAGAGATCTCCATACTTAAACCAGTACAGGTGCCATACCATAAGAACTTAACCCTACACGTAACGAGTTACTCAAAACGAATTCGACTTTTCTCATCATAATATCTACAAACGGAATTGTACGGCTCAACTCGGCAGCAGAAATAACATTCGAATAAAAGTTCTTTTTGTTATTTTGAGCACCCACCACCGCCGCCTAAAAAGGTCGCCTAATTTGTCGGACGGAATTCGACATTATTTCACTTCACCATTGTTTGTGTTCCGATTACCGCGAGGGTTAAATAGCGCGTTTAAACGTCGACTTTTTCGTTAAACTTCTACGTTGTTTAAGGGGAGTGAAGTCGGGAAGGGTTAAGCCGCTGGCCTTAATCGTAAACTGCTTGCGCGAGCTCTTTTGTTTTAGATTTGGAGCATTTTAGAATTCTGTCAGAGTGCTTTCGTAATGGAAAATTTCTTTGGGGTCGTAAAAATAATTGTGCTGATTTGAGAATTAAGGAAACGCAAATGCTTGAGGCCCTTCAGAGTACTGAAGAGACTTTGGCTAGTTTAGCCACATACAACCTTATTTTATATGAATTTTACTGTAAGATAAACTCTACCTCTACATAATATAAAACAAAGTTGCCTGTGCCCGCCGTATGTAAGCTTACATCTTTTGAAGTGCGTAACGGATTTTAATACGGATTTCATCAATGAATAGAGTGATTCAGGAGGACGGTTTATATACCTACATGACACCCGTGCAAAGCCGAGGCTTATCACTGGGAACTAGTACTTAATAAATTAGAAAGACTTAATAGTCCGCTACGAAGGCTGACAAGACATAGTTAAATATAATTTGAGAATAAAATTAATTCAATATATGAAATAATTGAAAGTGTGTTGATTATCTAAGCCTGGTGGACAGACTGGATAATTATCACTGTACT
Organism: Hoplodrina ambigua; assembly: GCA_949774945.1. Lineage (NCBI taxonomy): Eukaryota > Metazoa > Arthropoda > Insecta > Lepidoptera > Noctuidae > Hoplodrina > Hoplodrina ambigua. The sequence goes on from OX458973.1 coordinate 9,166,705, forward strand.
TATCCTTAATATTTTTGAAAGCATCTACTTAATTAATACCGGTACCATGATTAATGCTTCTAAAATAAATTGAGCAAAAACTAACTGAACATGATGACTGAGCGAAAGAAAAATGCGTGAAAGACTTTTCTTAAGTAAGAGCACTCGAGGAATGTCTCATTATACTTGGGGAACAAGTCACGAAGAATACGTTTTTATTAAACAAGCTAATATTTCTTTTGACACTTAATCTATACTTTAACAGTTAACCAATAAGAGTCTAATTATAAGAATGAGATGACTTGTATCGTAATTAATCCCTTATGCGCCTTGGTAATAAATTAGAACAATAAACATTACAATGTTCGAAAAACAAAAACTAATTAGGGTTCCGTACCCGAAGGATGCCAACAGGACCATACTACTAAGCCTCCGCTGTTCGTTCGTCTGTCTATCATATAAACTGTGAAAGGAAAAGTTTCAAATTTTTTAGAAAACAAAAGTTTTAGATTTCGATTTTTTAAAGTGTGGATTTCAATAACCGCTAACAAAAATAAATATTAAAAATAAATTAAGAAAAAAATTAAAGAAAGACCGTAACCCTAAGAAACATGTTCTTTTTTTGTATCATCATCATCATCTGCCTTGCCTTTTCCCAACTATGTTGGGGTCGGCTTCCAGTCTAACCGGCTGCAGTTGAATACCAGTATTTTACATGGAGCGACTGAATATCTGACTTCCACAACCCAGTAACTGGTTGCTGGTTTTTATTTGTATGTAGAACTAAAATATTTTATAGTGCTACGGAATCCTTTGTATGCAAGTCCAACTTGCGCTTGACCGTTAGCATAACTATAAAAAAAAAACTAAAAATAATGAGGAACTTAACATAACAATACTATAAACCAGTACTAAATAGCCAACATTATGCTTAAAGTGCCGTCTACTACATATTTAGAACAATGAACTGCTATTAATTCTACCCAAAGTTTCCACTATCAGCGGTTGGACGAGATGCGGTATATCAACTGCGGTTCTTAGAGCACTACACAGATAAGCACAGAAGGACCACTTTATTAAAAGCTCACGCTCATATAAAACTCCACATGAAATTGTGTCTTAAGTCTTACGAGACAAAGTTTAAAATTGATCGCAGCTGCTCACAAAGGACTGATACTATACATGGGCTGCCGTTGCACTAAATAAGTTGGTAAACTCAGTGTGTTAGTCTAGTGACTACGACCATCGCTTTACGATATTAAGCAAAAGCATGAACGATGTTGAATTTTATTTTGTACGTAACAAAGATTATTATCCTCTAAAGAACAATAATAGTCTCCAGAATGATTTCGATTACGGCGATCAATCTCAATGGAGACTAGTCAAGTACGCAGGAGATATTGTAATACACAAGGGGGTGCGCAAACACAGGTGCACGCCCTCTTCCCTCACTCTCATAGTCTGATAGGACATCAGTACGACAACCGGGGAGAGATCAGGCGCTGGACCATAGACTTTAAGTGCTTTCCGAGACAAGAGGTCACACAACCAACTTCCAAACTCGCTCGGAGTTTGGAAGTTGTTACTGAGAAATTCGCAATGAAAAAACCCATTAACATCTTTGCCTGACCTAGGAATCGAAACCAGGGTCAGTTCGTATGTGGCTGTTTGTATGTGAGATTACATATTCCGAGTGTGGGCCAACGTTAAAAAAATAAAAAAGTTTCGGTAAAATATTTTGTTTAAATGTAAGTGTGACTGCGTCGTTGGTCTAGTGGTCGCAAGCGCGACTGCTGTGCATGAGGTCTTGGGTTCGATTCCCAGGTCGGGCAATGTGTTATTGGGTTTTTCCATCAGGAATTTCTCGGTAGCAGCCTCGGAGTCTGGATTTATGCCCGGTTGATGGCAATAGGCTCGCCCCCTATTACATGGGACTAAAAACATAACTGGCGAAATGTGAGTGTACTAATGGGTACATGTTATGTAAGTGTAAAGGATAAAACACAATTATTCAAACACTATTTTTGAGATGAAAAAAATCTAAATAGGGATAGTTGAAAGATAGGCTTTATTTGTTTATGTTTAGCTTAGAAATCTAGTTTCTAATAAAGTCTGGAACCTTTTTCAGGAACTATGATTTTTTGTCTTCATTGCCTTCAACCTTCATAAACGGATTGCTTAAACAATATTGTGAAACTTTTTTTTCGGTGTATAATATTATTTATTCGAACGAATTTCGGTCACAAAACAAGTGTGTGCATAAACACAGGAGTCGTCCTTCTTTCTTCATAGTATCTAGTCCCATCAATTTTATTTTATTAATATTATTATTTTAGTTTATAGCAGTCACAGTAGTACCTACACACTATGTAAAAAAATGCAAGTGTCTGCCTATTTCAGTTCAAAAGACACAATTCAGTGACCGAGAGACAGACAGACGAACGGACTGATGAGCGAGAGTAATTAGGCCTTAGAACCCTTTGGATACAGAACCCTTAAAACAATGCCAATTTACAGGCAGAACATAAAACATTCGCGTACAACCACCGCCAATAACAATGCCTTAATAAGGTGTGAAGCTTCCTACAGTTTAACAAAGTGCTATCTCGATTCAATGGCTGACTATCAACTGGATTCGAGCTTATCAACAATCGGTCCTCTTAATTGTTGCTTGGCGCATGTTGGGCCTTAATTAATGAAAATACCCACAGACTATCTGAGCGAGCATCTTTGATTTTGAATGCAATTATTGTTCTCCTGATAAAGGGACGGTGTTCAACGCGACGGTGCTATTAAGTTTTATAGTTAATTGTTAAATTGTATATGAGTCATTCATATTTAAATTATATTTTAATTTGCTGCGATTTTTTTGACTGGTAATATTTCATTACAGCATGAACAATTTTATTCATAATTTGACCAAACTTCTGCTCATAGAGTATTTTTAGGCTAATAGAATAAAAAATATATTTAAACAACATACCTATTATTATTTGCAGTAAAACAAACATAGGTAACAAGTCTCTTTCAAAGACATTTTCTTGTTTTAAGACGCTCACGTTTCATTCAATTTTCTCTGAAAAATGCACCACTTGAGGTTAGCTTGCCTTACATGCTGAGAGTAATTTAATATCTTCTCAGGCATAGTTATTTCTTCAAATATTTTCTTACATCATAACTGGAATGGATAGAATTAGTTTTGTATTACACCAGCCTGTTCTTTGATATAAAATGTTTATGGTACATTTGTTCATTCATTTCATTTGACATGCAGTTGTAATTCAGCATTGAAAAATGCTGATGATATTTTTCAATTCGTTGAGCTGGAATTTATTAAATTTTCACGTAATACGACACCTAAATGTCTGATGGATTTAACAAAAAGTCTATTGAAATCATGTATCTACGTAATCTTTTCATACGAATACGGCGGAGTGAATCCTATCACATATCGAATACACCTGAACAAAAATTAAATTTTAATCCGCTCATACCGCATAAACCCATTCAAATTATCTAACACGGTTGATCTTTAGTTGCTCACTGAAATGTGTGCTTGCAGCCCTTTATTCTGCGACTGACGCGTAGGGAGAACTGAAAAGCTTAAATTTTAATTAATTTTTCACTCCACGGACTTCTTTAATAATACCAGAGGCTTAATTGCCAAAAATATTCTACAATCCCTTTTAAAATTAGATGCAGTGAGCCAAAATTAAGACGTGTTTAATTAGGAACGTAGACGTTTCTTAATAAGGCGACGCTCATTTGTTTACGGTAAAAAATTACATCCATTCGCAAGTAGGTGTAGGTAAATTAAAAGTATGAAGGGCGTGAACTTGGAATCATAAGTTGGCACAACGTGACACTAGAAAAATAATATGGACCTACCGACTTCAAGTGTCTTCTAACACGCTAGCAAAGTTGGTAAGATATCTATGTTTACTGGTATTTACAACCCTACACAATGTTAATTTTAAAAGAGCTCTTTATTTTTTATCCTCTCGCCTACACCTGACAGTACACATTATTCAATCTCTATCAAAATTCAGCCAGGCCCAATCACTCGAACATTATGTTAAAATTATACGAGCTCAAAACATTTTACTTTTTTTTATATCACAACGTTAAATACGTTTATACCCAACACAAAGGTCTTCCAATTCATTTGCTTATCTATTTAAAAGAGCGGGTTGGTCGGGGTACTACACATTCAAAATCAATGGAGCCTAATGTCACAAAATGTCGGCGGGGCTCATCCATCCACCAAACATGTCGGGCAATGAATTGAGAAAAAAATGTAAATATGCCTCTCACGTTGCTCGTCCAAGCGAGAGTTTTGTAGAGCCACCTTCACAATATATCGTTAATACGAATACGTCTAACATTTACGTAAAATATTGTTTACCGATGAAGACAGACAGTGTTATTTTATGCGTATTCAGATTGGTGTTCGTATCTTCGTATTCACGTATTTGCCGAGTACTGACAGTTACTTACAGCAATATCACACAAATGTTGGAGAAAAAGGGATTTTTTCAGCAGTATTTATCTCACTTATCCCGACTTTGTGCTTCAGTATTTAAGTAGCACTTCATTATTGGCTCTTATCCCGGCTCTCTGACTTTGAGTAGTGCATAATTATCGATATTCTGCTTTAATCTTATGTCGCCAGAAACATTTCTTTTAGGAATGGAAATTTATGTCTTATTTTACTGTTTCTTTGTAACCAATTGCTGGCTTTCGAAAAATTATGTATATTATTATGTATATCTATATTCCTATTGGATATTATCACAACAAAAATCTACTAAAACAACCTGATAGATAAACTCAAATAAGTAACAAAAACAATTCGAATTGTATCAGAACTTTACCCCTGACGGAAAGAAACCTTATACTTTAAATTCAATTCGGAAAACTGAGGCCTTTTCGTAAACAAAATATTATCGAAATTCAAAATCTTATTCCCTTGCCAAATCCGGTAGTAACACTAGTGTTGACAAAATGGCAAACTTTATATTCAGTTACATATCTCTCTATATTTTGCGTTTATATCTTGCCAAATGGTGTACTTTAATATCGGTCGAGTTGCCGGGTAAATTGGCAACGGTAATGTTGAAACCTTCATGTCTATAGCGGAAGCATAAAGTTGTATCCACCACACCGCTATTCTGACCGAAACTATTTCTCCTCGAAAATAACTGTGAGTACATCGAATATGTGAGTATTATTCACCATTTATTTGGTAGTAGCGCCCGTCGAATGGCTTTTTCTTGTTATCTAAATTATCTATTATCTTCTTATGCGAAGGTATTTGGGACTCGAACGGTATTGATAGCCGGGATATGTAAAGGACTCTTTTACATAGGTGTTTTATGTTTGTTTTGATATGATAGGATTCCTTTTTCGTGTCGGGGTTTTTCGGATGTTTTAGGTTTAATGTTTTCTTTTATTCCGTGTGAGTGGAGAGGACGTGTTACATAGTGACATAATATTGCTTAGGTACTTGTTATTTCAATGCCAGACTGGGTTTTATAGTGTAACGTAAAATAAAATGTTAGTACTAAAGTCCTTGCATATCAAGGCGTTTTTTCCTCACACTTAGTGTAACATAAAAGAGGGGTCAATGGCTAGAAAACTACGTGTATCGTTACACTCGTAAGCATAAGATGTATCTTTCTTTTTGTATTCGTCCATTCCATTCAACGATGGATGATCCGTGCGCCTACGCATTATGCATAGATAACCTGCATGCAGCTCAATGTTTTTATCAAGATAATAAAATAAAGGCACTCTTGATATTATGTTTTGAAGGGGCAGCAATATTATGGATCGCAAACTTGAATAGAAACCTAACACCAATATACAACGATACAAAAAAATCAATGTTTTACGAACTTCTGCAAGCACCCGACAAGGAGCTTGCAATAAACGTTTTATTGTGCATAAAATATACAATGAACGCAATAAACAATGAAAGTAACTTCATAAAATTCTAAATTCGAAAGTAACTTCGATAATATAACATTCCGTCGCAACCGCAGCAGAAGATCGGAATCAAACCACGATGACAGCAATAACTCAACCTTGAATTGCACTACGACTAGTATGCCAGAAATGTCGGAAGATGAAGAGAACAACCAAATAAAAATATTGCAGGGAAAAATTGATGAGTTAACGTCTCAACTAAACAGCGCACATAAGGAAATTGAGATATTATCTTTGGAAAATAGCAGTTTGAAACAAAGCAATGAAGAATTATCCAAGAAAAATAATTTATATAAACAAATTGCTAGCTCTCCAGTGAAACACAAGTTAACAACACCCAAGAAAACTCAGCCAAGACAAGATAAACAAACACAAACAGATGTAAATATTGGAAATACTTCTTTAAATCAAGGCGACAAAACCGAAACTAACGACGTCTCTCGTGCTTCTTCTCGTATAAATGGAATTTCGAGCAATGTTGTCAAACCTCATCTAAAGCAGTCACCTATAAAGCCTAAAATATGCATCCTTAGTAGTGAAAATAACAGTAGAATATGTAAAATAGTGGGTAGCACTAACTTACCAAATAGTCATGAAATCTGTCACTATCGTAAGCCAAATTGTAATTTAGAACTAATACTGGACAATATAGAAGGTAAAGTTCAGAACTTTACAAAATTGGATTTTTGTATTATCTATATAGGAGAAGAAGATTTTAAAAGAACGCAAAACTACAAAGAACTTGTTACACTTATTCGTAAAAAAATATTACCTCTTAATCACACTAACTTTATTTTATGCTTACCAACGTATAAATATATGACTAATGTAAATTTTATATTCAACAGTAGAGTTGAGACCTTTAATAAGCTACTCTTTATGGATGCACAAACAAATAATTATGCATTTATTTTAGATTCTAACCTTAATCTACCATACACTTATAATTCATACAGCCCACATTACGGGACACTTAATAAAAGAGGTTTACTAATTATTATTTTAGATTTAATTGACTTGATATCATACTGCGGTACGGTAACGTCTACTGTTAGCTCCGAAGTTGATTGTCCCCAAACTCTCCAAACACAAAAAGACTTAGCATGTGCAGACTCCCAAAATAATCTGCAGTTTTTTCTGTAAGTATGTAAATATTCTTCATCAAAATATAGCGGGACTGATGAACAAATCAGATACCCTGACAGTTAAAATAGACGAGCTTCACAATGCAGGAACTAACGTTGATGTGATTTGTATCACGGAACATTTTATCGAGACAGGTTACGAAGATTTGTTACATTTACCTAACTTTTTGCAAGCAGCATTCTTTTCTAGAAAGGCTAAGCGCGGTGGTACGTGTATTCTCGTTAGAGCCGGACTTCAATTTAGAGAAATATCTGACGTAGCAAAACAGTCAGTGTCAGGTGTCTTTGAATCATGTGCCATAGAACTAACACACTATAACATTATTATTATTTGTATATATCGAATACCCAAACACAATTACAATATATTTTATGAAAAATTAGAGGATATATTAAGAAAATACTGTTCACTCACTAATAAAAAAGTAATTCTAGCAGGCGACTTTAACATCGACATCTTAAAACGAAATAGAATGACTATAGAATTTGAAAATTTTCTTGCCCAATTTAATCTTTACTTAGCCCTTCATAAACCTACTAGACTAAGCAGTAACTCCTGTATAGATAACTTTGCACACACATATAGAAGAGACTGTAAAGCACAAATAATAGACCTAATTCTATCAGATCATACAGCGCAAATACTAAGTGTACCTATTAATAAATCATGTAACCTTAAATATTGGAAAACTCTGAAGCAGGATATATGCCCAGAAAATATAACGAAGTTTAAAAATTATTTGAACAATTTATCTTTTACACGAGTTTATAGTTCTGATGATGTAAATGATTCGTATGACTGCTTTGCAGATGATTTTCTGATGTTGTATAAACTATGTTTTCCAATAAAATATGTAACGATAAAAACAAACACCAAATCTAAATGGATTTCCCGTGGAATAAAAATCTGTAGTCAAAAACAAAGAAAATTACTTTGGTCGTATCGATTAAAACCAAACCATAAAAATAAACAAGATTTTAAAAATTATACTAAGATTTACAAAAAGATTATACGACTAACACAGACAACTCAAAATAACCATTTCATAAACACTTCTCAAAATAAGTCAAAAGCTGCATGGCAAATAATTAACAAATCCAAATTTCGCCTACCACAACATCTTATACCATCTATATCGAAAGGTGATTCCATTATCACACATCCCACGGATATCGCAAACGAATTCAATAACTTTTTTGTAGATGTTATTGAAAAAAATATAATTAGTAACGTTATTTTGAATAGTAACAATACTTTTATGATTCATCCCCGCGCACCGCGGTAGCAAACGGACGTGTCCTCTGTGCCTCCCCGAATCTTATTTTTGTGCCGGTGCAATAAACTAATATTCAAGCGAAAATTGATTCAAATAATCTAATAACATCGTATTGTACGCAGATTGGATCTGGAAAACGAAAAGTGTGTGCTAGCAGTCCTGTTTTTAATATAAAAGTGAATAAAAACTTTCCGTTAAAAGTGATTTGTGACCAACGTGCACGCGCGCTGCCTAACGCGCCTGTCCTTGAGCAGTGTCACACGTACATACCGATCCTTTCACTTTTTGCGACAAGGAACATACTGATACGCTATTTCGTCTGCGCTTCTAACAGCCCGTTTAGCCTAGCGGTTGAACGCGCCGCTTCTAGTAATCAACATCTGTCGCAACGTGGGTTCTAACCCCGGTGACAGTGAGCACTTTTTGTGTTTTTAAAATTTCATTAAATCATCACTAGTTAAGTATGGCTTCTACCCAAAGAACTCCGCCGAATAAATATCATAATTTACCTTCACGCTCGGAGTCAGACATACCAACCTTACTTTCTAAGGAGGAATTGCCTATTGGTAATACTGTCTCGACTAATATCACCCAACGAAACAAGCGAAGATGTCCATCGAGTGAACACAACTTCCACGATAACTTGACCGAATTTAAAATCGAAATAAGTGACATGATTCAAAATTTGGTCAATGCTCAGAACGCGCGTTTGGACAAATTAGAAAACCACATAATGGAATTAAAAACCTCTTCCTCGAAGATCGAAGCAACAAACACAGACATCGATAGATCTATGACGTCATTATCGGATCAGCTAACCTCGATCGAAGCGAAAATTACAGGTTTAGAAAAGGAACGTGTCTCAATGAGTATTAAACTAACTGCACTCGAAGATAAAATGGAGTCACTTGACCGTAGCATTGTTAAAACGTGTGTCGAGCTTCGCAATATCCCTAAGCAGTCTAAGGAAACCAAAAAAACGCTTTATGACTCACTGCTAAAGTTTTCAAATTACATTGAAATGAATTTACAATCCTCTGACATACGCGATGTACTGCGGCAACCATCAAAAAAGGAAAGCACGACAGCGACGCTCACGGTTGAATTTACTAACACCCTCATCAAGAGCGAGTTTTTAACCGCAGTTAAGGACTACAATAAGCGTAATCCTAACAATAAAATAAACTCTTCCCACTTGGGCCTCGAAAAACCAACAACACCAATCTACATTGCAGAACAATTAACAGCGAACTCAAAACGACTTTTCTATCTGGCCCGTACCTACGCGAAAGTCAACGGATACTCATTTTGCTGGACCTCAGATGGTCGCATCCTGATGAAGAAGAGCCCTGACAGCCCATCTATTGTTATAAGAAGCGAACAACAGCTAAACAGCTTATCTACACCCAAAGTTATATGACTAATCAGAGTTATGCTTAATCAGAGTTTACTATTATTCGCTTTTTGTTGTTGCATTGTTTTTTCTAGTTCTTATAATTTAACTATTAACTATATTGATGAAAGTATTCACCCTTCACACACAATATATATACACACTGCACACTCATTACAATTATCCATTTTCAACCTAGTGCGCAACACACACTCTCGACACACACACACCTTTCATTATCATACAATATTCTTATGCTCCCAAAACACGATCACCCGACATCACATTCTGATCGGCCTTTATTTTGTACCCTTTTACTTAATTTCTTTATACAATGTCAAATGATATTATAGAATATATTAGAGTCGTTGACGATTTTACTGTATCAGATGTTCGTGTCTGTTCCCCCGAGCAAACCAAGGCATTCATGGGTAATCCAAGTGCGTGGTACACAATTATAACACAAAATATTCGATCCATTAATTGTAACTTCCTAAACCTAGAAACTCTTGTCCACCGTATAGACACCAACTGCGATTTTCTGGTTCTTACTGAATGTTGGTTGTCATGCATCAGCAACTGTCGAATACCCGCCCTACCTGACTACACTACGTACAGTACAACTAATCATCTAAATCACAGTGATGGAGTTGTTGTCTACGCGAAATCATCTTTGTTAGCCTCATGTGAAGAACCTGACCTTCTTGGAGCAGCCTCAGGTCTACTTATAAAGCTTAAAACTGACATAGCTATTCTCTGTATTTACCGCTCGCCGTCAAATGATAATATTCACACATTTCTTACAGCTCTAAATACCATACTCCCAGCCCTCGCTAACTATAACTCTGTAATTATTACCGGAGACATTAATGTAGACATTAAACCTGATACCCTTGACACGAGGTCACATGTGTACCTTAGCACCCTAGCATATCATGGCTTTTTACCCGCCCACACTTTACCTACGAGAGGAAACAACTGCTTAGACCATCTTATGATACGAACCAAGACAAAAACTCTGACACTAATTTATAACACGACAGTGACCGATCACTGCTCTTCTCTTTTCTCACTAAATAAAAATAAAGTTAAGCATTCAGCTCAAAAAACTTATTCTAAAATAGACTACGACGCACTTGACACTTATATGGAAAAACTTGACTTTAATCCCCTTTACCTTATTTCGGATTCTAACACTGCCATAGATAATCTTATATCAATTATAATACCTGCAATAATCGAATGCTCTAAAATTGTTAAAATTTCAGCCAGGAAAAGAATCCTGAAACCCTGGATTACTCCCGGGTTGTTAAGGTGTATCCGGAATCGTGATTCATTACATAAAAAAGTCAAACTGGCACCAGGCAACTTAACTCTCCTTATAACATATAAAAGATACAGAAATTTTTGTACTTCTCTGTTGAAAAAAGTCAAAAGGCAATTCGACTCAAAAGAATTAAATAAGGCTAGTCAGAACCCTAAAAAACTTTGGGACACTATCAAAACTATCACTAACACACACTCTACAAGAACTAACTCAAATCCTTTGCTGACTTATACATCGTCACCCTCCCAGTCTTGTGATGAGGTCAACGAATTCTTCGCTAACATTGGGAAAAAACTTGCGGATAACCTTAATGCTGCTCGTTCATCTTTGTCTCCACCTAACCCCGTATACTCCACCAACTCGTTTGTTATGCTACCCACTGATGTAGAGGAAATTTCTACCACTATAAACATGTTGAGAACTAATGCTGCCTCTGGTTGGGATGCTGTCTCCCCGTATTTTTTGAAACGATATGTTAAGATTCTTGCGCCCGTTCTCTCCCACATCCTCAATATATGCTTTCAAACTGCTATATTTCCCACTGCTTTGAAAAGAGCTATTATCCACCCTATCTTTAAAGGTGGTGACAGGAACTTACCAAACAACTATAGACCTATCGCCGTCCTTAGTGCCCTATCAAAAGTGCTGGAACGCATTGTTAACAAGCAACTTACCCACTACCTTGAACGTTTTAAGCTACTATCCCCTAATCAATTTGGTTTCCGTAAAAATAAATCCACTTCGGACGCAGTTCACAGTCTTATTAATAATGTTACAGAAAACTTAAATAATAATAAAAAAGTCCTAACCATCTTTCTAGATTTGGCAAAAGCCTTCGATACTGTCCCTGTTTCTACCCTTTTAATCAAACTTGAGGGCATCGGTGTGAGAGGTCCCCCACTTGACTTTTTTAGGAGCTACCTGTCAGACCGGTCTCAATCAGTTGTAATAGACAATCATAAAAGTGCAGAGCTGCCTATTGAGTACGGGGTACCACAGGGCAGTATTTTAGGGCCTACACTCTTCCTTGTGTACATCAACAGCCTCTGCAACCTAGACGTTCCTAATGCTAAAATAGTTTCCTATGCAGATGACACCGCCATCACTTTTTCTGCAAACACATCGACGGAATTACAGACGGCTGCACAAGACGGCTTTAATACCATTACGAAATGGCTCCTGTCACACACACTGACTCTTAACGCTACTAAAACTAACTTTATGATATTTTCTATCAGTAACACCAATCAACCTAGTAGCTCTATTAATTTAAAAGCACACTCTTGTCCTATTCAAAGTCAATGTCAATGTCCTGACCTGACTTTAGTGGAAAAAATTAAATATCTTGGCATTATTTTAGACAGAAACCTAAATTTTAAAACTCATATTTCGACTCTTACCAGCCGGATACGCAAACTGATTTATATATTTAAGACTTTGCGGCACGTAGCCAACCCCGCAATCATTCGTAACGTATATTTTGCCCTATGCCAATCAGTCCTCAATTATTGTATCTCCTGCTGGGGTGGAGCCGCAAAAACCACACTAAAACCTCTAGAGATCGCCCACAGATCTATACTAAAAGTTGCAACCTTTAGGCCTATACGTTTCCCTACTACCGAATTGTACAAAACCTGCAACCTACTTAATGTGAGACAGCAGTTTATCTTACACACAATTTTATTGCAACATTCAAAAACACCCTATATAAAAATAAATAGACGCCGCAAAAATAATATCTGCCCTTCTCCGCCGGTCCGAAAAAAGTTTATAAAAAAATTCTTCCCCTACCTTGGACCGTCACTTTATAATAAAATCAATGAAAAACAAACAATTTACGGATCTACTATATTTAACTGCAAGAAGACCGTCCGCTTGTTCCTATCTTCTCTAAATTATGAAGAAACCGAAGACTTCCTGAGGTAACCACCCTCACTAATAAAACACCCTCACACACACACACACACACACACACATACACACACGCACGCACTCACACACACACTTACATACCTACACACTAAATCTACCTATTTACAATGGCTTTCATTTACCTATATTTTTGCATGCATGTTATTGTTACCGGGATAATTATACCTAATTATAAATATACTACTTACGTCATTAGACCCCTATATGTATATTGTATAAACGGGATCAGTCCTGTCTCTCCTAAACACAGGCTACTCAGTAGCCTATATAGGAGTACAGCGCTTCACCCGCTTACCAGACTGTGTATTATTCTCATGTCCCAATGTATCAGTACTATAATCTGGTCCTTGTAAACAATAAATAAATTTTTAATTTTAATTTTTTTTTAATTTTAACAATTTAACTACACAATCTTTATATATGCAACCAATTTCACCTGTTGATATAATAAAAATTATTAATAGTCTTAAAAATACAAATACTGTTGGCTATGATGGAGTAAATACTAAGGTTGTGAAATGTGTCAAAGAAGTTATTGCACCACCACTAGCGCACATTATTAATTTATGTATAGCAAATGGTGTTTTCCCCAATAATCTAAAAAAAGTAATTATTAAGCCCTTATTTAAAAGAGATGATAAATCAGATGTAAAAAATTATAGGCCCATTGCTAAAATTCCAATTTTTTCAAAAATAATCGAGAAAGTAATTTATAATTCCATATATAGTTATTTTGAAAAGAATAAGTTATTTTGTAACGAACAGAAAGGATTTCGGAAAAACATTAATATAAATATGGCATTGTTCGACCTCCTTTCTTATATTATGATGTCTATCGATGAAAGATCGCCGGTATGTGCGTTATATACAGATATGACAAAAGCATTTGACTATGTAGATCATAACATTTTGCTAAAAAAACTGTATGGATATGGAATTCGAGGAAATATTCTAAAACTTTTAGAGTCATATCTTGAAAACAGATCACAGTGCACTGAAATCTCTCAACTATGCCAAAAAACTAAATTAGTAACAGTTCATAAATCTCAGCAAAGAACTATAAAATACGGGGTACCACAAGGTAGCGTGCTAGGGCCGCTACTTTTCTTAATATATATAAACGATCTCCCAATACTCATAACTCAAAATATGGTTCTCTTTGCTGATGATAGTACAGCCATTGTAAAATGTAATAACCCTGACTATTACGAAAAAGATATAAATGACTGCCTCAATAAAATAATTAAGTGGCTTATTAGCAATAACCTAGTAATTAATTTAAACAAAACAAGAGTAATGCACTTTCGTCAAAGATGTGAAAAACCCCCAGTTCATGTCATATATGACGAATGCCAAATAGAAGATACAGACAAAGCAAAATTTTTAGGTACAACGATTGATAGTAAGCTAACATGGAAACCCCAAATCGAAGAAATTTGTTTAAAACTAAATAAATCTGCATATGCCCTGTTCCAGCTATCGAAAAAAGTTAATACACAAACACTTTTATTGGCGTATCACGGATTGGTTGCATCTGTTCTGAGGTTTGGAATAATTTTTTGGGGGCAATCTTCTGAAAGAGAGTCGGTTTTTAAAGCGCAAAAACGATGTATTCGGTCCATGTGTGGCTTAAAAACTACTGAAACTTGTGAACCTCACTTTAAATCACTAAAATTACTAACATTTCCATCTTTGTACATTTACGAAACTGCTTTGTTTGTCAAAATCAATTTAAATCTGTTTCAAAAACTTTCTGATGTTAAAAAAACTCCAATGCGTTCTCAATATGCAAACAAACTGTGCGACAAAAAATGTAAAACGGCTTTAGTGAAAAAGAGTTTTTTTGGCATGGCTCCGAAAATTTATAATAAAATACCTGATGACATTAAAAATTTGCCCTTAATTAAATTTAAAAAGCTTCTCTACTCACTTTTAATGCAAAAATGTTATTATACTGTAGAAGATTTTATAAATGATAATAATTTTTAATTTTTTATATTTTTTAAACGATAAACACTTATAATGTACATAAGTAATTTTAAAGACTGTTTCGAGATTCTAAGACTGTTTTTTTAATAAGTTCCTTTTAATTATAAATTTTATAAAGTTATTTTAAAATTGTTCCTTTATGTTATTAGTTTAATTATTATTTTGTTTTTTATTTCAATATTTGTACGCCTTCACGGCAAAACATAGCGCACATTTATAATAACCTAAGATCTTTATGTAAATACCTATGTTTCACAAATAAATATTCTGATTCTGATTCTGATTCTGATTCTAAAAATACCCGATAAGACAATGTGGAAATATAAAACAATGGAAATCTAAGCGCGCCATCCAGTAGCCGAAATAGGTGTTAAACGGACAGCGGTCCATCTTATCAGTATACCGTCAAGCATCCCGACAGAGGACGTGTTGCTACCAGCATAAGCGGACCTTCTATTATCCATTGACAAACCCACAACTGGAAAGGGTTTATAAAGGCATGG
Source organism: Hoplodrina ambigua (assembly GCA_949774945.1). NCBI lineage: Eukaryota > Metazoa > Arthropoda > Insecta > Lepidoptera > Noctuidae > Hoplodrina > Hoplodrina ambigua. The sequence goes on from OX458973.1 coordinate 9,182,238, forward strand.
GGGGACGGGGCAGGTCTTTTGTGAATGGCGACATCACTCACGCGTGTACGTGGGAGGTACATTTGGAAGAATCAAGATCGTTGCACAACGGAAGCCAGGTGATGCATTGCCAAGTCCGCTCCCTCAATCGCCAGATCTGAGATTAGATCGCGTTCGTTTTCTAGCGCAAACTGCTTTAACGTACTTGGATTTGTTTGCTCTTGTGATTCATCTTGTAGGTACTACCGTAGTGGATACGTTTATTTTCTCTTTAGATTGGAAAAAGTAAATTAAGATTTAGTTCCTTTCTGTTGCCTCTGTCATTGTTTGCGCAGTCGTTTGTCAATACAATCGAATTTTATTTGCTTTTTCGGATGGTCAAGGTGTGAAATTTTTGTGAATATCTTTGTTATAACCGTTAAGATTTTATTGACTGTCATATTGTTGTATGTGAACTTTCTATTTAAGATTAATACAGCGGAAATAATGATAACCCTATTAATGACACATCCAGTCAGGGAGACGAATCATTTTAAATCATGTGTATCGAATAATAATATCTTAATCCATTTAACCATTCTTTCGTATTCGATTAGTTTATAAGCTAATCGAATTTCGAACATGTTTTTTCGATTGCTGAGCAGGAAGTATCTGAGATAATATCTCGGTACTCTCATATCGTTTGTTAATATCGATAAGGCAACACCAAGCGGTATTCCGCCTCTCACCACACAAATTCCAATTAAAATAATGGACGTAGGTACTTATCCATTTGGACTAATTGTTATTTAGATTCAGTGTTCAATTCTATTGTCGAAATTAGGTCATGTTTGCAAGGTCGGACAATGTTCTGTCAAAGTGACATTAGGGACTGATCTATTCTTGTCACCGGTTACAATGCTAGGGTCACGGACGATTGACTAATCCTTGAACTAAGTCTGCGTCCTTCGAGATGTGGGAACAGGGCAGTGGCGGGAGCGAATTACAACGCTAGGTCCAAACCGCTAGACTGGTCTCCAGACTGATCCTGGAACCAGTTCCAAGAATAGTCTTACTGACATAACTAGATCAGATAGTTTAGTGATATCGATCTGGTTGGAGGAATATTAGAAAAAGAAGGAAATTTCTTAAATATGACTTATTATAAAACTCTCTACACAGGTGCGATATTATCACAGCTAGGATATTATTTTATATGCAGACCAATTTCTACGATATCTCGCACGGCCTATCACACAGGCGATGGACGCAGCTTGGGTTAATAACTCCCCTGTGATAATACCACACTCTGGTAAGGCCTTTATTGTAAACTTAAACAGAAATTGACTGTAGTCCTAGGTTTTGACATGCCTAAGATAAACAAACGTAACTCTTGTACAACCCACCTATTTCAACAGTAGCAAACACAAAGCAAACTTTTGCTCACTGGCCCAACGTGTAACATCTATGGGCCAATCACATGAATGATTAAGTTTATTTACTTGTCCGCCAACGCGTTTCATACACGCATGAATCTTGTACGTAATCGTGTGTATAACAGTATGTATGACCTAACGTGGGTGTTCACATTTCATCAAGGGAACAAGTATTCGTCGATCATTATGCTTTAATTGAAAACGTTTTACAACCCGTAAACTGGCATTGATGGATTGCGATTTTTCGTAATTTGTCAAATGTCGATATTGCTTTATTTATATGCTAATTAGGTTGGGATTTCGTTGTTTGTGAATTTGTGGTGATTGACTCAATGTTTTGAAAACAAAAGAAAATTAAAATCTTTATCATCATCATTTGCGTCACTACTCTTTTTGGTTTGGATAAGTTGGCTATTTTTGTATTCAATGTAATTATTTGCTTGGTATTTTGTTATAATTTCTCTCCTATTTCTATCATTTTTCGTTTTGTATTATATTATTGATTTTAGATGTTTTTATCTGCCAAATTAATAATTGAAAAGACTAAAAAGATTAAGACATAACTTGAAAAATATGTTTATTACAGCTTGGTCTTGAAAGTCAACTGTTTTTGTCAAAGTTAAGCAAGTAGCAAATATTCTAAAACATCACCAAGCTGTCTGCTCCCCCAATCAGTCAAAGTTCCTCAACATTTTAAATATTAGCAATTTGTCGTTATTACCTGAATCTTACAACGAAAGGCAGCAGGTAATCAAGGATCTTATACAAACTTCCGAAACTCAATCTCGATTCGAGTAGGTACTTTATAATCCAATCCGTATTTGACCTTTAACAACTCCAAACCGTTATCTACTGAAGTAATAGAAGATAAATCTTTGGTTTTAAACTTTGTCCCGCGCGAATATAAATTACGAATCCTTGCGTCCTTCCTAGGTGCGTTAAAATATACGGAGACTTAGCTATTCCTGAGATAAGAAAATAATGTATCCTTACAAAGGCGTACGCAACATCTTTCTTATATACTGTATCCGAACTCATTATCTTTTAACACGCCGCAAAACTTATGCTCCTCTGAGGTTGTTCCCTATCGCGACTTTTAAACACCATTTTCTTCGTCTTTTGCTGCGTCCCGTTCTCATCAGATAGCAGCACGGCCAGGCTTACACACTTATTTTATTTACCAAGCTAAGACGATTATTTACGATGTAAAGCGTGTAATAGCTTGCAGTATCTTGTTTTTCTATAAGAGATCCAGCTTCCACAACATGCATCATTTAAGGCAAAGAGATTCGACGATCTCGAACGCCTACATACCGTTTCTTTTTTCTTTGGGAATATATTCGCAACACGGCGCAGATTAGCATAGGAAAGTAATTTAAACAAATTGCCTAAACGATTTTTGTGAGAAACGCGACGCCATTTGTTTAGATAAAGTAGGTACGCCTATATTTTTACGAGATATAGGTTTGTTTGACCAACTTTTCACTTCGTATGCGACCGTGTTAGTATGTTTACAGGAAATTTTTAGATCGCGAAAGTTTTGTCATCCAAGCGTCGTCACAAATTCCTCTGCTGAGATTACATAACTCGTAAACTTCGTCGAAATAATGCCGCAATAAATCTAGTAATGTGTACGGTATTCTCGTTTCTTACGTATTACGTGTACGGTATTCTCGTAACTTTTTTGTTTATTTTTCTTTCCTAAAACCGACGACCGCGAACGCTTTCATAATTCTTCGAAATTACTTTATATACTTTTGGCGATAACACAGAAAAAGACCGTCACATTAAAGGCCTCGGTTAACTGTTGGCCGATAACATTTTGTTGAAAAATACATAAAAATGTACATAAAGATAAGTCCTTGTGCGCTTTCCTAAAATTTACCCAGTAAATTTCACTCGTATTCGCACAAAAACGGTTTTCGGATAATGTCCTCCCATTAGTGGTTAGGAAAAATGATTTTTTTGTAAGCACTTTGTGCTTTAAATTGCTTTTAACTTTACAAATAGTAATATTTTATTATAATTTGAAGCATAGTGAAAATATTCGGTCAATAAAATCGCGTGAATGGCGATGGAAATTACATGAACGTGTTGCCTTACGCCCACCCTGCGTTATGAAGATTGTTACCTATTTTAAATGGCCATAAAATTATGTAGTAGCGACACAGCTGTTATTAATAAGGAAATTAATATTTACAGCGGAGCCTTTTAACGTGCGCAGGGGCAAACAAACTTTGGTTACTACCAATAATGTTATCCGTAAACGGTCGAATGTGGCGCCTGACCAGACTAGCAGTGATCGTAAAACTCCCGCCTTTTTTAGTTATATTGTTTGACGGGTGGCCGACATAAAATAAAGACTATTTATAACCTGACAAAGAAAGTGTTTCGTATAAACATTGAAAGTAATAAATATTAATATCGGGCGTCCAAACTTTCGTTTATAACCGCGCCGATCCTTCGGCGGAATAAAATACGACTGTAAGAGTTCGGCTCCCTTGAAAACTAATTTACCAAAGGATGAGAGCGAAAGCGGATCGCTTTTGTTATTTTAACAACCATTAGTGAGCTTAGTGCATTGTTGTTCCTGGCTTCACATGATAATTTACAAAATGAAATAATAATAATTTAATGTTTTTAGCGGGTTTCTAAACCTCATGTTCCTATTCAATCTTTTAGAGATTTTTCAGCTTTATAATTGTTGACTAGATATGTCTTTTTTATGTTGCCATTTTGTATTTTAAAGGTTACTAAATATAAAATTAATAATACATTATATTATTATGGAGTCCTAAGGCTTTAAGCTCCGTTTTACTTTAAAGCTTTTTTATAGCTTTCGTATAGTACGGTCGCCATAAGAAAGTCTTACCATACATACGTAAACAAGTTCTATTAAAATGTCTACATTCATATAACCAAAATATTGTATGTATCAACAACTATATACAAGGTGGTAGGTATAAGTATAGATGAATATAAAGTTCAGCACATTAACATAGTTTTGAAACATAATTATGTTCACTTAGGGCAAAATTTTTCAATCGTCATATAACTCATAACGGATGGATAAATATAGCGGTTTGACAGCTTTTGTATAAAAAAATATGTCAAACTATCATACTTATTCTTTGCATAAAAGTTATTTGACTATTGAAAAGTCAGTCTTTAGTATTGTCAAATTACGAAAAAGATTAATAGGTACATACATAATTATTTCTAGTGAAATGGAAATAAAGATTTTAATAGAACTAGTTCACGTACACATCTTTCTAAGGGCGACTGTACTGTTTATATGGTTCCTACTTACAAAATAAACGACATAATGACATCACAGTATCGTTCCAATCTACCATTCAGCCAGAACACATCCTTCGATTCAATTCTAAACTCGCGTTGTTAAAGTTACAAACGGTAGAGAAAAAAATCACTTAGAATTCAATTGTTTTGAATGGCCTTCGGTTCTTAGCGATTTCCTGTATGCAGATTCTTTTCACTTTCCACTTTGGTTTGTTTACTATCAACAATATCATAAAATAAAGGTTCGTTTTCATAAAATTGTATTACCCTAAGTGTAGTAAAAGTAAAAGTTGTTTCTGTTTTATTGTTTCGAATATTATTGTCGTTTTGTGAAAGGGATCGAAGAAGTGCGTCATCTAGTGTTTTGGGCACATTAATAGTTGTCAGAGATACGGAGGATTTTTTTCTATGACATAATGTTCTTTTACTTCTTGATATTTTATAGTTCTTCTTTGTGTGTATGATTAATAAGGGAGTAATATTATTATTGGATTTATTTATTGTTAATAATTATACTCTTTTCGCCTCGTCCACGTTCATACATTTCGTCTTACAAGCACGCCGGTTTCGAGTACTGCGCACCTGACCTTTCTGAAGAACCTCACCAATAAGATAAGGTAGGTCTTCCTAAGGCGTCTCCTCCCTACATTGCCACTCACATTTGCCATATAAGTACCATTTTTTTCCCGCCTTTCACTCATCGTCTTAACATGACCGAACCATCTAAGCTACTACTCAATTTTTAATGATTGAAAAGAGAATTCTTTTCAATCATTAAAAATTGAGTAGGTATTACATAGTTTGATGGGTACCTACGTAGTTAACTGCAATGTGATATGTCTTGTTACACCCTCATCCATTCATTATTCATGTATCGTCCCTATTACATGGGACTAAAAACATAACTGGCGAAATGTGGGTGTACTAATGGGTACACCTCTGCCTAACCCTTCATGATTACAGGCGTAATGATAAGTGTGTGTGTAATCGTACAATAAAATTTGTGTCGTAATTCATCAGCCCTACACGAATAATTAAGTAGACACATCATCCTCTCTCAAATCATTACCTTCCCCGGACGACAGTAACCAATAAATACCTGGTTAACATCCAAAGCTAGCCCCAATAAATCGGTGAACGTGAGCTACAAATATAGCTACGCCATTACTCGCGCGACTGATTCGAACTGTTAAAATAAGAGGAAGGTAATTAGACATGGCGTGTTGCTCCTGTAAGTTGACAGCTCTGAGATTAGTTGCAGATTTTGTACGATAAGTGGTGTGCTATTTTGAAGACGAATAACTGTGTAAATAATAAAACGGAATTTATTTGAATAACACTTCGAAATAACAGGTTTTAGAAGGAGACTGCTTCGTTGGTCTAGTGGCCGCAAAGCGCGATGAGGTCTTGGGTTCGATTTCAAAGTTGGGCGAAGTGTTTTTGCCATTAGTAATTTCTCAGTAGCAGCCTCGGAGTCTGAATTTGTGCCCGGTTGAAAGCAATAGGCTCCCGACTATTACATGGGACTTAAACATAACTGGCGAAATGTGGATGTACTAACGAGTATACCTCCGCTTAACCCTTGGGGGATTACAGGCATGATGTTATGTATGTATTTATTTGAAAAACACTTCGAGATAAAAAGTTTTGTCATATTTATGTAGATTCAGGTTTCTCTTACATCTTATAAGACGAAATAGATGCTTTAGTTATGAGAAGTACTTGAAGGTACTTATGCGGCAGTAGCTGTCAATTACTCGTGAACTACTTTTTATGGATGCTTGAATACCGAATTAACAAGTTAAGTACTCCTTCGCTTATGACTGACTCATTATCTGGAGTAGCCCTTCTAAATCAATCCTCTTTTGGGGATCCATAGTCGAAGCGTGCCAACGGGACTCTATGAGTAACCCTCTGCTGTTAGACTGTGTGTTCGTCAATCTGACATCGGACGGTATCTCATGAACTTTACTAGGTAGAGTTGAAATTTTCACAGAGTGTGTATTTCTATTGGGGATATAACAACAAAATAATAAAAATAAAATTAAGTTAATAATAAAAAAGGAGTACCCCTACAAGAAACTCGTATGTAAAATATTGTGTTAAATATTTTATACGGTGGTACGGAACCTTTTGTGAGCAAGTTCGATTCGCACTTGCTTTGTCTAGTAGATTCGTGAATGTTGAACCAACTACTCAACATTCATCTGACTTTACAGCTTAGTGAGATGTCTATAGTAAAGAAGTAAGGTCAAGAGCATTAAGAGGTATTTCAGATACAATAATAATTTATTTCCTTTATTAAAGACTACCTTCAGCCCGCGACTTCGTCTGCGTCAAAGTTGATTTTTCCAAACAAACTTTGGAGCCTTGTTTTATCCCCTTAGTTGGTGTATTTTGGAAAATCCTAGCGGACGACTATTAACTTTAAACTACCTCCCTGCCAAATGTCATCTTAATACATCGAGTGGTTTTCTATATTTTTGATGAGTGAATTAGTGAGTGAGTGACCTTTCGCTTTTATATATTTAGAAGATCCTTATTTTAGTTATTTTTATTATACAGACTGTTAGTGTAAACACCGTTGTCACTAAAACCATAGATAGGTACTTGATTTATTATAAAAAAAGTTTATCTGAATTTAAAAATAAATAAACAAAGCTTTCTTTAAAAAATTAAAAAAAAAATCTGTCCGACACCGTCCGTAAATTCGATGTTTACACTAACACTCTGTATTCCAAAAAAATAACATTTCTTAAAACACGATTCATACCTACTTATCTAATAAAATGGCTTTAGATAGTTCAAAGTCAAAGTCAACGTTAATATTCCAAGAAAAGGTAAACAATACATTTTATGTTTCTTGTGGCTTGTTCAATCTTGTTCCCATTTAACGTCCTTTAATGGCTACAAGAGCTAATTAAGGAACCATTTCCCTAACACCAACAGATCACGCGCCATTCTTACAAACAGATCCTTTTTACGAGCAAAGGTTACATTTCACGGCGTATGTAACGCCCCAATAAAATGTTTGTTATTATAGTAAATCACATTAGGGCCGAGTATGGTAGCTACATACACAGAATAGATAGAATACAGAAGAACTGCTTTATCAGTAGTCGTGTACAATACGTGCCACGAAATATAAGAGTTGACACACCACACAAACTTTATTAATTCGTAATAAATATTATTTAGACGGGCCTGTTGGTCTAGTGGTTAGTGGCCCTGACTGCTAAGCCAGAGGTTGTGGGTTCGATTCCCACCCAGGACAAACTTTGTGTGATGAGCATGATTGATAGTTCTGTGTCTGGGTGTGATTTATGTGAGGTATGATATCAGACTACTCGTATTTATTCATTTAATTACTAAGGTAGACTTACAGCAAAAAAAAATGTTCAAGCACAGTTAATTAGACTGACATCCAATTACAGGTCTTCACATAAAAATACAGAACCATACTAGAACAGACTATGTCAAACGAATGCTGCACACACTGTTCGGAAACGCGTTTGTGTGCGTGCATTTTGTATCTTTGAATGGAGTTGACCTTCTGTAGCTATTTATTCTGTGCTACACGTACCTACTCGTATCACATAATAAAGTCGGAAAACCAGGCCTAATTAACGCTGAAATACGACACGCTTGTTAAAAATGAGAGTCAATTTGCAACATGGATCTAAAATCCCCTTAATTATCAGTTTGTGAAATAAACAAATTTAGAAATGGGCTTTGAGGATTGGAACTCTCGTATGATGAAAGGTTTTTTTTTCCAATTTAGAGTGGAATGTTTGAATGAGGCTTTTTGGAGTTAGTAGATTTGATACTGTTGTTGAAATCGTTTGATTTTGAGTTGTGGCAATGTTTCCTGCTATGGTTTTCGGTTGAAAATATGTTATGGGTAAGACTTGTTATTAATAAAATGTTTCTAAGTGTGAGGCGGAATTAAATGATAATTTTGTGTACGCCTTTTGCCTTTTTTATTACTGTTTGTGGTGACGGAAAATAAGTTGTGAGTTTTAGTTGAATGTAAATTATGCGACTATAAAATTATGTTAGTTTTCCTCACGCTTATAAATACAGCTATTTAATTGAATATTATAAAAAGATATGCCAAAATAAGTGCACCATTACCTAATGGTATTAAAATTAGAATAAGTACGTACCTGTCCAGAATAAAATTAAAGTAATCTGTACAAAGTACGTAAACAAAACACGCAGTATTTACGTTTAATGAACCCTTAACAACGATATAATGCACAAAAGGGTAGATTAAACTAAAGAGTACCATAATTACACTAAATGTTCGCGCGTCTAACATTTCGGTCTCGAGTCTCGAGCTTTGCTCACTGTGTGGTAGAGAAAACAATTCTCAATTTTCCCCGCCTTCCCCTTTAAGCAAATCCGCACGAATTCCTAATCCTTATACGGTTGGAGTCCCGGAGGATAAAACCGTTGATGCAAAGTTACTAGATACGATCTTCGAATTCACCTACTTTAGTGTAAGCTTTTCAAATGGAATCAAATAAAAGTTTTTTCTTTTGCTATTACAGTTTTTGTACAGTTAATCTTACGCTTGAACCGTTCAGGGATTGATTGAAGTTAGGTATTGTAAATAAGAGTAGAATATGAGTGAATGATCTAATATAATTTCTAGTGCTTAAAATTATCTAACATTATGCAATTTTTTATTACTTTCAAAAATCTAAATTAGTGTAGTAGTTTCTTTATTATTTTATACTAATTTGAAGTTGAAACGTTCATCTACCGCGGTAACAGTAAAGCAGAAACATAGTCTAACATCAAATTGCTTATAATGGATATTTAATTGTTGTTCCGTCTTCTGACGTTCGTGTTTATCTAAACATCTCAATCACTGCATACAAGCCATCTAACAAGGCGTTACAAAAACTTACCTACTTATTACGCAAAATTATACACTGGCAACATAAACACGTGCGAAGCAATCGTTCCAAATATAAAAAGTTTTCACGCTATGTGCGCTCAAGTTCGTTAACCCTAACAGTTAGCTCTTAGACATTTCTAGAAGTCGTCGATATCTCTGGATCACAGCACCATTCCCTCTGCTTTAATGTCAGTCGGGACTACGTTTAGAAGCCACTACGTTGAAACTAGCAGACCTCCTCTTAATTACCATGCCTTACTGGAGAAATAAAAAAGTTAAAGCCGTCGCTAGCTCTTTTTGTGGGTCTCTTAAAACAAAACTTCGGTAATTTTATTTTTTATTGGATGCTACACTCGGTGAATTAAAGGGCCATCCCTTTGAATGTTTTAGTAGAATTCTTCGCTATGTCTAGCCGTTATTTATGATGATAGGTGGGTGTTTACTAGAAAATGTTTTACGAGTTACTGGCAGTTGAAGTGTACCGCTTCACATGACAGCTAGCCACACTTATAAAACAAAATTCTTTATAAGAAAAACAAAGGAGCATCTATTACCTTTTATTCTTTGACGTACAAATCATTGTTATAAGTACTTGAGCGTTATGACTGGTACTTAGCTCGAGAGAAAAAGGTCTGAATTTATCTCGAGAGTAGTAATAATCTTTAGTTTTATTACTGCTAATATGTAATAGAATCACGTATAAATAAAAAGAGTCGTAAAATATTCCAGAGTCGATAGCTAAGCGCTAATATTCACTGAGGCGTGATCGGGCGACTCGTAAATGCCTGGCTCTGATCGCCCCAATTCAGTTATAGAATTACTTGGTAGTTTTATTCAAAGACACACATTGATATAATCGGTATTAGCTACGATTACATCTTTATCATCATTATTCTCATTATTATTTTTTGCTTACAACGTCTTATTACAATGTTTTGATAGCATAAAATAATGCAAAAGTCAATTTGTTACAGATTGCTTTTGATTTTGTACTAGCGAACTGCCCGGCTTCGCACGGGTGCAAAGTAGATACAGAAACATTCCTCTTCAATCACTCTATCTATTGATGAAAATCTGTTGCGGGCGCTTATTTATGAGCTTATGACAACGTAAATCTTACAAATGTTAGATATAAATAACTCTTACAATATAATAATATCTTACTAATGTTTATTATCTGTAAGATATTATACTTATTTGTATGAATAAATAAATAAATGCGAAAGTTTGGATGGATGGATGTTTGTTTGCTACTCAATCACGCCAGAACGACAGTCTGAAATAGAACATACAGTACTTTTTATCACGAAAAAATGTACGGTTCCCGTAAAATAATACCTAAAAGTATCTTGGATAAACTAACTAATGGTCGCGCATGCTATAAGTAACATAATAATTATATAACAACACACTTTCGAAGACAATCCTATTCATTTTGACAAATAAAATGGGCGCAAGCAAAATGCAGATTGCTTGATTGATTCGATGTAAACCAATATTCCTATCATAATAATTCCTCTTTCAGACCAAATACGAATTGGTGTATATTTCCACAAATCGATAACTACAACCATGCTAGGTAGAATTCATGAATGAATTCGAACATTCCACACTTCGATTAAATATTCACATCAATATTTTGTATCCGCGTTATCAAATATCGGTCGGTACACTTCAATACAAATAGCTATAATTGAATTTACATTACGAGAATTTTGTACTGGAATGATAAAGAAGTATTGAAAGCAGGTTTGTGATTTTAGGATAGGGTCTTCAAAATATGAGCTTCTTCGTTTAGTAGGGCGAAGTAAAACAAATTTGGTACAATTTTGTATTCGAAGGTAATCCTATTTTTAGATACTTCTTTTAAGGTTAAACACCGTCTATTCTGTCATCTGATCGATTAATCAAGAGGGGTCAAGAGTGGGGTGGATGGTGGAGGTGCTGTTTCATGAAGTTTGACTCCCAGGTCGGGCAAAGTGTTATTGGATTTTTTCAACAGAAAATTCTCAGTAGCAGCCTCAGAGTCTGAATTTGTACCCGGTTGATGGTGATAGGCTCTTCCCCTATTACATGAGACTTAAACATAACTGGCGAAATGTGGGTGTATTATGGGTACACCTATGCATAACCTTTCAAGGATTACAAGCGTGATGTTATGTGTGTAAGTGGACTATATCCCCAATGCCTTCATTGGGGATATACTCCCCAATATATCCCCTATATATATATATATATATTCCCTATATAGAAAACGTTAAGTTCTTACTTAACGTTTTCTTATTTATGCTTTTGCCGGCGGCTTTGCCCGGTTGAAGGTCGGAAAACATCCCATGGGTCCGTAATACCAGGATATTAAATCTTTTTTTTTAAACACCTATGATGATACCACACATATGATAGAAAGAGACAGAGAGAAAAAGAAAGAGCATTACGCTTTTCCCTTACGTCACGACTTAGTTTAGTTCACCTCGAAATATTTGCAGCTCCATATATTAATTGTGTTCGCATAACTCGAAAAAAATATATGGATCAGCTGATAATTTTTTATCACGATTTCAATGTTGGCCCCGCAACGAAAGTTGTTCATAATGATGAGTACAATGACTTTTTTCAGTTTTATGGTCAACAAAATCTCACGTTGTATATATAGCATTCTATTCCTTAATTCAGGTCATAGTCTATCCGTGTGCCAAATTCGATCATTTCATCATCAGGATGTTCACAGCTGAACATAGGCCTCCCCTATAGATTTTCAATAGGACCGGTTGGAAGCAGCTTGCAAATCAAAATCCTTTAAGCTAAGGTATTATTGATTAATAAACATCCAAACAGCCTTACACATTATTTATGTATTACTAGGAAATAAGATTAAATTTAATATTCTACCCCGAAAACTAAGCTCTAAACGCAATTTGTCCATAACAGATGAACCGTCATCTAAATCAAGCATAATAGCAGCCTCTAATTTATTCATTGATTTATTTAAAATGTTCCTAAATAATTATTCTAAAGCATCGACACTATTATTTTAACTATTGTTTAAGTTGCTCGTTGAAATATGGCAGCGGAATCACATTGATTTATATTTATCTGTAGGCGTCATACACAAACGTATGAGAATATTCATCGTACACATGATAATTAAATTTGACCTCGGGCGATAGAAAATACAACTTTTGCTTCGTATTTATGACCACGTAGAACTTTACTTGACACATTGGGTAGACCAGGTGCTAACATGGCTCTAGCTTTAGCAGTAAATATTTTTAACGCTGCATAATGAGACTGGAAATTATTCAGTAATAATTTGGTTTGGGAACATCTAAGAGAAAGTTTGGTACTTTATGTAAAATACTAGTTTTTGCCCCGCGGCTTAGTTTAGAAGTGTTGACTGGATTCGTAATGGCGTTTTGACAAATTGGTGTTTAGGTGTCCCTGGAGTACCAGCGTGTGTCGTTAAAGAACGATAAATACATTCATTTTAATTAAGTAGATTAATATTGTTGTTTGTATGTCTTGATGGCCTAGTGGATAAGGCGTCTGCTTCTCATGCATTAGGTTGTAGTTTCAAAACCAATTTGACTTTTTCAATTCATAATTATTGTTGTTTATCTTGGACATCACTGACATCGGTGAAGAAAAATATCGTGAAGAAACCTGGACTTATCATTACTGTATACTGCCATACTTATTCGAAAGTAACTCTGTCTGTCTGTCATTACGCTTTCTCGACTAAACCTCTTAACCGATTTTGATGAAATTTGGTACGGGGTAAGTTTAAACCTCAAGAAAAAACATAGGATAATTTTGGTTCCGCGATTTCTTCTGCGTCAACGGTAACCGACATTTTTACCGACGAAGTCGCAAAAGCTAGAAATAAAAATAGGTCTGAAAATCACCAATCCGCTTTGACCAAACTTAGTGATCAATGCTTATGCCCTTTCTGTATAAGAAGAGGCCTTTACCCTGTAGTGGGACAATAATATGGGGGAATAGTATTATTTTAGATTCATAGGCAAGGAAGTTGAAATAAGTATATCATACAACCTTAACCCTTTTAAAAAGTACAGGACCTACCAGCAAAACAAAACACATACACGTATTTCACCGATATCAAGAAAGGATTCTCGTTTCCATTTTATCGCCGTTGACAATCTCAGGTATTAGAGGAACTTGTTCCTTTTTTGTGTTTACCAAACAGTATCTTATTTCTATGTCGGCTTATTTGGCCTTAGAGGAGATCTACCGATACCACCGAATGTAGTAGTAAGCTGCACACATTATTTGAATACTGAGGGTCTAGCGGAGTAAAAGTAATTTAAATTCGATCATTTTTTTGTTGTTGGAAGTACCCGTTTCGCACATAATATTTATTTAATTTGAAGAATTTATTCTTGTTTTATTATAGTTTTGCTGGTTGGCTTGTTATTGGCGATTGTTTAAGATCGTTACAAATAATTTGTTATACATATACGATCTATGATCTTCTCGTTGTATGAACGTAGACGAGGCGAAAGGAGTATGTAAGGATCGTAGCAGGTGGCGTTCTGTATTTTCTGCCTACCCCCATGGGAAAAGGCGTGAGTTTATGTATGTGTGTATATGATCTAAAGTATACAGAAGCTGTTTAGGAAACTTAATAAATAAATAAATAGCAATGAATGGTACTAATTGTGCTTGTCGTATATTATTCGACTAAAATGCTACAGGATAAGCGTATTCCTAATTTGAAAATTGACTCGCATCGAATACTTAGCGCGCTTTTACTATAGGTACTGCCTCTGTTTAGAAAAGATTGACTTGGTGATTCTTCTTGTGTTGCCTGAATGCTTGATCATAAAGTTAATAGATTATACAGACTGTTAGTGCAAACACCGTTGTCACTAAAACCATAGGTACTTGATTTATTATAAAAAATGTTTATCCGAATTTAAAAATAAATAAACAAAGTTTTCTTTCAAAAATTAAAAAAAAATCTGACCGACACCGTCCGTAAATTCATGGATACTATGCGCCCGAGTTACGTAATCACCGCAAAGGGCGTTGACCTGCTGCACTGGCCGTCTGTTATAACTACCCACATAAGTTTTAATTAATTACATCATTGTTATATAGGGTGAAATAATTTTATGATATTTTATGATAAATGGAAATTTTACTTAAAAAAAAGTTTTTTTTTTCATTGAATTTACGTTCTATTAATGACACAAAACCACTGGTTTCAAAGATAACGGTGTTTACACTAACACTCTGTATAAAATAAAGCAATAACCTCTTTCAATCTTCTAATTACCTTTTACTTAAATTAATGCAATACCAGGGATCGTGAAAGTGGCGAAATTACTATTCTCATATTGTTATGCATAATCTGATACCAATATTTAGTGGACATTTTAGACTAAAAGGTTATGAAATGCTATCTACGGAAGTGCTAGTTCACACTCAATGCAGAGATAATTTAATTGGGTAACGTATCGGACCCTCTCGGTAGATGGAATCGACCTCCAAACTAATCTGTGCGTCCTGAATTGCAGTAACCCTAACTCATAGGTACTCGTGTAAGTAGTTTGTGATGCGACTGAGAGTTTAAATAGGGCAACTGTGTAACTTTAAATAGAGCAAATTACTTTCAGGATAGCTGATTTATATTACCTACTAGTTTTTGCTTGCGACTTCGTCTGTGTGAAAGACAAGTATACCGTGAAACTAGTCTATGGCATTCGGCAATAGTAATTTTCCATGTTAAAGAGTTTTTTTAATTGAACCAGTATTTCCAGTGATCACCTCTTACAAACATAAAAATATCTTTCAAAGGTCGAAGGGACATCGTCAGACCAACAAGCGATGTTCGTCAGATATTTAAAAAAATACCTGTCCCATACAAAAATGCAACACTTACACGGTCAAAATGTATGGAACAAATTTTTTTAAACGTTAACATTCTTATTTTCAATAAAATATATTTATCTAATATTATACGGAGGAATTTGCATTTTATTTATTTATTTATTTAAACTTTATGCAACAAAAAAGTACAAAGGCGGACTTAATGCCTTAGGCATTCTCTACCAGTCAACCAAAGGTGGTGAAGAGATAACAAAGCAGGTGCAAAAAATTGTACATGAGGAAATAAACAGATAAGAAATTTTAAAATAATTGAAAACAAAATCTAAACAAGTTTAATCGTACACAAGTACATAAACTCATATATACCATATATAATATATATATATATATATATATATACATATATAATATATACATACTCATAAATACATACATATTTTATAAAAAGAATAGAAAGGATATTTATGATAAAACTCTTGCTAATTGTTCTGAAGATAAATCCGCAACTTCCGCTTGAAAACATATCGACTGGTGGCTGTCCTGATATCAAGAGGAAGGGCATTCCAAAGAAGAATGGCCTGAATATGAAAGGAGGAATGAATGAAATCAGAAGTATGAGAAGGACAGTTGAGTAGAAGATTATTAGAAGAACGTAAACACTTAGCGTGAGTAGAACAAAGATATTGAAAATGGGAAATAAGATAAGAAGGGGAAGAGGGAGAGTTGAGAAGGGAGAAAAGAGTAGTTAACGCTCGCAAATTTCTTCTTTGCCGAATGGGCAGCCACTTTTGCACATTTTTGTTTGTTTGTTTGATTGTAATGGATAAACTCAAAAACTACTGGACCAATTTTAAAAACTCTTTCACCATAAGAAAGCTACTTTATCTGCGAGTAACATAGGCTATATTTTATTTTATTTTTGCGCGGACCAAGTCGCGGGCAAAAGCTAGTTTACAATAAAGAATGTTAACGTTACAGGTCTAAAATGATGTACTGAACTCAAGATAAAAGTACTTTACTTACCTACCCCATATAAGGTAATCAAAAAAGTGCAAATAATAATTTGAATTTAGAATCCAATCGTTTCTACAATATTCAAGCAATCAGAAAATTCTAGATTTTACCAAATATCGACTCATGAAAGGTTTTCCTCATAACAACAGATATCTCGATATTTTTTTAGCTTCAAAGCCTTACAGAGCTTTTGGCCTTACGATCTCTTTATTTGCAGAAACAGATTGGAACGTGAGCCTAAAGCTGATTGGTAGCAATCAAACTTGTAGGTACCTGAAATGAATGTACCTCCGATGTCAAACGTGTCTAGACTAAGCTTCTTGAACGTTTGTATTGAAATTTTGTAATCAACGTTACACGAGAACTTGTACAGTCAGTAACAAAACTCGATTGACATTTATGATTTATGTTTTTTTTTTTTATTAACATTCATGTATGATACTTAATCATTAGGTGTACTTAACGCAATGAATATAAAATTAAAATAAAATATTAATAAATCAAGTCCCACGTAATGAGACACAGTTGATTTTTTATTGTTCTGCTGACTTACTGGTAAGTCAGCGGGGGCTGGACCGGTTAAACCCTTAGCTATTGCCTAAAATTCTGAAAGCCAGTACATTATGTGTTTAGTGTCTGTTTAAATCATATATAAAAGTAACTAACATTGTTAATCGACTTTCGTTGTTGACCGTACCTAATCTTAACCGGTGTCAAGGAGGATGATGAAGATTCTTAGACGTATTTCTACCAGTTTTATTATTCTACCACAAGGTCAGATGTCGCTAATCTTAAGAAATAGATCGCTTTTCTAATTTTTCTTTCTTGGAATCTTGATAAGAAATGCAGAAACTAAATGTTGTGGCCCTTTATCCACACTTACTGTACCCCATGGATTGATGGCCTAGCGGTTAAGACGCCCGCCTCTCATGCATGAGGTTGTGGGTTCGAATCCGGGCAAGTACCAATGTGACTATATCAATTCATATGTACTTTCTAAAAAGTTTATCTTAGGCATTACTGACATTATGCCGTGCCTCGGAAAGCACTTAAGCTGTTGGTCCCTGCTGTCATACGTGGATCTTTGACAGACGTTACGAGTCGTTAGAAGCTTGAAAGTCTGACAACCAGTCTTACCTAGGGGTATCGTATTACCCAGCTATTGGGTTGTGGAGGTCAGATAGGCAGTCGCTCCATGTAAAATTCAGCTGCATACGGTTAGACTGGAAGCCGGCCCCAACATAGTTGGGAAAAGGCTAGGCATATGATGACTGTACCCCACGGATTCACTCGCGTTCAGTTACGTCTTTGCTTACTGCTCCGCTCCCGTATGTTGTAGCATGATATGACAGAATATGCCTATATTATTTCTCATGAATTGACTGTCATATACAAAAATATTTCCATTTCAGCGATCATAGAGATTACTGCGTTGAAACAAACAAAAAGCTTCAGAGTTTTTTTAGTATAGACAGTTAGGCTTAGTTGAAAAAAAAAACATTATTTTATGTTGCAACTGGCTATTGAAAGCCAATTTCAGTAATTTAAAACTTTTAGAATCCAGTCGCAATTTCATCTCAGCGATATTTTGACTGATTAAGACTGAGATTAGAATGCAATCGTGCTTAAAAATACGGAAGATTTCTGCGAATGAAGTCGCGTGTTAAAGCTAGCTTTATTATATATTCATAGCAAAAATAGTTTTATTGGTTTGCCACTTTAGATAACAAACAACAACAAAAAACCACATTTAGGTATGCTTTCAGTAGCATACCGATATCGTTACCCGAAATTGCGGGAAATTTTATATATACGAGTATATTCAGTTACGCTATGTATTTTTTAACAAAGGCCTACATACATTGCTATTTATTGCACAAAGAATAAAGTATAAAGTTCTTTAATTAAATAAATGAGTAATAAATTAACTATCTATTAATAATAGTAGGCACTTGTTCAATGCGAAGCGCAAAGGTTAGTGAGAAACCTCTATTTTTAGCCAAGTGAGTACAATTTAAGTCGACTCATAGATCTCTTAAAGCCAATTGCAGCTATAACGGCTTTTATAGGGTTGAAATATTGCAATGGTGCATTACGAAGAAAAAGTAAAAGTCATCGGACTGGCAATTTTGCTGGAGAGCTGAATTTTTTAAAGCTTCTGTTTTTTTTCTATCCATCCAATGCCTTTGTGTTTGGCGACAGTAAAACCTTCCTCTATATATTTTTGTATGTATAAAAATGAATCAATATTTCCCTTGGTCACGGCATCACGCGTGAACGGGTGCAATGTTTCACTTATTATTTTTTTGTTGTGTTTGTTATTGGAAGGAGAAGGCGAAGGCGAAAAAAAAAATGGCGTTACAAAGTTCGCTGGGTAAGCTAGTATTTTTATAAAGTTTAGTGTTTTACAAATCCATCTTCAACTTGTTTTATATGTTCTAGAACAATGTTCTTTTGAAATTTTATGTTTGCATAGGTTCCATTTTTCCATATTCCAGATTTTGTTTTTGTCCATATTAGACTATCCTACTGCTGGATTAAGTGCTTTCAAGTACTCTTTCAAAGCCAAAGTCGAAGCAATTATTCCAGTTAGACGATTTGCTGACTCTTTTGGATTGTTAAGGAGTCGGTCAGTTAGTTTCCACGGACACTCTTTTCAACAACATAAACATATAACAATAAAATAATAGGTAACTATAAAGATGTAAGCCATGGCAGTTAAGAGATGACCAATCCCAAATGAAATTTTTAAATGAACATTTATTTATTATTATTTTTAGACCGATACATTAATATCTTAAAATGAATTGGACCACACCCGACGTTTTACGCGACAAGTTTGTCATATAAATTATAATGAAATGTTTTGACTTTACGCTGATGATATTCTAGCAGTTATTAGTGTTAAATGACACATAAATACGTTTGCGGAGACCATATACGAGAAGAGTCAAAGAGTTTTAACATTTCATTGATGTGCTCCCGGATACAAAGCTATTAGTAGCCGGCAGTATCTCTTACAAATTAGTAGTCTATGACAAACTAAAATTAATTAATGCTCAAGCCGTTTTTTAGGTTGTCTCTTTACTCTAATGATGAAGCAGATGTCAGCGGTGACTGAATATGTGACGCGAGGTTTTTGTTTTTACTCCTATTGGAAATGTGTGGGTCATTGTACTTTTGATGACCTTAAAGATTGATCTAAACTATTTAAATTAATATATTTCCATTTCTATCGCTGAGTTTTCTTCGAATTTTAAATTTAAAGAGAAATTGAAGCATTACCTAAATGATAGACGTCTGGCAAGAAAAGATATATAAATGATTTCTCGCAAGTGAAATCATATTTGCAAGATATAGCACTACACTTTGAATTCACAAATGAATCTAGAAATTCACGCTCAGGTATTTTATACCACGTAAATAATATGCTCAAATACTTTTATAACAACTAAAATTCAAATCATGCACAAAAAATACAGCTCAGTTAAAGAATTGTTTTGAAAAAATTGGATCCACAGCACTGTATTTTCAAATCAAATAGCAATATAACAAAACTTTTGTGATCAAAACAAGTTGGCGATGCAAATAACTGGCGCAGAAACGCTATGGAACCCATTAAACTGTATCCGTACCGATACACTTGGGGCTGCGAACTTTGATTAAATTTTCATAACATGAAGCTTAAGTAATGCGGACTCATTGTAAATTATAGCGTCATACTCAATATTTAATGAACGAGACCCGTGTTAACACGTGTTACGTACCGATCGCACTTTACAGATGTACATTTGTTGTGCAACTGAATAATTTATGTTAAGTCTAATGAGTGTTGTGATTTAGGAACCCTCCTTTGTGAGATTATTAATTTTGTATCCAATGAAGTACCATTGCATCGCGATAATAGTACTACTACTACTGACGCTACCAGCAATTTGTGAAATCACGTCAATGGTCATTTGAGTGACATAAAACATGCGATTCGGAAAGTTATGAAGGAAAAAGACGGTAAGCTCATGCATAAACCAAACTGAAATGTTATGATTAGTCCGACGCAGCTAAAGCAGGACTTTTGCGCGACTTAACAAAATGTCTCGCGTTCCCCCAGGACCAAGACCGGCTATAACTCATCCAACTATCGCCGTCAAGCCGCCGAGAAAGCTATATATCAAGTTTGATAGTCAATTATTGGCACTCGGTTCTGGTAACCGCCGTCTCTGGGTTATCTAAACCATATACCCTCGCTTGGGATAGGCCTTCAATAATATGCTATTCATAAGCCGACTACTACGCAAATAAAGGTCGGAACATACACTTGGGGCGTTTTGATTCATAGTCTAATTTGATAATACCCGTGTGGTGTAAATTTAATACGGCTCCAGTTCAGTTAGTAGACTCAATTAATATTTGGAAGGTTTAGAATTGTAATTTTGTTTAAATAATTTGTGTAAAATGTTTGGGTAATATTTCGCTTTATTATAGAAGGGTTGTAATTTATATTGACACTTCAATTCAGGAGAGATATACACTAGAGAATTAAAGAAGATAATGAACCATTTGTTTGAAATAGTCTACATTTTACAGTTATTGAGCAATTAAACAATATTTACTACATTAAACTGACGAATTTTAACGATCGGTGCTAAATTCAGTACCATACCTATCTAGGATATTTTGCGAACACTTTTATTTTAATGGCGTTGATAAAGCGCTCGCTGGATTTACTATCGGAAGGACGGTGAAGTATCATCTAAATTTAATGTTAGGAAACTCGAAATGAACCCACAAAATGACGGTCTCTCTGTGGAGCTATTTACTGCGCTCCCAAATTTCTCATGGCTTATTACTCTATTCAAATTCTTTACCAAGTTCCAGATTGAATTAACGACACTAAAAAGTGCACAAAATCACGGCATTCTTAGTGAAATTAACAGTACCAGAGATCTATTGTATTACTGAACGCGCCCTAAACATTCTTTGAAACGATACAAATTTAGAACACGACACCCGACCGTTAACAATCCGAGGCAAAGTTTTAACATTTTGACAACAAATTCTACTCGAGAGTATGTTGTAAGCCGGTTGTAAATGCACAAATAGATGTTCCAAAATAGATTTGTTAACGAATAAATACGAATGCTTCCAACTACCAAATATTTTTTCGGGGGCATCGGTGCATGTGATTAAGGGATGGTATATTATCTGATGTTTTTTGTCCTCGATTGTCCTCGTTCTGTGGTCTGTGGTTGACATTTCATCAACAACCAATAATAGATCTTATTACGTTCTCATTAAGATTTATGTTTGTGATGGAATGCCGTCTGTTATAAATGTATTGAGTTACGCAAACCTACCGTTGAATGAAAGCTGATCTTTGCCAGTGACATCTCTAGTGCGTAAAGGATTATCGAATGACAACGTATTTTTTTTCCTACTTGTGTATTTAGATGATATTCAAAGGGACCCGTTGCTTTAACTAGGATGCTATTAAATTGCGCATGCGTCTTTTGTCATACCATATGGCATTTTCCAGCAGATGGCTCCTTTGTTAGGCCTACATATTTAAGTAAGCTACTATCTTTAAGTATTAAGAAATTCAAAGTTATTTCAAATGACATTGGTTGTACTTCAAAGGAATGTGCTCGTATTAGATTTTTTGATGCGATCTTCTTTGTGATTAAGGTTTGATTTCAGTTTTTTTTTGCTTTCATATTATATTCGAAGCTGTTTATGAAGATTTTCTGTTCTCATATAAAACCAAATTTATTTTTTGATTAGACGTGGTAATAAAAATGGGAGAAACGACGTACCAAGAATCGTGGGTAAAGGTGAAGCAACATGTTAGAATTTATTATTAATACAATAATTCTCTTTTTAA
Organism: Hoplodrina ambigua; assembly: GCA_949774945.1. NCBI lineage: Eukaryota > Metazoa > Arthropoda > Insecta > Lepidoptera > Noctuidae > Hoplodrina > Hoplodrina ambigua. The sequence goes on from OX458973.1 coordinate 9,204,580, forward strand.
AGACGGTGATTAAGACTTCGACATTCGACTTCTTTTTCCTAAAATTTACCAATCTGACGACAAAGATAAATTTAATTTAAAAGAGAATATAAATCAAATGAATTTGTAGCCAGATGTAATTATCTACGCTTGACTACTCAATCGTTTTCACCCATTGTTAAAAGGATCTAGAATCTTATTCGGCGACATTTAAAGGGAAATAAATAATTCAGCTCTACACATTTATCTTCTATTAAAGATTTACTTTAATATGATTCTGTCTCTTTCTAATGCTCAATTTTATTTGTGTTTTGTCTTATTCTATTTCATGGTCATATTACATAAACCAGTTCGAATCTTTTCTCGAAATTGTTTAAAAATTGAAGTGTGGACGACTGATTTACTAGAGCTTATTTATTAGTATGAGGTAAGTATTTCAATCTTAATGTAAGTAGGGCAGGATTTATTTTCGAATGATGACTGTTTGAAATATTATTGCTTTCAGACATCGGTGTCAATGTCGCAGTTAACAGAAATACACTAACTTTATTACACTATCACTTACCTACATTCATTTATTCTAAAATTAACCAAAAATCGTTACGTAAATCAGTATTGAAGCCATTCACAGTCCCTCTAAGTGAACTAAACTTATGACAGTTTGAAAATTCCGGTATTCAATTAAAACAAACGCTGGAGCCCGAACTCCCTAACCTACATAACGACATTTAAAATTACATTTCCAACACAAAATCTAACATGAATTTATATAACGAACTGTTTACTTATCCTCCATTTGCGTGGTAGCAGTACCATCCCTTAATACATATAATGTTCGGTCGTATTTATGTCTAATAGTACCACAAACAGATTAAACCTTCGTCCCCCTTAACTTTAGTAAATACTGGTGGTTCAGTAATTTCCATTTCAACATACAAATGTATGGGACTTGAATTTTCAACGCAGATAGTACTGAGTATCCCCTTTTAACGATAAAGTAAGTTAATTACAAAACTAATTCCATTACGGTAGCTGTGTCCGGTGCTGGTCCCGAAATATTGGATTAAATTATTATTATACACACGTTTATTGTTTAGGTTAAAGTTTCGGACGTGTATTGACGCTCTTGTCCGTCGGAAGGGGTTGCCTCTGAAATATTAGTAGTGGGAAAATCTGAAAACGTCATTTAATTTGCATACTGTCCGTATATAAATTTTGTTCTAAATATTTCCGTGGTAGTGTTGTTATTTTGTTCCGTGAGCAAATAGGCATTGGCATATACTAACTAAACTAGGTGTGATTTTAGTTTTGTGTATAGGTAGATATTTTGTGTATAGGACTGGTTTTTTAAACATAACTCGATAGAAAGACAATACGATGTACGACAATATAATTTATTATCAAAAAATACTAAAATTATTAAAAACCTAAAATTTCCACAAAATATTTATAAATCCTCGATCCAATCTAATTATCTTAAACAAGATCTAAAAGTGTTTTCAAACCCATTAAAATGAACACTAGATTTTAAATTATCTCCTTAAGCGATTTAAACTGAATGAGAATCAGAGAAATATCAACAATTGTGACCCTCCACAAAAGGTTAGTCCACATAAACTTGTCATAAAGACTTCTACGTATCATAAATTTGCTCGGCACATTGGCCACAGTAGCAAACAAGTTTTCCCATTACTTCTACAGTGACTAGCGACACCAGATTTCGTTGACGCAAGGAGACAGATATTACGTCTGGAAAAGGGAGTTTTACTTGTACCTACAACCAATAAAGTACCCCTAAATAAGTGACAAATAGAGGAAAGAATAAGTTTCGTATCAGTAACTTAGCTACGTATGTTCTAGTTACAGCAATGTGTGAGCTCAATTTTTGGAAGAAGTAATGCTTGTCTAGTCGTCCTAAAGTTAGATAAAGAACGAACGATAGATTTGGTCATATCTAGAGAAACTTATGAACACACGTATTTGTAGAAGAATAAATTGATATCAAAGAAATACGGATATAATATTGTCTAGATACGGTATTTGAACATATAAAACACAATCCTTATAAATCCAGAACGTCTGGCACTCACTAAACTGACCCATCTACGGCCTTTGATAAGGGTGCGAGCGACAAAAATAACTGATGTTGATTTCGTTTTGATTCGTCCGCAAACAGATAATAGGAGTTTCATGAGTTGACGACTAGATGCCGTTAGTAGTAGCAGGGGAAATATTAGTTGACGTCGTGGGGTGGAAAATATGAGAATTTATCGCCGCGTGTATGTTCTTAATGGGAAGAGAATGGTCTGACGAGTCAAAGGGCGAATTGCTACTCATAGTGTATGATGATGACGACGGGTAATGTATGGAGATTGTGTGGATTATGGATACGTGAAGTTCAGATATGCCTTTACAAGTTAACATTGAGCGTCTTTATATGAATTTTCTATCTATAAGTGTTATCTGATGGAAAGTGTGAAAGAGATTTCTGAAGCCATTTAGAGAATTTATTCGAATGGAATATGAGATGAGATTAGATTATTTACAGCCGGCCTATTCTGTAAAAAATATCTCTTGGTGAATAGTCTAATATTATCTCTTAGGTAAAATACTAGAGATACTGTTGCCACCTGATGCTTGGGATTAATAGCTCACCTCAAACTCACTTCACCATGGTAGATTTCTATAGAAAAGTACTGCTGATAAATGACTTTACCATCGATTGGTTTTCTTTAACTAAAAAGTGCTACACAAGCGATCATACTGCTGTGGCAACCATTTCCACCTTATTTAGTTTAAGTAAGTAAGCTATTCATTGTTTGACATTAATAGAATCATGAAGTAATTTCAATAAGCGTTAATAGTTCACTTACAGTTCCTTTGGCATACTGGTGACCTGCTTTGAAATTGTATACGGTTAACGGTGGGTCAGCTAAATCAGATAAACGGTTTTCTATTATCCCCTTGAGCGAACAATTTGTCACTGTTAATGCATTATTGCTATACTTCGGATCAATAGCAGGTTGATATCGTTAGATGTGTGTTTATGTGGTTAGGGATTATCGGATTATAATACGTCATTACTTCAACATGTGATAGCTTGGTACAGTACGTTGATGATTTAGATGTAAGATATGTTTAGCAAGATTATACAGAACAATTTTAATGTATTGTTCGTCTAACTACCAATTAATCTTTATTATACCAGTAAGTGCTACTAAATTAGAGTTGTTTTTACTGAACAAATGCAGAGCGCAAAGTGTGCTCTAAGTGATATCAACATTTCACGATGCGTTATTGTTTCTCAAATAAACATCACGTCATTTTAGTCTGCGGTTACTTACTAACGCAATAAATATAACAGAATTAATGTCTATCATTAGTCACTTAGCTTCTTTATTATTTACGAAATTATATTATTTCTTTCTTTCTTTCTTGCTACGTTACTTATTAGGACCGATAAATTCGACATCCCCAACTTTCTTATTCTCTTTTTTGTGCTCAACTTGAGAGTCAAATTGAATTAGTTAAGGTAGGAAGTTCTGAAATAATTCCTATCTACTTTTAAGACAAGTTCTTTCGTCGTTTTTTTCTTTTAGTGGACTTTTTGCCTTGCAAACAAGACATTTCTTTATTGAATAACTTCGAGGGGCCAAAAGGTGTAATTTATGTAAAATGCCTTTATAATTTCCAGGTGAGGTAAGAATCATACAGATTAATTCCATTTATCGGCATTGTTATCATTGGGTTTTTTAATGTTGGCAAACACGCTGACGACGGCCTACCTGATGTTGGTCACTGCTGCATATAGATATCTGAAATACCAAAGTCCTAACAGATGCGTTGACATCCCAAAAACGTAGCCTGTAACTACTAGGTTTTGTCTCTTCTTAGATACTTTTGAGTCTGTTTATAGTTTAGCAATGTGCATGTATTGTGTGTAACATGTTTTTTTTGTAATATAGGAATTACTGTAATTTGAATACTGATCATTAGACAGTACTTACTCTAGCATCTGCTTCATTTCATATGATTCTAGTCGAGGAACTAGGTCTTGTTTAAGTAACCTAAACTTAAATTGAGTGAATTATTCTGTGTTAAGTTTACTAGTTGAGTAACTATCCGAACCTATTCATGAATGTACTGAACTTCAGCTGCGAAGTATATGCGGAGCATAGAACTCGTGGTACCATTTAGCCGCACAAAACTTTGCTAGAGTGACTTTCAATTTTCAATATGTTTGCATATTGCCTGAGTTAGTGTTCGAACCTACTTCCATTTCAACATGCCGATGAGTACTTTTGACTTGGCAAGTGTGTGTAATAGTGTTAAAACTTCATCGGTACTTAAAGGTTCTTGATTTCGAATAGAGTCATCGAATACTGAACCAATAGAACTAAAATGAAATACTTTGAACATAAAAGGAAACACAATAAATGAAACAAAAGGAAATAAAATTTTAAAAATGTGTATTTCTTGTTTTCGTTTTTTATATCATAATTGTTTTGCGTATTTACAGTTTATATACAAAATCATAATATTTACAGACTCTTTATTGACAATGCTTGCTCTAAAAAAAAACTATATTAATAAATGCATCTGTACATAGCGATAAGTTTTAAACTTTGGCATTATATAATATTTAAGCGATCCGAATATTATTTATAGTCACTGAAATATTTTTTAACAAATATTAATATTTACATCGGATTTTCCGTAATCTATAAATTACTATCGCAGAAATTAGAATATTATTCCGTAACAACTTAAAATGAAACTAGCGGCCTAATCTATACAAATAAATGCAAGTCGTGTCAGGCTTCGTTAAACTTATGCTATACAATAAATATCATGTGGAACAACCTAAAATTAATTATCACCATTTTATTGGACTAATACGCTTAAGCGTTGCAAGTAAAGTCAGTGTCTGTTTACCTGCGTTGGAGCATACGCTACGCCCAGAGCTGCGCTTGCGGCGGCATGCGGTGGGGGTGCGCGTCGCGCGTGTGCACGCTGGTCGGCAGGGCCAGCCCGTCGCCGAGCAGGGGGGGGAGCTTCCCCGGCGGCGGCGGAGGGGGCGGCGCCGGCGCCCGCCCGGCCCCCACCGGAGACACCGAAGCGTAAATATTCACTGTCGACCGGTGATACTGACACTTCCGCAAGTCCGGCATCGCGAACCTCAACTTTTGCCAAAATTGTCTGTCACCCCACTCTATACAGGTGTTCGCTTTCAAACACAACCTGAGCTCTGGATCGATGTCCCTATTCGGTAGCTCACCTAGCAATATGATTATCAGTCTTCTTCGTCTCTCTTTCAGTACTTCGTGGAGTGCCGTCTTAAATTCGAAACGACACCATTCGTTGTTGATGAAATTTTTTGACAGGACTATTATCGTCCTTTTGGATGACTCAACGGCCTCTATTATTGTATCTGCCACGTATGCCGAGGCGTTAAAGTCCCGGTAATGTAGACAGAGCCGGAAACTTGGGTCGGTGGATTCTAGGCCAGGCGCTAACATTTGAGCAACGAACGCCTCGTCTTTCACGCTATAACTTATGTAGGCGTCGAAGAGACGATCTTTGTCAGCTTCATCGTCGAAAGCTGTACTTTTGTAGCACATTCTGAATCCACAATGGTAGTAAATCCAGACTCGGAGTTCACGTCGCCAATAAAATACCCCGCATATTAATGCTGAGCTAGTAATGAACACGCACAGAGATATTAGCAGCAGAGGCAGATAATCATTAATTACTTGATTCTCGATTATGGATGAGCTCCCTCCCACATGGCTCGTGCATATTGTCGAGTTAAAATCGGCCATCAGTGGACCCACTGTATTTGTTACGTTATCGAATACACACGTGATCTTAAGTGCATCTTCCACTTTTCCTAGGTTATTTTTGAACCAAGTGCGAAATTTATGTATGTACTGACAATCGCACGACCAAAGGTTCCGCGAGAGACTTATCTCTACCAAATATGGATTCATCGTGAACTGCCACACCGCGAAGCCGTAAATGTTATTTCCTTCCAAGCGCAACACTTCTAAATGCCTCAACTCCATGAAGGTTCGATTATCGATATAGTGTATTTTATTGTCTTGTAGATGCAACTCGCGCAAATTCTCCAGAGGCGACAATTCAAAGCCTAGCAACTCTTTTATATTGTTCTTTTCTAAATGCAATATTGTTAAGCGTTTTAGTCCACTAAACGTATTATTATACAGAGCGTCAATGTTAGAATTATTAGCGTACAATATTTTTAAGTTCTTACGTCCAATAAAAGCATGACTCGTTAAACCACCAAAATTATTACCGTCTAAATATAGTTCAGTAGCGTCCATAGGAATGCTATTAGGTATTTCTGAATACCCGGCAGCCGAACAGTCCACAATATTTGCCGACCACGGTTGGTCATGATAACACGTACAGTTCGATGGGCACGTCATTTCACAATCACAAGCGTCAAAATCACAACAATGACACAGCGTAAAACAGTGCGTTTTATACGTACACAAAAACTGAGATGATTCCGCTTCAATGAGCGGAATATAAGTCCTTTCACGATTGTATAATAATTTACAATATATGCTCTCCAAGTCCATGACACGTGGATGTTGTCTAAGATGGTCCAGTTTGTTTATGCGTTGTAGCCACTCCATAGTACAGTCGCACTGAAACGGGTTTCCACCGATATAAAATTCGGGTAGCGGCCGTCCCGGATCGACCGGAGTTAGACGAAGCGCATTGAGATCCATACTAGTTATCTGATTTGCATACAAATCGACTCTCGTTAAATTGGTTTTTCCAACAAAAGTTTGAGCTTCAACTTGTGTAATTTGATTATCATTCAGGAACAGCAACTCTACACTGCTGGGAATTGAGAAAGCCGATATTTTAGTCATTTTGTTGAAACTTGCGTCTAGTGTTTGCAAGCGCAGTTCTTTATCCATGCGGTAGTTGTTCCCCAGTTCCTTGATATTATTACTATGAAGATCCAACCACTGAAGTCCCGAAGGGATAACAGTGTAATCAAACCATTCTATTTGGTTATCTGATACATTTAGCCACAATAAAGATGGGATATTTACAAAAAGGCCTTGAATTTCTGTGAGTTGGTTGGCATCCAACCGTATAGCCTGTAGTGTTGATAATGTTTCGAAAGCATTCATATCGATGTGTTTCAATTTATTGCGTGCGAGATTTAAAATTTGTAGGGACGGTAAATCTGTAAACACATCTTTACTTATGTTTTCTATTTTATTTCCGATAAGACGAAGGCCATATACGTTATGCAAACCGACGAAGCCGGGTTCTTCCAGTGACGTTATCTGATTCTCTCCCAGATCAAGAGTCCTTAGTAATCGCATATTTCTTAGCGCTATGGGCACTTTCTTTAAACGATTCCCATTTAAATTCAAATCCTGCAGGGAGGATGTATTCCTGAATGCTTCTGGATGGAGTTCTTCGAGATGATTATTGTCTATAGATAGGAGAGACAACACATACAGACCATTCAGAGCGTAAGCATCGATATGGGATATCTTGTTGTATGATAAGATCAACGTGTGTAAATTATTCATTGGTGCAAACGTATCTGCAGCTATGCTCTCCAACATATTATGCTGAACGTTAAGTATTTGTAAAGTGTATAAATCTTTGAAAATTTTGGGATCGAGCTTCGTTAATCTGTTGTTAGATAGGTTCAACAGCACCATTCTTATAAGACCGGTGAAAGTATTCTCATTAATCCAAGTACTTGTTAAATGATTATTGGATAAATCCAACGCCAACAGCTGATCTAGGTTGGCGAACAGGCTTGGTGAAAGCACACTTATAGAATTGTTTTGTAAGTATATCTCTTTGATGACCGGTCTGCTATCTTTAAACAGATCTTGCGGAAGAGCGACTATTTTGTTGTTCGAGAGATCAATTATCTGCAGCTGTTTCAATCCAGATAGCGCTTTGTCAGCCACCATTGATATTTCGTTATCGTGAATGTGCAGTTCTTTCAGTCTACGAAGAGCCATAAATCCGTTTTCTGGCATTAACACGAAGTGATTGCTTGAAGCGTCTAGTACCTCAATATCTAATGAGCAGGTTGCATGTGACATAGAAGGTGCCGAGGGAGATGGCCCATCCTGTTCACTAATCAGTGCTTGATGCATTGCTCGCTCTCTGAATCCCAAATCACTCACATCTTGTAGACGATTCGACGACACATTCAAATACACTAAGTTAGTTAATGGGCAAAACAAGTTTTCGGGAAACGACCAGATGTTATTAAAACTGAGATCCAACTTTTCCAACTGTCGAACAGCCGTAAAGCTTTCTGATGCTATCTCTAAACTCATAGCGGCCCACTCTGTGTTTTTCGTTCGAACCGTCAAATTTCTGAGGTCTCTCAAGCCGGATAGTACACCAGGCGGCCATCTTCCAATTTTACAGTTATCTAAAACAAGTTCACGTAATTTCACCAAATGTGCGAAACTCCGATCATCAAGAGAGCTTTTATACATCATTTCCTCATTACACTCTATTCTTAAGGATGTGGTATGTTCTGAAGGAATAACACTGAAGTTAGTTGTATCGAATTCACTGTTGATTGTGCGTAGTTTACATGTGAGAGAAACTTCATGTGCATCATTGGGGCCCCTTAGCCACCACTGGCAGTCATCAGGTGCTTCATACTTGAGTGGCAGAGAGCTCTGATCAGCCACATTCAGACCGATGACGAACCAAAACAAGATTTGGCAAAGACGATTTCTTAAAAAAGTTTTCTGTTGAGCCATCATGGGGGAAAATCAAATATCAAGGAAGAAAGAAAACAAGACACGATAGGCTCAGTGTCATGTTTTTTCCGTCGGCGTTCGCGTATTGCGTCCCCTTGCCGGATGTGTAGTATCCATCAATTTATGAACACTATTTCGGCTTCAATTTAACAAATAGTCCTTGTGGAGATAATGCTCATGATGCGTCAATATCAATTCACAATCCGGTAATTTAGCGTCCTTCAAAACGTAAACAAAATCACATAAACTGTTCACATCAGTTTTAACGAAACTTTCAGAATTCACTGTAGTTATGTTCGAAATGTCTTCTGAATACAATTTAACTGGTTGTATTCGTAAGTCCGTAACTCAATTTTGTATCGCGTAAGTGATAAGCGTGTTTTCACCGTAACGTAAGTCCGATCAGAGCGTCGTGTGGCGCGACCGTGCCCAGACGCTGCTACCAGTCGACTGAATTTTGGTAGAGCCATTGCAGTCGAGTCGAGTATACGCTCGGGAGAGGGGTGCGGAGCGCGACGAGATGAGCCGAGCGGTGGCGAGTGTTCACGACGACTTATTACAATAAATTATTTTTTTCGGAGCTTTAAGCGATCGACTGTACGTCTCCGAAACCGCAAACTTTGAATGAAACCAGGCATCAGCTGCTTTGAGAACTTGAACTGAATTTTATATTTATCATACCTACTGTGATTTGTATCTGGCTCATGACTTTGTAATAATATATGAATCTAGGTATGCAGGATTTTGTTACCAAAAAGTGTCTCATCAATTTATTGTTAAAATCTTTGAAATATTTGCACCGCAACTTTTTGCTCAAAATTCCGATCACTGTGAGAATTTCGGTGCGTTAACGCCGAAACCTTCTAAGTTATGGAATAATTCGCGTGCCTTGACGCGATCGATTTAATACCCTATTAGGTCTTCCCAGAAATTATAAGATACCTGAGGAAGCCTAGTTTTAGGATGTTGTGGTTTACCGTGTGCCAGATTTGATAAATTGAATCTTAGGTCTTCTGACATTTTGTATTATTTTTACCATCGCCGTCGCAAGGCAACGGAAGTCTTAATGTTAACCCTCCAAAGTTTTGCTTCTTTTTGTCAACCTACGACAAAAACCACTTTTGATAATTTAATAGGATTTCAAAGATGCACCTAACTTTTTATATTCCATTTAAATAAAAAAAAAAACATTTCTTAAAGAAATTGAAATTAACTTACCGCAATAAGAATAGAAACTAAAAATCTAACAAAAGACATCAAAAACGTTTTCAAAGTACACGTAATCGGGATTAAAATCAACCCTTTTATAAAATGCTAAAATTAAAAAGCAATGGCATAAAGGTATTAAAAGCTTAAGGTAACAAAATTCTCTAACAAAAGAGGTTTTCTGTTAACGCTTGGCAGACCACACTGGCTGTCAGACGACGGAAGATATCATTTTAATCCTTTTAGTTAAGTTGACTATGAAAAGACAGATGCCTTGCCGGCATCCGTGTTTTTCTTTTGTCACTTAGCTGACTCTTAATGGTTGACGTGAGATAAATTAATAGTTTGTGATTAATTTTGATAGCGGAGGGCGGGCTTATTCTCTTTGAGATAAAATTTCGGTGATATGGGAATATTGGTGTTGACGATGTTGTGTTTTGGTGCCGTATGGTATTTCTTAAGTTTCAAGGAATTTTACAGATTTTATCGATGTTGCGTACCTACTTATAACTTTAAATCTGTAGAGCTGAATTGGCTTGGCATTAGAGTTATAGAATTAAATGAGTTGCAAAAAATATGAGTCACCATTTGCATAATATGGGGTTAGAGATAAACTAAGCAACAGTCTGACGCATGGTTCCCGATTTTTAAGCGACCCCGTCTCTTCAGCTTAGACCTAAGGGGGTGATATCATGTGGAGATACTGATAACATCATATTGCGGTTAGGGTTGATATTAGAAGGGCTGTCAAACCCGATGCGTTCTTTGTTAGAAGTTAAAGGTTCCCACTCTCGGTTTTACTATGATATAGATTTGAATATAAACGCTCTTTTCAATTAAACAAAATCGCATTCTGAAATAATGTAACTAGCTATACGTTTTCTTAGTTACATGGATTTTTTTTTCCTGGTGCTCTTTGAGGCTTTGGAGCAGTCCGGGGGACAGACTGCTCACGGATGGAGTTCTAGATGTATCCCCATTGTGAATTACTCCAATGATGCATCAAATTTATAAATTGAAAGAGCTCTTTCTATGTAATTGAGTACATATTATGGATTTCCATCTATTCCATTCATGGTGGAGGGTAGGTATTCGAAATTAGCGATGAAACTAGCGTGAGTTATTCGTTGATAGACAGAGCCACTAAAATAAATATCATTTCATGAACTTACTTCTTTGACAAAAAGTTATTACGGTCTCTTCCATTAGAACTAGTCTAGTCGACCTTACAAGTACTTACTGTTTACATTTTTCTTTTTTTTTTATTATTCAAGACTTTGTATGGGACTTACAAAGAATACATTAAAAGTGCCCATCAAAGACTTTTTACATAATCTTCTGTACCAAAAGACTTTTATCAACAAATGTTTTTCAAGTCCTATTTTGAATATTAAATCACATTTCAGCCGTTTAAAAGAGCTTAACGTAATAATTTACGATTACTTTTAAAACAATAGCTCTGTAAACGAATACTTTACGATGCCTGCGTATTCATAAAACTGTACGTGTATGTTTGTTCATCGCTGTCACAACAGGAATATCATTCATCACGATCTGAGACAAAAGCTCATACGTACCGATGACGTAATTACCGCGTGTATCTAAAAAAACACATGTTAACGTTTCGTTATTTCAAAAAACATCTATCAAGGAGACGCCGAAGCGTGTTAAAGTTATTACTCCGAAGTGTTTCACATCACAATCTGTCAGCTGAAGGAATGAATAATGATGAATCGTTTTCGCTTATATTCGCCGTAGGGGTATCTCCTTACCCACGCTAGGTATTTATGTTTTTTGATGAATGCGCACGTCGGTGTTACGATGAAAATTGTTTGTGCCGATCAATTTTACGATCGGCCGAACGGTCGAGTATCTATTTTTCTTATAAATAGACATCCGATTTTTTGTTTACCTGTATCTTATCCTTATCCTATGGTCGAGAACTGTTGTTTAGGTGGAGAGACTATTGGTTTTATTGTGAGGTCATTGATGTTTCTTTTATATTCAACCAGTTGATTTTATTTTGTATTGTTAAAGTATTATTATTTGATCAATGCTCGTATTGCTTGTGCCTTCTCTGTATTAGATGAGATGCCCTGTAGTGGGGCAATAATAGGCTGGTATTTTTATTTTACTTTGATGAATTTGCTTTAAAAATGCTGAGATTAGTATGATAACACTCTGTAGTTGACACAGCTCAGCCCCGGGGGATAATATGCCTTAATTAAAAATAAATTATTTTTCATACGTATTAAAAATGTTTAAAAACAAATTAAATCATTTCAACAACATGCGATGATGATAATTTTCTGTGCTTAAAACTTCAGCGAGCTTAATTAAAATTACTCATTGAAAACTTCTAAAACCTTCAACGTACTTGCCTAATTCTTACGTAACAAGTTCCACCAAAGTATAATTTCCATAAAGACATGTTATAGCAGCTCCAACTGAAAATAAAATACGAGATCAAAAGCAGAGTTTGAAAACATAAAGATACATTTCTGTGTTTCAAGATTGTGTACGATTTGTTGGAAACTTTATATAATTTAAACGCTTTATATTATAAATCCGATAACATTTGAAACATAAATTTTGTTATCAGAAGAGTCTGTAAGGATAAGATAAAGGGACGAGTTACATTGGCTGTTGGTACCTACATAGAATACTCAAGGCAAGATAATCTGTCGGCTTTAAACTGGAACCTTTGTTGCTAAATAATAAGAGACATAAGCGTAACACGATATAAAATATTTAATAATAAAGTAGGTACTTTATAAGAAGAAAAATATGTTATTGCTTTTTATTTTTTCAGTTTTCAAGATAAAATAAATAGTAGACTAGAATGAAAAGTTTATAGAAGCAGCGCTTTCTATCAAAGCTTTAGAGAAATTTCCATATTTTCATAAGATTATAAAATAAATTGTGTGTTCTGAATCAAGTCCTGATTAACATAAGACTTTTTGAACAAACTGGACATTTACAAAAAAATACGTTTTCTGATTTTGACGAAATAATCTAAACAATTGACGACAAATAATCTAAACAATTTCAAATTTTCTTAGGTCAAAGAATCAGCATTGCCATACAACGTGGCAATGCTGTCAGCCTTTTGGGCACTTGCCCCATTGACAGCGACGCGGACGAATTTTTTGATGCCCTATGAGGTTTTTTCCTCTCTGCCCTTTTTTTTTTTTAAATTGTACATATTTTACATTTAAATTAAGGTTTTATGTATAGGTTAATAATTGTATAATACAGATTGAAATGAAAATAAATAATTTCAAATAAATCACTTCATATTTTTCCATATCTTTAGAACCACACATTTCCTCCCCAAAATACCCCTGACATTATCACGATCCCTTATCGAGAACTATCTAAGAACCGAATCTCAAGTGCCTTGTTAGAGCACTCGAAACATTTCAAGAGCGTGTTTCGTCACACCGCGAAAAAAAATATAGCAAATAAAAATCTCCAGGAAATGTTTATTTACCGTGAATACGTAGAGACGTAAAACAAAATGTGTAAAATATTCACCCCGTGTGTTTTGCACCCAGATAGCGGTACAAATACGATAACGCGCGTATCCTTGTTAGCATAGAAATTGCGTTTGAGCTACGTGCTCGTGTATTTATGAGTATTTACGCTATTATAGTTAATGTAATTTCGTCTTGGATTTTTTTAGGAGATGAATATTAATGTACCCTTATATTTTAATCATTAGGTTGTTCTAGTTATTACTGTAGAAGTTTCTTGACAGATGGAGCCTGGAGCCTTAATTGATATGTCATAAAAATATGTATATCATTTATTCTTATATTATGTAGTCTTGACAATAAGAAAACTTAAAATAAATGTAGGCTAAAACTATAGATCTATTTCCATCTTTATGAGAGACTAGTGCTTGAAGTAAGTTTTGATACTAAAACCTGTGTTAAAAACAGGTCATCATGATTCAAAACCTGGTATTTTATTTTTTGTAAAAATTACCAAATCATATTTATCGGTCAATAGTAGTTAGCTATAAGTATTCTCAAAATACTTGTGCATGTCTACAGTATCGTTAATTCACAAATATTTGTAAAGTGTCTATCGCTGAATAGACCATAGGGTTTACTGCCATATATCACACTGTAGCAGCAATAGGTTAAAAAATGTATGACATCCGCTTATTTCACGGAGCTTAATAAAACTAGGAAACAATTTTTCATAAATTCTACGGACTTAAAAAACTTGATGAGGCGAAAGGAGTATGTAAGGATCGTAGCAGGTGGCGTTCTATAGTTTCTGCCTACCCCCATGGGAAAAAGGCGTGAGTTTATGTATGTATGTATGTATGTTAAAAAACTTAATCCCGATTTGTTTCGGAACGAAATATTCTCAACAGTAGCTAAAATGTCCCTTAAATCTAAACATACAAAGAAAAACTTGTGCAGTGTTAAAAAGTGACAAAGTAAACTTCCTAAAGGAAGCGTGGTAGGTGCAAAATATTTCCGTCTTAACATTTTTTTATTTGACCTCAGTGTTGACAGTCACGGCTACCAACAATATACATCGGCTATAATACACAATGACCCAAACCCGGGAAGGGTAAACACGACCATTGAATAAGAAATGCCGTATATCATCAAACTGGCACCGTACGAAATCAAAATATATGAAACTTGACAAAGCGCGTGAATCACTATATTAATATCCTTGAAATCTAATCAAAGCAATTAACAACGCTTCTTTCTTACCGCGGGCTATTTAATGTCTCCTTCTTTCTGGTATAATTTTGCATGCTCTGTCCTTTTCTTGGGAATAGTTCGTCGTGTTTATAAGGCAGATATGTGACAGGGGATGCCTCGCAATATTTCACGTGCCGGGATCTAAAACGCACCCACGCTCAGGTAGCAAACATTATCACTATAAGCGTTGTTCGTAACTAAAAAAAGAAACCCCTATTTCGAAAAAGGGAGAGTAGAGTCGAAGCCTTTAAAATTTTTGAAATGTTTTGTTTTGTATTAAATTTTTTCAAGATATTGTATTTAGTATTTTATTAAACTAAGGTTTGATTTTTCAAAGTAAAATACTTCTATCTGACAAACAAAATAAATAAGATAGTATGGTATAATTATTTTCTAAACAAAAGATGTTAAACCCTATCGAAAATCGATACTAAGAAGAATTATCAATTTAGCGTAAGAATTTTTCCCTTGTATTAAGTTCTTATATAATAATTGAAACTATAGGTAGGTACCTATAAATATAACAAAAAATACAATATAAGATAACTTATAAATTTTGATACAAAGAATAAATAATTTTCTAGTTAAAAAAAATATTTCTTGATTTAGAACTTCAATTAGGAAAATATAAA
The DNA here is from genome assembly GCA_949774945.1 of Hoplodrina ambigua. Taxonomy (NCBI): domain Eukaryota; kingdom Metazoa; phylum Arthropoda; class Insecta; order Lepidoptera; family Noctuidae; genus Hoplodrina; species Hoplodrina ambigua. The sequence goes on from OX458973.1 coordinate 9,219,919, forward strand.
TAAAACATAAGCCCAAAAATTCTAAATCAACTAACCGTATCCATGCATTTTATATTCCCAATTCCCGACGAAACTATGAGAGAGAATAAAAAATAAACTTCGAACTGCGAATAAAAAATGACTAACAAAAATATTAATCTCAAAAAAAGATAAAGAGCTCTGTGTTCGGACGATCTTTTCTGCGATACGCCATCTTTTGTGCCAATTATGAGGCAGTTTTTGATCTTTTTTGTTCTCTTTTTAAAATTGTCAACGGTGGGTGGGAATTTGTGGACAAGTCTAGTTACAAGGTGTCTTTTATGCCAATGGCTATCATAGTTCTTTATTATTCTTTTAAATAATCCAAACAAAGGCGCATGTTTTTAAATCAGATTATCCCTTAAGATACAAATAATGCAATTAAATATAATCGTTTAAGCTGTTTGAAAAATTAGGATTAACTTTAGATTTTTACTTTACAATTAAAATAAAGGGATTTAAAATAGTTTAAGAATCGAGTTGATTGTTTTTTAAGTTAAACTTATTGTCTCTTAGAACAGCTATAGTTAACCAAAAAAATATAAAATGATGAAATAATATTGTAATAAAAATGTCGATTGCAGAATGAATGGCTCGAAACTTTGAAAGTATTAAAAAAAATCTATTAAATGTTAGAGATGACTTTCAAATGGTCTAGTGAACTAAAAATATTGCTCATTCAGATGAATTTGAGAAATGAAACCGTTGTTGCATCACTAAGTGCTATTAGTTCTTGACCTTAGGATAAAATTAATTGGATCAACACCGTTTTTTCAATTCTGCAAAAAATCTGAGATGACAATCTAAATGTAAAATAACGTACAGACAGTGTCAGTGACAGTTGATGACACTGTCTGTACGTTATTTTAAATGTGGCAATCAGTTGATTGCCACATTTTCTAATGTATTTTAATGCATGGCAGATAACCAATTAATGCAGGTAGTAAATATCATAGTGTACTGCCCAGTACTTCGCAATTTTAGACGTATATTCTTTGTAGAATGTTCTAGACCAAATCTTCAGTTTTATGTAAATCTTTAGAGCGCTGACATTCAGAAAATTTGTGTCGACACGTGTTCAGAATAATTTTAAAGTACTACGCTTATATAGTAAAGCAGATGTTACAGCTATAAATTTTATTCTAAGTGTCATACAAAAGCAGATAAATAAATTGTTAATTAGAGACGATTTTCAAAACAACTTACTGTAACAAAATCAGTATCGTAAATACGGGCTACTTTAGCCCTGTAACTTGAAAGCTTTACTAACTTTGTCTCAAAAAAGTTAAAGGATTTCCTTATCTCTCTTGAAAAAAAATACATAACATCACGCCTGTAATCCCCGAAGGGTTAGGCGGAGGTGCAGGATGTGATGGCGAGGTGTATGCTCGACCTTGATATTAAAAAAGACTTTTTAATGTCTAAGAGCTTTTTGAATCATTGTATAACAGTGTTAAAAAATATAAAAATACTAATAAAAAATTAAAATAATAATCATTTTTTTAAATGAATATATTACTATTACTATTTTATGACATAATCTAATTCAACGTATGGCACGATAGACTTACATAAATCAATGTATACGTCATCTATTAACACTATGAATATGTAAAAAAAATATAAGACCAAATCATTGATATCATAAAATGCAAAGTTGGTAACGATGACTGACATAATTAATGTGAACACCATTTAAATGTAAATTTTATTTTATAAATGTTCTTTTTCGCAGATTGATACAAAAATGAATAAACGTCACATAAATTTGCACTATTTTATTTATTTTTGCATCAAGTTTAAAAATCTGATCGTATTTTTAGGTAGGTGTGTATTTTATCATTTATTTAATTTATTCGAAGAATGTAAATCTAAAGCCTTGTTTACTTAAAGATCGAGTTTTTGTTTGCAATATATTTTAAACTGGCCTCCACCAAAAGTACCAATTTGTCTTTTTCTTTGTAAGATTATCTTGGAAGTTACTGACATCGGCGAAGGAAAATATCGCAAAGAAATCTAGTCTTATAAATGAATACAAGTCTAATCGCCAATTTGTCTTAAGCAAGGGTGGTGATATGCTAATTTCTTCTCTGTATGAGAAGAGGCCTTTGCCCTGTAGAGAAACAATAATAATCTGGTATTATATTTATTATTATTCACCAAGACCATCATTGTTTTAGAATTAATCCATTAATAAAATCCTTCATTAAAATCATTAGCCAAAATTAAAAGCTTTCTAACATATTGTTCCATCATAAGAGTTCAGAAACTTTTCAGTCTAGATCGAATAATTAAAAGTTCTCGAGTGGTGACACATTGCAAATGACTCTAAGGACTTATAAATCTCAATTAATTTATGAATAAAAAAGCGTCCACTTTTGAAAAACACCTACCTTGACATTTCACTTGAAGCCACTCCATTTTACACGTGTCCTCAGTCATGAAGGATTATTCTTATGCTTAGATATTTTCAGTACGGACAGTAATAAAAGTCAATTAATGCTGTTAATTTTACTATATGAATTAATGATACGATACGACATAACATAGTGCATATTTTCATCTCAGCTTTTAAAGTATTAGCAAAGATTTTTTATTTAGCATGGAGCAGTTTTTTTTTGTAGCAGCCTCAATGTTTTGGTTTTGCCTGGTTGATAGCAATAGCCTTGCCCCCTATGGGAGTAAAGCATAACTGGCGAAATGTGAGTGTGCCAATGGGTACACTTCTGCCTAACCCTTCGGGGGTTAAAGTCGTGGCGTTATGTTATGTTGATTTTATATTTATTTTAGATCCATTTCCTTGGATATTTTGCTCAAAAATAAAATTCGGATTAAAAATCTGAAAGGTTAATTTAATTTTATTGCTGACCTAAGTGTCAAAAATGTGGGATAAGGAGATTCGGATTTACCCTTCGAAATTTGATAAATGTCTTGATTGGAAACATGAGGCTCCTCTCTTTAAGGGTGGAAGGGAGATTATAACGAAAACTTTTACCATTGTGAATCCATGTTCCATACATTTTGATGGCGGTGTTGCACTTTTGTATACAAAAGCGGTTTGTTTTTTGAATAACCAACGAAAAATTTGGTATCTGGAAACTTTCACAATGGATTCTATACATGATTCTAGACCCTTAGAGTCATGTAAATACTGAATCTATTCTACCACGTTATACCCACAAGCGCTTGCCTGCGACTACGTCCGCGTAAAAATTTCGGTTATCGAGGACGCAGACGAAGTCGGAAGTCGAATAAAAAGTGGCCTATGTCATTTATTTTTATTTTAAACTTATCCCGTACAAAATTTTACCAAAATCGTTTCTATAGTTTAGTAGTTAAAGCGTAACAGACAGACCAACAGACAGAGTTAATTTTGTATTTATAGTATGGAAGTAAAAGCGAATCATTCACTCACCGACTAAACACGAAATCTCGAAAACGACTGACCTATTACTTCTCTAAACTAACTCTGTGAAAAATAACTTAAAACGTTTCCTCAGGAACTGGCAAAAGGAGGCACAACGCTGAAGGAAGTGGAAGGAATGGGGGGAGGCTGAAATTAAACGGGTAAGTACATCTTTTTATAATTGAATACAGGTATAATTATTATAACTAGTTTTATTACTTTTTATCACAATTTTAATATCTAACTTTAAGCCCTAACTATGAGAATAATACCAACTACTACCTGTACATTGTTTATTCAAGTTTTTCCAACAAAAATACTGGCAAACTTTTACCGAAACAAGCGGAGCATAACAAAGTATTTTAAAAACGAAACAACAAAGTTAGGTATACTCTTTATTACACGTAGATACAGACTAGTTACATAACATTTTTATTGAATTTGAGACAAAGGCATTTTTCAATTGCAGTTCCCTTTGCTTTTGTCTATCTTGCGTGCGACGGTGGCTATGGAATTTCATTTAGTGCACGGTTGCCCTAACCTCATGCGGCTTCGGAGGTCCTACTATGTGAATATAAAGATAGGAACTCGGTTATTGGATTTTAGTTTTCATTGCGGCTTTTTGACCGCCGTTCCTTAGTTTTACCATGAAGGTTGTGTAGCTAGCGCAATGTATAGCGAATTGTGCGGTCAAGTCCAACTTTCGTCGTTCCGTAGTAGATCTATTTACCCGGCGCCGTCCGGTCCGTAAAGCGCCGTGCAGGCAAATTATACCACACTCAGCGGGACACAAGACTCGCTTAGCGCGATGTATAGCTCACTAGCATAACGATTTATCGGAATCTGTCGAATAATTACTTTTTATTTTTCTCCTCGTACTTATATCCTTAAACATTGTTAGGCAGGTGCAACTAACTATTTTTACCAAAAAGTTTAGAGGAAATCAATTAATTCTTAAATAGTTTCGACGTTCGATTTATTTTGACACAATTTTGTCTGGTCGTAATGGTTGTTTCCAAACTTAAATATTCAAAGTATTTTACGACAGTTTTATTCAAAAATGTGACCTGCTACAAGATTACGCCGACAGACATAAAAACTATAATATTAAATCTAATTAACAAAATAACTGACTAGGCTTTAGGTGGCGACCCCATGTGTTATAAAACATGTAAGTAAGTACCTACCTTTCCAATTAATAATCTTATCGGTATCTTTAATGACTAATTTTATAACTTTTGACTATCAAAGCAATGAAAACACGATAGAGTTTTAATTAATAGGTGCCTTAAAGCTTACAGTGACAAACATTTGAGAATTTCGAATCGGAAAGTGACCAAAATTTTCCATTTAAATGTTCTTCGGTAAAGTTAGGACAAATCAAATAAAACTCCGATCTGAAGACTGAAAAGAGATTTCGACAACCGTTAACACAAAGTTATTTAACGTTACTTTTGTTACAAATAAACTCGTTAAAATTACAAAGGTAAAGTAAACAGGTAAAGTACCGAACCAATCTTCCGAAACAAAGATAATCTCAGTTAAGATAAAGGACAATACTGAGGGCCAACAAAGATTAAATTAGCATTACAAGATTACAAAGACATTTCAATGGCTGAAGAGCTTAAATAAAAACGATTTTTATGTATGTACCTAATGAATTCACGCGAATAAAGATTACTTAAAAAGATCTACGGTTTTTCTAAGAAAGACAAGTGACAGTGTTCGATGAAAAGAAAGTGAGATAAATGTACTACTATTATAAATGCCAACGTTTGTTGTAAGGATGGATGTATGGATGGATGTTTGTTACTCTTTAACACTTAAATGACTGAACGGAATAAGCTGAAATTTGGTCCACATGTAGATATTTTCATCCTGTTTTTATGTTCCCGTGGGATAATTATTTAAAACCTTTGTTTAATTCTAAAGTTTACGCAAACGAAATCATGGGCATAAGCAAGTGAAGATATCTATAGTAAAGATTTTAATAAATAATTAGGTTCAAGAACATCTGATTTATAAAATCGAAATTAATTAATTTAATAATTCTTTAACCATTAATAATCAAAGTCTTCTCAAAAGAAGTTTAGCCGAACGTCAATCTAATATGAATTTCTAATACCTTTATCAATATCAAAATTTTACTGCATCGCGAACTTTCTAGACATGTAAAAACTTTAAGCTTATTGGATATTAATTTAGAAGCCTCGCCATCGAATTAGTGCATAATTAAAAAACTTAAGGCTTTGACTTATATCTTGGAAATTGCAGTAACCAAACACGAGTTCCAAAATCGCTGTTTAATTAATTTTAATGAAGACGAAAATTAATGAGAAAATGTTTTGATTCTTAGATAAACGACTAGGTTTCATTAACATACATACCTAAGAAAACTTTTCGAATCAAAAAGAAAAAATTTAATAGATTTAGCTATAATTCTTAAAAGTAAATTATTGTACAGATTTCAAATTATGAACAATCTTTGCGTTCAGAGCTAATGTAGATTTCTACTACATTTTGGTCGTTATTGTCAGTATATAATACATTATCCGCATGTATTAGTTAATATACAATTTGACTTTGACTTTTGGTCAGTCAAATTCAATTAAATTTATCACTTTTGTAAGCACTTTACAAAAGATAGTTTTGTATGATGAAGATTTAAAAAGAACGGGTCAGAATTCATACTTACTCATTAAAATTAATATTTGGTTTACCAAATAAAACTTTGAATAAAATCATACCGAGTCCGTTACAAATTAAGAAATTATAGCTAAATTATGTTTGCATATTAATGTTCAATATTTACAAATTTTGAAACCCTAGACGACCACTCCTAACGTTTCAACAAACAACTGTGTGAACCAGGTAATATCAGAATATCGAATTTATGTTAAAAAAACGTTACAAATTAATTAAGTTTAATTAACAACCAGTTTTATTTTGTCCAGAATCTGATCTTCTTTTTTAGAGTTGATGGTTCTACTCGATCTAGAATCTGTCAATGTCTACTGTAAACAGTCATGATGATCCATATTAACAATAAGGGTGAAACTACAAACTAGACGCCACTGAAGCGTGGCCGACCGTAACTGTTATCATCTCGTCGACGCAACCATCAGTTATATGAGGGATCTTCACAATAGGGTAACTTAATCAAAATAACATATTAACATCTAACTTAATAGCTATTATGTTCCGAACTAAATATCAACGGTACATAGCAGTTTGCATAATCGTACCCTCAGCATTTAACAGGTCTTCTAATGGTTACAAGTTGGGGATCAGTTCAGAAAGTTGTGGGGTAGCGGTTGCGATGAAGCGTACTGGTCCGACTCGTATACACAACTCGCAGTGACCGCACACACCGCTTGTTCTAAAATATATTCGCTCAACTACCGTCTAGCAGTTTCTAATTTCAGAAGTCTGTTAGTTAGAGAATGAATTTATTATGTTTGATAACTGAGTGCCCGCTTAGTGATATTATGAAAGGTGGTGGCAGTTATACACTTAATTGCTTAGATATATTTGATTCGTGAATAGGTGCTCTGTTTTTGGTGAGAACTAATTTCCACTCTAATATTATAAATTTAATGCTAAAGTGACTCTATGTGTCTGTCTGTACGTTTGTTACAACATCACGGAAAATTTTCCCAAATGGTAGATAGGAATCTAGTTAAAAATATAGGCTACATTTTAGACTGCGGCTTTATCTACGTCCACAATGATCTACATTTACGCGGGCGAAGGCACGGGGAAATAAAAGTGCTTACAAAAACCAAACACCTATAGCTTTACCTTAACACATAAAAGTTTAACCCACTTATCTCTAACTAAATAAAACCGCTTGTATAAAAACCGTCTACGTGACACAATTACAGCAGAATTCGATTACCGAAAAAATTAGCACTAATCTTATTACTGATACGTGCTTTTTTTTCTTCGACAATCTTTCTTGCGCTAGCGCCGGCGATGACATTAGATCGCTACGCTTTAGTTACTTCTTGCTTTGAACTTTTTGCTTCGAACTAGCGGTATTAGTTTAACAGTCGTCAGCGACATTGATGATGGAATGTTACGAAAGAATTCGAATACAAATAGTGAGTAGATATTGTCAGTACAATGCCTAACAGTTCGATTCGATTCGGACCTGTTGTACAATCGACGACGGGAACTCGATGCTAGTCATCGTTTCGGTCAGTTTGGTACATTTTTTTAGTCGAAGATTACAAATCTCTGCGTGATGTGTGATTAAATGCTCTGATTTTATTTTCTATCAAAATAAAAAAATGAACAGATTTGTTTTCGCAATTTTTGCCTTGTCAACAGTTTTATCCTTTCTGTAAGATACTTTATTCAAGATATATAATTTGGTTATGTATTGCTATATTTACATATTTCTTTACTAAATAAGCGGTTAAATAGAGCAACTACTGTTTTCCACGTATTGCTAAATAGATATTTGCTATCATAAAAAGTTCTTTCATTTAATAATGTACATTTTTAAATTCATATCAGATTTCTCGACAAAATTATTGCTTTGTGAATATAACATGCTTCGCGGAAAAGAGATAGACTTTTAATATTTATCTGAGTTGGTAGAATTATTCTCCAGTATCCTTTTTTTGTCAGTTAAGACATACCTTACTACCAGTTCGTTTCTGAATTATATAATATTAAATTTTCTGCGTATTCATGCTAGCATTTTTAATGAAAAGGGAAATTAGTTTTGATAATTTTTCATTTATTTTATAGAAAGGAATTTTCTAATTAAACCTAAGTATTTAAAAAAGTTTCTGCGTTAGTTGGAGATTATTCGTCATTCTGTCCACGAATTTATAAACAATACGAATTATAATTAGAAACTCTTTGATACCGACATACCTACGCAAAATAACAAAATGAATCAGCATGGCTAATTAAAAAAAAAGTCGGGCTTTGTAGGTGCGGGCAAAACGGGGAGAAAGGGTCACCGCTGCATTCGTTACCGAATGCCCTACCTCCCCTTTTAACCCTTGCCACCCTTCACTACACCCAAACATTATCTAAAATTACAGTAGCCATAATGAAGTAGATAAAGATCAAATTAGAATGCTGTAATTTCTCTAATTTGCGGACAATGATACGATCAAAATATTGTTGTTCGGAATTAAATTCAGTTATAGCACTACATTCTTTTGAGCGTGATCTCGTAACTGGCCGTGGTCAATAACAGATATTATCTTTGAGACACGTGCAAGGCTATAAATACTGTGAAAGAAAAAAAGTTGATACTTTTACTATCATATAAATCGATACCTACCTACCTATTTGCTGATTCATAGGTCTAAGTGGTTGCTAGTGCGACTAAAGAGGCTGAATTTCGTGTTCGATCACCATTTAAGGTAAGGCTTTTTAAAAGTTTCTTTTTTGCCAATTATCAGAATTAACTACTTAAAATTAAGGGAATGAAGATATAAATTCTGATAATTTTATTTAAGCTTCAAATTTATTTTCAGTTCTGATTTATTCTTAAACTTGTGTCTAGTCCAGACTTCATCCGCCAAACTCAAGCATACCATAAAACATACCTTGCTTCACTCGAAAATAACGTAACTTTTATTATTTTTTTTTTTGCAATCGGAACAGTATACAATACATCCAGAATTTACCTCTTGCAAGCTAAACAAAAAGTAATCAAACAAACTTTACCTCTTTATAATTTTAGTACATGTTATTGAAGCTACATAAGTTAGAAATACAGCCAAAATATTCTTCCGAAACTTTTAATTGGTCCCAATTTCTTTATCGAATAAAACAATAATTTCTATAAAACCTTTGTTTATCACGAACATATTTCTATCAATCAGATATTGATGGTATTCTTACCGGAGTCAACAAAAAATATAATACTGTAAGGAACTCGGTACATAGAAGTCTTAATTAACAACGAAGCGGACAAGTTATCTGGCTACCGATGAAAATATTTCATCAATCATAGAACGGTTGATTGATAATGCAACGTGAATTACTGATAGATGGTGCTGCCAACCGCGGGAATGCTCATCTCAATTTATTTACATGTGTTTGTATCACTTGTTGATGTTGCCAACGGTAAAAGATAGTTTTGAAGGCATGGAGTTAGGTTGGTCCTGGATGCGACTATTTTTCTTAGAGCTAATTTTTTTATCGTCAGATAACACTTAACGGAGGGATAAATATGGCAGTTTGACAGCTTTTGTATAGAAAATATCTCAATCTGTCATATTATTATTTATTCTTTATATTTGAAAAGTTACCTGACTATTGAAAAATCAGCCCTTAGAATTTTTTTTTCTTTTCTATTATTTGTCATACTTTGCGTTATCTTACCCAATATTTCAAAGAAAATGTATAAAAAGTCCGAATACTTATTCATGAAAAAAGAAACATGATATACGTAAGCATAAATCTGAGTGGTTAACGAGTTGAAATCGCACTAATAGGCAGACAGACAAAGAGACAGTGCGTTTTATAATAATGCTAAGATTTATGTTTTTATTTCGCCGACGCTCTCAATCATCCAATTGCCTTGATGGACCTACTTTGATTAATTTTTACACGCAACGATATTCTTGAGTCACTCATGTGAACGCTAATATTATACAGTGACGACGCTGCTCCGTAATTATAAAATCGAGAAACCTTTTTAATTGTATGTTTGAGCCATTTAGGGTTGAAACTCTAGGGCCAAGTTGGCCCGTTATTCAGGATGTTATTCAGGACATCGCCAAGCTCTTCACGTATCTAGAGGGATGTCCTTTTCTTGGGCTGCAGAATCCGCCTTTTGGGCACTTGCCCCATTGACAGCGATACGGTCGAGTTTTTTTATGCTCATGTCTATAAGCTTCTTCCTTCCTTTTTTATCAATCAACATAAATATTTTCTGTCCATCGCTATTTTCGTTTCGCCAATTAAAAATGCCTCATCCATCACAACGTACGGCCGAGTCCAACCGATCACAGATACGAAAGCTAACGAACCGTCGGATGTGATTGAAAATCATCGCAAAGGAATGATGTCCTAGTCGGAAGCCATTATAAATCATTGCTAGACGGTAGCCCATACATCAATAAGGTCGATTATTCGATATTATAAGATAACTTCAAACAAAACACGGTCAGCGCTTGTTTTAAATGGAAACCAGTTCTATGTGTAATTAAAATAAAGTTTCTATTAAATATTTTCTATTAGTGAACCGTTTTCGACGTGGAATGAAAGTTGTGAAGGTATTTTGATTGGCAGTATGACCTTTGATGGGTTTATGGACCTGATACCTGTGTGGACCTGCAAGATATTTGTATGAGATGCCGTTTGTTGATAAGGTGTTAATTTTAACATGTTTTAAATAAATGTAAATCATGCTATATTCGGTTTTAAACGCAAATTAAAATGTCTTATGGAATGTCTAACATTATCAAAGTCAACAATCGTCTAAGAAGCCAATTATCTTACTACAATTATAAATGCGAATGTTTGGATGGATGGATGTTTGTTCCTCAATCACCACAGAACCGCTGAACCGATCCGGATGAAAGGCAAAGAGATAGATTATAGTCTGGAATATGACACAGGCTAATTTACGGTTTCCGTGGGATAATATATAAACTTTGACGCGCAGGAAGTCGCGGGCAGAACCTAGTTTCAAATAATAAAAATTTAGGTGCCTATGTATCTTATGTACTCCATCCAGACCAAGGGCAGTTTGTTAGTGTCGAGTTCTAGATAGAGTGCCAATAACATTAGAATTAAGTACGGTCGTATAAGATCAAGTATAGCCTTCAAAATAGACCAATTATACGTAATAAGCCTACTAGTTTATGCCCGCGACTTTGGCCGTGTGAATCGCGAATAAAAATAGCCTTCTTAAGGTTCAATCTTAGCCTGAACTAAATTTCACCAAATCGGTTTAAGTGTTTATCCGTGAAGGTGTTACAAAGAAACAAGCTTAATTTAGCATACATATCATCACGCCTGTTATCTATGTAGGGTTAGGCAGAGGTGTAGCCATAAGTACTTACTTTAGCTTTTATAGTAGGTACCTATTAGTATGGATAAACATCTAAACAAAAAATCTCCCAACTATAAAAGCTCATTCAACATAACCCATCAAAATGAGCAAAAAACGCAACAAGGAAACTATTCTTAAAATTAACGAGGTCACAATTCACAATAACTTCAGTTCACACTCAGCAAAAAACTCGATACTTAAAAAGCCACAATTACTTAATTAGAGATTTGGACGATAACTAAGACAGGTGTAGCTACAAAGATCACGGGGAACGCCGGACATCGATTCGTTACAAATACGATTCTTTAGTTACACCTCGTTGAGTCAAGGACTTCAAACTCATTCCGTACACAATGAGATGAAAAAAATGATACAAATTAACCGATTGAACCTGTTTGTGAGGACCCCTAAAGAGCGGGTTTCTGTTAAGTGAACTAATTTATACTCACCTGTATCATAAATAAGAATGAAATGGTCCGAGTGTGAACCATCCCACGCTTTACAAGTTCCGTATTTCTTTTTTAAAATATTGTTTTGTGTTAAAAATCCGAGTTTTATGTTTAATTTTTTGTAGTGCAACTCTATGTAAATTCTGGAGATAAGAAGAAGAATAGGAAAATGATATTGAATTTATTGAATGACTGGCTTCTGTCCGCGACTTCGTCTGCATCAATATATTATTATTTATGTATATGTATCTACAGGAACCGTATATTTTGCCTGGATAAAAAATAGCCTATGTGCTATTCCAGAATATAACCTATCTCTCTGCCAAATTCAATCTAGATCAGTTTAGTCGTTTTGGCGTGATTGAGTAGCAAACATCCATCCATCTAAACTTTCGCATAGTTACATGACAAATGTAAAATTACGAGTATTTGTAAGAAAAACCAAGACCAAAAAGACAAATGGTCACAATTTTCTTTTTTTTATCTTTAAGGACTCGTAAATGTTTGAATGAAAACGTATTGCCAATGACTTGGCGCTTCTCACACCGTTCCGTATTGAACCCTAAGTTCGCTCGGCATGTTATTGAAAGCGTTTAATAATTTTATTTCGATAAAACAGACGGCACCGCTGTTTAAGGAGATGTTAACATGTCAAATTAAGTTCGAATGTGCCAATTCTTCGCTTATTTGCGAGATTACATGCTGAGTTGGAAATATTTGCTTGTCGGATTGCATTAAATATCATATTATATCCATTAAATATCCTATATTTTCGTTAGTTTATCACTGTTATGGCTCATTAACCCGAGTGTGAAATTGCATCGAATAGCTTATTATTGCTTTATGCGTTTTATGTTAATTACAAATTCTTATTGAATGGTATTTTTTATATATTATTATTTTGTTTTCGTAATACATAATATTTGTGTTAATTAAAAATTGTTAATAAATTCTTATGGATTATATATATTTTATTTTCGTTTTCTACGTATTTTTTTTTCGGTTGATAATACCTTGCAGTGTGACCTACTTATTTCAACATCCAATTAAGGAATACATTTTTAGGACGAAGTTCCTTATTGCGGTTTGCGGTACTGGTAACTGGCAGAAATCGTCACGTAAGGAAAAAACGTTATGACTCTCCAGCAACATTTCCTCTGTTTCTATTTCTATTAAAGACGGGGGTCAGGAACTTCGTTTTTAATGGTCTGTACCACAAACAGAAAAAAGGAACCCTTATGGGAACACTTTGTTGTCCGTCTATCCGTCCGCTTGTTTGTCTGTCAAGACCCTTTATCTCGGGAACGCGTGGAGACCTCGAGTTGAAATTAAAACGACAGTCGCTTGATTAAAGTTACAATACTAGCTCATAAAACTCTAGTGTTATAATGATCTTATTACGAAGAAGAGACACCCAGCTATATGTGAACAATTTTCCTTATCATCCAACATATCCAATTCCTATTATTACGCCACCGTTTACTAACTGTAACATTAAAGTGTTATTAGACATACCTACATATAAATTAGTTTCTGTTTGGCGCCCGTTATTAAAAAGGTCCTATTCGGCTCACAGTATTCCATTTCGTTTGCCAGTGGGGGGTTAGAGCGTTTCAATCGTTGCGACAATTAATCACAGTACAGCAATGTCATCCGGCGCACCGGTCAGGCCGAAAACACGTCAGACCAATTTTTTGTGCGTTTTTTTACCTTTTTTTTTTATTTCGCGTGGTTAGACGTATGTGAGGGTGTATTTGTTTTTTTTGTTTTAAAATATCTTGGGACAACTCACACACGGCTATCTGATCCCAAGCTAAGCAGAGCTTGTGTTATGGTAACCAGACAACTGGTATACATACTTATATAATTTATAAATACATACATATTATAGATAAATCACACCCAGACACAGAACTAACAATCATGCTCATCACACAAAGTTTGTCCTGGGTGGGAATCGAACCCACGACCTCCGGCTTAGCAGTCAGGGCCGCTAACCACTAGACCAACAGGCCCGTCAAATTTGTGTGACGCTACTCATTTTGTTAACTAGTTAGTGTTGCTGATTGTATCTGTTAAAAAGTTTTGTGGTAAATCCATACTAATATTATAGATGCGAAAGTGTGTCGGTCTGTCTGTTACCTCTTCACGCTTAAACCGCTAAATCGATTTTGATGAAATTTGGCATGGAGATAGTTTAAGACCCGGGGAAGGACATAGAATAGTTTTTATCCCGGAAATTAGCCCCTAAGGCGGTGAAAAGGGGGGTGGAAGTTTGTATGCAAGTAGGATATAAACAAGTTCCACGCGGACGTAGTCGCGGTCAAAAGCTATTTAAATAATAAATGTTTTATTATTGTTTATTGTTTAATAAATGTTTTCGATTTTGCTTGTATTGTTTGCATCGATAAAAATACTGTATTGATGCATTACAGTTAATGCCAACCTATTATTATTCTTCTGCAGAGCGAAGGCCTCTTATCATACAGAGAAGACACTAGCATTTAACACCACACTTAAGTAGGTAATTAAGGCGGATTGGCTTATTCAGATTTATATTAATTCAAACCCAGGTTTTCTCTCAATGTTTTCTTCACATAACATAACATAACATCACGCCTGTAATCCTCGAAGGATTAGGCAGAGGTGTACCCATTAGTACACCCACATTTCGCCAGTTATGTTTACGTCCCATGTAATAGGGGGCGAGCCTATTGCCATCAACCGGGCACAAATCCAGACTCCGAGCTGCTACTGGGAAATTCCTGATGGAAAAACCCAATAACATTTTGCCCGACCTGGGAATCGAACCCAAGACCTCATGCTCAGCAGTCGCGCTTTGCGACCACTAGACCAACGAGGCAGTCACGTCATGTTTTTCTTCACTGATGTCAGTCCAAGGTGAACTTAAAAAGTACCTACATTTATGAAATAGATAAAGTCATATTGATATTTGCCGTGCAGAGGCGGGCGCCTTAACCAATGGGCCATCAATATCATTTTACGATTAAAAATTACTATTACTGCTTTACTATTAAAAATAATAAAATACGGTCCGTTTAGAAATAATTAGATTTAGCTGTTGCCTCAAGTAACTTCACTTTGATCAAGAACAGATTCAATTAACAGTTGACTAGACTGTAGTTAAACTTCAAATTAATAGCATTTAAATAATGCTGATTTTGAAGCGTCTTTTAAACTGCATAATTAGATTTTATGCAAATCATTTCTGTTTTGAATTCGTTAATGTAAAAATATTAAAAACTAGCTTTTGCCCGCGACTTCGCGATATAGCCTATGTTACTCACAGATAATGCAGCTTTCTAATGGTGAAAGAATTTTAAAAATCGGTGCAATCGTTTTTGAGTTTATTCATTACAAACAAACAAAAATACAAATTTTTCCTCTTTATAATATTAAGTGTATATGTTTAGAGTGAAGTACCGAGCAAGTTTCATATACTTTTATTGTTATTTTGAAATTGCCTACCCCATGGTAAAAAGGCGTGTGTTTGTAGTATGTAGGTCATTCAATTATCTGTATTCTATGCTAATATGATAAAGCAGAAGAGATGTTTTGTTTATTTGTTTGTTTCAACGCACTAATGTCTAAAACTTCCAGTCGGATTGTAAAAATATTTTTGCATATGATAGAGAGATTCATAAGGAATAATATAGGCTTTAAAACATCGCGCCAATACCCACAGGAGCACAGCAGTAACCAAATTTGTAACTTAACACATGTGAAAAAAATCACACAAGCAAAGTTGCGAGCAGAAGCTAGTTTTTATAACAAAATAAACCATGAAAATTGAAATAAATAATGCACATTCACATCCTCGAATAATTTGATTACAAGATGAAATTTAATTTTATGAAAATAAAAAAAAATGTTAAAAAACCTATAGAGAAGAATACAAATTATAGCTGTAATCACCATATTAAAGCTTGCCAAATTGATAATAGTGTTAATACAAAAGGCAGTGTCGAATTGTACCGGAATATTTTCAGATCATTCATTATAGACTGTGAGATGTCAAGAGTAGAAGCGAAACGAATTGTGTGGAATCATTTCGTCCGTTACACTTTTTTTTAAGAAACAGCGGCCTGATGTAATTAAATTAATTCTTCATTTTAAAAAAGGAACAAGGTTTTATTTAAATATTAAAATGACCTGACCTTGACTCCTTCTTTGATTTAGAGGTCGCAAAGCGCGACTGCTGAGCATGAGGTGTTCGGTTCAATTCTCAGGTCGGGCAAAGTGTTATTGGGTTTTTCTATCAGGAATTTATCGAAGGGTTAGGCAGAGGTGTACTCATTAGAACACCCAGCCATATACAACCAACGGTGCACCTATCCACTTTCGAATCGAACCCAAGACTTCATACTCAGCAGTCGCGCTTTGCGACCATTAGACCAAAGAAGCAATCAAGGTCAGGTCATTTTATTTTTTAAATAAAAAGTTTTTCCTTTTTTTAGTCTGCAGTCGCGCTTTGCGACCACTAGACCAACGAGGCAGTCAACCGAGGTCGAGGTGTGTGGCGATGTGTGTGATAGGTACCACTATCATATGAATCCTTGATGAATGTAAACAAGTCACTACAACAATTTTGTAAATAAATTGTAGTCTAATTATGACAAACAAGTATTATTGTTCACTTACAAAATAACGTGTCAATACGTACATTAAATGGCTTTGTTCACAATATTTATTCGATTGTACTGAATTGTTAAATACGCATTGAATAGTATTCATGATAATTGTAATATTCTCATTTACAAAATAAAATCATACAAACCAATTAAAATTGGTCGTTTATACAATTCAAATTGAAGTGTCTATTTGTAATGTCAAAATAACGGCTTTTAATGAAATAAATATGTAATTTTGTTTTTGTTCGCATTCGATCGTAATCTTTTCATTAGAGTAAATAGGCTTCTTCTGGGTAAGTCCATCGTAGATTTCGTTTCTATCACCTCTGACCAAGACTAGAGTCTAAAGCAAACCCATCTTTAATAAAAAAAGTATGTACATAATTACAGAAAAAAAATTGACTGTCGGTCTACCTATCTGTCTGTTTGTTCCGGCTGATCTCCAAAACGGCTGGGCCGTTTTCGACAGAACTGCAGATAGCTAATGTTTTAAGGAGTAACCTAAACTACCTTCATTTTAGAAAAATAATTAGGATTCAGTAGGGGCGCAAAAAAAAACGCCGTGATAATTCCCCCATTCAAGGCAAACAAAAAAAATATCACCGCCTTCAAAAATCACAAAATAAAAAATAACTTTAGCTTGGAAGTCGGCGGCTTTGGTTTTGTTTCTTGTTATGTAGGTATTGCCACCGACTTCCAAGCTAAAGTTATTTTTTATTTTGTGATTTTTGAAGGCGGTGATATTTTTTTGTAAAAAAGATTTTTATTTTTCACTTTTTAGTGCTTGTGTGTTAATATTTGAAATCCTTACATAAAGCCCTTTCAAACAATACCACACACGATATATTTAATTTTGGAAAGTGGTAGGAGGGGGGTTGACGTACCCCCTCCCCACTTCCTTTAGTCAGTCATCGACTAAACGTATAAACAAAGCAATTTTTCTTGTTACGGCGGTTTTGCTGTGATTTTACAAGGAGTTCCGTTCCATATCTCCAAAGTTCATCATCAGATCATGACAATATTCCTATGGGACCTATTCGGGACTATACTCTTTCAAACAAAAAAAGAATTATCCAAATCGATTCATAATTGGCGGAGTAATCGTAGACCAAATATACAAAAAAATCGTCGAATTGATAACCTCCTCCTTTTTGAAGTCGGTTGAAAATAGCAGCCATCAGGTAGGTTCAAATATTTGTTTCAAAACTCATATTAACAACAATGCAGTTAAAGCTTTTAAAACAGGAGCTTGCAACACAAATCGTAAAACAAACATCTGCTTAAAAGGGTGGTCTAACATTATGTAGGAGCATTCCGAATGTAAGTACTTTCTACCGTATGAACGAGCTAGGGGCGTTTGGTTAGTTATTGTGTCGTTTGGTCAACTTTCAAACTTAAAGTGTAATTTCATCACAGCTAAAATTAAATATTAGGTAGGTACCTAAGTACGGTCGAAAAAGCTATTTTGTTTACAGACAACAATAATTTTATCTTTCTGCTGTTCATTGCTTTTTTCGTGTTCATTTTGTTTGTATTGTCAAAATAACATTATTTTTCGAAATAAATAAGAATAAAACACAGTTCTTACACGAAAAAGTATATTTTGAAAAGAAAATAACTGTCCGTCTGTCTATTTCGACTAATCTCCAAAACGGCTGAACCGATTGACAGGACTGTCACTGGCAGATAGCTGATTTTACTAGAAGTAACTAAGGCAACTTTAATTTTAGAAAAATAATTTAAAAAATCCCTGTAGTAACCGACATTCACGCGACCAAAGTCACAGACAAAAGCTAGTTTTAAATAATTATTGTTCCAAACGACACGAAACCTATAGATACTTAAAGTTCAATAACAAAACTGAGTACACTAATTGAATTCAATTAACCAACAAAAAAACTGTCTAAAAAAATAATTATTTCAAAACGACACTGACCAAACAACCCTACAACATGAACGCAGGGTCACGAGGTAACCTGAGCTCGGGCTAATCAAAGACGTAAAACTGGAATTTATTGTGTGCAGTGTTCCTTGGCAAGTTTATTGTGCATTACTATGACGCCAATTACTCAACTCACATGTAACTGGGTATTGTAAGCGTATCTAGACGTTGGTTTGCAATGTATGGTGATATTTAGTTTGCTATTCGAATGGGCCAGTGATTTGTTTCGAATTGGTAGTTTATTATTGGGATGGGTACGGATTAATGGCTTGGATTCTGTTGTTGTATGAATGGGTATTTGTGTGTCTTTAATTCTGACTTTATTAATAATAATACCAGCCTATTATTTTCCTACTACGAGGCAAAGGTCACTTTCTCAAACAGAGAAGGCATGAGCTTTGATCTCCACGCTTGCTCAAGGCGGATTGGCAATGTCAGACATGATTAGGTATGTTAATTATAAGTCCAGGTTTCTTCACAATGGTTTTCTCTCACCAATGTCAGTGATGTCAAAGATAAACTTAGAAAGTACTTACATATTAATTGGATACTGCTATACCAGCGCGATATGGAACTCACAACCTCATGCTTGTGAGATCCTAACCATTCAGGCATCACGACATTCTGCATTTATGTATGTTAAAAAAATTGGGAATAGTGAAAAAAAAAACATACACTTTATCTGATAACGTTTAAAGAATCCTACTTTATCTATATAAATTGTAATAACATCTTTTATCCGTCTCGACTGTATATTTCACAAACATACATACTTAACTAACGTTATTTGATAAGAGAAACATAAAACTTTTTCGAATATCTTCCTACGTAATGTTTTCTTACCACAAAACATTAATTAATACTCCGTTTTTGGTTCAAATCAATCAAAATAAAGGTCACGCAATGACAAACAATATCTTTCATTTGATACATTTCTATTTATGTACACTAATAATAATTATTATAAAGAGAAAAAAAAAATATTTTTGTTTGTTTGTAGTGGATAAACTCAAAAACTACTAGACCGATTTTAATTCTTTCACCATTAGAAATCTACATTATCTGCGAGTAACAGGCTATATTTTATTTTATTTTTGCGCGAACGAAGTCGCGAGCAAATGCTAGTATCTGATATGTGGAAAAAACTTATTTGTATACAAATGTATTTTTGATTAAGTAACGTAGACGGACTGTTTTATATTCTGAGGCTGTACAAACAAAACTAGGCGTACTTTTTGCTGAAACATGAATGTATTATTTCAGTAACTGTACTTTCGTTAGATCAGTAACATGTGCTACTCTATTTTTGAAGTGAAAACTTCTTTAGCGGCGTTGAGCACTTTTTCTGTAATGGGTATAAAATCTTAAACTCGCGTCAGGACACGTGACCTGATCGAAAAAGCGTAAGACGGATGGAGAGTAGACAGCTATCCCCTCTCTACGGCGCGGCGAAAATGTATGCCTGGGCCTACTGTTTCGTTTAGGCAGCGCAGGGCGCTTGCGCGAATGTTCGTGTATAACTTTTTAATGTAAAATACCTAATTGTAATAGTTTTAAAGTGTTAAATTTTTAATGTAATATAAATTGTCATGTTTGTGTACGATAGCGCAATAAATGAATATTGTATTCTACCACATAAATGATAGTACTTTTATACTGATAAAGCAATTGGTGCAAAATTATTCCCTAACCATTCCAAAATATCAAACATGCTCAACGTTAATAATCAAGTTTTCACTTCTGCTGGCACTCCCGGTTTGTTTACTATATACCTGAATAAAGATCGTTGTACTCATCATTATGAACTTTTAGTTTTACAATGGGACATACTTACTTGAAATCGCGAAAAAGAAACCACATTATTCATCATTTTGTCTAGTGATGCAAACGTAAATGAATGGATCAGCTGATTTCTTTTCATAATATTGAGTTCAATAACCCCTTTTCAGTTTTCTGATAAACAAAAAATAAGGTTGTACAAAGTATCGAATTTCCCCCTAAAAAGAGTTCAATAACCTCGTTATAAATCTCTTGGGTTCAAATCACCCCATAATATAAACGTACCTACTTACCTATTTTCCTTTTTTGTACACAGTAACACGTCAGCCCGAAGCTAAAAGGGGAGAGTCTGCTAATTCATACTGTTCAAACAAACGCGGCTCGTCCAAAATTCTTATAAAAAGTACAATCGGGAAAAGGGTTGCAGCCCCATTGAAGATTACAAGATAAACGTGGAATTCGTCAAGAAAGGAAAGGGGGAAACCTTAAAGTAATATAAGCTATAGAGCGCTCTTGAATTTCTACAAGAAAATTAAAATAATAAAATAATATTTTTTAACTTACACAGCTTTGATCACAGAGCGTGTGATTAATAATTATAATCATACAAAAACATCAGTGTCTTTTGGTAATCACAGTAGTACACTACACTAGTTCTAACAAAAGTAAATTGCCTTTTAGATAAACTTATAAAATAGTGTAATACCCGCGATTATTCGGTAAGTAAAATGGCTCTAAACTTAATCTTATTCATACTCTAAGATGTGTATCTGAACAGTTTTAATTTTAAAGTTTCCCGTTTAGCTGTGGTTTGCAACGTTTAATTTCCGGCGTAGAAATTATTAGGAAGGAGTAAAGTGCGGCTTTGAAATCTACCAAGCTGTTGCAGTCAACCATCAAATGCTTTCAAACCCTGTTTACTTTTTTAGATAACCCTGTAAAATTTCATGAAGCTTTGATCTTTTAAGCACATTCTTTGATGAAAAACATTTCTATTATTTTTTTATTAAACCAAATTTTGCATGGTGAGATTATTGTCGTGCAAAATTGTGGTCAAAGTCAGATCATTTATTTCAAATAGACCATTAAAGGGTACTTTTAAACGTCATTTAAAAAAAGCTAGTTAAAACTAGCTAGCTAGTTTTTGAGAAACGGAAGTAGACTATTATAATTATTTTAGAAAGACACAGGACTTTTTTCGTGCCCCCACCTTGGGGATAGCACAGGTTAAAAGTAGGACCTTGAAGAACATTCAAATGATTTTATATTTATGTGAATATTAAGCAAAATCGAATAGAATTTTCTTACACCAGACGTTTCTGCTAAGTTTCATTTTCCAACAACTTTGAGATTTTTGAATTTTCATTTCATATTTAATATTACTAAAACTGACTTTCTGAAATTGAATTCAACATTTTGAAACGAGTATAATAATTTATATATTACTGTTCTGTTCAGAAATACTGTTTGACGTACGGTCAGTGACAAAAGTCTTTTAACATTTCAGATTTTTCAAATTAAATTATTCAACAAAAAATTATAGGAAATACTTAATGTATATCATCATCACCATATCAGCCTATGGCCGTCCACTGCTGAACGTAGGCATCCCGGTCTTGGGCAGCCCGCATCGATCCGCTGCCCGCCACCTTCTTTAAATCGTCGGTCCACCGTGCAGCAGGGCGTCCCACACTACGTTTGCCTAAACGTGGTCTCCACTCTAACACGCGTCTGCTCCACCGAACATCTGTCCGTCTGTGTCTAATGTATATAAAATCAAGATAAAATAAACTCTTAGGTAATACCTTAAAATTTCTGAAAAGCAGTGTTACATATTATTTCGTGTCTATTAACATGATATGTAATCGGCTTTTGTTGCTGATTGTACAAACCTACCTATAATTTAATATGTAAGGTGCAATTTTATTGTTAACTGTTCGTTATTTAATTTCACTTTGCCTCGAGACAAAACGTTTGTTTGTTTTACATCCGCTATACCTACTTATTAAAGGTACGATATATACGATTGTTATTCGTTACATGCATAGTTATTAGATCAAATTATATTAGTCATTATTTATATGAATTGAAAAAAGTCACATTGTCACTTGCTCGGTATTGAACCTACAACCATACATGAAAGACGGGCATCATAACCACTAGGCCATCGTGAGGAAACTTAGACTTTAATATTACTAGTCTGAAATCGCTAATCCGCCTTGAGCAAGTGTGGTGAATAATACGTGCCTTCTCTGTATGAGAAGAGGCCTTTGCCCTGCAGTGGGATAATAATATTACTTTTATCATTATTTACACCAAAAAAAAATACATTGAAGGTGAATTTAAGTTACTGTTACTAAATAAAATAATCCTAGTTTTTTTTTACATTTAATTAAAAAATTCAACATTATTTTGAAATTGAATTTTACAAAGTTATACACGTCATAACTAATATAATAGTTCTATTTTCAAGGTACTGTTTCCTTAAACAAAATTTTAAAAAGCAACATCTCAAACAATTTCATATGCAAGTAAACTATATAAAATCGTTTTCCCAAACGTATGAAAGTAAAACAGCTTTTATATCCTCAGAAGCATGAACCGTGAAAGCGCTGAGGTAACAGGAAATAGAGGTATGGATTCAAATAAGTTCAAATAAGCAATTTTCTCGAACAAGTCCTGATATCGTGAGCAGTAAACCGCGGCTGAATCCTAAAGTTACCGCGAATTCTATTCAGATTTGTGCTCGTGAGAAGAAAAAACAAAATTACAGACAATTTGATCCGATATCCTTATTGAGAGATGCGAGGTAATCCTTGTGTGTTATGGTATATGGAATAGCTTGTTACTCTGTTCTGATCTTTTGTAAATCGGTTCTTCGATTCGATTGACTTACAATGTATCATGGGAGTACTTACTGTCAGGAAGTAGGTACATGGATATTCATATTTGGCTATCGTGCTCTCGATATCGTTTTTGCGGATAATTAATTTTCTGAGGAGACTTTCTATTTTGCTGTAGGAATTAATCTTTCGTGCTAATAACGGAGACTCCGATTGACCTCTATGATAAGGATTCGAATAAAAATTTTCAAGGCGTACTGGCTGAGCGATTGGCTGCTGTGCTACGTGTTGGAGCTTTGATTCTTGAATGGAACAAAACTTTTTTATAGTTTTTGTATGTTGTGAGTTTATATGTTTGTAAAACACTTTTAAAAATACAACCCCAACCCCAACTTTAAAAAAAAAGTAAATTTAAAAAGGTTTTGACATTCTCAAAATAACTATGAAATTCCTTTTTTAAAAGACAGAAGTAGTTATGAGTAGGAATCCAATTTCCACAAAACTTATAACATCACATCTTCACAACCCTAAAATTAATCTTGATACTGAACTACAAAGTAACTGTTGAAATCTCAGACAGGTGGAAAAGTTACCTCTAAAAATACATGCAGTGAATGCAAGAATGTATCTAACCAAGGAGGGAGCATTACAGGCCCCTAATGACTACCTTGTAGAGAGCAAAAGTTCCACGTTCAGCCTCCGCTGGACTTGAAGTTTATCTTAATAAGACGGTTTCAAATGACGCGGATGTAGGAAATTTACGGATGCAACTTTTGTTCAACGAATTGGGGAGAATATTTTCCTTTTCTTTTAGGTTATTAACATCATCATCACAATCATACATTTTATTTGCACAAAATGATTGATAAAATTTCTGTTATATTACTTTTATGTAGTTTTGTCCTCAATGTTCACCATACAAAAATCAACGAGAGTTAATTTCTTTTGGAAATAAATTTCTTAAGCGTATTTTAAAGATAGTTGAAACACCGATCGTCGATCCGTCTTTCTTTAAAAGATTTGTTAGCAGTATTAATAAACTATAGTCAAAGGCTTAGCCTGCATTTTGTGCTAACAACAAGAAGTAAATTAATTAACCCTTCACTTTTTTCCCAACTACGGCTCCTAAGATTGTTTCCCAGTAAAGTCTCTTTGAAAAGGAACCTACTTGCTCCTTCCATCTTAGAACGTAATAGTGTTGGAAAGTTTTCAACAAACATAATTAACAGATATTTATCTTAAGACAAAAACCCAATGAAAACAAATGTTCTACCCAATTTAGCTTCATGACTGTATGAGATTAATCGATTGGCTTATCGCTCGGTTCGGAACAAAGAATTCACTTCGAACACATTAATCCCATCTAGAGCAATTAAACCGTTCTAATTCTAAGGCATTCGATTAAGAAAAGACAATTTGTACTTGACCGCATTTCTCTTAGCTTTATAGCAGACGACCGATTTTAATCGGTCACCGATTTGAGTGCGTCTATCAACAAAATAGCCTACAGTTGGTACACGATATTCTGACAACTCAATGTATTAGGCACACTTGCAAGATTGTTTTTATTCCTTATGGATATTTTATTCTATTATCTGTCCATCTGCTGGATACAGCGACAGATTTAAGCGGATTTAATCTACAATATAGTAAAGCAGAATAGTTTATTTTGTTTCTTTAAACGTTTGCTCATCTCTGGAACTACCAGTCAGATTTGAAGAAATCTTTTTGTGTATAATTGCCAGATTCATCAGGAATACCTCCCTAATAGGCTATATACATTATGCTACGACACTCAGGAGCGGAGCAGTAGGTAACCAAAGACGAAACATAACGTGGATAAAAAAACTACGCAAACGAAATTGCAGACAGAAGCTAGTTCAAATAATATGACTTTTTGAGCTAAAATACTATTTCTATTAAAGATATGTTTTCATCAAGTTATGTCGGTCCGGTACGTCGGTCGTCTGCGTCCATTTCAGACATGGCCATCATCGCTTCTCCGATTACGTAACACAAGTGCTACTAATTGCACAATTATCTTATATTGCCGTTGACAGTGAAGGTTCAATTACCCATGTTTAAGAATGTAACCTATATCTTAAGAAGTATTTTGCTTGAGTTGTGACATCATAGCAGTTTATTTTCTTTCATTTCTTCTTTAACATGTCTTTTTGGTTGATCTTGTGCCAGTAATGTTATGTTATGTAAATTAAGTGGACTTGTATTGTAGTAACCTTTTACTTGTAGCCAAATATGTCATGTCATTGGGCTGGACATTCATAAGTGTATAAACTTTTAGAATTCTTTATATAAATAGGTACAAAAAATTGAATAACCGCGAAAGGGAAGTAGGTATAATCTCTATTAGAGCCGACACAGATAAAAGTTGTGCGGCGTCGCACCGTCAAAAACGGCGATGCTATCTTATACAACGCAAAACTATGCGGCGTGAAACGCGCTGCACATTTCGGCGTTGTGATGTAACACAACTCCAGCAATAATCGTAGAAAAAAGGGTCACCACACGCTATGGTAGTAAGACGCTCT
The DNA here is from genome assembly GCA_949774945.1 of Hoplodrina ambigua. Lineage (NCBI taxonomy): Eukaryota > Metazoa > Arthropoda > Insecta > Lepidoptera > Noctuidae > Hoplodrina > Hoplodrina ambigua. The sequence goes on from OX458973.1 coordinate 9,245,589, forward strand.
GCGGCGCGTTGCAACAACGCGTCGTTCAGCGGCGCGTTGCGCTGCTGAGCCGTGTTTGTGTGCCCTTAGAAATCTGATATTGTATTGAAAATGGTGGTCAACTGTTTGGCATAGATTTGCGAAGCTGACCGTCAAAGGAAAGAGAAATTATGCGGTTACTACTCTTACTTTTGCGCACACGCGGTAAGATTACACCAGAAAAGAAGATTATTACAGTAGAATAGAATCTAAATTATCTTTTAGAATAAAAATGAGTATATCTATAATAAGAACTAGATTAAATTACATACTTCACTTAAATGGAACATGATCATAAAATAAATAGACTACTCCCACACAACTTTCGCTAAATTGATTTAAGTTGTTCCAAGCTTTTGTACTCAAAAACAAATTACATACACCCCCATACATCACGCGGTAGGTCCCCATCCAAGTACTAAGAAATCGAATAGGACCTTCCAGAAACTAGATTAAGGCGCGCATAAAGCTTAGTGCATGAATGCTGGTAACCTGAGACTTGGCAGACAATGCTGGCTCCCTTATTGCTCAGCTCTTAAATTGTAGTGCGGTTTCAATGCAAGTGCCGTTGACGTTAAATTATTGTCGCCATGCAACGTTACACCGCCTGTGCTGGCACTGTACACGTGTGCACTAGGCTTAAGGCCTGTTAGCTAAATGTAGGTCTATTATGGTCATTCGATGCGGAGCTACGAAATGCGTAGAGGTGGTCGGATTAATATCGAAAGCAAAAGTTGGAAATATCGACAACGTGTCAACATAATAATGCAATGTATATCTACTATTTAGCACTTGTCTACACTTTTAAAAGGTAATATGTTCTCGGGTTTTTTTAAGATTTCTAATTTGGATGTTTTACACTCGGAGGATAATTTGTTTTACCATGTTAAGACATTCAGTCCGTCTTTGGTTGACTTTTAAGTTTAAATAAAAAAAATAACATGTTGTGTTATGGAGGTACCTACTCATCAAAGATGTAAGTGTTGTTGAAGGAATTATGAATTTAAAATAGTAATTAAACTTTTATCAAACACATAATTATTACTGAATCAAACCCAGTACCTAATAGACATCACATAGACAGATTTATCTGACACCGTTCTGTTAGTGAACTGAGTTTAATTTCCGACAAGTTTCAGTTTAAAATAGAAGCCGCCATTCTCATTTATTTAGTGACAGGTGTTTTAGCAGCCTCGGACTCCATTTAGTATGGCAATAAAGTGTTAATTTAATAACTGCGAATAACTAGTGTCGTCACTAACTGTCGTAAAAACAAGCTATTACAACCGCGACCATCGTGAGTAACCTGTTTTGCTCTCTCCTCTTTACAGCTTGAATAAAGTAATTATGAGAGATATGGAGACATAATAGTAAGAATTTCTTATGGTTATTAAAAGGACAGTTTCGTTTTTTAGCCTCGGTGTCTGGATTTGTGCCCAGTTGATGGTAATAGGGTCGCCCCCTATTAAATCGGGCTTTAACATAACTGGCGATATGTGGGTGTAGGAACTGATGACTACACCTCTACCAAACCCTTTGGGGATTACAGGCGTGATGTTATGTATGTATGTATGTATGTTGCTTTTTTATATTGCGGTAAGCGTTGTGTATCTTTAATTTAGACTCAGTAGTAGGTATGTCATAGTTAGAACTTGCAATTAGTAATTTAGTTAGTTAATGTAAGAAATGTATTGACTCACAGATTGACAATTTGAACAACATCGCCAAACACTAGTAAGAGGTTGTTGGTCTACCACTGCCCCATGGACGGACGACATAATACGAGTACGAGTAGTTGGCGATCAGCGGATGAATACAACAAACAATAGGAAGACTTGGAAATCTGTAGAGGTGACCTTCATCTTCAATCAATGAAGGGTTACTACTAGCATAGAATTAAATTATTATTTAAATCCAACTTTAACTGATAATTTCTACAATACAGTTGAATATTTTAGGAATAAATAAAATATAAATAAATATCTTGGGACAACTCACACACGGCTATCTGATCCCAAGCTAAGCAGAGCTTGTGTTATGGTAACCAGACAACTGATATACATACTTATCTATACATATAATAAAATCGTAGAGACGTCAAAACTGTACATTTAATATTTTTGAAAAAGAAAAAGTGCTTAGGGGTCTTTGAATGATACTTATGCCGAAAATATTTTTTTTTTAATTTTTGTCTGTTTGTCTGTTTGTTTGTTGGAGCATCACGCAAAAACTGCCGGATAGATTTTGTTCAAATTTTAAATGAATATTCCACAGTGGCCAAATTAGAACATAGGCTATAAATTATCACGCTATTTGCTTTGGGGGATTAGCAGACTACAACAGTTTGCCAAAGGATTGTAAAAAAGACGAAACAAAATGTAAAAATATTATAAATAGCTGCAGACTGAAGTTGTAGAATAGTTATTATCACGCTATACCTACAGGAAGCTAAGCAGTCAATTATGGAAAACTAGAACGGCTATTTCAAGTCATTTGTCGTCAAAGTAAATTGCCTAATGGTTCGTCGACCAACTTGCAAAACGGTGGGCGGAAGTTCGGTCCCCAATATCAGCATTACTTTTTGTATATATTAAATTTTTTTTTAAATGTTTTTTAATTGAATAATGAGATTTCCTAACAAAAAAAAATAGGAGTGCATGTTTCTATCACAACTTTGATTTGTTAACGTATTTTTTAAATATTAATGCAGAAAATAATATCTATGCATAGTTACACAACACATAAATCAACAGCTAAAGTACTTTTGCCTGTTTGAACGACTGCAAAGCATGATTTTTCCATCAGGAATTTCACCAATAGCAACCTCGAAGGTTGCAATAGCAACCTCGAAGTCTGGATTTGTGCCCGGTAGATGGCAGTAGGCTCGCCCCCTTTTACATGGGATTAAGATAAATGTGTGTAGGTAAGGATTATCGCATTATGGATATTATTCTTAAACATTTCACTGCTGGATTGCTATAAAACGACACCAACGGTACATACAATACTGCAGTTAGGTATTAGTTATAATAAAATTTATCCATTGAAATCAAAATCATTATGCTATAACTACAAGGAGCTGCTCAACACTCAACAAGTGACGGGCGGCCTATCTGCAAACATTTTAAGTATACTACTGGAATACCAGCGGACGTATATATTAGCGAGGACTGGCGAGTGTAATTTTTTTACGCAGTAGTAGGTAATTAGTATTACTTTCGTTGCGCTTCCGAATTATTTTATAAAAAGATCTTAGTGTAAGATGAGTGATTAGGTACTAAAAAGAATACTTCTATTTCAATGGCTAAATAGAAAGAATTTGGCAACAACCGGAAGTGCACCAAAATCAATAAAAAATCTGTTGCAGTCATTCTCCTGTCGGAGAATGTCTAACAGACTTCAAGCTTTCTGGGTACTTGATTTGATGAAGCGACTGTGATCGCAGGCAGAGTTTTTTTCATAGGCACCGTAAATGGAACATATTCCACAAGCTTTAAAATCAATTTCTAAATGGCATTACATTTTTTAGGTTACTTATTACCGCGGCCGTGCTGCAAGACATGAATCTTTCCATCTTAGCAATAGATTCGCCAACAGGACACTTAGTATTTCGTGGCGAGGAAGTTACGTAGAGTATTAGAAGAAACCTAAGTACCCTGGTGTTATATTGGACAGAGCACTAACTTTTTATATACCTACATTGCCACAACACCAATCAAAAAATCATCTGCTACGACACCTTATTTCTACCAACTAGGGAGCAGCTCCCGATGTTTTACGCACAACTGTTACGTATTTATGCTCCTTCTGCTGGTCAATTTGCGTGTTCAGTGTGTCATTGACCAAAAAGCAATATCATCCTTAACGAGACGTGTAAAATTATATCGGGGCTGCCTGAAACTGCCTGCTCAATAAACTCTTCCTATTGGCTGGAATTGCACCATCTGTCATTCAAAGCTATCTATGTAGCATGCACAGATGAAACAAATCAAGAATCCGCTTCCTTACATCCCCTCTATCAATATGCAGGTAGCTCTGGGTAGATTCAAAAGTCGGAAGAGTTTTCTTCGATGCACACAGGCCATACAGGACCACGTCGGCACCCACCATCACACAACTTCCATCAAAAAGAGTTCAACCCCAGGAACACATGGCACTCTGTCGAGATCTTTAGTGGCCTATATGGAAAGCGCTTAATGGACTGCGTAAGCCGCAGCAAACGTAACCTAGCCAAATGAGGAGTTATAGATCCCGCAGACACCCAGGGCAAGTGTGGCGGTCCTTTTATATGATGGCCCACTTACTACAGCGCCCGTGGAACACCTGGACACAACTGGGCCGGAAAAATATTGCAAAAAATCGGCCAAGTGCGAGTACGAATCGCACACAAAGGGTTCCGTTACACCATACAATATTTAACACAACAAAAAAAAAAAGGTTAATAAACGCATCAAAAGTAATTAGTATGTCTACATGGCATTGCGTCTTGCCTTTCATGATTCTATGTCAACGGGAAGTTTCCTTTATATTTGGTTTTGATTCCCCAGCGAGCGTCAAAATATACGCCATAAACGACCTTATATTGCGTTTGCGGTGACTTAGAAGTTTAATTTTTTCACTGCTGGCATGAGTCATTGCACACCAAAGTATTTTTTTGGGTGGTGAAAATCCTCATAATTATGAGTCCTTCTGCCCCGGATGGGGTGGAAGAGACCACCCTGTTCCTTCTGTTGCCTTTGCGTTCCGGGGCCACAGTATCCTGTTAAGACTTCCCGCGACTCCGGCAGGCGTTTGGCCCTGTCAGGGCCCCGTCCCTGTGCTGACAGCTCTTTGAAACGCGCGTGAAACAAAACGCCCTGTGGACCCGGGCCTGGTCCTTGATTGGACGACGAGCTACCCATCACTCGCGAGAGGACACGGCGGTGCTCTGCTCAGGCGGGGCAGACCTACACCGTATGCTCCACCGTGTCTTCCGGGCGGTCCACACAGTGGTGACAACAGGGCGTTTTCTTCCGCTGAATCCAACACAAAAACCTCCCGAAACAACCGCGTCCAGTGAGGACCTGCGTCAGACGAGAGGTGAGGACGCCGTGGCGCCTCTCCAGCCACTCCACAAAGAGAGGTCTTACCGCCGCGATTGCGGCGTGCCCGAGACCTGGGTATTTGATTTTAATTTTTGCTTGATACCTCCACGCGTTCCTTAGAAAAGGGTCTTTATAGACAGACAGACGGACAACAAAGTTATCCTATAAGGGTTCCGTATTTGCCGACTGTGGTACGGAACCTTAAAAAAGATAATATCTAAAATCATCGATGAATCGTGATTTAAGACGGTAAAACTTTGCTTAGACTTTAAATAAGTCTATGTTTACAGGGTTTTGCTCATACTTTCTTTCAAAAACATGAAAGTCAGATTCTGATTTCAGATGCTCTATCGAATCTAATATCTAAATAATCGAAGCTACAATGTGAGGTACAGTATTAAGACAGTAGTGTATTGGAACTTGTGTTTCAATGGTTTGGGATCGAAGAATAAGTAAGTAAATTTTGATACCACTTCATAATATTTTGGAAAGAAGTAATTTCAATATACCTTAAATAAACATACAAAAGCGAAAGTTCACTCACTCATCACGAAATATCGAAAATTTTACAGGGAGGTAGTTTATGTTAGTTAGTAGAAGTCCGCTAAGTAACGATTTTTTTCAAAATAAATTACCCATATCCCAAAGAGTAGATATGAAACGGGGGTCCAAAGTTTGTATGGTGTTATCAACTTTGACGCGGACGAAGTCGCGGGCAGAAGCTAGTATAATTTATAAATACATACATACTATAGATAAATCACACCCAGACACAGAACTAACAATCATGCTCATCACACAAAGTTTGTCCTGGGTGGGAATCGAACCCACGACCTCCGGCTTAGCAGTCAGGGCCGTTAACCACTAGACCAACAGGCCCGTCTTAAGCCCGGATAAGATTTTTTTTTTGTAAGAAATTTAAGGCGTTTTTATTTTATTTTATTTTTATTCATGTAAAATACCGAAATTATTATAATGATTGATTTGGTTCATGTGGCGGTGCTCTAGTACTCACCTATAATAATATGGTGATGTATATACTATACACAAGAGTGATTCTGGTATGAGTTATCGTATCTCTAATTATCTTAAATTTATTTTATGACACCTACACACGTTATATTTCGCTAAATATAATACTAGTATAATATATCTCTCAAGCCATATTTGTATAGTTCGGTACGAAATTGTTGCTTGCCCGAGGGACCTGTTAACTAGTCTAGTACCTACCTACTATCAGTAAGTGATGAAAGTGCCTAAGGCGAACAACGGACACATAGCACTATTTGCCTCACACAAACCCAGTATCATCACAATTATGTCCATTTCATTGGGACATTAAATTAAACTTTAAAATAGCCCAAATCCAAGATCAAAGGTCTGTACAATTACTGACGGAACTGTGCCAGATTTTCGTACATTATCGTACTATTTTGGCATCATGTGATTTTAGTTTGTAATGGTGTATCATTTTGTTCGACGCGCGAGCAAGTGCATGCGTACGTACTTATTATATTACGTCGATAATAACCACTATTGTCTGCTGTAAATCTGACAATTACCATAGGATCAGCAACCTTATTTTCTATGTTGTAGAGTCTACAGTAGTTTTGTTGTTGTTTATTGAATGCAAATATAACTTTGTATCTATCAAAACTTAATACACGATCGTGGATCGTCCATACATTTGCATGTTACATTCGGTTGTTATTATCTGTTATTGTGGAAATCGAATATAATAACACTTTCTAATTTCATTTCATATGTTTATAATTCGACTCCTAAACATACGGCTTAGTTTAGTAACATTGATGATTCTTTACAAATATTTATAAACAATATTTGATGAAATTTTATTGTTTTGTGTGAGGTCTTTCTCTTGTGCCCTTACCTATAATTATATTATTGTGGCATTTCAAATTGTATTCTATACCAAAATTAACAATTGCTATTTTTGTAAATTCTCTGAAGTGCTCCGATGAAACAACCTCAAGGTAAAATCTTACTGTACGATCCCAATACAATTAGCTAGAAACAAAACCTACTAATTGTTGCAACCTCTTCGCTTAACACGACCGCCTATACCGAAGATGGTCCAAACAATCGAATTATCGAATCGAGCGACCGCAAAACGAATTAAACAATCGATTTAATCGTTCACTTAATTACGTAATTAATGTCTGAATGCACTGCTTGCCCACAGTGCCTGTTTAATACCCCTGCATACGTACCGCACTGTAGCAGAACACCGGACCGCGAAACATGAAGTATTATGGCTATAGTACGGTTTTTAATGATCGAAATTCGAAATCGGATTCGGATTCGGTGCTGGCGAAACATGGGACCTCTTTTTGAAAAGCGAACGAAGTTTCTGTTAAAATTTCTTGGTTAAAGCTTTTGTTTTGTTGAGTCAGTTATTAGTAGTTGTAATGACGAAAAATCTGCAGTTTGTTAAAAACTAAAATGAAGTATCGAGCGGTTGGCTGTTACTTGACTTTGTGGGTCACATTCAAAATTATCCATAAATTCACGCCAAATAAAACGCTAAAATAAATTTAATTTTATACAAACAAAATCCGTCATAAATCTTCGGCACCAGTTACTAAAATTTATGTTTAAAATATAATTGCACACCAGCGTTTTAAGTGCGAGAGACAGCCCTACAATTAACTTTGGGGCTAATTGCTCGTCAGTAGATCATACATCAAAAAATTTACCGTTAGCTTTCCTTAATTACATTACCAGCACAAGTCACGTTTCAAATTGAACGCAATGTGTAAATTGAGACAAAAATCGCAACAATTTGTGCCGAAAGTAATAATTTTAATTAATCAAGGAACATCCCAGTTTCGCCTCCGAGCTCCAGACAGACTGAAACTGAAAATGTAGTTACAAATTAAGGTGGAACTTTCAATTACATTCTTGTGCAACTGTTGTCTTGGCTGCACACACAGCAACATAGGGGTTGTATACATTCTAGTAATTAAGATCGAACCTTTCACGCCAATAAAGGTTTGGAACGTAAAACGTTCTGGTCCTTCGACCGAACAGCGTCGTAACTCTCGCAATTAAGTCGAATTAAAAATAAAGTCGAAAGGAGTCCGAACAGTACAGCTGTTGATTAAACGCCATCTCGCGGGTCCCCATCAATAACAACACTTTAATGAAACACTTTTATTCGCGCTTGAATGGCTGGGACGCTAGTCTCGGCTTTTAATTTGCTTTTTTATTTCTTTTTTTATATTATTTTTTTTTCTTAATAGAGTTGACAGTGTGCGCCGGGTTCGGCTACTGTTGTTAAATAAAGGACGAAACAAAGGACTTTTTAGCGGTCCTGTGGTGCATAATAACGACAAAATTGTTTTCTTTTATTCATAAATGATATCTCGTTCCTTTAGAATGTAAAGCATAATGGTTTGTTATAAAAGTGCTTTTAAATAATGGAAAATGCATTGTGCGATTGTGTTTTATTTAAAAGTCGGTTACACCGGGAACAGATATTTTAATTAAGTAGGTAATAAGTTAAGACAGTGACTTTAATTTAGGTTCTTTATATACCTACCAGATGTTACGTCGAAAGATAACTTTCATCAATTAAAAATGTGCCATTAATTAAAGTCCTAATCGTACTTTTCATCGAGCAATGAAATTATCATAAAAAGTACATTACTGTACAATTCTAATTCTGATAATAATGTTATCTTCATGCTTTGATAACGTTACAATTTATGTATTATTACAGCTAAAACTTACTATAGTTAGTAGAAAATACGAATAATTAATGAATTAAATTACCAAATATACAATAAAATGAGTTTTAATGAGGTGTAATTTGTTGTTATTTACATATCAGTTATGAGGCCAAAAGCCTGGACACGCTAACATTAATGGGGCTTCGTTTCCTGTTTCAAAATATCCTAAAATCAATTTTAACACCGAAAGTTAAGGTGTAAAATTGCGTGTGAAACTTTCGAACTAATTTGACCAGTGCTGACGATTAATACTGAATATTCTGTTTAAATTAAATTAACGTTGAAATGACAATTAATTTATGGTAAGTGCAATTGAAGGGTATTGGCGAATTCCAATACATGGCTGTAGGTAGGTCCGTACGTTTGTCCCCATATCGCAATATCCGGCATTATTTTTATTGGTATTGGAAGAGATAAAAGTTTCAATAATACATGTTTTTCGATAACTAGTTAATCGAATAAAATTCGAGCCACATTTTATTGTGGGAAAAGGAAGTATTGATGAGTTTTTTAATCTTCTGTTATGTATATTGTGTGTGATAAGTTTGGCTGTTGTTTCCCGCGGTTTGCTTTGAATTCCATCCACATATTTGCTGTCAGAATAAATACCTATTTTTAGTAACAATGAGGTACTATGCAATTCGAAATACTCTTTTTATGAGGACATCTAAAACATTGTGCTTACGGGTGCATGCAACAGTAATTACAGCGGTTGTGGGAATATTTAAACTTTACATAACATCACGCCTGTAATCCCCGAATGGTTAGGCAGAGGTTTAGATCCTTACTACACCCCTATTTCGCATTTTTTATTTCACAGTTAGTTAACTTTAAACTCTGTTTTAATTTGCCTGTCTTATTTTAGCTAAGCAACAAATCATAAAATATAGTCTCAAGCTCCAAAATAAGAAGTATTTTGAAGCTTGAGACTATATTTTAGCTTAGTTCAAATGATAAATAGCCCAAATTCTCCAGAAAAATGTAGGGTATGAAAGGACACTGTGTCTTCTAGATGAAAAACAGGACTACCGCGACCAAGTTAGTTCTTCTCTAATCATTTTATGAACGTTATGAGTTACGTGCATGAGATGCAACGTGCAACGAGACGTTATTTATGTTTTTCACGCTTTTAAGTTTGAAGTATATGGATAAGACAAAACAATTATTTTGTTTGCAATACGTACATGGAATCGAAAACTGTCAGTGAGCTTATGATTTGTATATAACTAAAAATTTCTTTTTAAATTTTAGGGTTTTGTCGCTAATTATTAAGTTATCGTAGTTGCACTGTCTTCCAATAAATAAATCTTTTTCATCACATACATACATACATAAACTCACGCCTTTTTCCCATTGGGGAAGGCAGAAACTACAGAACGCCACCTGCTACGATCCTTACATACTCCTTTCGCCTCATCTACGTTCATCTTTATAATTATTTTTTCGGAAGTCAAAAGTCGTATCATTTCTAAGACTTTCGTTGAAGACAACGCGGTCGCGAATTCTGAACTACACTTTATACCGTGTTAAGTTTTTTTTTTCTAAAGTGCCTCTTCAAACAGCTAGCGTTTACGTCGAAACACTTTTCAGCGGTTTGCAATTGAAATAAAAGTTTATGAGAACATTGCATAGATAATATGGCTAGGTGAATCTGCTTTGTGTATTCCGTAAAATGTCTGTATTTCTGCAGTTTTCATGAAAGAATTTTGAATTTTATTCACGTAACCAAAGAATTTATTTTAATGTAACAATTTAAATTTAACATCAATGTTAAGGTATTCTAAAGACATACAAGTCGATGCAAAAAATATTGCCCAGCAAAAAACGTTTTATTTTCAAGTAGCGATTCGATTTGTTTTAAGTGGTGTCAAAACTATGATGAATAATTAATTCTTAATTTTTTGTCTGCTAACGAGGTCGAAATCTTCCACTTGATTAATTTATAATCGCTGTTGTAAAAGATGTAATCAACTAGGATGGGAGTCTATAAATGTTTAATTGATTGAATACGAGATGACATCATACAGTTATCAATATTATTCATGAGCTTATTAAGCGAAATGCTACAATTAGCATAAGGAGAAAAAAAATCACTAAAAACCACTAGATATTTTCTTTAAAATAGTCATTGATTAATATAAAAATTAAAATTTATTTATACATAATTAAAACCAGTCAAACATATTTTTAAAAAATGTGCGGTCCTGGGATCCCTACGTTGTTGCACACTCACTTGTATAAAATAGAAAGAGACAGAAAGAAAGAGGAGGTAAGTCGCCTGGAGTGGGGCATAACGCCATTTTCTTACGTGACACATGGCATGCAAGGGAATTTAATCCAAAAAAAAATTAGATATTTTTAAATCTCTTAATTTGTAGGTACTGTTTGACACCCCTAGCCTTGAAGTAAGTAACGTTGACAACCAAACATAAAAGATCTAACTAAAATATAAAAGATCCCATTGAAAATTCAAAAGATTATAAGTAGGGGAGACCGAGGAGAGTTGTAACAGAGGAGAGTTGTGACAAAGTCGATTTCTCGGAACCTATGACCGTTAGCGAGCTGGCAATAGCATACGATTGTTTCTTTAGAGACGCGCTACTTGACGCAGTACGCGCCAGGGGTGTACGACAAGCGGTTGCGTGAGTACGACGCCTGCATGGAAAAAATCACGAAAAGTAAGTTTTTTATCAAAATTTTGATTGTATTTATATAGTGACATTTTACATTCACGTGGTTATTCTATTTTTGCTAATATTGTGTGGTTTTTGAAGTTTCAAAGCGTGGCATAGTCTTACTATGTTTTCATTTTGTTTCGAAATTACAAATTATTACTCTGACAAGGTCGTGATTTTTGGAACCTAGGCGAGTTGTGACACGCTGTCACAACTCTCCTTTTTAAGTTTATTTTCTAGTTCGCTTATTTTACTTGCTTTTTGCAATGTTCTTTTTTATATTTACATGTATGTTCGTTTATTTAGTCAATTCTCAGAACATAAGTTTGACATAAAAAGTATTCGGCAAGTCTGTCTAAAAATGACATTTTTGTCAAGAACTTTTTTGGGCATGAGGTTTGGTATTGCATGCTGAACTTCTTATTTTTTGTTTCAGGATGCCAAACAATTATTTCACGAAAGACTGATAGGGGACTGATAGGGGCATGGTTAGTACTGATATTTATGAACTGTCCTTTGAAGAAGTTACGTCAAGGTCTTCGAAATGCCGCATCCTCTTGGCAGTAGCAGATCAAAATAAATGAGTAGTGGGTTCAGTGCCTAAAATGCAAAGGCTGGTCTCACGAAGATTGCACTTGGGGCGAGCTGCAAGACGTCTATCATAATTGTTTATCAGATAAGATTGAGATTTTTGATTGACTTTCAAACGACTGATCTCGTAATGATGCCATAATTACTTACTAATTATTTAATACTTGTTACGTTAATGTTTCATGCTGCTGTAGTTCCTACAATTATACCAAATGATAATTAAAGTACTTTTATGTAAAAAATAAAGTGTTTTTTTGTTTATAATTCCTATTATAGTCTAGATTTACAGCTGTCACAACTTACCTTGGTACCTGTCACAACTTACCTCGGTATTAGGAGAATTGTGACAAAAGGAGTAGTTTAAGATTTCGTGGATTTTCTCAGAAACCTCATAACTTTCATTGATTCTGATTACTGCTTTTAAAAGTGTAAGAATTGAGCTACATTGAGGCAAAGAGTTCATAATCGTGGCATGATTTTTTATTGAGATATGTTCATTTAAGTAAAAATTGTCACAACCCTCCTCGGTCTCCCCTACCAATTATACTTTTTCTCATAACAATGAAATAGATGACGTAGTAAAATAATATAACAATTAAATATCCTTATATCATAGCTCTGTGAAACGTTTTTTAATGATATTACAACATTCCAAATTAGGAATGCCGATTCAAACTGTGATTGATGTTCTATTATAATATTATTCTCGTTGTAAGTTTTTATACAAATAATTGGATCATAAATAACAAACACTACCAATACAGTTTTTTTTTTATAATAATTTGATTGGATCTGTAAAATTGATAGAAGGTAGGTATGGTTTAGTATTTACCTAATTAAGAAAAAAAACTAGAAAAAATAAAAATATTTAAAACTTAAAGGTCAATTTTACTAATTAAAAAATTTTGAAAATCAGAAAATAGACTCATTTTTTGACAGATTAAGACTGAGAATAGATTGCAATCGTTCCTAAAAGTTAGTAGAAAGATATCTTATTATATTGAAATAGGAAAGACTGTACTCGTAGCACCTATGTCATAATAAACTGTCAAATGTTATGTCTGTAAATAAATTATTACAATGATAAAAAAGAATTTCTACACACTTAATAATAATTTAACTAGATCACTATATCACAACCTTATTACATAAGGTGCTATTTTAAAAACATAATACGTTCTGAACGACGCGACGCCGCAGCTCATAACTAGTTTACACGAATAATCCATTCCGCCTACACGTCTATAAAGAACTATTTTAATAACACTATAACAAGCTTGTAAAATAGCTCGTTTTATTTAACAAGAAGTGTTTATAAAAAACCCAGGTTCACACTTAATTACGGTAACCTGATATATCTACAAATAGGTACATTTATTCGGAAAATAGAGCTTTGATCTGGTAACTCCTATAATTTTTTAGAACGATGGTATTTGAGTCCCAATCTTTCAAAAATAACCTGTAATTTACCTACATAATTGACAAGTTTTTGACTTTGATTGTCACTGAGATGGAATTAGACTTCTGAAGGCCAATTCTACTTATTAAAATCTTATCTCAGCGACAATAAATGTGAAAAAATCGATAAGTTCCTGAATTAAGTCATAGTAAAACTTTCTGTTCCTATGGCCCTTCCACATAACATAACATAACATAATTGCTATCAACCGGGCACAAATCCAGACTCCGAGGCTGCTACTAGTCTGGGCCCTTCCATTTGTTTTATTTTTACCGCGTACCGCCGCGGTTAGCGGTGAAGCGGATCTCATCTCGCATTGGCCTCTAAGAAATCCGTTGAGGCCTAACACTGCGCGGTCGAGCAGTAAAATCTGCTTTACGGCCACCGCCCTCCGCGGCGGTGCGCGGTGCCGCATGTTAATCGCCTTGATGCGATCCATGTAAACGAATTGAGTCGGGAGAGGCATTCCTTTGTGTGTTCTAACTCATAATGTGGTGCAACATCAAAATATTCCACTATTTTCGCGGCGTTTCCATTATAGTTTAGCTAAAGTTGCAGTTGAAAAGTTTTAGCTGCAACAAAGTATTCATGATGGATCACATCTGTCAGTTTATGTCTAAGGAAAGTTTCAGGTATCAGTTTAATGCATGCATTGATGTCATCTAAAATATAATACATATAAACCTGGCACTTTAGTTAATAAAGTTTGTGTTTACTAAGTTTGAGTAGGACTTTTCTTACTAACATGTTTTAACGTTGGCAGTTTAGTGTTAGTTCCAATAGACAAGCTCATTCTCTCGGTGTTAACTGAACTTAGTTCTGTCGAAATGAGTCTACCTATATCATCATCATTATTTCAGCGGAACGACTTCCACTGCTAGACATAGACTTCCCCTAAAGATAGCCACAATGACCGTTCCTGCGGTGTCCACATCTAGCTGTTCCCACAACCTTCACCAGGTCGCCAGTCCACCTCGAGGGAATCTACCGACATTCTCTCAATAATTAATTGCATTACATTAAACTAATTCTCTATACCAATGTGTTACATTATTTTCGAATAAATAACTTAAAAAAGGAAGAGGAAAACGTGTTGCGCCGACCCCAAGTAACATGGGACATGGGCAGGAAGAAGAAGAAAACCTAATAACTTAAAAATATGCTTAGAATAGATTTAAATTTATTTAATTAGCGTTAAATATACAAAATCATTTCCTACAATAACTTAGAAAAAGAAATTTTTAATTTCAACTCTATTGACAAAATGGTTTTATAATTAATTTCAAACGACAATGACCGTTACACTGACAGGAATAAAGAAATCAATTAATTCAATTAGGCAGTGTGTAGGTAACATTAAATTCTTATCTTTACGACTTCCTTTTTCTCCAAACTTAGGACTAAAATGGCGAACGTTGAGACATTTTCGAAGTTTTTGTAATGTCTCTATAATCTTCTATAATAAATTTACAACATAATAATCCTTGTATTATAATAAATGTGTGAGTTAGGATGTTTGTGACTGACATTAAGGATGTTACCAAAGAACGCTTTATCGGCTGAACGGTCTTGAATGCCATACGTATTACGAGTGAAACCGGGCAATTTCCAATGTGACTTTCCAATAAATATATACATTCTTAGTTTATCTTGAATATTATTCTTCTTTTCTTTTTTTTTTGACTGCCTCGTTGGTCTAGTGGTCGCAAGCGCGACTGCTGTGCATGAGGTCTTGGGTTCAATTCCCACGTCGGGCAAAATGTTAATGGGTTTTTCCATCAGGAATTTCTCAGTAGCAGCCTCGGAGTCTGGATTTGTGCCCGGCTGATGGCAATAGGCTCGCCCCCTATTACATGGGACTAAAAACATAACTGGCGAAATGTTGGTGTACCAATGGGTACACCTCTGCCTAACCCTTCAGGGATCACAGGCGTGATGTTATGTTATGTTTTTATCTTTAGAATATCACTGACTTTTGCCTTATATTTACAACGTATTTGACTTAAACTTTTAGCTTTTATCACCTATGGAGGCTAAGCGGTTTTCATAATCTGATCCAAAGTATCATCCCATTTCCTAAAAAGCCTATACGTATATATTTCTACCTATAAGTGATCAACATATAATATTAATTTTAAGATTACCAACGAGAGAAATCAACATTAAAATTATCTTCTACAAAGTATAAACATGTAAGAAAACAAAAAGTAATTACAAAATTAATATACACACTCAATTATAGGTAGGTAACCACAGCTTACATATTATCGAGTACCTATAGATGCTCTAAATCATCACGTAAGCATAATAATAAAAGCAATTAGTAAGGTATCTTCAGTTTCAAGATTGCAAATAAGTCAGTCGACACAAAACCGTGCCCTAAGAAATACAAATGAGCTAATTACGCGAGATCAGAGATGTATATTTCAAGATCTCATAGTATACAATGCACGTATAAGATTACCTTTACCATAATAATTCTAACAAGGTACAGTACTTTCGCTTAATTACCTTCTCATACATACCTACATGATATGGAAAACTTGAGGTGCCGGGATCAAATTAAGTTCTTAATATAATCGTCTGAACGCGCGTATTTTGTTACGCTGGAATTATATTTTGAGGCGTACTGTTTGTGAACTTTAATATCTGTTGCTTAGTAAAGGGTCTATTACTGTAAATGCTTTAAGTGGCTGTTTTAGTTGGGCGTGTTTCTTAATTTGTTTGGAGATCTTGCGGAGCTTCTATTCTTTTTCTCTGTAGTTAAAAAGGTTTCCAGATTTAGGGAAGCTTAATAAGTTCCGATTAAATAATTAGAAAGATGATTATTTGATCATTTAATTAGGAAAATTAAATCATTAGGAAACATAACCGCAAAATGTGGGTGTACTACCTACTGGGTACACCTCTGCCTAACTCTTTCGGGGCGTGATGTTATGAAGATCACTTCATACAAATTCTGTTCCATTTTTTAATATATTATGCGGTTAGGTCAGGTGCTAGGAGTACTTGTAATCGGCGTGCTTGTATGACGAGATATGTGAACGTAGATGAGGCGAAAGGAGTATGTAAGGATCGTAGCAGGTGGCATTCTGTAGTTTCTGCCTACCTCCATGGGAAAAACGCGTGAGTTTATAATGTAAGTAATATGCGGTTAGTAATGTCATGTCTATTGATAGGTGGTGATACAGGCCCTCAATCTATTATAAAAAATAGTACCTAAATGTTATCTCAAATAGTAACCTTTTAATACCTTTCTGAGGCAAAAAGAATAGATATACAGATAACTTGAGTTATTGTAGTATTCATTCAATAGTTTTATACGACCATAAACCACTAAAACGAATATCCATAAATTATAGACAGACATAAACACAAAAAGTAAAGCTTCATAATCTCGCAAAAAATCTTCGATAATCGAAAGATAAAAATAACGATAAAATATTCACACTAAACCACACGGTTAATAAAAAGCATGGTTATAAATAATTATGAGTATTATAATTATCAGTTAATGGTTATATAAATTCGGCAAACAATAAAAGAGAACAATAAAATTTTAACATAGTTGTGCTAACTGCAAAACATGACGTTATGTTTAAAAAAGTGATGCGGTTACTTTTTCCGATCGACACTCGATTGTTTGCTGAAACAATTGAACAGAAGTACTACTCTATCGAAAGTTGATTACTTTTCCAATCAATAGAAGAGGGTACAAAAACTGTTAAGTTTCGGGACAACCTGACTGAATTTTGTTCATTGTGGTATATTTTTTTTGGCAAAAAGTCAAAAAGCAATTTTTTGTAGAAGAGCTTTCTGATGACCTTACGATGTGTGCTAAACTACGTCAACAAGATTTGGACTGTTTAATTGTTAAACTGGAAAATATTAATATTAATTAGATCTTAATCTTGATAAAGCATTATTTTAAACCTAAAGTTTGTTTTATTTTATTTGAATGCGCTATATCTTCAGAACTAGATTCGATGGAGAGATTTTAATTTTTCTCTAATACGAAGCTACTTTATCTCTAAATGCTTAAAAAAAAACCGGGGTAATTGCTATTTTAGCTAACAATAAAGCTAAACAAACTGACTTGTTAAAATGAATTCCGACAAAGATTACCACTTGTCTCCAGTATAACCGTAAGAACGATTAATTGACATAAATCCCAAATCAAACTTCCCATGATTAAAGCTTGAGATACATCGTATAGGAACTTCTCAATATACAGAAATGGATATAACAGAAAAATATTACTCGATTAAACTGATCACTTATCGAGTAACGTTATTCGAGTAGCATCAATTACTCGAGTCACTATTTTAACGTATCTTTAATATCGAATATAAAATATCGAATTACAGTAAGGTTGTTTTTAAGTAATCGTGAGCTAGAGCGATTCGGTGAAACGAGTTCAACCACAGAACAGGTTCTATCGAAACATTTCTCGTGTGTTTGTTTGTAAATATTGAATGTCGTAGGTAATAAATTGTATTGTGCGAGTAATAAAAATATAATTGGTAGACTAAATCACGGAGGGCAGACTATTTAAATGTGAGTCATATATCGTTAAATAAACGATAATTGGAAACCGATTTTGGTTTTTAATTAATGTAGGTACCTACATTGTGTCAACATTATTCCAGTTTCTAACATCATCATCTACCTAGCTTTTTCCCAACTATGTTGGGGTCGGCTTTTAGTGTAACAAAATGCAGCTAAATGCCAGAATTATACATGGAGTGACTGCATTTTGCATTTCACATTTCACAACCTAGTTACTGGGTAACACTATGTCTCTTGGTAAGACTTCCAGTTCCCAACATCTATATAACCTTATGTCCTCGATCCAATTTTTAAATAATGTGACCAAATTATCCTGATAGCTGTCTATAACAACTAGCGATCTGGAAAACTTCAATCGTTAACACTGAATGAATGAGCAATTTATTCTCTGATTTCCATTTATTGAAGGTCTCTAAATCCGCCAAAATTACAGTACTACATTTGAATAAGCCTGTTTCCAACGAATCTGCGCCTTACGTAGTCACTGAAGTAAATTCAGAGATTACTATGTCTGTTTAAATAGAGGATATCAGATGTACTAGGAAAACGACATATGAAGCAACTAAAGCCATGTGGTCTGAAATTAGATTTTGTCAAAGGAACCACGGAAGCTGCAATAGTACTAACGTCTCTCTTAAGATGTTTTTACATTGTCAGTATGTGGCAGAACTGACAAGCTCCGTTTGCTTTCTTACATAATTATGGACATAATTTGATGGCTTCTGCTGAAAGAGGCTTCTAGTACTGTCTTACGGTGAGTTTCAACGGGCGGCCACAGCATACAGCCACTAATAGCCACCACAAGATGTGAACGAAATTTGTAGTACATTCCTATGATACCGGTGGCATGGCTACCGATTGTAGCTTCTAGAAGCTGCCACTCATTAGTGACCACCAATGCCGCAGTATACACAGGCATTAAGCAGGCACAGGCACAGGCATTAAGTCCGCGCCTTTGTACTTTTGTTGCATAAAGTTTAAATAAATACACAGGTACTGATAATGAATGTATCTTTCCCCCTTTATGTGGCTTTAATATCTGAAAGAGTGAAAATAGCCAGCCTAACAATAAAGGAATCTGTCACATGGAAAAATCCAGAAAGGGACATAGGAAGCCGCCACACTTCAACAAATAAGGCGAAAAAGCATAATGATCCATGATTACCAGAGCATATGCAGATATGGGCTAAAAATAACGATGATTCACCTGCCAGTATTTTATGGAAACATTGTCCCCGTTTGGGTCCTAAATATAAAAAGTAACCTTTAACACTTGTGAATCCTACACATAACACCTGGGCGTAATTTCACAATAAATAAAATTGTACAAAAACAAAATCTCACGAACATCTATTACGGATAACAGATCTTCTAAATGAACAGTTCGAAACTTGGAGTAGATTAACATGGATGTGTTTTAAGCTTAGTAATTCGAAGTAACATCTTAACACAAATGATGTATATGTGAACGCCCATAGATGAAGATGGTAATTATCGACTGGCTCCACTAATGTGATAATCTTTAAATGTTCTGTCTTGATGAGTTCATCGTAACGAGAGCCTGCGGTACACTTGCAGATCATTAATTTGTTATTTTTTGTGTAACTTGTCATTTTGATTCCGCGTCGAATATAGCGACGGCGATTAATTTTGAAATTACTGTACGTATTGTGGAAAAACATAATAACACTAGCTTATGATTGGTTATCGGAACTTTAAATCCCCATTTCATCCCCGTTGTGGATAAATTTGATAAACTTTTTTAGCGCATACCTACGTCATAATATTTATCTGCGTACCAAACAGCGCAATCCGTTCAGTGATTTGAGCTATGTTTTGATGAATCAGCTTTACCAACTGCTTATGATGCTGGCCTGCCTTTTATAAATAGCATAACATAGCATAACATCACGCCTGTTATCCCTGAAGGGTTAAGCAGAGGTGTACCCATAGTACACCCACATTTCGCCAGTTATGTTTAAGTCCCATATAATAGAGGGCGAGCCTATTGCCATTAACCGGGCACAAATCCAGACTCCGAGGCTACTACTGAGAAATTCCTGATGGAAAAACCAATAACACTTTGCCCGACCTGGGAATCGAACCCAAGACCTCGTGCTCAGCAGTCGCGCTTTGCGACCACTAGACCAACGAGGCAGTCTTTTATAAATAGATAAAGATGATTACGAAAATAATTTAATCAGTACTATTTTTAAAGTTTGCCACATTAAAACGTAGGTACTGTATGAACTGCTAATCTCAAAACACGTAATTTTATATAATTTGGTAACGTACTTAAGATTCTTCTAAGCGTAACATATCCGTCACGCCCATAACCTCCAAAAAACCGAGACCAACTACATATCGTGTAGGAATAGTTCGCCAGTAACGGTACCTATCTGATGCCAATGTGTTAGAGGACGCGCCCACCACGACTACACGTATGAAGTTTAAATTAGCTGCTACGTATAATATGGATATACTTTTTAGAATAGATATAGCACCATTCGTTGTCGATACTTCCACTGACGATTGTAGAGATCATGACGTTACTGCGTAGAAGGTTAAGATGAAAAAAACAACCTAGCAGTGGTATTCTATAAATATGTGTTTATCCTTCATTAAAAATATGTAAAGTGAGCATGATGTGAGTTTTCAAACCCTAGCTTCAGTCGTTCTATTTCTCGGAGAATTTAGGTAATAAAAAAAAAAAAAAAAAAATGTTTTTTTCATCTCCACAAATTACATCAAGTTATAACATTATACAGTTGACAAGGAAGATTGACAAGTATTTCGTAATTTAGGTTAAGTGACCTTATGCTGATCTCTCATCCCGACTGATTCTAGAGATTGATAATTCACCTTAAAACTTACTTCAAATAAAATCACAGAGGGAAATACTGAGAAGACCAAATAGTTCACATCATCATTATATTAGCCGATCGACGTTATAACTGGACATAGGCGTCCCCTTAAGATAACCACAATGACTGGTTCTGTACTGGTTCTATCTTAGCTTAATATGATACTCACAAAAACGTACGCAACTTGATAGTTAAAACAAACATTTTCATGCTATTCTTTTGTCACTTCCAATGTTTCGACAAACATGTTTTCATTATTGTCTATATTGATTTAAATCTTTGATGCTTATTCAAGAGCAAGCATCACTTACTTCATCAGTTACTGCTTAGTCACATCGATTTTCTTTACATTGAAACAACCCAAATTTGACTTTGAAAAGAGGTCTAGACCCCAGAATTATTGATGTCAGATTACTAACTAGGTAATTATATAACAGTACTTCGTAAGTTGTCTAACTTTAGATAGTCATGGGAGGTTTTCTTGGTGGAATACGCCATTAATGCACGAAGTAATTATGGTGTTTGAATTATATCGCTGCTCGGTTGGGATGCGCGAACGCAGTAACAAGACAACATAATGATACGACCGCCTTTTGTCTGGGTGTTTCGCCACCTGCCCAAACACTGCGAGTGTTGGAAAAAGTATCGATATGACAATCGATAAAAAAAACACTATTAGTATTTAGGTACATGTCTCTATGAATTTAACTAACAGTGTAGAATACTTTGTCAACAACTGAACTTTGTATTTTTTTTAATAAAAAAACTAACGTCCATGTTTTGCTCTTAGCGTTTAATTAAGTTGTAGGATCACATTAACTCACAATAAGCTCTTGACGTAATTAAATCGTGTTGAAAAAGTAATGGCCCACAATGTTAATGTTAAACTACCATACGTAAGTACTTATTACTACAACTTCGCGGACTGCTAAATGCTAACGATAATTTAAAAATGGCAATTATTATTGTTCTAATCTAGTGGGCGGGGCCATCATGTAGTTTGACCATTACGAACAATTCTTATCGTTTTTATATCGTACTCCATCACAGCTTAATAAAAACAATGAGCAAAAAACTATCGATACGAAAGATTGTGGGGTGAACATCCTTATAATGATACCTTGTTAGCGTCTGTTAGTCATTCCTTACCGCTGAGGTGCCGTCGTAAGGGAAACGAAACTCTTAATTTGAACTTCAAAGGTGTGATTTCTGTGCCGTCGGGAAGTGTTAAGTAATCATTTAAAATCGGCTGTGCGGGCGATTAAATTTTTTAACGAAGTCTTTTTTGTTTTTCTCGGAGTTGTCGCTCAGTGATGATTACTTGTAAAGTTGTTACACGTAATCACTTGGCGTCTTAATGACGGACATCGAATTTAATAATGCTTTGATCACCACTAAGTATACTCTGCAGCAAAATTGGACTTCACTCGCAAATGAGAATCGATAAAAAATGATCAAAGGAAAATTAACCGTTAATTGATAAATATTAAAACACAAAATAATATTTTTACGCCACTCGTCAAACGATATTTAAGTACTTCCCAAATATTTAGTATTAATTGGCTTTTGATGCGCGACTATCATAATTAATTGGAATTGGGAGTTAATACATTAAAATGATTACTTTGTTTTCATTGACGGCTAATAAATAATTGATTTATTCGCTAGAAGCGATTGATTCATTAACAGTTTTGGTGAAATAAGGTTATTGTTATTGGCAATTGAAATTATCCAATTGAATGTCGTTTTTGAATAATTGTAGTTATTTATGATTTTTACGTAATAATTATGTCTCATGATTATAATAATATGGCAATTTATTTTTACTGCAACAACTTTATTGTATTACAAGTAAGCAATGTAACAACTTCAATTGCGGTGAGAGGAGATTTTGTGTTCGGACGCGGCTTCAAGCTTCTGGAACCGACTAAATCGTCGATTTTTGCTGCTAATAGTCGTTAGTTTGCTTTGGCCCTTTAGGATTTTTGTGTTATTGAATTTATAGGAATAACATTGTTATTCATTATTGTCACACATTTAGCAGCCCATAGATGTCTCTAGGTTGAAATTTGAGACAAAGATTTCTAGATTTTAAAGCTAGTCGGAAGAGCTTAGGTACAACTACCTACCTTTATACCTATGTTGAAAAATAACTTATGTTTCACAACACACAGTTATCAAAATGCGGTTTGAATTCTTTAAAACCCATTCCCATTCTTTTCACTTTATAGACTAAACTAAACACATAAACGGCTGAACCACAAATCATTGCAGTAATTTATGTAACCGTTTAGCACTACATCGCCGTAACAACACATATTTCAAAGGTCGTGTCTGAGCGTATCTTACCAAAAGAGACTTTACCAGGACACGCAGTATGTATCGCCGTTCTTTGTAAGGCGATTTATAGCTATTTCATGAGCTTTATTTACTTTTATAGACGTAAAAGTCTAAGTAATAAATTACGTCTTACTTGGTGAGATGGCCGGACACCAGTGCTGTGAATAACATTTTCCCCTTATTATGTTTTGGTATATAAATTAAAGAGATTTATGTGCGTTATAACAGCCTACCACCAGTTTCGTTTAACAATCGGAGCGCGATTGCGATGTCGCCTTGATTGTCCAAGATATAAATGTGATTGTTATCATGTAAAACATGCTGCTGAAACGACAGATAGGACAGGTTGCATACTCATAAAAAATCTTTAGTATCTAATACCATTTGCGGCGTTTTCTTTGGACTTGTACCTATTATAGAGAGGCAATAAAAATATTATGATAAGTTCTATACTACATCTTAAGAAGGCAGTGTAAAGAAATTGAATTATATTCTTTCACAGAAATATTTTCAGCTATTTGTAAGGTTGTTGTAAATTGTCTAGGTTTGAGATTATATTACCTTTTAGGTTCCTGAAATACATGACGATAGACTGATATAAAACCTAAATTCTTATATAAAAATACCTACCTACCTACCCTCAATATTTTTAATCGACTACCAAATCCTTTATAAATATGGGAAAATAATTTTGCTTGATAAGGATTATAGCCGCGGGCGATGGTCCCAAGAAAACATTTAATATGTTATTATTGGCACTGGTACCTATCGAGATTTTCAAATATTGCTGTAGAATGATTTGTTCTGGTTAGTTTTTTCCTAGTCGTTGACAAATAACTATAAGAATACGATTCCAAGAAGGTGGGGGCAGCGGATGGATGCTGGCTGCCCAAGACCGGGATGATTGGCGGTCTTTGGGGGAGGATATGTTCTGTAGTGGACGACTATAGGCTGATATGATAAAGCTTGAACTCCATAAAATTACATTAGCTACTTTTTAACCCGCGACTTCGTCTGCATCAGCAATAACCGACATTCACACGAACGGGCAAAATTTTTCATATAAATTCTATTCTATTTTTGAATACGAGTATAACTGGTGAATAGTCTGGGCAAGTGGAGATCTGAGTGCAAATTTTCGTATTTAAAAAGGTTCATATTCAAATCTCAGTTCCAATTTGTTAAAAATACCCCTAATTTAACTACGTTTTTGATAAATGTTTGACGTAGATTGTCATTGAGCCGAGATTACGACTTAGATATTGCACGTTTTTATTGCGAAATTGGGCCTTCAGGAGTCGTTAAATGATGGCCCTTTAGGTTTTGAATCTCTGCAAAATACAATAGAGGTAGTTCCACCAAAATACTTATGTGTAACGTGCACCTATTAGGTACTTATAATAATAATAATAAATGCTTTATTGATGCAAATCCTTACATTGTGCTAAATATATCTAGCAGGTTTACAATTAAATGAAGGCACACAAGGCACACCCTTAACTAGGAATACCTGTGACTTAGGAGCCAGTGTTCTACTGTCACTTGGACACTATGAGACTTATGTAGGGTACATGTACAAATCGATATAATCGTGTACTAAATATTGTTGTTGATATAATTTACGAGATAAGCAAGCACGGATTGTGTTGAAACCTCGTAAAACTCAGTCGTGTACTAGCAATATCAATTTTAAAAGTTCACTACCTACTTACACAATGTAAAATGTTAGGTAAGTACAAAGTTTGAAGTTACTTAGTTGGCTTAGGGTTGATTTTTCAGATCCACAGTTCTGACATTTAAAGCGTGTGGTTTAAGTTTACAAATATATTTTAGACGACATAATTCTCTTTCCTCAAAATTGCAGCCATGTTTTCAAATTTGGGATCTCATACATACATACATACATACATACATAAACTCACGCCTTTTTCCCATAGGGGTAGGCAGAAACTATAGAACGCCACCTGCTACGATCCTTACATACTCCTTTCGCCTCATCTACGTTCATACAACTCGTCATACAAGCACGCCGGTTACGAGTACTCCGCACCTGACCTTTCTGAAGGACCTCACTAATAAGGTCAGTGTAGGTCTTCCTAGGGCGACCCCTCCCGGCGTTGCCACTCACCTCTGCCATATAAATACCTTTTGTCAATCGTCTTTCACTCATCCTCTCAACATGACCGAACCATCTAAGCATACCCTTTTCTATCTTTGTCACTACATCTTCTTTTAATCCGCAACGGTCCCGTATAACCTCATTCCTCACTCTATCGTTCAATGTTACACCACACATACTCCGCAAGGAACGCATTTCCACAGCATTAATCCTACTCTCATGCCTCGTTTGCCATACCCAACATTCACTTCCATACATAAGCGTAGGCACCAGCACACCGTTGTGAACAGCCATTCGAGCCTTTTTTGACATGGACTGGTTGGTCACAACCGCATGTATAGCACCATTTACTTTATTTCCCGCAGTTACTCTCCTTTCCACATCAGCATCAATCTTTCCATCTCTAGTAAACATACTACCCAAGTATACAAACTCATTCATTTGCTCCACACTCTTATCATTTATTTTCACATCACACGCCGATACATCCTCTTCTCTTTCAAAAACCATCACTTTCGTCTTATTCACATTTATATTCATTCCTTTCCTCTTAAACGCATCATTCATTACCGTTACCATGTCTTGCAACTGTTCTGCCGACGATGCAAGAAGAACTTGATCATCTGCGTATAACAGGCATTTGACAGGTAACTCATCCATCCTTAATCCACACTCACTCTCTCTCAAATCCGCCAAACAACTATCCATGTATAGGTTGAACAGCCAAGGAGACGCTACACAGCCCTGTCTTACACCTCTTGAGATGCAAAACCAGTCAGTGTATGCCCCATTTATCCTAACACAAGCACTGGAACTTTTGTATAAAGATTTCAGTGCTCGTATCAAGCGTCCGTCCACACCATACATGGATAGAGTCGACCATAATTCTTCCCTCCACACACTGTCATAGGCCTTCTCCAAGTCTACGAAAGCGCAATAGACTTTCTTGTGCTTTGCCAGATGTTTTTCGGCTATGCACCTTAAAGAGAAGATCTGATCCATACAGCCCATTCCCTGTCTAAATCCCGCTTGCACATCCCAAATTTTCTCATCAGTCACTCCTATCACTCTATTAATTAAAACTTTCGCATACAGTTTGCCGACAACGCTTAAAAGACTAATGCCGCGGTAGTTTTTACACTCCTGCTGTGAGCCTTTTCCTTTATATAGTGGAACAATTACAGCCTTGCACCACTCCACTTTGGGATCTCAGATTATTATATTTAACCAATGACAAGTTTTATTAGTTGCAATACCTCAAGCGATTATAGGTCAACATTACCCTCCTGCATTTAAGATAAAATGTACCCATTATGTAAATTCTAATATTATAATCTCAATCTGACATTATCAAGACTTAAAAAGTAGTAAAATTTTTACCAAGTACTGTTTCTTGTCATTTCCAATGATCGAATATCTACATCTGTATCCATTGTTATTTTAAGTTCGAACAAGTAAAGTTTTTTAACAAGACGTATGGATATTTATTTCACAAAATAAATAAGCTTAGAAGTAGTTGAAATATCACGTGATACTCAAATAACAATACTTATACCGTATTTCTACAGGCGCTTGCTTATTCTAATAATAAACATTATTAAGCTCTGTATAACATTGCATAGGCTTTACCAATAAACGGCTGCAAGCCTACCCTTATAATGACCCTAGAAACTGGTGCACGTAATTAATAGGCCATGCCGTTGAGGGCCATTGTACAATTTATTGTTTTACAGCGCGTTCGGACTATAAATTTCTTAATTGGCCCCCACTTTATGCTCAACGGACCCCTAATTTACAAGGGCGAACACAGACAGTATCAAGACTTTTTCACTACAATACTTTCGTACAACGCAGTTAACAAGCCGTCATCATATAATTTGGGAAGGGAATCCAACATTGTTAAAGCGTACAGCTGCTTAGCCGCGAACTTGACGTAACAATTTTCACATTAAAAATAACAGTCGGGGAACTTTTTTTTCTGGGTCTATTTCGTCGGCACTGACTAACAAGGTTATATTGAATCGATACAACCGTAATTTGTAAATTAAAAACGGGTCCGGCATCGTAAATGCTTTGAGATTGGCCTTTCATTAGCTGTTATTTAGTGATGTTCCTTACTGATTGAAATCGATGATTTAAATCTGTCGGTAGGTATCTAGCTATATTATAGTTAGTATGCCTTGTATCTTGGAGATTAATGACTATTGCTTTAAAAAAATCGTTCATTTTAAATGAAACACGATCTTAGGCGAAGTCCGTGACCGCTCTAATTCTTAAATAAATATTTTTTTAAATAAGAGAGAAAAGATGTCCTTGTATAAAAAACGGATCAAAAGCTTTGGCATCAATTTCATGAATAAATTCTACTGAAATTTAAACTAGAGGTGTGATTTAAGAAATAAATCCAGTAAGCTTACTTCTATTTCTGGATTTATTTAAGATTTGCTTCAAAATTCCCTTTTTGGTAAGAATTTTAGATTATTATTTTTATCGTTTTTCGTTTTATGTAGGTATTTAGGAATCGCGGTATGATATCTAAGCTGAATTTATTTGACAAATTATTCCAGAAACGTCTTAACGTTTTCGTCCATATTACCGAATCTTATTCGGAAATCGGTTCAATAATACTGTGATAGCAGTAAGATCGTAAAAAAACACGAGTTTTCAATAGAAATTCCTTGTATATTGAAGATTACACCGACAGGATAAACCGACGTTTCTGGCTCCTATTTTATTCAAGCTCGAGTGATATTTACTAACAGGCTTTACTCGCAAGACATAGCGTTGCAAAACGATGAATTCTTTTCGCATAGCACAACAACGTCAGCGATTTCAGACACGAGTCTCGTATGGTGAGATGGCGCCGCCAGGCACACCAAGTAAAATATTCAGGGCAAAAGTCAGTCACGACACACGATACTCTTCCGACTTGTGAGCCCCTGGTACCTCTGTGTGTTTTAGGCGATGTTCATAACTACTCATAATATTCTGTTGCAAGATTTTGAGCTGCCTGGAGGAAAAATATCATTTTTATAACAGCTATAGCTGTAACTGTCTACCTTCAGAACAAAATGCTGTAGTTTTTGAATAAAATACACGTTACTAAGCTTAGCCTAGATAAGAACATTGCAACTGGTGAAACGATGAATAATAAATAATAATAATAATAAACGATAGCATAGTAATATTGTCTCACACCGTTTTGAAAATATAAAAACGTGTTAATAATTTTATCATTGCTTTTAGCGTAGTAGTCATTTATTAATAGTAAGTAGTTTATTGTGTTCTCGTGGTTGCAAGTCTGGCTATTGAGCGTAGGGTCCTGGGTTCGATTTCTGGGTCAAACAAAAAGTGATAGTGGGTTTTTTTTTTAATTCTTTAACAGAAATATCTATTAACCAAGCAACCCTTGACTTGAACCAAACACTTTCAAGACTTCAAAAAGCTACATCAGCTTTGCACTATGTATTATAATTCCACAAACAAGATCATTATTACGTAAACGAGGTGTAATATCGTTTTATTGATAACATCATTGCCATAAGCTTAGCACCAAAGTTTATATAGAATATGAGGTATCGTCGTAAACCTGGTGATAGGAACGATACGTCCTATCATAAATTGTCCCTTACAGGCTAAGCTGACATTTATTTTAATAGTGTGAGTAGCAAGTGTTCAGCACTCACATCTGCCATATCAATTTCCATTTTATGCCTTCATAAAAGTAGGTTTTCAATACTTTGAGTAGAAATGTATTCATTACTATGATAACTATTTTGTGAATAAATTCTCACCTATATTAGTAGCTGTTATAAATTATTCAACCAATATAGTTTATTTTTATTGCTATCCCCATTGTATCTATAGCCATTCCAATTGTTAAATCGTTTGTGTTCCGCTTAACATTCTTTGAGTCATCAACAAATTTCACTTTTAAACAACACGTCGGCTACACAACATTTATTTTTATTATCCCAAAAATATATTAAAAGCGAAACACCAGTATCGTAAAACCGTAAATGAAAGCAAAATCATTTGTATCAAATCACAAAATGGATCGCTAAAAGTGAAACTTCTGACTCATAACAACAAAACAAAATGGTTCAAACAATAACTTTAAAGAATAGTGTCGCAATGAAAAACTGAGATAAAGCAAGTGGACCATAAAGTTACTGTTGTAAACATTGTTTATAAAACAATTCGGGCGACTGAGAAGCAAACAAAAGTTTCCGTAGAATTCCGCGCCACCCTTTCGGCTTCCTTAAATTGTTATTGCGGTAATAAGCCCCCGAAGAACATGTGACTTTTATGGCCAACCAGTTTTCTGGAGTTTTTGGCAGAGGCCATTTTGTCACTGGCACAATTACTGGGCCCAGTACACCACAAGAACAATGACTGCTATTTTTGACATATTGTGCGAAGGACAGTCTTGCAATACGTTTAGTTTTTATACCTTTCGGGCCGACTTTTGTGTCGTAATGAAGAAGGGAACAATTATTACTTCACCGAATTGTTTCTGCAGGAAGTGTTCGTGCGTTATCTGGTCTTCCCAACGACCAGCTTCTGGGTCGTAAAATAGTTTTTGTTGTAAGCAGAAATGGACTTTGATGACAATACAGTGGTCTTTATTTAGTACGCAGATAATAAACTTCATCATCATCATAAATGCTATCATCCATAATGCTCAACTTTGGCCTGTTTTTGCAAAGTGAATCTATTGACCACCGATATATTGAAGGATGCAACTAGCAATAACTTTATGACTAACTGACCGACTCCTTAACAATTCAAAACTGCCTGTAAATGATTTAATGGAAATGAATTCTTTTATTTGATTTTGGTGTGTCCTTCTAAACTCTTACAGAACTCAAAACAGACTTCCTAATCCAAGTTGATCATAATTTTAAAAGCTTTAAAAATATTTACTCTCAAAATTGGCTTACAATGTAAAACAAACTCCAAAACTCTTTGTCTTTAATACCTGTCTTTATTACACAAAGTACTCAACTGAGAGTTCCTTCAAAATTGTCGTTAAGCCGTGTTACGTGTAATTAATTACCATCGTCGAAGAATCCGCCGCTCTCGGCACAATAAAACGCTTTCGGATTATGATATGAAACGTTGAAAGCTAATTCAACTCGTAATAAATCTGAGACTTGTTAATTATCTGACGTCCTCAGCGCGGCGCGTCGTAAAGGGCCCACCTCTTTGTTTTACGGAACTTTTGTCGACTTCAAAAGATTTCACTGTTATTAAGTTAACCGTAATAAATATAACGTCTCTGGAGTAACGATGGTATAGTAAACATTCACAAAACTGCATGAAGTTGACTGTCGTGAATATAAAGTGCTTATAAAAATGCTACATTGGTCTGTTCTCTTGTTCCGTTCATTTCATTAGAGCCCGCTCAAAGGAAAATATGACAATTTTGTTAGGGGAATTAAAAAGTTACCTGTTCTTAGAGTAATGTAGTAACAAGTTTAATTTTCTTCGTCTTTCGTCCGACATTAGGCGGGCCCAAACGTAACTTCGGTATAAAATATTTAAATTGACTTTAAGAGCGAATAAGATATTCAGTTTGATCGCTTTGCCGTCGATTTACATTCAAGAACGGTTATAATGGTAACTTAATTTTATACTTATTTCTTGTTATATTGGTTTTAAATAAGTGCTTACTTTTATACAATGGAAATAAAGTGAGATTAGAATTTTTACGGTTCTTTTTAACGCTTTGGTCCTTACTTTAATGTGAGTGATAGCTTCGAGTTACTAAACTGTTTGGTAGGTAAGTACAGTAATTTTATTTCAAACGATTCTTGTTTCAATAAACAGAATAGTCCGCCTTTGTACAATATATTTTTTTACATGTGCATAAAGTTTAATAAATAAAAAAATATGTTTAAAATTTCGTTAAATAATTTGGACCGTATAAAAAAAGACCTACCGGTGTCTATTACTTTGGACAGAGCTCGTTATATGAAAACCATTACCCACTAAGATCTACCAACCGTGAGACTATATCGGGCTGTATAATACATCTTCTACATATCGTTAAATAGGCGGTGTCTACATGGTAGGGGCCGGTGTAACCGAAGCATAACCTATGCCGTTTTTATTCTATAACGAGCCTACAAACTATTATTACGACGTCACCGTGTCAAGCCCACATCACGTGTACATCCGCCCTAAATCCAGATATACCAACGCACAATCAGATATCGTTTGTTTAACCCTTACTAATTGAGACAAGGTTCTAATTGTACATTTCGGTCTACCACTTAGAACTTTGTACAAATAAGTTAGAGTACATCTAAAGTTATAAATGATAGTTAAATGATTTCTTGACAATTTAATGCTGAGGCGCCTTATCGTATGTTGAAATTCGTTAATAACAATTATGGTGAAATGAAGATAAGTTTTGAGAGAGTTACCTAGACACCTGTTGGTCACGTTTGTGTATTTAAGGAAGTCAGTTAATGTGTTTTTAAGTAGATATCCTTGTCTTGATTGATGAATTGTACGTTCCCGCATTTTGTTCGCCCGTAGACAGCTGGGCGTGTTTAGAACGAGAGTGATTTAAATTTGTCTATCTTAATAGAGATTAATGTTTTGACAGTATAGGATGAATCAAATTTAAAAGTATACTCTTCCGTGAATATATTCGTAATTTATCATCTGTTAGATAATTTGATAATTCTTATAAAATTCTAAGGAGTTTTTCTATGTATGTATGTCTTCCATGCGTTCCTAAACCATTGGGCTAATTGTGATGGAACTTTGATGGATCATACACTGGGAACAAAGTTGGGGTCAGCAGATGGTAATAAATAAATAGATTTGACTAACCCGGCAAGACTATATAGAACTCACCATAAAAACAACGACGAAAACTGAACCTGACGCCACTTGAGTTAAAACTAAAAAAAAGCTAATAATTTGACAGAAAAAAATTATGTAAGTCTTAGCTCCACTGAACATCGTACAAGAGCTTAGACTAACCATACAATAATTTCCATCTCACTTAGACCGTACAATACAAATAGTTCACCAACTTATCTTCCTTACACATTACGTGCCCTGAATACCGAAGTAGGATACTCGAACGCTTAAGATATACCATTATAATACAGGATCATCGTAATCCTCTCCACGTTCGAATCACCCAAAGTGCCCATTTTTAGAAACTTCCACCCCAAAAGACCATTTCATACGTCCTGGATTACACAGTATCCGCAATGAACGTTCCCACTCAGACTTCATTAAAAGCAATAACGTGAATGTAGCCTACCAACGCAATCCTGAAACTAATCTCTTTTGTTTGCATTTTGTACGAGAGCCAAATCTAACTCGTAACTCGCAACTGAGTACGAAGGAGCGGGATCAAAAGTTCAGAGTTCTACACTGCGTTGTTTGTATAGTGTAGCGACGGAGATTGTGGACCAACTGCGTAATGGAATGCTTAATCTAATCTGCTTCTTGCTGAGTTAAAATGTAGACGAGTTTATACAAACAAAAAGGTTCTTGTGGTGGAGAAAAATTATGGCATGGAGTTAGAAATCTTTGAAGAAAATGCTTTCTATTAAGAATCATCAACATTTTAGCCACAACACGGTCAATATATTCATTTTAAAACACAGGACTGCCCCAAGTATATGTAAGTATGTATATTTTTATATGTTTTATGTCACACCAGATTTTTTTTCTGTATTGTGGATGCGTTCGCAAATATAATTTGTGCAAATATAAATTCACACATACAAACAATCACACCCGGAGCAACTATCTGTAAGCAATACAAATATTTTCACCGGAATCTGACCTATGAAACGCAGCGCAGCGCCCACTACATCAGCCATGCAGTATTAACTACACGGCGAGGGTGCAGCTGTTAGAGTCGCGCCGCAACGTCAATTTCAAGGCGTTTGTGGTGCGTATCCCGACGTGCTACCTCAACCTGGTGTTAGAAGAAAGCTTTTGGCCGCAGGACGTGGTGTTCCGTCGCTTCCGCGGACCAATTCCACACGACAGCACAAAGACGTAGTGTAGTGCTAGTGAAGTGTTACTAACTTAGGCTTAAGTTTTATTTACTAACATTTTTTGTTGATAATTATATATATACTTAGGTTAAGGTATTTATCTATGGGTCTTTGTTACCTGAAAATAAATGGTTTATTATTATTATTATTATTATTATTAATGATGGGATTGTAAATTAAATGAGTCTCATCGACCGATTCTTCATTATTTATACCAAGTTCTGTTCAAAATACATAAAACTTAAAGCCGTATTATTGCTCTTTACAGTCGATAACATCCACTAAGCTACACTTCTTTATATTAACCAATAAAATGAATTATCAACGGAACATAAGCTAATGACACTAATCTATAAATTAAATGGTAGGGCTGTAAACATAGATGGAACTCTTTTAAGAAGATTATTCTCAACACCGCGCTCCGTACAAAAAATACACGGTACCTAAATTAAATAATCGTATATTTTATTCAGCTACGGAACTGACGAACCTAGATATTAGTGTCCTCATTCTATCTACAAAATTTCATTGAGCTTAATTTGGTGGTATGCCAATCAATTGACCTACTTTTTATGATCTGTTTAAACGCAATTCTTTCATAGGTTTTGTATGGCAAATATCAAACTTACGTCACTTATTTCTTAACTCAATTGACAAAATATATTTTATTGATTTTAAAACAACTAAAACCGAATTTTCCAGTTAACTTAAAATTAATCGAATCTTCAGTATACCTTTTTTAGTGTTTATTAGTTAATAGTTTTAACTGAGTGACCAATAATGACAGACTACATTTTGTATGGAGCGTGCTGTCGGTACAATTCTTTTAAAGCATATTATCATTCTAGTAAAGGAATACGTAGATATCGTAAAATAAAGTGCATTTTAAATTTATTCAGACCATTTAAACAGAGCATTGTGCGCAATTTAATGGCAATACCATTTCTTATTTTTCACTAATAGCAGCATTATTATTATATGAATTAGATGGTATAGTATGTCATAAAATTAATGCAATGCTGATAATGGCGAGAAAGGTATAAAGGTATATTAGTGGTGTGTTTTCACAATGATTTATAAAAATAATACATACCATTTTGTTTTGTACATTTAAAAGGTTTAATATATAACGGTGGAAAAAGTATCACAATTATGAGAAGAATATGTGATTCTTCCCATAATTTTGTTTTTTTTTTGTTATAAAAATGATTGATAAAAAAAATTAAAAAAAAAATGAAAGATAGATAGTTTTTTTTTTTTATTGTTTGAGTTTAATTGGTAATTTGTTTCAAAAGTGGTGCAAAATAATCGGAATGTAAAAATAAAATGTAGAACTGATTATGGCCACGATTCTGCAGTTCCTTTGGGACCGCTCGCCATTCAATTGGCGTTTTCAAACGAATTCTGTGCCAATTACGCTATCGAAAATGTCCGCAGAATAATATTATTTTAAGTAGTACCTAATTATTATGAGCTTTAAGAATTACTAGAACGGCAGTTAATTTGCGCCTAATTCTGGGACCGTAGCGCATAATTTCGTTTTGATTAGCTTAATTTTCATTATACTGTTCTGGTTATTTTCGTGAGAAATTCTTATCGTTTTTATAACATAATAATGAGTGCCATTCAAGCTTAAAGAATCGCAATTCGTAATTTGAACCGAAAATAATTAAAATTGCAATTTACCTGCACGCAGCCTAATTGACGCATTTTAACGACTTACTGAAAATAAAAACAATGGAAGCGAAAAACGGAAAAAAAAATCTAAAGGAATTTTTGAATCGAACGTTTTGCAACACCGCGCGGTGTTTAGTTAAAAGAGCCTCCACCATTTGCATAATCGACGTTTCCACAGGTGCATTGACAGCGCATTGGCAGCTGATTTAAGTACCGTGCCAAGTGACAAGAGGGCTCCTTCGTCTTATAAGGCAATATGCTACGGCTGCTATTTTTATTTATCGTCGGTCGCTGAGCGTCGGTGTTTTACGTTGGTTTGTGTCGGCGGCAAAAGTTGTAGTGTTTTGTTTTTTTTTTAGTTTCAGACTGACGGGAGATCTTGGCGTTTGTTTTCAATTGAATGGTCGTTTTCAGTACTGGACGTTTGTTGGACTCTTGTGTGTTGTAGATCAAGGTCGATCTACGCATGTCTTTTGAATAATGCAGCTGATTTTTTTGTAAAATCTCAAGATTATCTTGTTGTGTGACGATTATCTTGTTAACGTTTTGTTTCATGATTGTTATTAAAATTCTTGTTCTATCAGTTAGGTATAGAACAAGAATTTTAATAAAAATTCTGTAAATCTGATAATTAAATATCAACAATATTAAAATTTATATATACTAGCTTATGCCGGTCACCCAAATTTTTTTTAAGTAAAATTAAGCCTAAGTTCATTCTTATAAGATTAACCGGAAAAAACGGACAGACAAAACTTTTTTGTTTTAAATTGGTACCGTGTTAACATTTACATAATTATATGCATTAAGTAAAAAGCTGTTATGACATTACAAACACTTTAATTTTATTTATTTGTATAGATAAAGCTAAATTCTAAACGCCGACTAGAAAATCCTGTATATATTCCAGACACTACGACGTTTGTTACCATATTTTCCTATCCCATAAATAATGGAAAACGGGGCGTTTAGGTGTTATAAAGAATATTGAAACAATGTTGTTAAAGCCTAGCCTCCCACGTCGCGCGATCGGCGCTTGCGATGCACTCATTCCTCCTTTTATGTTCAAGATTTCTGTTTACCTGGAAGTGTTTCCGCCTCTTATTATTTTTAAATATAATAATAATACTGCGTCGTTTCAAAAGTTAGTAGATACCGCCGTAACAACATAACTACAGTACAACATTAATATTTATTATTATTTAACAATAAATTAGTATGTCTATCTAATGCAAATGGCAATTTACATAGGTTGGTTACAAATAAATAAATAAGCTATAAACATTAAAAAAATCTTTCTTTTTGTTTGAAAATATTAGTAGTGGTGTAGATTTTCTAGCAATAAGTATACGTCGCATTTGAAAATGGACGTTGACGTTTATGACGTTTACAATAAAACAAAGCACGCCACCTGGCGGCATCTAAGAGAACAAGACTTAGTGCGCTTTGACAGAGTCGGTGCGTTTTCCCGCTCGTTTTAGACAAGGAAGAGAACATGTCAAGTTAGGATTGATATCCTGGTGGATCGAGCACTGAAGACGCTTCGGAACTGTCCTACGTTTTGTTGAATCGTTATCATCATCACCAGCCTGTTATTGCAAAGTTTATAATACCTAGTTAATGATAGTAACAAGTTATTAAACCGTAAAGTGATTATCTTTCTAGAAATTGTTGTTTATTTGCACGATACTTATATAAGCCCGCCAGATGGCAGATCAAACCATCCTGCTGATCCTGACTGTAATTGTGGTATCACAGCAATTAACACGTTTGTTTTAGCTTTTTGAATGATGGTTTTTTAGAAGCTATTATTTTGCTATCAATCTTCACTTCTTTTGGGACTATTTCTACGAATTTTATTACGATATCTGGCCACGCTCAACCAAAATGTTGATAACCTATATTAAAGACACTTCCAGCATCACCACTTCTATCAAGCGCAACATAAATCACAAACCATCTATATTCCGTGCGGACTACACCTGCGAACACTCTGCCACTTTTGAGACATAACGAAATCCAATTAAATACATCTAGATATTTCACCAACTGATCATTAGGGCTACATGGCTTGTTAGGGACCCTGTTTAAACGTGCCCAGTACACCAGTCATGATTTCTGGTGACTTATTTCGTAGAAACGACGTTTTCTGAGAAGTTTGTGTTTTGCGAGAGAATATTTATGTTCGAATCGTGGTTGGTCAATGTTTGATATCATTTATATAACAGACAAATGGTAAAAATGGAAATGTTCGCTATGGGGTTTAGGTGCTTTAGTATTTCAATAAAAATGTATTTGTAGTTATTTATATCTTTGTATTTGTTACATAAAGATTTAATCTATCATTATTGTATTAAAATCGTGATGGCCCAGTGGTTAAAGTGACCGCCTCTCATGCACGAGGCTATACAAGTACCAAGTACCAAGGGCAAGTACTAATGTGACTTTTCTATTTCATATGTATTTTCTAAGTTTATCTTGGACATCACTGATGTCGGTGAAGGAAAACATAGTATGGCAATCTGAACTTTTTATTTATTTAATATAAGTTTAAAATCTGCTAATCCGCCTGTAGCAAGCGTAGTGACCATAAAGAGGTAAAAGATCACTCATTCATTCATTTGCTCATAAATCTCGTGAGATTCTTGACCTATGAAGCTATAATTTCTCCGGTAGGTAGGTACTTCATGTTCTTTAGGTAGAAAAAGTCAGTAGATTTTGCCACAGGGCCGAATTAAGGGCGGTCTTAAACTTTCACCCGGATTAAGTGGAAAACAAAACCTAGTTAAATATATTTTTCACCTAACATCGAGATTAAAAATAATCAATAGCATGTAAAAGAGAGATCAAAAACTAATTAGACGAATACTTTGAACGTGACTGAATTACGATCTAGAAACTCTTAATTATCTATCTATAATCACAAGGTTTCCAGGGATACCTCTGATTCAACAGAAGGTCTTATCAAGGTCGTGTTATCCTGTTAAGGTCAGGACACTCGTGTTCTCCGAAGCTAATAAACATGTTTTTAACTAGTTTTCAGTTTAATTAGGGGTTATTGAACGGATCACCGAAACCTATGTCTAGTCTTAGTATTAATGTCTTTATCGAATTACTGAGAATTTCTTATTAGTTTCTCAGATAAATATTATTTTACATTAATTTCATCTTCATCAATAAGTCGATATTTTTGCAGTGCAATATTTACGTAACATAACGTATTAAAACGCTATAGTACAGTAGGTTTTTTTTATAGTTCAAGATCCTAGAATCGCCACACCTACGTTATTTTTGGCTAATATTTTGAGGACGGATATAAGTCAAAATCAAATAATTTATTTTAATTATATCATTAAATTAAGCATATTTGAACATCACACACAAGAAAAAAGAATTTAATATTGGTAGGTACCCATTCCAAAAGGTAGTTTTGTTTGGAGAAAAACTGGCCAGAAACTCCATACGTAATGTATTTATTATTATTAAGTAACATAATAACATAACATAACATCACGCCTGTAATCCCCGAAGGATTAGGCAGAGGTGTACACATTAGTACACCCACATTTCGCTAGTTATGTTTTTAGTCCCATGTAATAGGGGGCGAGCCTATTGCCATCAACCGGGCACAAATCCAGACTCCGAGGCTGCTACTGAGAAATTCCTGATGGAAAAACCCAATAACACTTTGCCCGACCTGGGAATCGAACCCAAGACCTCATGCACAGCAGTCGCGCTTGCGACCACTAGACCAACGAGGCAGTCAGTATTATTAAGTAAATGTTTTGCAATATTTATACAGGATCATACATTATTTGTTTAAACGACAAAGTGCAAAATCTTATTGGGGTAACAGGCGTGATGTTATATTATGCTATCCTCTAAATTTCAGCCCTGTTAAACGCAAAATGATGTAAATCTGTAGACAGTAGGATCTTAGTCCACTTTTTATTTTTGCTTATTGCTACCACCATCACATTATAAAATTAGTTTCAGAGTGTACCGTGGCTTCGCAAAATAGCCTATGGCTATTTCTCGTTACTTTGCTTGATCTTTACTCAGTGGATGCTCAAACATGAGAAGTTGAGTAATGCTCTAGATAGTTGAGCGTGCTTTAGTTCATTATTAGTTTAGTTTTGTGTGTACCTACGTGATAATATTATCATATATAATACTTACTAGAAATTAATTTTGCTCTTATGGAGGTATAAGATTTTATTTGCAATCGTAGTGTTATGGCTTTGGTTGTTTTTGGGCGCCAGTAATAGAAACTTGTATAATAATATGAGCTTCTTACTGTCCCACTGTTGGACAAAGGCCTCTTCTCATACAGAAAAGGCAAACATTGATCATCACGCATTGGCAATTCCAGGTGAAGTTTGTGAGTTTGTGATTGTTTCATAAATTGGTAGCTACGTTATCACTGAGCTATATTTTATTATAAAAAATTAGGGACCTGAATGAGAAATCACGCGAACGAAGTTGCGGGGAAAGTCCAGGTTTACATATGTATATGTAGGTAATGTTGTCCTACACTGATGTCAGTTATGTAGAAGATAAACTTAAAAAATAGGTAAATATAAATAAATAAAGTCGTATTGATGGTCGCTAGGATTCAAACCGACAACCTGATGCACAAGCGGCCGACGATCTAACGACAGGCCGCAT
The DNA here is from genome assembly GCA_949774945.1 of Hoplodrina ambigua. Taxonomy (NCBI): domain Eukaryota; kingdom Metazoa; phylum Arthropoda; class Insecta; order Lepidoptera; family Noctuidae; genus Hoplodrina; species Hoplodrina ambigua. Next base: position 9,285,441 of record OX458973.1, read on the forward strand.
CACCCATTCAATTTAAGTTATAATATTTGAAGAATATAAAGCAAAAATAAAAATAAAGATGTTTTAACTTTTGTACTTAAAAGTCATTAGTAAGTACTTACTATCTCATTCTACATGAATGAATCTATTAACAAGACTGCTTTTGATGTATCGCTGAAACAGTTGTTTTCACTTTTTATATGATTATATTTCTCAATCCTCTCATTTTAAGATAGACTTTGTGACTTACTAATAGACAAAGAAAATTGGAAAAACAAATCGAAAAATTATAATTCACAACTTTCTAAACACGATTTGTTTTGTCATTACAATGGAATTGTCAATCAGTTGCAAGTTATTTAAATTTTGTAAAACCAGACAGTTCGTTTGCTGAAATATTACATTAAAACTTAGACAAATAAGTTACTTAGAAAGTACTAAGCGATAACCAATCATAGGACCACATAACTGTTTTTGTATTCTATCGAATCGGCAAAAGCTATACCTGTATGACTTATGCTCAGCAGTCGCGCTGTGCGACCATTATACCAACGAGGCAGTCGAGGCATGATGATGAGATGTGCTTTTATGATATACAGAGTGTTAGTGTAAACACCGTTATCCTTGAAACCAGTGGTTTGGTTTCACTAATAGAACGTAAATTCAATGAAAAAAAATATCTTTTGTTTTTTAAAGTAAAATCTCCATTTTTCCTTAAAATTATTTCACCCTATATTACAATGATGTAATTAGTTAAAACTTATTTAGGTAGTTATAACGGACGGCCAGTGCAGCAGGTCAACGCCCTTTGCGGTGATTACGTAACTCGGGCGCATAGTATCCATGAATTTACGGACGGTGTCGAACAGATTTTATTAACATTTTGGATAGAAAACTTTGTTTATTTATTTTTAAATTCAGATAAACATTTTTTATAATAAATCAAGTACCTATGGTTTTAGTGACAACGGTGTTTACACTAACAGTCTGTATATTTTTATACACCTAAAGTCCACATAGCAGAAATCATTGCATGCCATATTGATATTCGCAGAGACATTGTGTAACCTCCTCGCTTAAATTAATTGGAGGCCAAAATTACGTCCCAAATATTTCCGCTCAATACCCGCCGACCCATGCAAAAACAGTGTCTCCGTCACATACGGTACCAACAATATTAAACTATCATCTCGTACAAGAAACTAGCACTGGTGTTCATTAATTAAATGTTACCCTCGTTAATATCAACACCTGTTCTTGAAAAGCATTTAATAATCACGTCATGTAACAGCTGTGAACGGCTGCGGGCACAGCGCTAGTTTTCCACTGGAGTGCCGGTAGGAAAATTAAAACTAAATTAATTGTATCGAGGTTAGGGTTACTGCTGAAATTAATTATTTTCTTCATTACAGCTTGTTAGAGGTTTTTGTGTTTGCTTTAGCTTGACTGTGGATGTTTTGTTTGAAATTCTCAGGTTGCCATGACAGCATACTGTGTAATATTTACAGAACGAGAAGTTGCAAAATGTTTTTGTGACCTTAAATTTAATTTTTTGATAAACAGTTTATTATAGTCAATAATAATACCAGTCTGTTACTGTCCCACTGCAGGGCAAAGGCCTCTTCTCATACAAAGAAGGCACAAGCATTGATCTCCACACTTGCTCAAGGCGGATTGGCGGTTCCAGATTTATACTCATATTAACTATTATCTTCAGGTGTCGGTAATTTCCAAGATAAGCTCTTACATATTGAATAGTAAAAGTCACATTGGTACTTGCGCATATTCGAACCCACAACATGCCATCGATGATGATGTCGTGATGCCATCACGACATTTTCGGTTTATTATTTTACTTTATTTATCTCATATAGCTACAAAAACAATTTAAAGGAAATCATTTTATGTATTCACACAACATGTTACTGTACAATTAGCTGGACCACGAACAGAAATGATTTGAATTTAGTAATCGACTATTCGAATGTTTCATGGGTACATGAAAACTAATCAACGCATCCAAACTAACATTCCTGTTCATTATCTGCTTCCAATTACAATTTAAATCGAAATTCTTTGAATTTAGACGTGAAACAGAATCGGTATGAGCAACATAGGTAGTACCGTAACATAATAGGTTTGATGCGGTCGGCAAAAAAAGTCAAATAACAAAACAATTCTTAAGAAAGCTCGTGCTCTACGCTGAAGAAGCTAATTATAGAGGTAGTCCGAATCGATCCATTTACACGATTGCACAAGCATCGAGTTCTCGATTACAAAATGACGTATCATCGAAACTCGGTTACGTTACGAACGGCTGATTCTTTAATTAGTGACTTATCAAGATCGATACTTGGGGAGAGTAATCGGTGCGATGTAATCGAATGCTAATGCAACGTAATGTGTGTCTCGTCTAATTGGATCAACCTTTTTTGACGCTCTCAGTAGTTTTAATGTCGTAAGCATATCCAATCGTTCTTGTACCAAATCGATGACCATCTAGTCAAGACAGAGATACGGATAAAAAAAATATTCATATTCATTTATTTGCATGCCATAATATTGTGTATAATAGATGTTACATAAGGCTTAAAGCTAAAGTACAGTTATGGACCCAGTTAGGGCACAATAACATTGGATATAAATAACATAAAAAAATTGAAAATAAAATAACACTTCTTCTGATGATACTCGCCATTGTTATACTTGCAAGAACAGTTTCAATTAAATTTTATTGATATTGGCGAATTGATTTACACCATAAATAAAAGAAACGGTGTTGATCACAAGCAATTTATCTTCACTTCCTTTTCTTACTTTATTCTGAAAGAGAGTCGTTAAAAAATGTTCTTCTTCAACTAAATTTACTTTACTATCGTCCCCTGCATCATTATATTCGAGATCTTCCCCGTGTCTTTTACTTTCGAAAATAGGAATTAAAAATATATGTCCCTCTGTTTCCATCCGAATAACACCAAGTCTCATTACCGGTGGCAACTGATAACATCTGAAAGCCTACGGCACTCCCGCCACATCACAAAATAACCATTGATTGATAAAAAAGTTTATGTGTTACACTCCAATCATTCAACTTTAAAACTTATCACAAAAGAGATAAGGTAAAAAATCCGTTGCTATATTTACTTTTACAATCCATCGTAAACCCTAAAATTCTTGTGTTTGCATTCTGGAGACATAGAAAGTAATCAAGATCGTGTGTGAAAAATTAAAGCAAATCTCTTAAATAAAACAAAATTTGGTGAGGACTTAATGGAATCGAGGGTGTAATTTAAATTTGAATTATTCTATTTTCAGCCAACCTACCGCAACATTTTTAAGTTGAATTAATATAAGCAACGTTATGACTCACACTTATCAAGTACGTAATTGTTTCTTTGTAATACTGTGACTTAACTACAAATAGAAACAGTAAACATGAGTCGTATAAACAGTAGCTTTGCAAAACAATATCCGGCACTTCAAAATAGTCAGCTCTCTCAATGTGGATTTAATGCCATTTTAACCAGAACGAGCTGCGATAAAACTGGAATATTGCCTTTAAACAATGTCAAAGTAAATCTATCGTAAAACAGTTACAGCCATTTAAACTGTTACCGATCAATACAAACATTACGATCGGTAGAACGTCGCTCAGGTCATTAAACTTGGCGATAAATTAATAGCAGTTTGCATTACCACACATCAATCGAATAGAACATCTGTCAAGCCAAACCGATAAAGATAAATTTCGAGATAAATACTCGGTTTTATAGTTCGATTATTGTATGTCAAAAGCGCCGGTCGCACCGCCCGAACCCAATTTGATTACACACGACGTTTATTTAAATGGAAACTGATTTCATTAATTACAAATATGGCCTCTAATCTTTATTATGTCAAATGCGTAATAAACTTCTTGTGTGGGTCCGAGAGTCGGATGTTGATTTTTATTTTTTTTTCTCATTAAACTTTTGCCTCTAAGGTTTCGTTTGGCGCGTCGTTTAAAGTTTTTATTGTGGCTTGTTATCGATATCTAAATCACTGGGTGCATTAATACGACTGTCATATTACTTTTGGTGGCTCCCCTAGCAGAGGTTGGGTTACGATTTATTTGTCTGTCGACACAAGTTTTGAAATATTATTTGAAACTTCATTTTATTAATGATTTAACACGTTATATTTAACAACCGTCCGGTTCCGGTGCTCGAAACGTAAACATCGTTGTAGTGCAGTCCTCAAGCTTATTGTGATTAAAAATACATTTACGGACTTCTGGACACAGTGAATAGTAAAAACACAATTATAAGTGCTGTGGAATTGTGCTACAAGTATCTTGATGCCGTAATCGTTATAATCAAACAGATTTTCAACAAATAATTACCAACGAATACCGAATTGAGGTTAGAAATCGTGTCACAGGCATAAACGTCATAATTTGTTACTGTTAAGTTGACACTGACAGATTGACACCGTCACTGTCATTGTCATTTATCACATCGGTGTTGCCAACGTAAAATTGAAATCACACCACTTCCGCGGCTGCGTTTCATTTCACGCAAAGAATCCATAATCTCCAACATGGAAGGACAATTTCTAATATTATTTGACAAAATGAAAAATGAAATGCAGAACCAGATAGCGGATTTGAAAGAGTCTATAACTAATGTGATAATGGAAAAAATGGATGAAAAACTAAAGCCTATCATAGCAGAAAATAATGACTTGAAGATAAAATTAGAGCACCTAGAAAAAGAAATAGAATATTTGAAAAGGGAGAAAAAACAAAACAACATTATTATTTTTGGAATAAGGGAGGAAGAAGAATCTACATCAGGACTTATACAAGAGGTGAAGAAGATATTTAATAAAGACCTAAATATAAACATTGACGAATACGATGTAAACAAAATGTATCGCATTGGAAAGAAAAAATCGGATGGTAAACCGAGACCTATTCTGTTATCCTTTGCCAATATATGGAAGAAAAACGAAGTAATTAAAGCCAGAAAAAATCTCAAAGACATGTATATCACAGAGGATTATTCTAAAGAGGTTTTGGAAAAGAGGAAATTACTACAAGCTCAATTAAAAGAAGAAAGGAAGAAAGGAAATGTAGCATTTCTTAATTATGATAAGCTTATTGTAAAGGAAAATAATACAAGTAATGATAAAAGAAAGAGGGAAATATCATCATCACCACAAGACTATACACAGGCAAGAAAGCAACAGGTCTGCACACCATCGCAAAATAATAGACGTAATGCTTTTGATGTAATGAGAAGCAGATCTAACTCCTTCTCTTCTAAAATGGCTGATAATAAGCAATAACAATTAACTATCGGCAACCGGAAAATACAACAACATAGAAATATAGAACACAAAATAACGAAAAACCACCAACCTCCCCCAAGCCGATTGGTCATCGTGGGGGAAAACGACCACGACCCTCTAAAGATAGAAATCAACAGGAAAAATAAATGTAAAGATATCTATATAGCAACCATAAACTGTCGATCACTAGCAACTACAGAAAAACTGCAGGAACTAGAAATAGCACTAGATGAAATAAAATGGGACATTATTGGGATTTGTGAAATAAGAAGATTTGGGGAAAGAATAGAAGACCATGGGAAATATATTTTACATCATATAGGAGAGACGCCCGGATTATACGGAGTCGGATTCATGATTAAAAGTAACCTTTCTTACTAAAACTAAAATTATGACGAATTCCCAAAATAAAGACCCCATTTTAGTAAATAATGAACAAATAGACTATGTAGAGGAATATATATATTTGGGCCAACTTATATCTATAGAAGATTGCATGCAAAAGGAAATGGAAAGAAGAATAACTAATACCTGGAAACGTTATTGGTCTCTCAGCGAAATAATGAAGGATAAAGATATGCCTATGAAAGCAAAAAAGAAAGTGTACGAAATATGCATTATGCCATGCTTATTATACGGGTGTCAGACATGGGCCCTAACAGAACAACTGGAAAGTAAATTAAAAGTTTGCCAAAACGGCATAGAAAGGAGCATACTGGGTATTAAAAGAAGGGACAGAGTGAAACTAAAAGAAATTAAAACAAAAACAAAATTTAAAAATGCACGTACCACTTACAGACTGTTAAAATGGCGATGGACGGGGCATATGCTACGAGAATGTAAAGAAAAATGGACAAAGCTTATAACAGAGTGGTATCCAAGGGATAGTAAAAGAAACCGAGGTAGACAAATTAAAAGATGGGAAGATGACATAAAGAAAGTAGCTGGTCCGGTATGGACCCGTTTAGCGAAAGACAGGAATATGTGGAAATCTTTAGAGGAGGCCTTTGTCGACAGACAAGCTGTTTCAGATAAACATCCAGCTGCCGATAAGTTAAACACTATGTTAGAGTAGATTAGATTTATAAATACCTTAAATATATTAGAAAGTAGGCATGTACCATTTAGTTATTGTAAAAACGAAAGGTAACGGCAATAAAGGCTATTTTATTTATTATTTTTATTATTTAACAACCAGGTTATGCTCGCGACTTACTGTGCATGAATCTTGATTGACACTAGGGTTTTTTTTTGCGCGTAACCCTAATTATTTTTCAAAAGCCAAATTCGCCAAAATAACTCCATATATCATTAGCTGTCTGTTAGTGAAAGTCCCAACGAAATCAGTTCAGCAATTACAGACATTAACCTCAATAAACAGACAGAGAGACAATTTTTGAAATGTTTTTTTCTTTTCACTGCCGTGTAAGCATTCATATTTATTTCGTAAAAATCTGTTATACTGACACTCCAATTTTATTTATTTGAGAATTTTTTTTTTAGAAATACAATCCGAGAGATATTATTTGATCTGTGTTGCAGTGTATAAAACCATATTACATTTAGTCGCAACACGAGTAAGACAAGCCTGCAACTGGCAACTACACGGTGCATAATAGTAGAATTAATTTAGTCCAATTATGGTTTGCATTTTCAGAGTAGAGAAAATGTAGTAGTACCTACAATTATAATTAAAACGCGTTTCACGTTTCCTGTTAGACGGAGTGTTCTTCAAGGTACCGTAAATAACTCTAGTAGTGATATTGAGCAAATGTTTTTGCGCAAACATGAAGTATTCACACAGCGTGTACTTACCTTTCCAAGCAATATTTCAAACTCACCTTGCGTTGCTTCTTGCCCTCTGCTGTATCATGTTGCTTTATTATGAATAGTAATGTGGATACGCTTCTTGTGATGCCTTTTCTTTGTTGTTTTTCTTTCTTGTGTGTTTAATGCTTATGCTGTTGTTATTTTTACTTTGTTGTTTGTAGTATTATGTATAGATTGATTTCCAAAAATCGAAGTGTTCTCTGTTTTGTGACTTAAATAGTCTCGAAAATATTAAGAACGAAGTATACAGAACGTAGACGATCTAAATTCAATATTATGTAATATACCTAGTAGAATTATTAAAAGTACACATATATTAGGTAATTTCGAAATTATAAAATTGTTCAGAAATAAAGATTTCCTAGGTAAATAAAAAATATTTTAAATTGTTATCAACTTTCTAAAGAAAAACTTTATAATAATTTAATAAAATTTGAAGTGACTACGTTAAAATAACGTTTTAAAGCTAAAAGTGTAAGTTACAGAAACGTCAGCAAATCGTGAATGGTTTTGCAAACTTAAGGCGTATCTACACATATCTTATGTTCGCAACAGGAAGTCGGTATTCAGTTGCGTACTTGCTCATCAACGAGGGGATTCGCCTCAATCCACCAAACTTCCTCCTCGCAACATGTTAACCGAGAATTTCTAAACTTTAGAGACTTAGAGAGATAATCTCTTGTGAATTAACACGGAAATTGTGACTTTGATGCTCCTCTCAAACTTTATCATCATTGCTTACTGAATCTTTACGAGCTTTCCCAATTTCACTTCCTAATGTGACCAAATCGAGGCCTTAAAAACAAACAACCGAGAGGAAGCCGATGTTGTTATAAAATTTCTACACGAGAATGCGCAAATTAGCTTGTAATTAAAATTCTGGGAGTTGGATAATAAGTGTACACACAGAAAATTAATAAAGGCAACTGTTATGTCGGGAGTTGGGAATTTCGTTGGTAAGAAACAAACAATTTTGTATCTGATAATAAGTAAGTATGAGAAAGAAAGTCATTAGACGTTTGACCTCAGGGAATTATGAAATGAATGAAAATCAATCACTGATGTTATAACAAAAGAAAGTCTTAACGTTAATGTAGATAGACGAGAAGAATTTCTTACTTTAGATTCTAGCAGTGTGTCAAGTAAAATCAAGTATTATTACTTAAGTCAATTAGATTATAGGACTGTTGATGAAACCCGCAAAGCGCATCCTTCTAACATAACATACAAATTGCATCATATTGCACTATAATGGGCTTCTTCCTCATAAATCCATAACATGAAACTGCTTGCTGGAGCAATATCCTACCCCTCATTAAGAAGTCGTTTTCATAGAGCTATTGGAGTTTGTTTATTATCCATCTGTATGTAATACTAGACGAAAATTGTAATGAAGGCCGAGGGAATCCCGCAAGACGGTAGATAACAAGCTCCGGAGGCAAAGTGAAGGATCACTGTGATTACAAGTAACAGGCGAATGAGATTTGGTTGAAGAATTTGGTAAAAGGAAAACGGAAAATTATACACACAAGGCTTGCTTTAAAACACATTGTTTTATACTGTTATCATTATGCCCTTTCATTTTATAGATTGTTTAATAAATAATAAGCGGGGGCACTACCGTGCCCCCCGATATCACCAGCTTATTATTGTCTCTCTACGGAGCAAAGGTCTCTTTCATGAAAGAAGGCATGAGTATTGATCACCACGCTTAAACAGTGCGGACTGGTGATTTCAGATTTAAACTAACTGTAAGTCTAAGCTTAACTTCACCAACGTTAGTAATGTTAAGGATAAACTTAGAAAGTACATAAAGATCGAAAAATTCTCATTAGTACTTGTCCGGATTTAAACCCGCAACATAGTACATACACCATTATGTGAAAGACATAAAATGAAAAATGGATCCAATGTTATAATTTCTCATGAATGTCTTGAGACAGAAAGCGACAAGCATTTGAATGTGTTCCTACTTTTAGAACGTAGTTTATTAACACTTGGATTTAAATTATTATTTATTTTACAATTTATGCCAGGTTTTGCATCACTTTCATGCATAAACATTCCCGCCAGATCTCCTAACTCAAACCTAATAAATTCACAGTGCGGAGTTGATTTATGTTCACACACAGTTCATATGTTCCACGTACGTTGTAACTGTTTCTGACCTCAGCGTCTCATCAGCATGCGTTAATCCCACAGGATGCCTTTGAAGCCTCACTCTTTAGATTAGTCATGAAATATTAGTAAAGGTATCACTGATGTGGCTTGTGTGTCATGGTGAATCGTACCTTCGTGTTCGACATCTAACATGAATTCCTTATCGTAAACTGTCTTTTCTGGTTCTTCATTCAATTACCCTAATTTATGTTTCCTTTTATGAACATCAGGAATGAGTACATCAACTAGATTTATGTCAGTGCCATTGACTTTTGTAACTTAATTTATTTAGTTCAGAGATCTAGTTTGCTCAAATTCAATAACTTCATCAAAAAAACTGGTCTCAAACAATATCAGCTAACTAATAGTTTAAATGAGTCTGCAGATTTGTATCTACATTGACATTATTGGAGGGATTTAGTTATTTTCTGTGTTTGCAAATTAGGTTAGTTTTACAGTCTTATTTTTCTCAGCAAATAGTATTTAATCCTGTACCACAATTTTCCTGTGCTCTATAATGCTTTAAAATAACAGCTAACTGAAATGCTTTTTGTGAGTTTTATATCTCTAAAGCAGCAAATTTATAAAACTCCACGCCAATACATCAACTCTTTGAACTCTGCGAACTTTCCGTGATGTATTAAGCTAAATTGCCAACCACACGGGACTTAGTCCGTCGAAACACGTTAGCTAGTATCGAAGATAGCTTCAAAGAGCCTTCTAGACCAACAGTTTCATTTAGGTGATCAATCTCTAGAAAATAAAAACATAACGAGTGCTGGCGTGAACGTCGGCGGATAAATGAAGGTCCAAGCAATCTTATCTTCATTTATAGAGCAGTAAAATTACGCCGCGCGCGAAACATAAAGGCCCGTTTATCATCCTCTTGGAGGGTTTAGGCAGCGTATTGAAGATTGATATCCTTGTACTTCTCTTTTTTTGTGAAATATTTTATTAGTCTTTGGACTTTTTCGGTCTGAGCATAGTAGATACATAGTTTGATACTATATTTGGGAGCACAAGATTGAAATATGAATTATTCAGCTTTAGATTGACATAGTTTTTGGTCGCTAGGGAAATCACTTTTTTTGGCTAGGTTTGGTGACCAACAGGCGAAGTTACATTTTCAGAGGTCTATCTGCTGTTTATTACGTGCACAGATTTAATTTAGATTTAGAAATAAGGGATTAAAGGTCGATTTTATTAACACAATATTACCCACGTATTATTATAAGATATCAATATTAATATTTGTATTTACAAATTGTAGCAGAAATCATAATGAAAAATAGCAATTTTTGTCAACTTCAAGAACATTTTCAATGGAATCAAATAGATTTTAACAAAATACCAAGGAAAATGAATAGGTACACAAATTGGACAAGATCCGCAGCGATTTAATAACAGTACATCAAAGTCGACAATGGACAACGGAACATATTGTAACAAACGTTCTAAGTCGGGAACTGAATGAATGAACGAGGTTAAAAGCTAGCGAGGAACGATGTTTTGTGAACATGTCGATCATTGTGTCAATCTGAAGGGAACTACGAATAAAAATAACGAAAGAAAATTTTTCAGATGCTCTTTTATTCCATGGTCATGAATGACGGTGATATTTCCACGAAGGTAAAAGAATACATTGTATGCAAAAAAATGAAATTGATACAATGCTATATGTATATGTCACCGGAAAATAACAAGATCCGTAAGTTTATCAATTTACTAGGAAGTTTATAAACTTTCGTAAGATTCTAAACGGGAGATAAATTGTAATATTTTACGTCCACATTTTCGTAAATTTATCAATTTCCGACGTCATACGGTAAATTTATAAACTAACGAATATCTATTCGTAAGATTTTATATGGTTCGACCAATCACAGAAACTCTTTTAAATATACGATCTTTGAAATACGTAAAATAACACACTGCTCTCTGATTGGTCAATGTTCATAGTGGCAATGCTTTTGGGTGTCCGCAGCTTGTAGGTCACTCATTATGGGTACTGCTAGATAATCTTAACAAAATAAAGCTATTTTTCACAGTTGCAACACAGTTCAACATTCAAAACTAATAAAAACGCACGAGCAAACCGGTTTGTTTATGTTCCGTGGCCAGCAATGGCGGCCGCGAGGAAGGAGAAGTGACACGTGACAGCCAACCAATCAGATCGCGCGTAGCGTTTGGTTACTGCTTACTTATTATTTTACGAGTGAGTTCAGTAAGTTTATCAATTTACGAAAATGTGGACGTAAAATATTACAATTTATCTCCCGTTTAGAATCTTACGAAAGTTTATAAACTTCCTAGTAAATTGATAAACTTACGGATCTTGTTATTTTCCGGTGACATATACACCTTTTTAATCGCAGGATGTACAAACTGACTTGCTTTGTAAACCAAATAAATTAAAGTCGAAAGTAAAATCTTGTACAGATCTTGAAAGTGGTGACTGGTAGTGCCACTTGTCCGCTCGGACATGGACTACCGTTTCAAAGTGATGCATCGAGTGCCATTAACCAGATCGCTGACAAGCCCTTGCAATTCTTCTCACACTTTTAAGGAAATCAATATCAAGATTTAAACTTTTGCTTAAATTTTGTTTTTACAAAGAAATTTTTCCTCACCGAAATATTCTTTCGCCTTTACCATTATTTTTGCGCATGGAGAATTCTAACATTGGTTGTCCATTAGTAGGTTATTGGAGTTACAAAGTAAAATGAAAACTCCACAGCCGCAGTGAACAACATAAACAGTGCTATCATATTTAAACTTTTCCTCGCACTTCGCCAGTTCCAAGAAAACGAGAAGCTTATTAAAATTGTTTATGATAACAGAAGATTGTATTATTACTTCCGATGAAGAAACTCCGTCTCCAATAAACCCCAAATTATCAAAGTTCCATGTTTACACATCAATCTGTGTGAAATATCTAACAGTAAACATTTCATGAACTTAATAAATTATCAGTAACAGTGTTCGACGAAGTTCGAGCTAAAACACATAGTAAATCTACTTCAAAGTAACCTACTTGTGAAATGGGGTTTCAAAACCAAGGTTTCGATGTCATGACTTGAAGAAAAACATGTGAATGATGTCTAGCGTTAATGTCACCCATAAAACTGATGTAATTTTTACTACACCGGAAACATTTGAATTGTTTATCAATATTTAATTTATAACATCAAAGATTATGGCATAAGCAATAATTAATGATTAGAAAACATCAAAATCGGTACTAAAAAAACACATGTTGAATGTAAATCAAAATGATCAATGATAAAAGGATAAAGACAATATTGATAATAACGAAGGCAAAAGTGTAAAATTGTTAACAATTTCAAAGCTAAACAAACCTGAAATTTTGCAAGAGCATTTCCAAAATAAACCTCTTTATAATAACAAGAATCGTTCGCCATACCCTATCACGTAGGTCCCATTACAACATTTCGACATGAATGCTGTTGGGCCGGGGTGTTTTGAAGTTCTTCGGATAAATATCGCGTCGTGAGCGAATGTGCCTGTTAACACGTAACGAGGTGTGGAGTATAAGCTCACAAGTCATGATCATGTCTTAGCGAGTTATTCGCCGACCACTGACCTTATGGTGAAAGTGAAAAGGTCCTCAATAACCGACCTTGAAATTTTAATATTCAACCTTCAATTCTTATCAATAAGATTGGTTTTGGCTGCTAGTATTTATTCACACTCGCCGATTTAGACTTTAACGCGCCAGACGTCGGCACAAGCGATAATTTGTATGCCTCATTGTAGTATTATCTGTACGTGAGCTACGTATAACAAGTGTAAAAGAAGGAACAAGAGTATAAATAAGGAAATAAATGGGTTTGAATTATGAAGTCTGGTGTGGATGTGAATCGTTTCTAATTATAGTTTTGATGTGAGGATGTACGGGAGAGGTAAGCAAAGATTTAACAGTTTCCTTCCAGTTCGAGAACAGGTTTGCGTTCAGTATGGATTTATCGACAAGCAAGTTCCATCTGTGGCTCCGGTAGATTCGCGTCGGGATTCGAAAAGTATGTTTATTGTTCTGTCTTCATGACATCGCGTGATAAATTACCCGTATTTGGACGTATGGAGATGAATGAACATAATCCAGGGGTTATCCCAAGGGTTACCTTATTGTGAGTCGCGTTAAAAGCCATTGGGCAAGTATTTGTTTACAGCGTATGTATATATTTGCTACTTGTTTTCGAAAATGTTCGTTGTTACTATTCAACATAACTTCTAAAAGTATATTATTATACATAATTATACTCATATTATGCTATGAAAAACAAAGTCATGACTTTTGACATAGTGTGCTTTTATAACTTTTACATATTGCAAAAAGAGCTTTACCGCTTGGTTTATTTATTCTAGCACACAGTTGTTTGCTGATATTTTGTAAACCACGCTGTCATATCAATTGATATCATTTATTTTTATTGGATTGCATTAAATTTCATTGCTATCGTTACTTTTATTTTCCTCTGCGTGTAAGCGAGGATAGTTAATCGAATGTCAGTTACTGTGTTGAATGCTTACACTGAACGTGTCAGCATTTGTACATTTCTTATTCTATTCAAAGCCCATTACTTTGTTACAAAGCCTAATTTTATCTTTAGTATAAAAAAGACGACTTGAATACGCATTTCTTTTCTCAGCTTACACTTTGAGGAGAATAAGTCTCGAAATTCAATTTCATATTCGATCTCATTCAACGTTCTACGTTTTAAATGTAGAAATAGCCGTAATACGCCTCTGAGTCCTGGTAACGTCAGTACGAAGTAGCCCTAGGTACCTATTATTTGTATTCATGAAGAGTTGCGCACTGCTACCGAATTCTACCCGTTCGGATTCGGGTTCAGATCGGATGCGGTACGCAAATTATTTAACAAGGTATTTTCAGAAAATAACATTCCAAATATTTGTACCTACCGGGTCTGATTGCTTGTGTGTGTGCATTTTTATGTTAGTTAACGCACCCACGGTATTAACGTGACAAACTAGTGCAAAACATAATTAATAAAAAAAAATACAAAAGTATTTTTTTATAACAGTCAATTAATATTTTTCAAAAATATTAAATGTACAGTTTTGACTTCGCTACGATTTTATTATATGTATAGATACTGCTAATCATATCATGTCTAGGCCAATGTACTTTCGACCAAGAAAACAATTTATTTGATGAGTATTTACGATAGCAGCTCTATCTAAGCTTAATTTGTTCGCACCAGACAAGATCATTGGAATAGTTCAACGGCTCAGAACTTGAAATCATGACCACTTAACAGCGCTAACGACTAAGCTGTTAGGGTTTTGTTTCTAGCCTATCAAATATAATAGAACTACATTAGTATATTTTTATTAGGTACACTTTATAAGGATCCATAGGTACTCGAAGGGTGCCAACGGGACCCTATTACTAAACCTTCGCAGTCCGTCCGTCTGTCTGTCTAGCTGTATATAATAAACGCTTTAGGTAAAAAGTTGAAATTTTTACAGAGTGTTCTTTCTTTTGGCGCTATAACATGAAAAAAAATAATTAATGGGGGTTAATCTTAAATAGAATGTATTTGGAGATCGTTACTACTCGCATCCTCTTCATAATCTTTCTCTACAGCAAGTAAAATTCAATGTCACTCAACACTACCGCCTTCGTCCACCTCCTGAATATTTCCTGCAAACCGGACCGGAATGACTAATGAAATAAATATTCTAATTGTTTGCAAGCTCACCGCTCAGCGTTCATTTACAATGAAAAGGCGCGTCCAAAGCAAACATAACGTAAAGTCGACAAAGCGTATTCTAACGTTCAGTGTATCCTAACACAGCCTTTGTTGCGAATCTCCTTTAGTGTTGATGGAACATTCTCAGTTAACTATGCGGTTCAAGTTATAAAATATCTGCTCTTAGCTTAGACGAGGTTGGCGTCTAATTATCTTTAGTGAGGACAAAGAAGTACCTCTTTATGAAATGTGAGTATTTACTAAGCACTTAAGTGCATTAAGTGATAACTTAAAACTGGCTGTGCTGGCAACTGGAAATGACTTTTTTTCTGAAAAAAAGAAAAACATAAATGTTTAGTTTACTACAATGTCACGCTATTCAGCAAATCGCTATTACAGTAATTGTATGAAATAAATCAAGATCCCTATTATTGAAACAGATTAAAAGCATATCTACAAATTACTTTTAAAAGGAATCTAGGATCTGTAAAACAGCGGGTATGTATATAAGCCAGTTATTTAATGTTTTACTGAAACGGCTGAATTCCCACACGCTTAGAGTAAGGTATACGGGGTGTAAAAAACACAGCATATACCCGTTCAGAACTCACTAAGTAACACTGAACAAAAATAATTGCTGAAAAGCAATTTTAATTTTTTTTATAAAATATCACTATTTATTATAGCACGATAATACTGAGATTATGGATGCATGCAACAGTACAGGGTTCGTCCAGGTATTTAAAGTTTAGTTATAACGTTTAAAACGAAAAACGAATTCGAAACTTTGACCTTTATTGTTTCCGTAACAAGAAGATTCCCAGGTATTGCATGGAACAAAGAGAAATATCACGATGTTGAGAAGAACATGCAACTTTCAGCTTCGTTGCATCTTTTTATAGGTTATACCCGTTATTAAATACCTAAGTTTAATTTTTCTTCACCTAACACGGATCGAAGCCGAAATCAAACAATTTAAAAATTATCTCCCTAATCCGCTTCTGCCTTTACAACAGACCACCCCAATCCTGTTTACATAACATAACGTAAGACCGCTTGCACCCAACCGCCAGCACACTGCGTGTCCTCTTTCCTTCTACCAAGTAAACTTAGCCCCCACAATAACGTACCAGAGATAATGCACTTCAAGCTAATTCTGGGACACTTGAGCCTTGATGAATTGTTTAATTTACACTTTGTGGGGTAGGAACTGGAGATAGTAGTGTTAGATGGTGCATAACGACATCCTTATTAGGGTTGAGAAACGTTTAGAGATTAAGAGACTGCGATTTGCATGTTTAGTTAGGAGGATGTGTTTTGTTTGTGGATTTGACTGTCTCTGATAAAGACTGATTGTAAACGTTTTGCTGTTAGTAAGCAAATGAATAATTAAATTATTTACGCAAATACTAAATCAGCGTTCAGCAAATGAAATTGTTTCAAATACCCACTGTCCGTACAGACTCAATGCATATCTACTAAACACAGTAGCCACATATACTAGTTATTCGTGCATAAACAGGTATATTATTTTGTTAAAACAATGTTAGTTATATTCTTTTCTTGATAAGGCTGAATTTTGAACAGCATTGTCTAGTTAATCATTATTCTTTATAATTTTCAAATTTTTCGTCCACAATACATGTAAATTCCTTACCAGGAAGTTAAAAAAGCTTATTAACAAAATAAACGTGAACATAATTTCTAATACACACTTCTACACTAATACGAAAGTAAGTCTGTCTGTCTGTCTGTTTGTTACCTCACGAAACCACTGAACCGATCGTAACAAAATTTCAAAAAGCTACCTCAGCTTTGGATCTGGTCAAAGACATAGGCTACTTACTTTCTAATGCGTCTGCAAAAGCTGACATTCAGGCAGACAAAATCACAGGCAAAAGCTAGTATAAATTATAAATGGCCAGTGTTATGCACAGGTAAAGCAGTTAATTTTTACGATAATCGCAGCTGCATGCAGTAGGCGGGATCATTGTTAGTTTAACATGCAGACCTATGCGCAGCTCAAGCTTAGTTAAAGAAGGCTTTGAAAGTCGAGAATTATTCGTCTAACTTGATATAATTTTTAATGAGAACAGATATTTGAGAAATATTTGAAGAGACTGCCTCGTTGGTCTAGTGGTCGCAAGCGCGACTGCTGTGCATGAGGTCTTGGGTTCGTTTCCCAGGTCGGGCAAAGTGTTATTGGGTTTTTCCATCAGGAATTTCTCAGTAGCAGCCTCGGAGTCTGGATTTGTGCCCGGTTGATGGCAATAGGCTCGCCCCCTATTACATGGGACTAAAAACATAACTGGCGAAATGTGGGTGTACTAATGGGTATACCTCTGCCTAACCCTTCGGGGATTACAGGCGTGGTGTTATATTTGAGAAATAAGTAATAAAATAATTTGTAAATTTATTATTTTAATAAACATTATTTCAATTTCAATTTTCAATTACCTACTAGCAAATTTTTATCCCACTGTAATGACCCCTACTCATACCGAGAAGGGGTAATTTTAGGCTTTTAGTTATGAGTCCAGGATTCGGAATTCAAGGTTATTTAATTTATTTTGAAGTTAGGATTGAAATCGCTTATTCTTATTTTGAAACGGATTAACTGGATAATGTACGATTGAAATGTAAAATGTGAAAGGTAATGTTCCAAAGATAGCTATGATTTTTTTTTCAAATTAATACCTTATAGCAACTAAAAGAAAGTTGAAGTTTGTATACGAATAAAATTCCTGACCACCCCTAAAATATGCAAAGGAATAATTGGCTATGCTGGTGCACAAGTTTTTTTCCTAAAGTCTGTCAGGATTAACGTCTACTGAGTCGTGGTCGGGGTGCACATAAGAATCGAAAAGGTTTTTATAAAAAAAAGAACTACATTCTCCTAATTGGTCTAGTGGGTTCAACCTCGGGTCAAGTAAAATGTAATTAGATTTTCCTTATAAGGTTTACCCTTACAATGTGCACTTTGGTTCGAAGTTAGGTTCGTAAACTCTTAATTTGTACTCAATAAAAATAGTACGCAGAAATAAACGTTTAAAACTTGTTTATTTTTTATTTTATAATACAGGCTGACTTTAATTTAATGTTACACACACAGATCCAAACAACTTTTACAATGGAAAAAAAGCTGAAATTGGAAGAATAATAAAATAGCTTTTCATTTTATTGTACTGCATTTTTGTAAAGAAATTTAGTTGTTTTTTTTTTTGTTTCTATTCAAAATTGTTCAAATAGTAAAAGTTGTTCATTTTCATGACTAATTTTATTTCCTGAAAGCTAAGTAGTTGATTAAAATTCAGCCTGTATAGTTCAGCCTTCGCCTCTACATACCAGCTTGTTTCAAGGCCTGAAGGAAAACTTAAATGGAACAGCTACTCAACACGCGCTGTCGTGGCCCACAAGGAATTTAAATAAACAATGTACCTTACGTACTTACGATGTGTACTTTATGGAATACGTAACTTTGCTTCATTGAAACTGTAGTTTTAATTGAAATCACAATCTCTGTTGATTTATGTTTGTTCTGGGTACTGTGGGCGGCATAACTAACATAATTGTTTTCCATACCTAGAATCAGATAGTAATTACTATTAAAACGGTTTTAAACATGTTTTTGTCAAATTCCTACTAAACAAAATTAACTCATTATACTGTCATCAAAACTGTACATTACTTTATAGTAATAATTAACCTAAACACAAAGCTTATGAATAATAATATAAATTACATTACATTAAGTGTGTACAATTAAAAAAAAAGGAGGAAGCTTATAGGCCATCAAAAGTCTGGTCCGCATGACTGTCAATGGGATAAGTCCTTTAAAGGCTGGCAGCATTGCCACGTTGTATGGCAATGTTGATTTTTTGACCCAAGAAAAGGACAGCCAGGTCATGTGAAGAGTCGACCAGAGGACTAAACCACTAAACTACTACTATCTAGTTCTCTAATTCAGTCTGTCTGTCTGTTACGCTATCATCACCAAACCACTGGAGCGATTTTGATGAAATTTGGTACTGCATAAGTTTGAACTCCAACAAAGGACATAGACATACTTATTATTCGAATTCCTCGAATCCTCGATTTTCCAACACGAACATGGTGAAATGCCGATTGATCGAGTTCTTGGTCTGTAGTTGGACCATACATTACCTTACTTGGCTAATAAAGCCTGAAACAGTAACAAAATGAAGATTAATTTTCACGATTCTCGAATACGAAAGTTCATTGAGAAACGAAAATGTTATTTTCTCGTTATTTAGATACGCTATCTGGTTCCTATTTGTTTTGTTTAGAAGAAAGATTTATAGGATATTTGAATCTAGAGTTTGCGAACTCGCTAGCTTTTGCCCGCGATTTCGTCTGCATGACGAAGCGTGACACACACCAGAATAAAATCCCTCTGAAAAAATATAGCAAATTGAATTTCGCCTCTTCAGGTCTCCGTGTAACAAACAAGAAGTGCTTTCAAATCTGTGTCACAGTTTTCGTATATTTTTTATCGCTGTTACTACACTACTGTCGCTGTTTTACTTCAAAATGTTAGTTTATTAATAACGTACCTGTGAACTTATAAACTACTAGATTCTGTCTTTGATTTAGTCCGCATGGTGTTTTTAACCCACATTAAGTTAGGTCTTTGATTACTGCTCCGCTCTCGTAAGTTGTAGCGTGTTGTTATATAGCCTTAACTACTTCTCATGAAATTGGCTATCTAAAACAAAAAGATTTTTTATAATGCGACTAGCAGATACCGAGATTAGCGCGTTTAAACGAACAAATAAAACAAATTATTCCGCTTTATTTTAGCGACCCGCCCTCCTCTTAAACCTTCCTCTTGAATCACTCTATCTATTGATGAAAACACATTAAAATACGTTGCTTCATTTAAAAGATCTAAGCGTGCAGACACCGGGAAGCAACTATGTTTTATACTACGTAGAGATTAGTTAAAGCTGCCTTGTTTAGTGGTCGCAAAGCGAAACTGCTGAGCACGAGGTCTTGGTTTCGATTTCCAAAGTGTTATTGGGTTTTTCTATCAGAAATTTCGGTCGATGGCAATAGGCTCGCCCCCTATTGCATGGGACTTAAATATAACTGGCGAAATGTGGATGTACTCATAGTTACACCTCTGCCTAACTCTTCGGAAATTACAGGCGTGACGGTATGTTCGTTAATGAAATTATTAGATATCCTATACGATCATTAAGTTATATAGCTATAACCTCATGTTAGAAACCAATCATTAGACTATACTTACCTATGTAGGTATATCAATTTGCGCACTTCATTTACCAATTAAACCCCGCCATATGTTTATGCAGTGACAATAACAGCACAGACATGCATTACATACTCCATACAATTAACTGATTGGCAATTTCGTCTAGTGAGAGAGCTGCCGGTTTAGTTAATTGTACTAGGTCGTTCTCAAAGACAATTAGTGAAGCACTGTCGGTAATTAGATGAATGCATACTAATTAATAGCATTTTCTGTATCTGTGCACCTACTATGTTTTGTCTCCGCATCACCATAAGGTAGACTGGTAGAAAATGCCTTAAGGCCGCCTTTGTACAGTGTATTTTTAACATGTGCATAAAGTAAGTAAATAAATAAATAATAGTTTTATTAAATTAGGCAGCTGGATGTGTTATAATTTGAAGTTGTCAGAATTATTTTGATCGTCGTAAATCTAGAAAAATAAATAAAATTGAAGCGTCTATTTGTAATGTCAAAATAACAGCTTTTTACAAGCTTTTATTTAGTTTTTACAAAATAAAAATGATTATTTGCACTGAACATTATAAAAAAAAATATACAATTTTTAAAATTTTTGTCTATCTGTTTGTTCCGGATAATCTCGGCTGGACTGATTTTGACGGTACTGTCACTGACAGACATCTAATGTTTTAAGGAGTAACTAAACTAACTATTAACATTTCTTTAGAAAATTAAACTGATTTGCGCGGACGAAGTCGTGGGCATTTAGCTTGTTGATCATATAAATAGCAACTAAGACCGTATATCCTTCTTTAATGGGAGCAACGTATTTGATTCACGAATCTATGTTTTTTTAATGCAATTTTTTATTATTGTTACAGGTACGCAGCCGGTAAGTGGCATATAGATCTTCTCTATTAATCTTAGAACGCCTGACCTCATCTTAAACTTACTTAATTTATAACTTACTCATTGCTTGGTTTAAACCAGGTTTCTATTCTTTTTTTATCCTTATCTTTTTCAAGCACATAATTGGAAATAAGCACAGCTTTTCTTAACTCTAAGAGCGAATTAAAATCGATAGTAAAGATGGTTACACATTAGACCTTATACGGAGTACTTACATGTGTGAACAAGCCTGGGAAACGGGTGGGACAGGCTGGAAGGCAATAGGCTGCGGCTGTCCAAGGCGGTATCGAGTTACCCGCCTGATCGACTGGTAAAAATGTAATGTAGAAAACTGTTTCGAGTTCTTGTGGAGACGGCAAATTGTTTAAAAATTATTGCAAATTATTCAAAAATCTTCATCAATGTCTGTTTTACGAGATAAGATATTGTTTTAGGATACAATAATTGACAGGTGCTCTTGTATCATCAGCCTCTGAACCGTACCAAACATGACCATGCATTCAACGTGTTACGCCAAAAATATTATTTCTATCGAGAAGTAAGTATGAGACTATCCGTGCCATGCACGGAGCATCAACAATTGTCGGTTTATACGCTCTTGGTACGTACGGTAGTCGTGTCATATTTTTTTCGTGCTTTAAACGGTCGTAGTACCTTCATCATTATGGTATGGTATAGTTGGTAGACTCCTTTAAGGATTCTGTTTAGTCCAAGAATACTACTTCACGCAAGTTACAATGTAGCCAATACGAGTACCAGTGGTTACAGTGTCTCCGTACAAAGCCTTTAATTAACAGTAGATATTTAAGAGTAAATCTTTGGGATTAAACCCTAAGGCGATGAATCTTCAAATATTCCATGATTTACAATGACAATCGACACTAAATCAATGAACTTTGCTTTTTAACTTTATAGAATTAGGTTAATTATGGCTTGCATCTTAATTTTTATTCGAGACTCCATGTTGCACGATCAAAGGAGTCCCACAATGTAACCCTATCGCTGCAGCGTGCCCACGGTGGCGATCTCCGCGCGGTGTTCACTGATCAACGTCATTGGCTCTGGAATTCTGTGACGTAACTAATCATAAGGTTGATATGACTAATGATCGGTTTTTTAGGGTTGAGTTTGTTTGGATTTATTAGAGTTCCTGACTTTTAAGACAGATAAATGATTTGATTTTGACCTTTATGTCCATTTATGAATCATTTTAGTGCATTTCAACTAAAAAACCAGACCGGCAAAACCAGCCAACCAACAGTCTCTTAGTAAAATTACAAATTACTACTCATTTTTAACTTTAACGATTCGTTATATAACAATACTTCTGAAAAGTACACAATAATATGAAAAATTAAATAATAAATACGATTGCATTACAATCTTTTAAATTAATTTTTAACAGAATAAAAAAATGACAGAACATTAATTTCTTAAATGATATATTTTTAAGCTACGTACAACAACCGGCCACAAAGACCTTGAAGTTAAATTTGAAACAGAAACAAGACACCAACACTGAATTCAATCACGAAAACACGTTTTTACGATTCTGAAAACAATAAAAACTGAAGTAGCACTATCAAAATAAAGATGTTTAACAATTGAACTTTAAACACGTTATAATTAGGTAGATTTTATAATATCAACTTCCAAAATGGCTACCCAATCTGCCATGCATAATGGTTCATTCCCTTCAATAAACACAATCAATTTAATTGAGTAGGTACTCAAGCATCTTGTTTATAGAATGATCGTAAACTAACAGCTCTATGTAATGGTGTATTTGAGCATTGAATTATAATGAATTACCTTATGTCGTAATTAGTGCTTACCTATATTAAACGAGCTTTTGCCCGGGACTTCGTCTGTGTACATGTCGGTTATCGCAGACGCAGACGAAATCGAAGTTAAAGTCGAATAATTCTACCAAGAGAGTCGTACATTTTTCAAGGATAAAATGTGGATTGTCTGCTTTTCCAGACTATAATCTATCTCCGTGCCTTACATCATTATCTGTTTAGCCGTTCTGGCGTTATTGAGTAACAAACATACATTCATTCAAACTTTCGCATTAATAGTAATAAGAGATGCTAAAATCATGCATGTTCCGTCTAATGTAAAGATAATCAAAAGATCCATCCTATCTTCCTAACGAATTAGAAACATTGATAGCAAGTCTGTTTATAGTTCCAATATCGATTATAAAGGGACTTCCTATTAATAATTACACGTGTATGTAAATCATAAGCACCTTGTGACTCTCATATGTTATTAATTTGTTTGAAAATCCGCCTTTATGGCTTTGTAGGATGATATGAAGCGGTTTTGATTGAGAAATACGATCAAAAGAGACGATGAGAAGTCTGTAGTTTGGTAAATCTGTGGTTCTAGTCGTATATTCGTTGAGAAACGTGTGTAGAAATGATGATTGAAGGATTATGTTCTAGAATTTCTGCGTGTTGGCGTTGTGTAAACCAAAGCAAAATAATGATGAAGGTTCTTAATATGGGCTTAGTTATATCAAAAGGAAATAATCCTTGCCAAAAAATTTCCCATATTTTTAGTTTTTGGATAATTATTGTATAACGCTGATTTTTTTTTGTTGGTTGGTCTAGTGTTCTCAAGGTCGACTGCTGTGCATGAGGTCTTGGGTTCGATTCCCAGGTCAAAGTGTTATTGAATTTTTCCATCAGGAATTTCTCTGTAGCAGTCTCGGAGTCTGGATTTGTGCCCGGTTGATGGTAATAGGCTCGCCCCCTATTACATGGGACTAAAAACATAACTGGCGAAATGTGGGTGTACTAATGGGTACACCTCTGCCTAACCCTTCGGGGATTACAGGCGTGATGTTATGTAACGCTGATTTATTAATATTTTCAATCTGGACGCACAATAAACTGCAATCTTTGTAGTCGTAATTATTAATTACATATATATACATAAACTCACACTTTTTTCCCATGGGGGTAGGAAGAAACCACAAAAGGCCTGCTACGATGCCTACATACTCCTTTCGCCTCCTTTTAAATTTTGTTTTGAACCCTATGGGTTCGTTTAATCATGACAGAACTAAGCTAAAAGTTTTGAAAATGGGAATATACCTCACAAAGAAAATATTATTTATTTATTTATTTATATAACCATCACTTACAACTATTATTACCCAATACAATAGTAAAACTAACGTAATAACAAAATCAACTTATTTTCTAAAACTTATATTTTTGGAATGTTTAAAATTTTATTTATAAAGGCACGGCCATCAAATAATTTGTATTTACTGGACCAAAACAAAACATAATTCCAAAATCAACCAAGCAGAGAAGTTTATTCAAAAATATATGTCTTTAAAGGTTCAAGGGAAGGCAAAATAAAATGGCTTGACATGGAAACGTCGTAATTGAATGACCGTCCTAAAGCTGCACAAAGAGGCTGACGTCATTTTGTAAGACATCGTCATTTTACTGATTAACCGTAAAATTATGCAAATACTAACTAATAGGATAGGCAATAGGCTCGCCCCCTATTACATGGGACTAAAAACATAACTGGCGAAATGTGGGTGTACTAATGGATACACCTTTGCCTAACCCTTCGGGGATTACAGGCGTGATGTAAGGCGATGGTGATGTAGGCGTTATGTACTAGCTAATCTCGTGGGTATAGTGGTTCGATTCTCAGGTCGGGCAAAGTGCTATTGGGTTTTTCCACCAGGAATTTCTCAGTAGCAGCCTCGGAGACTGGATTTGTACCCAGTTGATGGCAATAGGCTCGCCCTTCTATTACTTGGGACTTAAACAAAACTGGCGAAATGTGGGTGTACTAATGGGTCTACCTCTGCCTAACCCTTCAGGGATTACAAGCGTGATGTTATGTTACTGGCGGCTACCCGCGACTTCGGCCGCGTGATTTTTTCACGGATCCTTATTTTATTTTACTAATAAAATATAACATATACACTTAAAGATAATGTAGCCTCCTATTAGCAAAAGAATTTTAAGAATCGGATCAGTAGTTTCGAAGATTAGCGCGTTCAAATAAAAATCTAAGAAACCAACTCTTC
Source organism: Hoplodrina ambigua (assembly GCA_949774945.1). Lineage (NCBI taxonomy): Eukaryota > Metazoa > Arthropoda > Insecta > Lepidoptera > Noctuidae > Hoplodrina > Hoplodrina ambigua. The sequence goes on from OX458973.1 coordinate 9,310,687, forward strand.
AGCTTTAGTATAAAAAAATAGTTATATAGTAAAAAACATAAGGGAGCTGATTAAATCGCTGTATACAAATTAGAGTGTAACTAATGCACCTAATATCAGATACGTTTGAAGTCTTCTCACCCGGGATAATACGCCATAATATGCCTTTGTTTGAACGCGTATCCCGCTCCATAGTTCACAAATTACATTAAATTGTTAATACCAGCTAATATAACCTAACGACGCGCAACGTTTAAGCACATTAAGGAGTCGATCCAATTAATAGCAACATGGTTAAGTTATTATACCTTACTAGTACACGAGAACCGGTTTTAGAGCAACGTAAAATTCGGTTTCATAAAAATCCTCCATCAAAAGTAGCTTGCTAAAGAAAAATAAGTTGACAGCAAATCTCGTAAAAAAAATGTTACGCCTTTTATCTGAAATGAAAACCTACCGGGTTATATGCGAAATCTCGAGTGTATTCCACTAGAGTACCTCCGAGACGCTTGCGTCATTACTTTTCGTGTGGAACAACTCTAGTGAAGAAAGTAAATTCAAAATTAAATTTAACTTGAACAACTCATATGTTACTTGATGTGAAGCAACTTTTCTCTGCAAGTACACCAGAAATAACGAAGTTCGCGGTCCTTTTACAATATTAGCTCTGCAAACAATTTAGTATAATGATGTTTGCTGGGATTCCGCCAAAACAAAAACACAAGTAGGCATTACGCGCGTACTTCATTACAAAAGGCTTACCTGATTCAAAAATCTGGAGCGCGGAAAGGAATTTACATTTTTAACTTGCGGGCAAAATAATGCTATAAAAAAGATGAACCTAGATTAAAGAAGCGCTTTTTATATCCGCACTTACCTACTTGTACTTTTCGAGTACCATCATGGTGTTATGAAAAATACTTCCTTTTTGCTCCTTGAAAAATGACTCTTGAAATAATATGATAATAACGTCAGAAGTTCACAGCAGACAGAATTTGATGTGCACTTGAACATGCAAAACAGTGCTCTTCATGAAACCATAAACTGCACTGCAGTGTACTGCACGGTGATTCAGTAAAGTATATTAAATTACAGGTAATAAAAAACTTTACAATGGGTGGTAAAAAGGTACACACTGGCGGTACACTGGCGAGCCTGTGAGGGATGCACGCTTGCCTGCACCGGCCTGTGATTTTATGCGACATTAAATTAAGGAAGAGGATTTATGTAACGCCTTAGTCGGTGTGACCAACGGCTTGGCGGACATTGAAGTTTTGTGAAGAGGTCTGTTATTACCGTATTATATTATAACATTGTAACGATCTTACACACATTTGTTCAATGATTGTTATTTCGACAAGGAAGAAGGAGATAAAGCTATACGTTTTGAGTACAGTAATCCTGTACGACCCTGTATATATTTCTTTTTAAATAGTAAGTAGATAATGAAACTATCATTTGGAAAGGGCCACAAGATTAATTCCTCTTTTCTTGTTAATGACGGTTAAAACCCCCTTTTAATGGTTTAGTTGAAATAAATTATTTGACTTTGACTTTATTGTATGTACGAAAATATTGTTTCTATCCGAGTTCCAAGAAGTTTTGTTTAATTATTTAACTTCAAGTTACCAAGATACGGTTTAGTGTCAAAGTCATGTTATTTGCAAAATCTTGCTTGATCATTTTCTACGGTTTCGTTTTTAATTAATTATGTAATTATTGTGATTAACTGTTACATGTGTGATCAGTCCATAATATAATATGATAATAATACCAGCCTATTACTGTCTCACTACAGGGCAAAGGCCTCTTCTCATGCAGAGAAGACACAAGCATTGACGACCACGCTTGTTCAAGGTGGATCAGCGATTTCAGACTTAAATTAATTATAAGTTCAGACTTCCTCACAATGATTTCCTTGATCGATGTCAGTGATGTCCAAGATAACTTAAAAAGTACATATTAATAGAAGAAGTCACATTGGTAATTAAGTTCTTTAACCACTTGGCCATCCAACATATAAAATAAAAAATATGTTTGAATAATATTTTAGTATTTTAGAAATTGTACCAAGTATATATAAATTGGGCTAGGCTATTAGTTATTTTTGATTGGCTCACCAAAATATGAAAGCACAAATGTATAATATTTCCTTTACATTATACAAAACTCTCGTATAATCCTTAAGTACGACGCAGATGTAAAAATGTCTTCAAAGGAACAGGCTTATCGACTTCTCCACTTCACTGGTTCCTCGAGTAACCTAATTTCTTTATGTAAAAATCATAGTAACACGTAAAAAAACATGAATATACCTGCTATTTACGAACAAAAATATAACATGTATTAACATACATTTTCATTGGTTCTTGGAAGTTGAAAAACATATTATTATTTGTTTCGATAAAACTTCCATCTTACATTTCAAGTCTTCAAGAAAAGTAGGCTTAAAATACCAATTAAAAACTTTCCTGAAACTTGTATTCATACCAGAGATCAAACTCTTTTCATTACATAAGTTTCCAAATTAGATCGAATTATACACCTAAAGTGGAATTCTTCAACTGTTCTTGACTCCGCACCAGCAATAAATTCAATGAGAACAAATAACTTACGTAACAAAATTAGCCCTAACTTAATTGTTGAAAAGGGAATAGAGTTTTAAACTTAAAAAAGATGAGAAAAACGCTTTTTGTATAAAGATGAGTATGGCCAATATTAGGTGGGCTGCAGAGCTGCTGAGTTCTGCATACTAAAACTTAAGAAAATTTTGAATGAATAAGCTTATAATTGACGTGGCTCAAAAGGCTACCCAGCTAAAATGGGACTAGGCTGGACACGTCTGCCGCATATCGAACAATTTATGGGCCCGTAGAGCCCAAGATTGGTGTCCCGAAACGACCAGACGGGGACGCGGCAGACCAAGAAGAAGATGGCGGGACGACTTGGCGGGCTTCGTTAAGAATTGGCAAGATGTTGCGCAAAATCGCGAGAAACGGAAGGAATGGAGGGAGGCCTTTCCCCAGCAGTGGGACAGTACAGGCTAGTTTTAATAATAATAATAAGCTTGATTTAACTAGATCCAATATGTAGGACTGTTCTTCGGGGTAGATCTGCCATACCGCGAACGCTCACCGCACTCAATACTCTTATATGACCAGACCGGACTGTGATGTGTGTGCGGATGAATGAAAGTTGATCTTGTCAGAATGCTTGAGGTACTGCGAGAGGAATGCATAATAGGTATGCGTCTGTATATTTTTACATACCATGCTTTATCCAATTACGTTTTATTGAATTTATATAACCACGTTGTTAAATTGAATTACTGTAATTCGTTTTTCCGTTGTAATATAACAATAAATTAATATTAATCTACACATAACTACTTCTCATCGTACAAACCGTAGAAGCAAAACAAAATATCGTGGAAACATTAATTAATTAAAATCCTGATTTTATTGCAACAACATTATAATCACATACAAAATAAATTCTTTCTATTTAAAATCATTATTTTATTGCTAGTATTTTAGTTAAATCTCATTTGGTGTATTCATTTCACTATATTTGGGATGGATTCTCGTAGTTTACTTCAAACTTACTTCACCTGATATCATCAATTAAGATTTTTCCAGAATTTTATTTAAGGCATTTGGATTGCCGATGGCACCTTTGTTGAGAAAACTAAGGCTGACCCCGGGGCAGATCCTACTTCCCAATAAAAGAATCAAAAGAAACAGTCTTACAATTTTTTTGCTGCGTCTCGTATCTGTAACACAATAATTACAGTGCTGTATGCAATTCCCTTGACAATTTCACTCCGAGGAAATGAACAGAACAAAATAAAAAGGCAAGTTACCGACCCATTCGAGAATTTTATCTAATATAAGAATGTTATTTCGCGTTATATTATATTTTCTTTGTGGAACAGTAATAACTTCGCGATGGTTCATAGATATTACTCTGGGCGTTATACGTTACGCGAATACTAATTTCGAATTACATAGATACTTTTACATGAATACGATTTATAACAGCTGCTATGTAAGAGCCATGTCTTGGTTTCATTGCTATTGCAACTGATGCAGAACCCTTTTTCACACGATTCGGAGTAGTAGAAAATCTGGTGCAACCCGTGATGAATGAAATTTGCGCTCCAAGGTTCTCAAGTAAAATAGTCATAGGTTAAATCATGGACGTTCTTGGATCGCGGAAGACGCGTACGCTCTCAGGATCCCTGGCGTAAGTCTGAGAAGGGCACACACCGGGGCGGATTCAAGTTCGAAAGAGTCTGACAGACCCCTCCCTTTCCTAAGAGAAATGGGGGAGACATCCATGAGGATTTTCCATCCCGGAAAAATAGGATGAGTCATGGTGGGCCTGCTAGTGCATTCTGTCTTCTATTTCATTTGTTCAATTCAGTGACTATAGACCTTAATTCAGTAGTAAAACTTTAATAATGGTCATGATTTTAAACACTATTAAAACAATTATTTCGTATCTGTCTTTATCACCAAAGAAAGAAAAATGTTTAATTTCCATAACAAAATACGAAGCTACTAGTTTCTCACTGTCGTTGTGACTATGCCTTAACAGGAAGCGTACGCTAGTGATGATCGTTAGTGAATATCGAATGAATATCGATAAGGTAACATGAGGACTGTGACGAAGCGGTTAGCCGGAGGAGTCGACAGGCGACCAATCATTAACTACTGCAGGGCTATACATCCTGGCCTGAAATCTTGGAACGTGCAAGAGCTGTCACAAGCGGTTATTAATTTAGACGTCTTCCGAGGAGCAATAATTCTGCTTTGCGAAAATAGAAGAGCCAATGCTAATTTTCTTGTCAAAGTCGAAGTCAAATTATTTATTTCAATTTGACCATTAAAAAGCAGTTTTTTACGTCATAAAGTAGGTCAATTTTTTTTACTATTAGTTGCAAAGGTACATTTATTCAATAATCATACGAATGTTAAGAAGATGTACCTAAAATAAGTCATTTAAAGTACGTACTAAGTGCATGTACTTATGAGTTTTCTTGTTCAATAAACAAATACCATATTGTTATTATTCTAAGACCAGAAGCATCAATGCATTTCCTCAAACAACAAATCTATAGTATAGTATGAAAAAGCCCTTATTAACTCGTCAAGTCTGTTTTAAAAATAACTTCGATACTTAGTTGATCGACGTCTGTAATACATCGATTTACTTCATTTTTCCTTTTAGCGATTACTTCTTGCAATTACGCATGCAAGATGATGCTTCAATAAGCGAAACTGAATCACGATGATAAAAACCAAATGACACGCTTTACTAGTGTTGTGAACAATAGATATTAAAATTTTATCGATACATTACGCTGCTTTGTTTGGCATACCGTAATAGATTGCAATGCCTATCAAATTAAATGTTAATTATGCGTCTATTGAATTTGAAATATGAATCATGTTTACATATTCCAGCTAATGCATGATTGTTTGTACAAAACGGTTATTCAGGTTTCCGTATTCACGTTTTCGTTTTATGATAATGGTCAATTACATTAGCTTGTTTACTGCCTATATTAATGCACATTTCGCTCTTTATGTTAGCTATAATCACAATTAATTCTGTACCTATGATTTTTATTAATTTGCGTTGACATTCTCCAGCATTCTCACTAAATACATAGTTTTAAAGCTAGTAACGTCACGATCTCTCATAAACTCACGTCGCGCATAAAAATACATACACGTTGCGGCAAACCGTTTAAATTGTATCGATACGGCTCACGTACGTGTTAGCAACACTACATAATCCGCCCGCGGCCTGTACTCGAGCAAATTATACACTGCATCGCTCACTCTTACAGTTTGCACCTCTCGGTCGTTTCGCAAATTTATATGAATCATTATTGGGTTGAATTATAGCGTGGCGTCGTGCCGAGGGACCGCCGCTCATGGACGTGAGAAGACGTTATTCCCGGAGATGCGTGATTACTGAATTGTTACTATTAGCCTTTCACCTTGGTGCAGAGATGTGTGTATGGCTCCCAATTTGCACTTTGAAGTGAAGGATAATTATGTTTTGAGTGTTTACATTCTGAACTTGGAAATGCGTGTGCTTGCTTGCATATATAAATATTGTACCTCGAAATCGCTTTGTTGATCTGGACGCTGCTGTAGTATACCAGGTGTACAACTGCACATTGTTATTTGCCAGAATGTTTTGACTAAAGCCAAAATAACAGACCCATCTAGGTACTATCCGTAAAAAAACCGTGCTGTTGCACATTCGCATAGTAAGATGGGGTGTTAATATTTATAAGAAGTACCTATAGCTTTTATACTTTCACTCCGCTCTAACTAGAATGTCACCTTCTGATGAAGCCCAGAAAAGGTATTGCCATATCCAGCATTTCCTACTTCAATGTTGAGAGCGCATCAATAACGCATAGAGGTGTTATCAAGTTTCCTTTAACGCTGGTTAGTCCTTACATATCGTGCTTGACCGTACATTGTAACAGTAACGAACATTTGCGTTCCCATACGGATTATTGTACCTACTTACATCATGGAGGCACTAAATGCATATTAGGACATATACCCTTATAATGAGGACAAGTGGATAAAGAAACGTTCATGCTGTTTTTGTGGTCTTTTTTAAATATCTGATGGCCATAATATTTTTAAAAATATTATTTTACATCTCAAAAGCTCCCAAAGTGAGACCAATTTAGTAAATTTTTGTATATTCAGAATTTAAACGGAACAAGTGTAGTAAAGTGTAAAATTGTTGGCCGGAGCTGTAGGCCGAAGAAATTTAGCAATTTACTTAATAGTCTGCTCTGCTGTTTATTGTTTTATGGTCTCGAACTTACAACATATAATTTTCCTTGTGTAATTTTTGGACTGCTTCATTCTTGAGCGGTTCCATGTTAAACGAATTTTATTGCTTCCTTTGGCTAAGTATTTTATATTTAGAAAATCGCAATACGACATTCAACACAACACACCATTAACATTCTGATGAGCATGAGGTCTTGGGTTTGATTCCCAGGTCGGGCAAAGTGTTATTGGGATTTTCCATCAGGAATTTCTCAGTAGCAGCCTTGCAGTCTGGATTTGTGCCTGGTTGATGGCAATAGGCTCGCCCCCTATTATATGGGACTTAACAGGCGACTGGGGTTTGTTAATGGGTACACCTCTGCCTAACAGTACGGGGATTACAGGCGTGATGTTATGTATGTATGCAATACAACATTTAGCATTATTATTATCCCTTATCCTTATTATACCTTTAATGAGAAACAAACTCCTTTAAAATTAAAAAGCAAAAATTCTATACCATAAATCTGCTATATGAATTGGAAAGGCCAAAGTAATGTCTGTGGTAATGTCATTACTACTCTCTTCTAATCAAATAATGCTTTTTTCTACGGTTGTTAAGTAACCTATAAAATGTCGAACGTAAAAGTTCAAAATCTTTTCAGTTTCCTTATATTAGTTTCATTATTTCGGACAGTGAAAACCGATTCCGATAATGTAACTAAAAAGACGCTCAAAAATAATTTTGGAGACTTTGTGGGGAAGAACGTAAATACATCGGCTTTTTCTTTATATTTAATGGGTGATGGAAAATTTCATGATTGTGAACAGAAGGTACTCTATAAAAGAAATATAAATTTACATGGATATTTTGGGAACGACAGTTATCGCAATGAGATAACTGAGATAGGGACTCTGAGAAATCCAAGGAGTCTTACAAATTTTAATGGCACAGTTAATTATGGAGTGGAATGCCTTACGTGTCTCGCAAATAATTCAATATCTAGCTGGAACTGTTATGCTGGTACTAAGTAAGTAGTTATGTCATGAAAATGAGGTATTCATGTAGTATTTATTCATGACTAGCTGACCGCATTCTACCACCTTAAAATAGTTTTTTTTTTTTCGAGAATTTTTCCCTGTTTTATTCATCATAGCTTTTGCCCGCGACTACGACCGCGTAGAACTTGTTTATATCGTACTTGTATACAAACTTCCACCCCCCGTTTTCACCGCCTTAGGGGGTGATTTCCGGGATAAAAACTATTCAATGTCCTTCCCAGGGTCTTAAACTATATCTATACATAAATTTCACCTAAATCGGTTCAGCGGTTTAAGCGTTAAGAGGTAACAGACAGACAGATAGACACATTTTCGCATTTTTCATATTATTATGGATTCTGCTTGGGGCGGAGACAAATCCAAGAAATCAAATATCATACAAATCGGTCCAGCCGTTCTTGAGTTTAGTGTAATTCAAACTAGCTCACAATGGCTATATTACATGCTGACCTTGCTATCACCGTTACCTACTCCATTCATAGTTTGTCATCGTCATGTAAAAATATGTAAGTGTGCATGTATGATACATGATCCTTTTGCAATTTTCAGTGTGCCAGCAGTGAAATGTGCTGACGTGGAGCACTGTTTCATAGAACTTAACCCTTTATACATAAAAAGGGGTTGTGTATTACCTGGAAGAGTAAATAGAACATTTGTATGTAAATGTCCCCTCTGTAACGACAAACCTTCCTTCGACATCCGCCATTACGAATATACAGATCTAAACGATTGGGAATATGATAACGCACGACTTCAGACTCCAATAAAAGGAATAGATCTTATGTGTAAAGTTTGTGAAACTAAAGGGACAAATCCAACGTCTGACAAAAATTGTAGGTCTGGCAAAAAGTATGTACAATTTTATTGTATGCCTTTTATGTACTTAAGCGTCATTAAATAAGCCTTGCTGTACACGGCCACAAAACACTGGTAGCAGTATTTTGTGGCTGTAGCGTATAGCCCGTGTCGTCAAACTGTCGTGACTGTCAGACTTTTACTGACTAAAAAACCACCCTGTTCCTTCTGTTGCCCTTTACGTTCCGGGGCCACGGTATCCTGTTAAGACGTCCCGCAACCCCGGCAGGCGTTGGCACCGTTGGGGGCCCCGACCCTGTGCTGACAGCTCTTTGAGGCGCGCGCGAACAGAACGCGCCATCGACCCGGGCTTGGTCCTTGATCGGACGGCGAGCTACCCATTACTCGCCGTCCGCAAGTCTACGCGCCTCGCCTTGACCTTGGAACCAAGTTTTCTTTAAATTACTGTAATTCTGTCAAATTTTGTGTTTTATATTTAGTACTTAATTTATTTTGACCGATAACTTATATAACTAAGTGGAGCAAATTTAAAAAATAGGTTGGTTATTTAAAAATATGTAAAAACTAATCTCAACTGAGAAGTCTACGCAGACAAAGACGCGGGGAGAATAAGTTAGTGTGTTCTGTGAATAAAGTAGCGACCATGGACCAACGACCACAAGTGGCTGTCGCACACTTCCGCTACCCAATAGCCGCTTTTAGGTTCTGATAGCGGCGTTTTGTGGTCCATGACCCATGTGCGGGAACCCTAAAATTGCTTCAATAACGTTGCATTCAAATCTTTACAGTGCCGATTACATGGTGTGTCCACATAACCATCTGTGTTACACAAATATTGATGATGAGACCGATTTTGTGTCAAGAGGATGTACATCAAGACCACTGCTTAATTCAATTTTTTTCTTCTGTAATAGAACCGTTTGTAATATAGGGGAATTCCCTAACCCTGCACAAAGGATAAAGTTACGCGCAGAAGCAATACAGTTGAAAACTGATCGTGAAAAGAGACCACGAGCAACCTTTAAGAGTATTAGTTCAAAATCATGCTCAACTGATTTCAGTTCAATGCTCATCATACTCATGTTGATTATTCCACAGTGTTTTTGATTATATCTGACAAACATATTAATATTACCCATCAAAATATTTGACCGTTTACAAAATGATACTAGCCAGAAAATTACAATGAAAACTGTGCAGTCAAAATATTTGATTTGAAAAGAGATCGTCTATGAGATTCATCTACTTTATTATTTGACGTCCGGTAAATTGATTATTCATTATAATACGTCAAACTTCAGTTTTGGTAACATAGCAATGAAAAGAAAAATAATTTTATATTTACTTTTATTTGTATTTATATACGTTAAATGCCAACAAAACGACGCCCCAAAAAGTAAGAACCTCCTCTCCTCTCTTCCATACTTTAGACGAAAAGTAGAAGAACTTGGTGATACAGATTTTTTTGAAACGACTGAAACTGACGACCCCCATAACTTAGTGGCATTTCTGGTTAAAAATGTGAAAGAAATCTTTGACGAAGTAGATACTTCGACAGAAGCAATAGATGAGGAAAATGTCGCCGTGGAACCGACATCAATTAGATCTGTTAAGAGTACAAAGCCCAGTAGCTTACCTACAGTAATAACTAGAACAGTGGTTGATTTTTTTACTGTTGAAGATATTATGAGTAGTAGTAGTATTTCTACTTCTACACATACAAACAATCTGATGCTATATGAAAACTTACCTCTTACTACTTTGCTAGATGAGAAGCAACCAAGTACCGAAAATATTGAGATGATTGAGAGCACAAGAAACGATTTCATGCAGCATGCGAACGATTTAAAATTTTATGTTAAAACTGATAAAAAGGTTCGCGATATTACTCTTACACCATTCGTCGGTAATAGCTCTGAAGCTGGTGGAGACACTGGCGAAATGAGTGATCCGAGACGATCGTGTATTATGTGCAACAATGTCTTGAGCGAAGATTGTAATGACCCCAAAAATAAATTGTGAGTATATGGAAAATTGATAAAGTTACAATTTTACGAATTTAGCTTTCTACCTATTCCTAGGATAGGTTAATAAAGTACATCCCACTGAATCCGTAAAGCACTTGAACCATGAACTTAAAGGTAAAAGCGAATTAATTAAATATTTTTAAAAACTACTTATTTGCCATCAGTTTCCTAGTTTATTCTTTATATTTGCAAATTGCTTTCTCTTGTCATCATTGAATTTTCAGAATAACTTCGGTAATGTGCGAACGGGACGATGATATGTGTTATTCGCTGCACACGCCTTTTGGAATAGTCGATCGTGGATGCTTCAACGTAAATCACAATCTCACCACCTACATATGTTCCTGCAATCTGTGCAACTACATATCCATTTCTGAGATGCCGTTTATGTTCGAGACGAAGCGAGATTGGGTCGATAATGTTATTGAGCTCTCACGTACAAAGCATTTTAGAAAATCTGTGTTTAAAGATATGTCTTGCTTGAGATGTGAAGTTAACACGACCACCAGAACTGGAGATATGCTCGATAGTGCAAATTGTTTAGAAGGAAACGTGTAAGTTTAAAATGTTTGATCAAAAAGTTTATTCTGAAAACATCTTTTTTGGAAGAATGTGGGTAAAGGAGTTTGCGCTGTCATTTCATCATACTAAGGATTGACAGCTCACTTCCCCTAAATTCACCGAGTGAGATTTTTACAGAATAGCAGGTTATAATTTGTCCCACTTTGTATCCAAATTATAAATTTATTTAATTTTAACTTAATGTTTTTGACATTCTAACACATTTTTAAATGAAATAAATATTTCAAGCAATCAAGCAGGTCTGAATGCAGTAAACATTTGCAAATTGTATTTTGTGATAGCTATCTAAAAGTTTTCCGTTTGTCAGAAAATTAAACTGGATTTCCAAATAAAGAAGAAGATGCTGCAAAAATGCTGATTAATAATATGTGATCTTATTTTTAGTGGCAGTTTACCTTTGGAAGACTGTAATGTTGATGAAATTTGTGCAGTAAGAGCGCTTAGAGCAGATGGTTACATCTGGCGAGGTTGTGTGAAAGCCCCTCTTTACAACTACTGGTGGACAGTTTGCGACGGTGATCTATGCAATTATGATACTGTGACTCTTGTCCACGATTTTATCATTTAAGAATACCACCAGTAACTTTCATTTTTCTATCAACATTTACTTTAACTGTTTTTATTTTATTTTTAAATAATACATTTGAATTATTATATCTGTTGTTTTTTTTTTGTATTAGTCGTTGGTCGCATGAGCGCTTAAAAAACGCGACGTGTTTTAACCGCGCACTAGATTTTCAACCGCTTCGTACTAGGAGTAGAGTTGAAAATCAAATAGTGTTGATGCACTAAGGCTTTTTTTTCATGTTTTTTTAGATTCACAACGCTCGGCTAACCGCCGATGGTTAAAAATTCAGTGCACTGTAAAAAAAATGACACGTTACGTTCGCATTTGCAAACTCAGAATAAGATCTCATCTATGTGTATACTCCAAAGAATCAGACAGAGGTGCATAGTATGTACACATCTACACCAGTTACATTTGGGTTCCTACTCATGAAAAGTTCCTAGTCATGAAAATCCCAACGTCATTTTGCCCCACTAGAGGAATGAACCCAAGATCCCATGTAATACATAATTATCTAATTGTGATTATGATACTTGCCTATAGGTATCTAAGTACTATACCAAATTAGTAATTCATTAAGTTAAGTAAGGCCACTGGATTCAATTTATTTTTCCTGTAAAACATCATCATGTCAGCCTATGGCCGTCCACTGCTGAACGTAGGCCTCCCCCAAATAGCGCCAACCATCCCGGTCTTGGGCAGTTCGCATTCATTCTTGTAAACGCCTGTACCTAATGTTCTAACTAAAATAAATGATTTATTTTGACTTCGTTTAATATCATTTTATTCTAGTATTCTTACTTCCGTATTTTTAAGCCAGACGTTCCAAGTGATGAAACGTCCATATTTATTCTATTCAACATTTAAAAAGCAGACGGCGACTTGGGAATACTTTGAAGAAAGTCGAGATCAGAGGAGCAAGCCCTAGAGTCCGTAGGTATCCATAATCTAATTGAATTTCACGGTTGTGGATGCATCCCTTTGAAGGATTTCATCTGGTGGAAACATTTGTGGGCTCGACGGTACTAAAACTCTGAACCGCTGATCTGGATATGTACCTATCGAGGTTCAATTTTACATTTGGGTGCATTCCATGTCTGCATATAATAGTTTACTTGAAAAGTTTTGTTTGGATGAACTGTGGTCAGTCAGTCGGTATCAAAATCATAGATTCTAATAAACTTACTCTCGTGGACATACTATAATAAGAAAATAAACTAATTTTACAAGCACAATTTTAATATAGTTTGTAAATATTTTATTGACCTCAAAGTCAAAGTCAAAGTCTATTAGGCCAATATAAGGCACTTTTGAACAACATATACAAAAATAAGATTTGAATCTAGTTGCCCCTTCCAAAAGGTACCTGTAACATTGTTTACAAAATGAAGGTCTTGATCTTGGCTGATCATGTTGAATATTATGTGACTACTTAGTTTGATTGTCTGGAATGACTAGGAGGAGGTAATATTTGAAGGTCCAGTAATTTACATGTTAAAACTCAATAAATTATTATGAAAGCAGGAGAATGATGGATTACTTAATATTATTTTATAGTAGGTATTTAAAACTTCGTCATATTTTATCAAACTAAAATAGATTTTAGTAAATAAAAATATATTATTACGACGTACAATTTTGGTAAAGGAAAAAACACATTTTTAAAGTAACTTTATTATCCTCATATAATGTTAATAACTAAATAAATAATACAGGTTTTAGTAAATAAAATATATTATTACGTAGGTGCACAATTTTGACTGCCTCGTTGGTCTAGTGGTCGCAAGCGCGACTGCTGAGCATGAGGTCTTGGGTTCGATTCCCAGGTCGGGCAAAGTGTTATTGGGTTTTTCCATCAGGAATTTCTCAGTAGCAGCTTCGGAGTCTGGATTTGTGCCCGGTTGATGGCAATAGGCTCGCCCCCTATTACATGGGACTAAAAACATAACTGGCGAAACTTGGGTGTACTAATGGGTACACCTCTGCCTAACCCTTCGGGGATTACAGGCGTGATGTTATGTATGTTTATGTTATGAAAATAACAAAGAAAAGACATATTTTAAAAATAATTTTATATTAAACACTAGGTATTACCATAAGTTTATATACATTTAGAGTAAAACGCGGATAACTATAAAGAGCTCTTTAAAAAAATAACGTATCAAGTCAAACCGGTGTAAAAACTCAAGTGGCTTGCAGTTTTCTTTCTTACACTCGACTCCCTTAAGGAATACTCGGTGCAGTCGCTGAAGTCTGTACGACGTTGTTTTTAAATATTTTATCATAAAAAGAACGCTACATCGGAAAATTTTTGTATGAAAATAAGGCTAGGAGAAAATTTTACACTAACATTTTTCTCGCAACTATGGTTAAACGTATTACGTTATAATATTAGATATTTTTAGCTTCAGATTTTTTGTTTTCATGACTTATTTAAGTATTTTTATGCATCAGATATGCTATGTTGCAGTAGTGGTTAAAAGAGTAGCAAACTTAAAATGGGAGTGTTTACTTATGTTAGTAAAAATTATAAATAAAAAATATATTTAAAAAAAAGCTTTTATTTAACAAAAAAATGCACTAAAATTAATTATTAAATATGAAAAAATGCGTTTAATCATAATTCTACTTTTCATTCTTTAAGAGCGCCAAAGCTTTTATTTATAGTCATACGAATACAGCCTGAAATTATTGTAGCAAAAACTTATTTTCTTCTTTTTAGTGCATTTTTTTGTTAAATAAAAGCTTTTTTTAAATATTTTTTTTATTTATAATTTTATTTTCTACTTTTTAGTCTTTTGAAATCTATATTGATATTGATGTCTTCATTTTTGGTCCCACTTGGGGAGTTCCCTGGTTTGCAGACAACCCTGGATGTGGCATCAATTTCATGGTGAACCCACCAACTGTCTATCATATCCGAACGGGTATGCAAAATTTCAAATCCCTACTGCCGACCGTTGAGGAGTTCTCTGGTTTGGAGCCAATCCTGGCAGCAGCATCACGTCATGCTTATCATAAACATACTTTGTCTTTGGGACTTGACCAGTATGTAAAATTTCATGTCCCCACTGTTAACCATTGAGGAGTTCCCTTATCTGGAGCCAATCTTGACAGCAGCAAAACGTTATGCTTATAATAATCATGCATTGTCATTGAGACTGGACCAGTGTGTAAAATTTCATGTCCCTACTGTTAACCGTTGAGGAGTTCCCTCATCTGGAGCCAATCCTGGCAGCAGCATCACGTCATGCTTATCATAATCATGCATTGTCATCAAAACCAAACGTGTGTGCCAAATTTCAGCTCGATAGCTTTAGTAGAAGTGGATGAAATATTGATTGCAAAATTCCAGGACATACATACATAGTTACATACATACAGGTGAAGTTAAATAAAAGCTTTAATTTAAAAAAAATAGAATTAAGTAGTAATAAATCCACCTAAAGCACAATTTTAACTGCACTTCCTGACTCCTAAATCGAGCTACCCTTTATTCCTTTATATTCTATCTGAATGATCGTGAATTCAAATTAAGAACAATGATCTTAAAATTAAGGTTCAAATTAATAAAACTGTTATTTTTTCTTTACTTATGTATATTGAATTCTCTAAAAATCTCATGTTTATGAGTAATTATTTAATTTGGTGTAATACACCTGGTCTACCTGTGAAATAGGGTAACAATGGGTCGATTTAAAATTCCAGGCTTGTATAAATCATACCTCTTAGGTAGACACTTTAGATTCACAACATACACTTCTACTAAAACCGAAAAATAAGTGTTGGTAACGTACAAAAGATTTAATGATATTACTCCAGAAAGAAGAGAGGTGCCATAAGATAATTCTCTATTACATTGGAATTTTCCACAAACTTACCTTTATATTTGAAAAATGCTGATGTCAAAACGTACCTCCTATTACCTGGCTCCTTGCCTAGATCTAAAGGACTTTGGCTTCATTCCAAAAGAAATAGTTGATTTTAAGCCTTGACCTTAAAGAGAATTCAAGTGTTTTTAAATTGGCTACATTTTATTACATGACTATTTTACTACTTGCAATGTATTTTTCTCTATTTTTACGTCTGAAAGTTTCTCTGTAATGTGGACTAAAATCTTTTATCCATTTAGGTGGAAGAAAAATCCTAATTTTGTCGTTAAGATAGCAGTTTCTCTGAAATTATCGAGTTCCATATTAACATTGATGAGCAATAGTTGAAGACTGTGATGTTTTCATAAACATAATAAATCTGACTATTACTGGGCTGGTCAACAATTTCCTTCTTGCATATTTATGTACCTACTTTATAAGTTTATCTTGGACATCAATGACATCATGAGGAAACCTAGACTTTCAATTAATATTAGTCTAGAATCGTCAATCCACCTTGATCAAGCGTGGTGATCAATGCTCGTGCCTTCTGTATTAGCAGTTGCATTTGTACTGCAGTGGAATAATAATAGGCTGTTATTATTATTAATATTTCTCTAATCCAGCTTCAAATACAACGAAACCCCTCTAAAATGATCTAAAAGCATTGTTGATATATAATAATCCGATAAGTTACCACGAACCGGGTATTAGCATGATACGCAGTCGGTACGTCCCCGTAATGACCACATTTATCTTTTTAATGAACTACTAGCCTGCTTTCGCTATGCGACTACGGGCTTTCCTGACAATTCGCCAAAATATATAGTTAGTTTTACAAATACCGGGAACTGCTTTAATACTTACGGTGAGTGTATTTTGCCATTATAATGGCGCAATAAAAGTATTTGTTGGGTATGTCAATTGGAACGATAATATTTTGAGGAAGTGCCAAAATGACGATAGCAAGTCTAGCTGCTTAAAAAAAATATTATGGGCGTCATTATAGAACCTTCACATGACCAAAAATGTTATCCTAATTATATATTAAGTTCTTAGAATTAGACAGGAGATCATTACCATTGTAGAAGTCCAAAGTAAAATATTTGAACTCGTCAACCACAAATTACAAGTTGAAGCAGCTATCCGTCGGTTTGTTCAACACCAGTCGAAACCAAATAAAAAACATGATAATCACATCTCGAAGATGCGATCATTGCTCGCCCTTGCCTGTTTATAATAACAGTGTTTCGACTCGGAACGGATAAAATGGTAATGAGTGGTGAAGAACGTACGCTAGTTTGAGATGCCTGGCGGCTCTAGACGCGTTTCTTTCAACACGTAGCTCACTGTGTGTTTAATGCCTAACGTACCGATCAAAGGCTTCGTAGTGCGCCTGAAAGGATTCAAGATTCGCAATCGCGTTGCCGTAAACGAGATACCATTTAGCCAAGGGCAAACACACAGACGGTAATATTGTTTGGTGGATAAACTGCATCTGTGAAGCTTTTGGTAAGGGAAAATTATAGCGCCGCATTTTACAAAGCCAGCCTTTTGAGTTTCAAAACTGCTTTACACAATCGCATTCTATCTGTTCCGGAAAGGAAGCGGTTGTCCGATTTACGTGTTGTTTTGCTCTTGTATTTTAAACTCTGTTGCAAGGGATAACAATAAAAAAAGCAAAATATCAGGTGTGTATCCTGTCGTGCAAGGTGCTGAGTCAATTGCAGAAAATTGATAGCCTTACTTATTTAAATGCTATTAGCAAATGATGATTGCGAGTGTTCTTGGGTACTTAATGGAACTAATTATACGTGTAGATATTCTATTGCCTGCTTCAATATTTTATAGTAGGTGCTCAGTTATTTATTTATAGGTATTTTGTTTTAATTACGAATAGAATAGATTAAATTTGCTATTTACAAGTTTTGCCCGCGACTTCGTCCACGTGGAAGTCAAAGTTAAATCCATTTTTGAGACATTTACAAATTTCCATACATATTTGAGGGTTAAATAGTTTTTAAGATTTCGTGTTTTGTCAGTGACCTTATACTTTCAAATTACTCGTACAAAGGTGAAAACGATTGTTCTTATAGGCTCGTCATGCTAACATTAACGTATGTAGCCACCTTAAGATTACCGATATCCTTAACTAAAGAAAGATCTCAAGACTTATCAGTACAAAACAATCGAAAAACAAAAGTACAAACACAAGTCTACCGCCTTAATTATACGTTAAAGGCTTAAAAAAAAAACAAAATCCCACTCGAACTAAAGTGTTAAAGTTATTTATTCGTTTTTAACATTCAAAACACCGCAGAAGCTCGTGTAGCCGAGGACGATGATAAAAAATTGTCCCACTAATGAGCGAGCCAGCAACCCTTACTGGGCACCAATAAATAACCGTTCACCGAGCGATTTAACTTCAGCAATGAAAAATTAAACGATGTATCTTTGCAATTCGTATTGCGTTTATTCGAAGCGAGCACTAAAAATAGCAGTTTGTTTACGTATTACGCATTTATTTCAAAGTGACTTTTATTTGTGGTGGGGAAAATAACAGCTTATGTTGCTGCACAAGTAGTAAGTGTGGCCTAAGGGTTTGCTTCCATCTTTCTATGTCTTGCATTTGCATTTCTTAAGGTGAATATACACCTGCAGTCCTACCACAAACTTTTATCGCGATCCAAATTAGGACCTAAACTAACCTTTGTACCATGACGTCAATATAACGATTCAATAAAGGCCATTCCATCTGACAGCGATTTACTTCTTTCGATTATTGAAACTTAGAGGAGCTCGTGGCTAAGTAATAACAGCCGCGCGGGTCGATCCGTCAGGTTAAGCAACGCTTGCCGGGGTTGGTCCGTGGATGGGTGCCCATCTTTACACACCGAGACTCCTCCGTGCCTCGGAAAGCACGTTAAGCCGTTGGTCCCGGCTGTCATACGTGGATCTTTGACAGTCGTTACGGGTCGTCAGGAGCCCGAAAGTCTGACAACCAGTCTTACCTAGGGGTATCATATTACCCAGTTACTGGGTTGTGGAGGTCAGATAGGCAGTCGCTCCATGTAAAATACTGGTATTCAGCTGCATCCGGTTAGACTGGAAGCCGACCCCAACGTAATTGGGAAAAGGCTAGGCAGATGATGATTATTGAAACTTAGTACTATGACGCCCCTACAGCAGTTCAACTTAAACGCTCTACTGTAAATAGATTTAAAGTTACTTTTTCTCTAACCTAAATTATTTCAACGATTCAAATGTCAAAACGAATTTGAGCGATGCAGTTTAAGAACTTCAAATGAAATGTCTTACTTTTGAATCATTTTTAATTAGATCATAGTACGCCTACTGAGCATTTCAAATAAAAACAAAAACATTTTTTATGTAATGTAACGTTCCTGTGAATGTTCGACGCTATGTTCGATATAGTTCAATTCGAGTGAACCTGTAACATTCCTTTCTATTTTGCTTTAACTTTTTGTTAAAATCTCGGGACTGCAGGTTTCATGTGCTCGATAAAATGTTACACAAATTATCCTGTTTTGTTTGTGGAATCAAGTTGTAACAAAGCGTCGAACATCGTGCTCAATGTTCGGTTCGTGAGAGCAGCTTGATGTTCTGTTGCAAGTAAACGCGCAAGTGCATACTCACCTTCATGTATCGTGAATGTCTTTACATGCATAAACGTTAGATATTATACAAACTTGTTTCTGAGTTTATATTATTCTTTAATAGTAATTATCTTATCAGATTGCTCAGACTTTCTATTTATTATTTATTTAAACAGCAATTAATTGACACATTTTTCATACCAAAATACCATCAAAATTTTCGATATTTCCGATTAATAAAAAAGAAATACTTATGTAACGCTTGTCCTGGCAATCACTAACACAACTAAAATAATTAGTTAAATCGGTTTAAAATCAGCTACAGGTTCTAAAGAGATCATATTTTAATTATACATGCGGTTATACAATAGGCGTTTATTTATATAGATAATTTTAGTAATTAAAAAATACAAACTACGATATTTGAAATATTTCCTGATAAGTATTATTAAACTAACTAACTAACTAACTATTACTTTTTATAAGTATTATTTGACTGCCTCGTTGGTCTAGTGGTCGCAAGCGCGACTGCTGTGCATGAGGTCTTGGGTTCGATTCCCAGGTCGGGCAAAGTGTTATTGGGTTTTTCCATCAGGAATGTCTCAGTAGCAGCCTCGGAGTCTGGATTTGTGCCCGGTTGATGGCAATAGGCTCGCCCCCTATTACATGGGACTAAAAACATAACTGGCGAAATGTGGGTGTACTCATGGTTACACCTCTGCCTAACCCTTCGGGGATTACAGGCGTGATGTTATGTATGTATGTATGTATTATTAAACGTTCTTCAAGCTGAAAGGGAGAAATAATGACTGCTGTTTTTACACGATTGATTTATGTATTTGAAGTCGCCAATTTGCACATGTTTGTACTTCAATTAAGTGGAGTTATGAAGTCTTGGAAGACTCTGTAATTTATTACTATCGTTTTATTACGACAGACGTGGTTTGTTTCACTCAATTTGCGGCTTTTCTGCTGATACGAATAAATATTTGTCGGTATAAATCACTGTTTAGGTTCATGTGTGCAGTTTCTTGTTAATTTCCTATTGTGTTTGTTGGCAATTAATCAGTGTATTGTTATTATAAATAGGGTGGCAAGAAAGATGGTATTATGAGCGCATTTCTATCTTTCTAAAATATCATATCATTGAAAATATTGACGATGATTCTATTTCCTTTTTAATAAGAATTTTGCTCGCCTCGTTTGTTTACAAATATATAAATTCACATACTAAAACAACTAGACTCGGAACAAATAACTGTAGATCACACAAATAATATGTATAAATATTGTGTCATGCGGGAATCGAACCCACGAAACAATTGTCATTGTCGTCTTTTTAAGAGTCAAAGACTGTTTGATTTCTGTTTTGAACTTAATTAAACTACATTTAAACTTCACGCGTCCTGTAAAATAACATATTTTTTATCTCTCTTCCCAACCCACATAAAATGCCGTCCCAAAACGATCGCGTTCAACACTATCCCGTGTGACCATTACGCGGTCAGGGAATCTCATAATTGTGGCAACTTGACACGAAATTCAATAGCGTACGTTCAAACCGAAAACCGAAACTTTAGGAAATTCTATGTTAATCGGAATATTTCAATAGTTTCCGACGAGTACAAGATAAAGGAATGATGGAGCGAACGTTGATCGATATCACTTGTAATTAAGGTAATATTAAAGAAATCTCACCATATTATCAGGAATGCGGTTCCGTCTGTGAGTTGAAGACAGTAATATATTGCTGACATAAAATCTCGAGATTTGGGTAGATAGTAGGTACCTGAATAGTCGGTTTCCACCAGTCACCGATCCTTCTAGCTGGGGTTCACAAAAATGTGAAAAATTGTACAGATAACGTCTATGTGAGATCCATCAATGTCGAATAATTTAAGGCCTTCGTTGTTATTCCATTTTCTTTTACTATTGTACTGTTTAAGCAAATACTAAATGTAACTATGACTTGTAAGAAAGACAAGTAAAATTAGCCCTAGATCCCATAGATAGATGAATATGTACCTAGTTAAGGAGGTATGCGTACTTGCCAGTTTCAATGCAGTTTTTCAGGTATCAGGTACAAAATGTACCTTAATCGTTCACGATATAGTGTGACATCTGGCTTTTATATATGCCTATGTTTAACAAGATATTGTTGAAAACCAAGAACATTGTCCATATTGCCAACAATTTCAGCAGTCTGTCAGTACTCTAGCCAGACGTTTTAAAGATAGAGACTATCATATTCCTCTATTTTTTTTAAATTTAGCATAAAATGACATAGCGTCTGGCGACTGTGGGCTCTCAGCCCAATAGTTAAAATTCAATGTCATCAAATTAACTTATACGATAAAAAAATGTGAAAGTTTACAAACCTCCCTAGTGCACAAAGATCGAGTTTTCGAGGTTCAGTTCAAAACTGTCGGTATTATCGTTCAAAGCATACGCCATCCAAACATCATCACATCCAACAAGATAAGATTGGTAGGTTTTATGATCGCATCAGGGAAAATAACATGTGTCAATAAGCTATAGACTATGGAATTCTCTGGTAGGTACCGTTTTATGCTCTCTCTCATATATTCCATCAGCTATTCCATCAAAGTTTATTACAAGCGGTGGCTTATTGTTGTACCTATACGGAATCTGTGAAAACAAAGACTTTTTGGGCGAACAATACGTTTACGATGTGTTTCGCCGAAGACTGACGGTGTTGTTAATATGAAAATCATTAATTAAAAATTACGTTTCGGATTTTTCTGTGTAATTGCATATTATGCTCGTGACTTTGTCCGCGTCAAAGTTGATATGTTATCCCATGGAAAGTATTTTTTTCCGAGATAAAAAGTAGGTGCTATTTTAGACTATAATGTATCTCTGTGCCAATTTTCACCCTGATCCGTTCAACAGTTCTGGTGTGATTGAGCATCCATTCATAAAAAAAATAGGTATATAAAAAATAATACCCATGATGATAATGATAATGATTTGCATAAGACCGTAGAACATGAAGATCTGTAATTTTTATAATGAATAAATCTACGTATCTATATTTGTAAACAAAAAAAAGGATAATTTGTTTTTTCCTTCCTACCACCGACTTCTCGTATCCATCTGGTCATACCCTTTTACAGGTCGACCGAATGAGACCTTTACACACATCTACATAATAGTCCTACATAGGTCTATCGGATCCTTAAACCACGTTACATCAACATTCTCCAAGCTCTTGTGGTACCATGCTCCGAGAATGTTCAAGTTTTTGCTTTCAACCATTTTTACATGCCGTTCCATGTTCAAATAAACGCAAATATCTTGTTCCGTTTTTACGAGAATCCGCCGCGAAAGCCTGCCATGCGCAAATGCATCCCGTTCTTTGTAATGGGATTAAAAAATATGGATTTTGAATAACGAATGGTCGTTCTTCAAATCTGATATTGGTTTAGGTGTATTGGTGGTGTTACTTACTTATTAGGTGATAGGTAACTGTCTGTTATATAAAAATAATTTTAATTGAAAGAATGAAGTCTTCTTTTTTATCGTGTGGGCAGTAAGGTCTTACGACCCTCTAGTGTTAGAGTTTCTAAACCGCCTCAAGGGCCTCTGACATGGTTAGAGTGGGACAGTAATAGGCTGGTATAAGTCCAGGTTTCCTCAAGATGTTTTTCCTTCACCAATGTCAATGATGTCCAAGATAAACTTTAAAAAGTAGTTAGGTACATTATGAATTGATAAAGTCACATTGGTACTAGCCTGGATTTGAACCCACAACCTCATGCACGAGAGGCGGGCGCTTTAACCACTGGGCCATCACGAAACGAAAAAATGAAGTAATCATAACTGATAGAGCCTACCTACTTATTTAAGAAAGCGTCACTCTAGAATCAATTTTAAAAATTGTGCATTCGCTATCAATTTTACAACTTTCGACACTAACTGTACAAGATAAATTACATATAAATTACACTAGACAGTACAACGTGTTTCGATTCCCAATTGAAGTTCAGAAGACTGGTTGAGACAAGTAGGTGTTAATTGATTGCCCCAAAGCGCGAAGCTAACGGTTATTGGCTCTTTCTCATTATATTCAATGAGCTATCATCAAAACTGTTGTGACTTACCTGCTATCTTACAATCTGGAGGTCATACCGGTCGATGTATTGATGTTTTGTGCATTGTTTCGAATGTCAAGAGATTCATCAATCAGTGTAGGTACCTAAACAGTTAGGTAGCACGGTTGTCAGTGAACTCATTGTTACTTAGCCTATAAGAATATTTAGGTTGTTGCATTGTTATACGTGGTGAAAGGCTTACAGCTTTTGTAGAATTGCATAATGTATCCAATAGGATTAGTCTAATGTTATGTATGATATTTTTTCTCACGTTATGTTGCAATAACACCGCAAAGATTAGTAGTTTGCAGTTCAGACTCGTTATTTATAATCGTAATCAAACTTAAGTAATTATGTTTTCAAAATTCGTGATGATGAACGCTCGCAATCTTGTTCATGTTATATAGGTTATGTAAAACTGTTAGGGTTTAACCCTTTTGCGTGAAATCACGGCTCGTGTTTTTGCGCAAATTATTCTAATTTCCAAAATCGATATTCAAAAATGCATAGAATGTATACGGTTGGATAGTTGCATGTATAACTTTGATTTTCTAAATCTGGTCTGTTCTGTAAAAATCTCTCTTGGTGAATATAGGTAAAGTGAGTTTGACGTGAGCGGTTATCTCACCTAATGCCGAATGTGACGTAAATGACAGGTCATCTCACACTCACTTCAGCTAAATTCATCCAAAATATTTTACAGAACAGCACTGTATTAATTTACTTTTTTATTAATAGTGCACCAAATATTCAATCATAAACATCTGTTAGTCAATTCAACCTACACGTGGGTATACAAGGCAAACGGCTGATTTCATTCTAGGCATTTTAAACGATGCAGTGTTAAAAGAATAAAATATCTATACTAATAAAATAATCTCTGGATTTACGATTCTGATTTAAAAATAATTTTGTATATTATACCTAGATTTATATAGAATAGTATAGACTATCAAACATAACGCTACGACCCATGGCAGCAGCGCAGTAACACAATACATCACGCGATCGCAAACGAAGTCGTAGCTATAAGATAATTGTATAATCAACATAGCACCGAAGACTATTATAGTAGGTAGGTAGGTACCGACACAGTAAAATCATTCTATAAAACACAAAAAAAACAGTGTCATGCGTGTCAAGTCACGAGCATCAATATTACCATACGAGCTCTTCAGCCACTACCACATCCACTCACACTTTCTCAGCACCATTTATATGCCAATTACTTTCACCACCAAGTAATCGATGTCCCATTGTATGTAGAGGACACTTCACCGCATAGTATCGGACGGTTTTGTTTAGGGCCAGTTTACACTTGCACTGAATCCTTCATTGGCCACAATACGAAGACAGCTGAGTTATTAATGCCTCCGGCTGTGCCTCTTGTCGCTACTAACTCGAAATGTAAAACCATTGACGCGCATCCATTAGGAAATCCCACTCGCGCTTAGATGGTTATAGTAAAAGTTGGGAGAATTATATACCAATCAGTTTAATTTATTTACTAGCTTCTGCCAGCGACTTTTTTCACGTGAATGTCAGTTTTACCTGAACCATAAATCTTAAAAATATATAATATATAATAAAAGTAGCCCTTATTACTCCTTATAACATCAGTTACCTACAAGTGACATTCTTGTCAAAATCGGTCCAGCAGTTTTGAAGATTAGCCTGAACAAACAGAAAGGCAGAAAAAAAAAATGATTTTGGAATATTTGGTATAAGTACGTTCATATGCATTTAGTAAAGCGCTGCTATTTGGACATTACAAGTAGACACCATTTTATTAATTCGCATAGATTAAAAAGTAAAACATTTAAAGGTAAAATAAACAGTAGTAGCTATACCTATTGTAGACATTTGATTTTTATTTCAAGTGAATTATTACAGTCTCTGAATATTGGTATCTTAGCAAGAACTAAGTATTTTATACAAAGAAGAAGCCATTCATGAATGTAAAAAAATGTTTTTTATTTGTTCAGTGCACTTGACTGCATTCTAAAGGAAACAATAATAGACATTTTCACTTCAACCCTTTTTTCCTTATCGTGCTTTTGACTTTTCTTTTTCACGTGTTTTTTTACTTCATTTAATATTCTTCCACTGTTTGCTACATTTCACAGAAAGCTATATTTCGAAGTGCTTATTTTTTACGTGTTTTTGTCCAAGAGAACAAGTTTATCAATCACAGTATTATTTCATCTGTCGGCTGCAGGCCTAACGATAAGCGTCCATTGGGCAACAACAATCACTCGGACACTACGCGTCGGATGCAACACGAACAAGACACGAGACAATTATGTACGTCGCCGCGGGTTCGCACTTCTTTTATTTGTTTTTAGTGTGCGTCGCCCTTTACGAAACTTTGTAGCTTTTTGTGTGTGATTTAAAATGAATGTAGACAATGTTAGTTAAAATTTCGTGGTTTTTTTGTTGGTTTTTGAGAGGTACTATACAATACAATGGTGAGTTCTGCGCTCTCAAAATATTAATTCCAGAAAAAGATTTTGCAATTGCTTATAACAGATTACTGATAGTTGGTGTCTACTTACCAGCCAGGCAGTTATGTAAATGTAACAGTAAAATTGAGATAGTCGCGAAAAAAACTAGGTCAAAAGTCATACCCAAAAGGAAATTCGTGTGGAACCTAGAAAAGAAGAAGTACTCTTACAAAGCTCCAGCTTCGCTGTATTTAACACACATTTCAAGTATATAAAAGATGCATGTGAATCTACAGTAGCCGTTTTTGCAGGTTTAAGAGATTTATAAGCAAAACCCAAAACAAAACATGTAGAGCAACAGCTAGAAACTACAACCGTAAATACTTGAGCTTTAAAACCGCATACACAACACTTTGCTGTCCCATTTGCATGCATTTTGGTATAAAGCTAAACAAAAATAGAATCTACAAACGCTTTTAGCCTATAAAAACAAAAGACAGCTCTGACGAGTTACATAGCACGACTTAACAGCGACGTTCGTTTTGTCGCTATAGAAATGAAACCCGAAGTGTGACTGTTTCGATTCGCATCAGCGGCTTTTATTAAAATTCTCCTTATTTGCTGGCGGGTGGTTTTTTGCAGGAAACGTCAGGCTAACGATGGGCCATGTCTGCGAGCTTCTAGGGTTCCGCGTCTTAAATGGCATCGTTTTTTCCCCGAATGCGCCGTATCTCTCTTTTCCTTTGATAATAACTTCCAAGAAAATTTTATCTTTACGAATAATGTTTCTGATAGCACATTTGAGATATTCGAACTTTGTAACTGAAATTGTACTCAAGTTAAGAAAAACCTCCGAGCTTTATGAATTCTAGGTTCATTGTTTTTTCAACCAATTCTTTAGAAGTAAAGTTCATAAAAATATAATGATGTTATAGCAGAAAATAAATAGGTACACTTCCTAAATTCATAGTATATTAACTTTTGAAATATACGTATCGTCCCCACCCACCCCATCTTAGACACTTATATTTCGTCGTCGTTTTAGAATATGCTTTTACCGTCTCGTTAGAGATCCCTGCACGTCTGAAGGGGTATTCACGATGCATGTACTACCGCAAAATATTCGCAGATCTCTGAGAACCACTAGAACGCTGTGAAAGCTTTTTGTTGCTATCACAAGCATGCCGCTACCGTGTTAACAAACGCTTTTAGCGAATACCTTAGTAAGACATTCCTCACAGGCTTCAGAATTGGGCTACAAATTCTAACATAATTTTAAGTCACTATCGACATTTTTACCTTTTGCCTTTCAATTATGCCGAAACGTGCTCTCTGTCTTGTTGGGCCGAAATGTGCTGATTCTGTAATGCCACTCATACATCGTAAGTGACTTAAACGTGTCAAGGCGTGAATAACTCACGTGTACTTTTCTGTAAATCCCGCTTTAAGATTCCTGTTGGAGAGAATTTCTGTTTTAACAGCCAATTTGCCCTGAAGAAAGTCCCATTAAAAGAACTTTGAACGTCAGTACCTTCCGGATTGTTAGCTTATGTCTCCCAATTTGTAGATCTTCACGAGGATTCAAGTTCGCCGTCATTTGTAAAACTTTCGGTTTTCTTTTATTAGCCGACACATTTTTTTGTTTACTTCTTCCGTTTCGGTACTTTCTGCTGACTCTGTATTACGTTCGACAATGTATCGTCAGGGATCCAAGAGTTTACTTTGTCTTTAGAATTCTTATAATGTAGCAGTTGCTTTGGTAGCAATATTGAGTTTCTCAAATATTTCAACTTCCGTCATTTTATTGAATACAATAAAGCCAGTTCCGCCAACACTGCAAACGAATATTGCTTTTTGATATTCGAGCTGTTCTTACAGAATTATAAATCACAGAGTAGCATTCTGTTATTTCAAAACATCACTTTGTTAACGCAATGTTTGTATTGTTTCTATTCGTGTCTATCCAAACGGGATTAATGGCGAATCCTCAAGCGCTAAATCACCGGGAGGTCGTAAAAAACACCTGTCGCTGCTGTGAATTCCAAGTATCAAACTTGATCGGGGGAAACACTATTGTTTTGTGCCGGATATTTTTATTGGAAAAGGTTAAAGTTTCTGATGAATGTTTCGATTTTTGATTCGTTATTACTCTTCGTTAAAGCTGGCAACAGTTGCTTAATGTCTTAAAGTAATTTTATTCTTCAAGTTTTCAGTTGTTGATTGCTATTTTTATTGAAGAACTTTTAGTTTGTAATTGCTTTTTGATTCGAGAAAATTCGCCTTTGGGATTGAGTTGGAATTTCATTCAAAGAAAAATACATGGGCTAATCGGGTTTGGAAAATACTCATCTAAAAGGATAATCTATACTAATAACAAATAGGTATAGTTTGCTTATTATTATTGTTTTGTTGGTTAGAGTTTTACTTTAATCTTTATTGAAAAATAAGGGATATTTGATCAAACATGATCATGCCATCTCCATTTATAAAAGTTAATCTCTGGAAGTACCAGTGAGATTACAAAAAATCTTTCGCTGATAGAAAGCTACACTATTAACGAGTAGCAAAAGTCTGATTTACGATACACCTACTAATCACGCAGACGACATCGCGATCAGAAGATAATACACAATATACTTACTTTTATATTTGTTGCAACAATAACACAAAATCCAGATCAAGTAACACTCAACCTACATTACAGCACACGCTATAACTCCAGAAAACACTCAAATCTATCTCAATAACGTCAGCCATAGCGTACACTATAATATCATTATCCAACAAAGCGCAATCATTTTCATTCTTCATCACACAAATCTCCACCCTTTATAGGGTGTAAAAGACGTTTATTTTCTGCAAAGCTGCAATCTGTGTATATTTTCCCGCAGGAAACAGTTTGTTTATTGTTTAGATTTCATGGTCCACTCACGGCGAATGCTTGCCAAAAGTCGTTAACACTATACAGGCACACTTCGTAAATATCTGGCTTGTGTTTGTGATATAAATGTTCGGTTGTCGAATTGTTGATATTTTAGAGGAAGTCTTTATAAAATCTATATGACATACAATGTATGTTACGGTTCATAGCTAAGTACAAAAGAAAAATTGGGGGCGTTTGATACATATTTCCATACGTTTAGTTTGTTGATGTTCACTGTTGAAATGGATTTAACTTGATTTTTGTCTGCGACTTGATCCGCGTAAATTTCAAAGTCAAATCTGTTCATAGTTGACGTCTTCTACCTATAAACTAGCCACCTACTGAGTTTCATAGTTTAAGTAGTTTTCAAGATTCAGTAAGTGACTCTTCGATTTTTCAATTAAGATAGGTAAATGTTACGTTTTAGTGATAATAACCACGTAGCCATTATCTAGTGGGTTTTTTTTTATTCAAATTAGTTTCGAATTAGAACATAATTTCTAACTAAAACCTCAAAGCATCAAAGGCAAATTCCCTAAACTCAAAGAGCCATACACTACCTAGTACCACCAGATAATAATTTGCGTATAATAATCTAAGACACGCCAAATATTTGGGTCAAAATTAATTATTTTAATATACTGCGTGTTGTAATGTGCAATTTACTGTGCGGTCCGGGGGCCACACATCATAATGGCCAAAGATATTTATATGGGTGATATAAATTAAACTCATGTACTTCGCGGACTACCGAATACAAGACGTTGGAAGCTAGCCCGACCTTAATACCACCCTAAAGCCTACAACCGATGCGGTAAGACTTGTGATACAATGACGAGAGGTAGCGGGAGCGATAGAAGAGGATTGATAATAGTATTCCTTGCGCTATCAAAATTAAATTATTTTTCTAAGCCCGTAAGGATTGCTAAAGAGGCAGGTAACACTTGAATTACGGTTGAGTTTTCCTCATTATGATAATTAAATTAATATTCATTTATTTACTTCTTATAACGCGTCACTGCAATTTATTTGCACCCCCATACTGCCAATGTCTTTTATTTTAATGATTCAAAAAATATATTATTCCTTGTTTTATTTAAGTTATCTTTAGCTTTGTTTAGTAAACGAATGTCTTAACCATAATTATATTACTACTTAAATGAAGCAATGGATGATTCACTCTATCAAAATCCTTCGGGTTCAGATTGTAAGAGTGTTACCCAATTAACCCTTACTGACAGTTTAAGTTTTCTTACCTTAGGTTTTATGCTAGAATACAATTTTAGGTAAAGTATCCAGACCTACTCTGCTTTTTAAAGAAAAATAACTAGCTGAATTATTCTTTAATAAGATTTTATCAAATTTTAAAGTACGTGTCTTTTCTTCAAACAAAGCTGCCACCACCAAATCGCTTCGTATTCCACTGTCTGCCTCACAATGAATAGCAGCCTTAATCATGTTATGGAGTTTGGTGCCAAAGTCGCAGAATAATGGCGGTTAAGTTTCAACCACGCTCTAATTCACGCTTGTTCGTTCACTACACTTGTGTTATTCATGAAAATAGTAGCAGATTGTTTAGACTCCATTGTTATTTGCGTTCCAACATCATGAACTCCGCGTTATGAATTCAGTTGAATATCGAAAAAATGTTAGGATTTTTTGATACATTTCATATGGATGGAAAACAGTGCTTTTCATAACCAAAGCACTCTTAATCTACCAGGTACTTCCATATACGTAGAACCAGTTGGTACTTTTATACGTAAGTAGTTTTTATCTGGAATAGGTCGTTTTGTGGGAAATTTACTTTTGGCAATCTCTGAAATAGGAAAAAGTTTACACAAAATATAACAATTATTAGTTAAACGAAACATAAACAAAACTACCAAACCGTTTCATCCAAAACATAACACACACAACAGCCTGGAAACATAATACTCGCCTCGAAGATCCGAAAACAAAATATTAACAGATTTATGAATCTGACAGCACTAAAAGTTTACCCAACGAACCAAAACCAGGTCGTTTAAAGAAAATTTCGCAGGTGAGCTCGAGATAATGATAGTTGAGAGGTCGGGAACTTAACATCCTACTATAAAAGCTTTTCAGGAAAATGAGCTGTAATGACAGCGAAAACCACTTTCTGGTCCGATGTTTCTTTTTGCTGAATGCGTTTAAGGTTAATGTTGAAGTCGGAATGAAAGGAAAGCGTTTCACGTTAAGAAAAATTTTTGAAGATTATTTTGATTGGCTGTTCATGCAAATTAAAAAAATTCTGCATGGAGCTTTTCCGAGCATTATTTTTGACATTTTGACTTATACTTGTGCCGTACTTGTATTAAACACTTACAAGCCATTATCACTTCTTGAAAAACGCAACATTTTCAAGAAACAAAAAAAAAGTTCTTTCTACTTTTACAAAATTTACATAAACACTTCAAACTCAAACCAAGTAATCCAACACAGATTACAAGCTTCTACTTTAATAAAACGAAATAAATCATATTTTAGCCGTAGCTTAGTAGCTTTATCGACGAAAAACCATCACTCGTGGCCACAAAACTTAAAGTTTCTTGCTTCGCCCGCTCGAACATAGAAACTTGGTGTCTGTTTAGTTTAAAAGAGCCAGTTTATGTCAGATGACTTTGAAAAGTACGTATTTCTTGCAACGCGAGCTCGAGGTAAAAATAAAATTGTTCTCGACGTAGACTAGCGAATTATATAGAGACGTTTTGACAGCATCTTTTGAAACAGATATAATGATTGTAGATTGCATGTTTCAATGAGTTTTTAAATGCTATAATATTTTTTGTTACATAACATTATGAATGAAAATGAACAGTTTGGATTTTAAAATTACTTCTTTTGAGAATTTTTGAGTTTCGTATCGCGATGATCCAGTATTTAAGGCACCCGCCTTTGATGCACGAGGTTGTGCGTTCGCAACCGGGCATGGGCAAGTTGGTATCAAAGAGACCTTTTCTATTTCATACATACTTTCTAAGTTTATCTTGGACATCATTTAAGTTGGTGAAAGAAAACCTGGACTTATGAATAATATAAGTCAGAAATCGCCAAAGGCCTTTGCCCTGTAGTGGAATAATAGACTGGTATTTAAATTTTATTTTCAAAATCGACTTCTAGCCTACTTTACTTATTTAATTTTTAGTATCCAATTTACCTCTTAAAACGTTGACTTTTATCTTGCACTTCACTGAATAAAGACGATTCAATGAATTGCAAGATGTGCTCTGTCGGAGATCAAACGGCTTCAAAGTATTCTAGTATATATTGTGATGAAAAGAGCACATCGATCAAAGTCGCAAAATGACAAGACCATGACCTTTCTCCAATCCTTAGGTTATCTTTCAGTCACGTTCACAATGTTTGTTTTTTCTGTTAACCTTCAAAGAGTTAGAGATCTGCATATTTCTGAAAAAGAAGATTTTATAAAAATTCACAAGCTTTTGACTGCCTCGTTAGTCGCAAAGTGCGACTGCTGAGCATGTGGTCTTAGGTTTGATTCGTATCGAATCCGGTTTTTCCATCAGGATTTTCTCAGTAGCAGCCTCTGAGTCTGTATTTGTGCCCGGTTGTTGGCAAAAGGCTTACCCCCTATTAGTGTACTAATCGGGTACACCTCTGCCTAACCCTTCGGGGATTACCAGCGTGATATTATTATGTTGAAGATTCTACACAAGTTTACGAACTAAATATAATAAAATTCTTCGGTCTACCTATTTATGTCTATTATAATAAAAATCCTATTAACTTGATAGCGGATCTGTAATGGAATATAAAAGGACGTTATTTTAGAAAAAAAAACTAAAAGCTAAGGAAAGGAAAGAACGATCCTAAAAAAGAGCTTTCCGAAGTGCTCATTACGACACTCTAGAACGTCTTGAAGGAGTCATAAAGGCAATTACTTCACATTTTTTCCCTCTTTGAACTGAACTTTGAAAAATGATACCTATTTTCCTATTTTATTTAGTGGTTTATTTTCGTTCACATCTTCAACATCTTCAACGGGTAAAGAAATGAATTCTACTGTTTAATAAAATGCATAATAATTTTGTATCTTGCATTAACCATGTCACCATTTACAGGAGATTTTTTTTTATCAATTAGATGCTTCTTTTAGGATTCCGTATTCAAAGGTCCGCTGTCCATTTATATGTCATAGGAATGTGTTGTCAGTAACTAACCTATCCTAACCTATTGTAACCTAACCTATCTCTTATGTTGACTGTACATTTTGAGCGTTTTGTAGGGAAGCGCTGATTTTTTTAGGACTCATAGTAAGAGTTCATCGTAATTATGGGTACTTTATCCTCATAAAAGATGGTCAGTGAATTAAAAGAAAGCCTGTTTATAGTCGTATTTTAGTAAATAGCCTATTCTACGCCCCGGTGCACGGTGGCCTATTAAAATACGTTTTTACATTTCAATAACTACTCCACGTTAGTAATAACCTTCTCCAAAGTTTATTTAACATTATCGTATGTTGTATCTACGTATTATTTTTATTTTATGTCTTGTGACATAAAGAGAGCCAGCAATTAAACTTTTCTAAAATATACAAGGTACCAAGGTAGCTTCTGCCAGCGACTTCGTCCGCGTCAAAGTTAATAATAATTTGTATTGATATGGATCAATGTCATTTTCGGGGATGAAAAGTACCCTATGTGCTATTCGAGACTGTAATCTATCTGTGTGCCAAATTTCATTTAAATCTGCTCAGCCATTCTGGCTTGTGTAACAAACATCTATCCATTAAAACTTTCTCATTTATAATTTTCATTTTCAGTTTAGATTTTTTCTAAAGAGAAGGAAGAATAGTATAGGCTATATGACATCAAACCACGATACACAGGAGTGGAGCAATAACCAAAGACATACAATTGCTGAAAAAATCTATGCGAGCGAAGTCGCGGTCATAAGCTAGTATTAGACAAACAGGTACCTACATATTTATTTATTTATTTAAACTTTATGCAACAAATGTACAAAGGCGGACTTATTGCCTTAGGCATTCTCTAACAGTCAACCAGAGGTGGTGAAGAGATAACATGGTAGGTGCAAGCAATTTTTATGAGAGTAAAACAACAAAATCAGACATTTAAAAAAATAAAAAAAAAAAAATTCTCAAATATTTAACATAATAAAATAAAGTGTACACAAGTACAAAATAATTAAATTCTACATACTTACTATAAAATACTATATAATATACATAAACATATATAAAAATAAAATATATACATATATAAATGCATATAAAATATCTTACCAAGAATAGAAAGGAGGATTATAACATACCTACTTATTCAACATTAACCACGTTACCTCTTTATTATAGTAATAAATTCGAAAGCATATTTGCACCATATTTTATTCACATCATGTGTGTCAAATTCAAAGTGCTTTGATGTTTTTTTACAAAGTTACCACAAAAAAGAAATGGTAATAGTCTCCTCACGTCTTCATCATATCAGGATCATGCCCCCCCACTTACCATTACGGGGCTTAGCTTCACTTAAGGGTCCTGCAACATTAAAAAGTTGTGAAAATATCTCGCAAAGTATGTTTTATCACTGTTTGAAGTTAGAAGTTTCCACACGTAAGCTTGTGGTTGTCTGTGAACTCGCTAACGACGTAAAATACCTCTTGGTTAACAAAATGTGTCTTGTTGCCTTAGGGTCGACGCACGACGTTATCATGATTGCATGTAAGAGGCTTTAAGGCCTCGTGATAAAGCTCATTGTTCTTTAATTAAACCGACGTCTAGTTTGGTAAAGTTGAAGAAGTTTAATTACGGTCTATCTCAAAAATATTTGGATTACGTTCCTACTGTTTACAATTTAGGTCTTTATATAAATTTTAATTATAATTATTTATCACAAGAGGCTCTGCTTATTTCTTTTATCCATACCATATATAATACTTGTAAAGCTAAAGATTTAGTTTGTTTGTAAGTTTGAACGCGCTAAAATCCGGAATTACTACTTCTTTCGCTAATAACAAGCTACGGTATTCCTGAGTGTTATGGACTATATTTTATCTCAAAAAAATAGGCTTCCTTAAGAAAATTCAGGCGGATAAAGTCACGGGCAAAAGCTAGTTTTATAAAAAAATATAGCACTATTAGGTATACTGTTTCAGGTAAAATGAAAAACTTCGTTTTTCACCATAACTTTTAACAAGTATTAACATAAAACAGTAGCTAATTGCAAGACTCGGGAATCTTGGTGAAGTAAGTATTCTAGTTTCAGTTTCTGAAGTTTTTCTTTTGCATCACACTGCGCAGGTGTATTAAAAATGGCTTATCATTGTAGTTTTCATATTGTTGTGTTAAAAAGAAAAAAATATTCTGCTTATTGTAATGTAAAATAGGAAAAGTGAGTGTCGGAATGTAAGCGCTTTTTCTATAATCATTATGTTATATTTATAAGGAGGTACATAATTTAAATCTACATTATCTACCACCGTTAAAAGTAGTATATATTCCTATTTGAATATTAGTTTTATGTTTTTTCTGTGAATACCTACTAATTAAAATCTACAATGTTTTTCATTGGTCTTGCCAAGTGACCAATATTTTGAATTATTCTTAATAACGATGAGCTCTTAGTTTCTGTTATCAAAGTCAAAGTCAAAATATCTAGGGAACTAGATTTAATTATTTATTTAAGTGCCTTTGTGGCTATTCAGTAACGAGGATACTCTTGGTAAATATTCTTAAACAACATTTGTATAACTCTAGTTATCTCAAAAAGGAATTGAAGAAAAGAGAAATACATATTTTTAATTAGTGACCACAGTTACACGTGCCTGCTTGCCGTAATATTTAAAATTGCGGTTTTATCTCCGGGTAAAATTATGCCATAAAAATACACCTTTAATAAAAATAATTTTAAAAGTTATAAAAGTAAAGAATTTAAACAGACGCACACCGAGTTGGAATATTAAAGAGTTGAAGCAAATTAAAAGTATTAAAACAGTCTGTTATAAGTCGTTTCATTACAAATGTACAGACGGACAGACACTGACGTGGAAATAACTTTTCCCCGAGTTAAGTCTCATGAATATTTATCTCTGTTCCTGCGGGAAAGTAAGTATAAACTTCTGAACGTCTCTTCGCTTGATCAAACTTTACTCTTAAGACAGCACTGGGAGATGCCGAGATCCTGAACTCTTTCTCTTTAAAATCGCACTAAAAATACACAAAAAAAAACACATTTTGCAATGTTTTAGGTTTATCGTGAGCTCAACTTTAGCTGTAAGAGCTAGTTTTGTTTGATTTAAGGAGCAGAATTTTAATTTTGTGTCTGTATTAACTTTTCCTATTGTATGATACAATATCAAGCAGAAGGAATATCTTAATAAAAGCTCTTATCATCGGTTCAGTACATGATTTTAAATCCCCCAGAGATGTAGGTTTCGGCTATTAGTTGCAATGAGATTAATTTTTTTATTCTGTTGTAAATGACGTTCAAAAGTGCCTTTTAATGAGTCTAAATAATTTTACTTCGCCTTTGGTTGTTCCACATAAAAATGCACCACATGTACTAATGAATGTATGAAATAACTGTTTTATTTTTAAATACCGACGAAAAAAGACGACTCAATTTAGGATTAATGAGAATTTTTTCCGCCATCGGTATGGGTCAGAAACAATAACGAATTCATAATTCATAAAATCTCAGTGAATTCGAGAAACTACGAGTAGGTATGTTACCTCATGATATTTAAATCAGTTGTGACAACAACAAAATGTAAAGTAAACTTCAAAATCTGATTATTATTAAAACAACAAACACTAAATATATTACACAAACAAATCTCTTGAAACACCGTACGTAGGTATATTGCCTCAAAAGCTTCACTCAATCAAACTTTCAATATCTATAAATCAATTAACTAAGTATCTTTGTAAGTCTTGTTGAAGTCGCTTGTCAAGAACTAAAATCACTTTATGACTCTATTAAATTACAATCTTAATGGGTTATGTATAGAGTCGATTAATGATTGAATAAACTAATAATAAAATCATTGTCCCACTGCAGGGCTAAGGCCTCTTTTTCTAATAAAAAGGTAGGCACGAGCCTTGATTCAGATATACATATATTAATTATAAGTATATTATAAAAAAAAATAAAAAAAATATTATAAGTCCAGATTTCCTCATGATGTTTTCCTTCACCGATGTCAAGGGTGTCCAAGATAAAAATAGAAAGTTAGCCCTCGCGACATTTCTTATCAAACTTGTGATAGAATTTTGAAGTAAAACATATTAAGTATTTACTTATGTCTACTTATTTTCTGTGAAAGGGTAGGTACTACAAGAAGTCCAATTCAGATACTTAGGTCCTAGAAATCTCAGCCTCTGTAAGTCTACTTTCAAACGTTTGAGCTTAAGTGATATCGTCAGCAAAAACGAGTTTTTCGACAATACTCAAGAAAACTTGGGTATTTTTTCATATTAAGTACCTACTGTTTGTATGCTTCAAAGAATTCTCCTTAGGTTTTTCTTATGACAGTAGCCTAAAACATTTCAGGCAAAGAAAGGTGAACAAATCTCACAGGCGGAAAAACAGCAAATCTCCCAATAAATATACCCTAAAATGTGGGCCAAGTACGGTCAGTACTTGTTTCATGCTTGTATGAACTACCAGAAATCCTTACAAGGGTCTAATAAGCTTCGCTCCATTTTTTGCGCCGAAGAACTTGGCTCCGTACTGTACAAATCCGTCAGTAAAAACGACTACACCAAATGACAAAGTGTACTCAAACATTGTCGGGCCGTTCGCACAACTTTTGTTTGGAATTAGAGGTAAACACATTAGGTAGTATGTTTGTGTAGGCGCCGGCATTACTCGGCCCAACTTGTTTGATCTGAGACAAAACATACCCGGACTAATCAGGGACAAGTTTGGCGATTCACATTTTTAAACTGTTGTTTTGTCGAACACGTTTCTTGCGGTGTTCCAGAATTAGCCGGCGTCGGAATGAAAATGGGATCACATTGTGTTTGATACGATCAGACGAGACAAGTCGATCAAAGCAAGATTTTAACACATTATACAAAGCTTCTTCCTTTCCTGTTACACACCATGATTTACATTTCCAATATTTACTGATCTCGATTAATACAGAATTTCTGAACATCAGCAGGTCAGCTCATACTGGAAATGTAAACGTAGAAATATGTATAAAACCTTATCTGTTACAGTACATACACAAAAAAATTACGACACGTTTCATATCAAAGTCATTATTTACAACGCCATTTACAACTCAATCACTAATAACTCATTCGCGCACAAAATACGCGCGTATTGCACTGAACAAGCAGTGCGACATGCAAAATGGACAACGCAGCCGGATCGCTATCAACACCGTAAATTTTTTGACAAGAACGCATTAATCTTTATCTCGCAATACCTGACTTATGCCCCACCGGCCCAGCCTTTGTAAAGGGATTTAATTAGAGGTGAATACGATAAATGTGTGGTCCGGGCGTGTTATCGCTTGACAAGAGTTAAGTAATCTCATACGCGTTCGAAACGCCCAAAGGATTAAGTATGCAGATTAAGATGAGTTTAAACCGTGATTCAGTGTTTTGATGTTTTCAAATGTAAATTTTATTTTTACCTCCACAGTTCGCCCCTGCAATATTCTGGTGCGTCCCAACATTACCATAGAAATTCGGCATTGTTATTTTTATATCATGCATCATTTATTAAGTAGGGTGGGTGGGATTTTGTCTAGTAGTACTATTTTATGGAAATTCTACCAAAATTGAAAAGTGCTGAATAGATAAATAATTTTAAACAAAAAGAA
This sequence comes from Hoplodrina ambigua, assembly GCA_949774945.1. NCBI lineage: Eukaryota > Metazoa > Arthropoda > Insecta > Lepidoptera > Noctuidae > Hoplodrina > Hoplodrina ambigua. The sequence continues at coordinate 9,349,347 of OX458973.1, forward strand.
AATGGCTGAGAAGAAAAATAGAATACCTGCTTTTAAAATAAATGTGAATGAAAGCCACTAGGTATTTAGTGCTCTGAAGTGTAAAAATATTTTAAACATTTATCCACACGAGTGGTTAACTTCACTTGAATTTATAGAGAATTAACTTTGATCATGTTCTCTTAAAGTTGATTTACTCTTCATTATTTTCTTTGAACATTTATTCAAACTTGCACGATTCCAAAGAAAAACTGTGTTTGACGTTCACCTCTAACAATATTTTCAATATAATAGAATAGATATTTCTAGAGCTATGGTAATGAACGAACAAATTCTTTTCGCGTCAGTTGTTAAAGCAAAAGTTCTTATTGTTGTTTCGTAACTAATTTATTAAATTAATTTCCTAAGGAATTTTGCTCAAAACTCTTTGGAATTATACTTGTTTCAGAAAGATCCACGTGAGCAAACAATACTTGCGCAAACTGTCTTTATTTAACTTGTATTTAATATCAGAGACGTGTTTTCCAAAAGTTCTATACGCATCAAGCGGTAAAGTTGGATCAAGTTTAGAATTTGAAATTGCTTTCGTTAAGAATTTGTTTAAATTTATTCCCATATCGTGAAAATATAATGCTTTCGCCCGTTTAGTTTCACCTAATGGCAAGATGTTACTTAGGATTGCCGGGAAAGGGTGCATATTATAAATCTCAATAACATTTTTGGTGAATTGGCTTAGCTTGGTAAAGTTGTACTTACAACTTTCAGCTCGCGTCTTCTTTACCAGTATACATGTACCAAACAGAACAGTAATTTGTGTTTTTAATTTTGTTTTGGGGAATGTCAGAGTGACGAAGGTTACATCAGGGGAGCAATTCTACTAACTTTTAGGAACGATCGCAATCTAATCTCAGTCTTGATCTGTCAGAAATACCTCTAATTTATATACTTTTTTTTACATTGATTTTTACTGAGATGGGATTGCGGTTAGATTGTGAACGTTTTTACCCGACTGCGTCAGGAGGAGGGTTGTGTGTGGGTCCTGACTGCTACAATTTTTCTCATTAAGTCCAATCGGGTATGACGATTTTCTTATTTAAGGAATATACATAACATCACACCTGTAATCCCCGAAGGGTTAGGCAGAGGTGCACCCATTAGTAAACCCATATTTCGCCAGTTATGTTAGGGGTTATTTAGGATTTTATCATTTCAAAATCACACAGAAAAGCAGTCGGGTTTTTTAGTTCTTTAAATAACCTTTTTTTTATTTGTTAAATGGGCCTTCAAATGTCCAGTTGGGAATACTTTTCTTTTCAACTGAAAATTTGTAGGTAAAGTTACCTAACCTCTTTAGGTTAGGTAACTTTACCTACAAATTTTCAGTTGAAAATAACTACATACATATACTCCTTTGGGTTCCCTCTCCCATCTTGTCTTTGCGCGTTCGTTGCGACTATAATAACACAGTGGCCGTAACTTTAATCAGGACACTGACGGACAAACAGAAAAGCAACAATGGCTTCTCTTCACAGGGGAAACAAAGTTATCACTTTGCACTGGCAAGTTACAAACAAAAAATATCAGAATAGCATAGTATAGACACTAATGAATACAAAGTCAAATCATTTATTTCAATTAGGCTATTATAAGGCACTTTTGAACGTCATATGCAAAAAGAAAAAAAGGAATTGAATCTAGTTGCCCCTTCCATAAGGTAGTTTTGTATGGAGAAGAATGGGCAAGAAATACGTACGCTTTTAAAATCAATGTTTACAATATTTGTATACAGAATCATGCAAGCTCAATATCTCTATAGGATATCTAATTTCAGTACGTCCCAATTAATAGCATCATTCCCTAAACAGCATGAAAGACACACAAATATCCATAACCGCGTCTCAATTGGGAAGCATCCCACGCGCAAATATCCAAATCCGTGGTGAAATTAAACGTTTACACCATCGTAAATTATTCACAGAGTTTATCGCTAGTGAATATTTATTACAGACGTAATTAGGTTCGTGCCTTCAGGTTTGCGCAACGGGAGACTATCTAAATAAATTAAACATTCCTTCTGAGCATAGAGCGTATGCATGAGGGAACGTCGTTCGGGATTGTCGACTAATGTCAAAGAGAAATGGGAAAACACTTAGAGCTGTTTACACGCATCTTGTGAAGACTTCAAGTTAGGAACGTCTCGAGTGTTTGTTCTACAAGTAGTTACAGGGGTACTGTTTAGCGGCGGCACTGATTCTGTGACGTTATTGGCTGTCAATGTGTTCTGTGTTCTGTTAACTCAGTTTATTCTAGAAATGGTCGATGGAAATTTATAATTGGATTTCGTTTTTACTTTACTTTGCAGGGAATTACACAGACACCAAATTATTGAACATAGGTCACCCAAAACAAACCAAGCTATCTTTTTTTTTCATTCATTAAAATAATACAATTACTTTGTAAAGTGACAAATATTTTGACACATAATTGGCATAATGAATTGGTTTGACGTATTTATTTTAGGTATTGAGATAATTGTGTCAGAATTAAAAATGAATTCTCGTTTTGACATAACTAAGTTCAATTAGTTAATGGGTGTGTAATTCTGGCAATAGGCTCGCCCCCTATTACGTACATGGGACTTAAAAATAACTGGCGAAACGTGGATGTACTAATGGCTACACCTCTGCCTAACCCTTCGGGGATTACAGGCGTGATGTTGTGTTTTCAAAAATAAAGTATCTTTAATAAGATAATCTGTGTAATAAAAAGAATCATAATTACGCTATAATTATGGGACTAACCCAGTAAGTGAACAAAATTCCCTATACTTAGTTTAATCGGCGTCTAGCAGTAGCTGTTGCTTAGAACTAATAAGCCGTATATTCACTTAGGTACCCAACGTGTTTGACGGAGCATTAGTGTTGCTACTAAATTGTGTTATAATAATATATGAGCAAAGAGTATTAAGGAGTATATTCAAAGCAGTTTCATATCCACCTCACAATGTTGCCTCATGAGAAACATTCTCTTGTTCAACTATAATGAGAAAGCTTAAGATTTAAGTACCAAGATTAGCTGGATAAATAAAGCCTTTAAGAATAAAACTAAGTCTAAAAGAATCCAACAAGTCCAAACAAATGTGTACTTACGTAGTAACATCAAAGGCACAAAGTAATTCCAGGATTTTCTTTTAAATTTGAAGTTCAAGGATAATTATTTTTATTTGAAAAATGTGAAAAGTAGGTACGTTGTTCGTGATTCTTAGAGCCTAGAGACTGTCAGTTAATAGTAAGTCTTATTAAGATTTATGAGTACCTTTTGATTTATAGGACTTCATATAGGTTTCGTCAAAAATTGGTCAGGATTATTTTTTTCACTATAAAGAACGAAGGACAATGATTGGCTTAATTACCCTTAATTAAATTCCGTATAAATTTATTGACTGCCTCGTTGGTCTAGTGGTCGCAAGCGCGACTGCTGTGCATGAGGTCTTGGGTCCGATTCCCAGGTCGGGCAAAGTGTTATTGGGTTTTTCCATCAGGAATTTCTCAGTAGCAGCCTCGGAGTCTGGATTTGTGCCCGGTTGATGGCAATAGGCTTGCCCCCTATTACATAGGACTAAAAACATAACTGGCGAAATGTGGGTGTACTAACGGGTACACCTCTGCCTAACCCTTCGGGGATTACAGGCGTGATGTTATGTTATGTATTAAATTTATTAATGACTAATTGCATGATTGATGAAAATGTCGTGATGGCCCAGTGGTTAAGGCACCCGCTTCTCACGCCTAAAGAAGCTGTGGGTTTGCATCCAAGCACGTGTCACTACCAATGTGACTTTTTCTTTTCAACCGACTTCAAAAAGGAGGAGGTTCTCAATTCGACGCGTATGTTTTTTTTTTTTTTTTTTGTTTTTTTTTTTTTTTTTGTATATTTGTTCTACGATTACTCCGCCAATTATGAATCGATTTGGATGATTCTTTTTTTGTTTGAAAGAGTATGGTTCCGAATAGGTCCCATAGGAATATTGTTATGATCTGATAATGAACTTTGGAGATATGGAACGGAACTCCTTATAAAATCACAGCAGAACCGCCGTAACAAGAAAAATTGCTTTGTTTATACGTGTAGTCGATGACTGACTGAAGGAAGTGGGGAGGGGGTACGTCAACCCCCCTCCTACCATTTTCCAAAATTAAATATATCGTGTGAGGTATTGTTTGAAAGGTCTTTATGTAAGGATTTCAAACATTAACACACAAGCACTAAAAAGTGAAAAATAAAAAGCTTTTTTACAAAAAAATATGACCGCCTTCAAAAACTACAAAATAAAAAATAACTTTAGCTTGGAAGTCGGTGGCAATACCTACATAACAAGAAACAAAACCAAAGCCGCCGACTTTCAAGCTAAAGTTATTTTTTATTTTGTAGTTTTTGAAGGCGGTCATATTTTTTTTTAATATATAGGTACTTGTCTACCACTGTCGGTGTGGAAAAGTAAAACATTGTAAGGAAACTTTGACTTTTATAAGTCAAAATTTACTTTTGCTTTTACTTTTTGTTATTTAATACATATAAGTCTAAAATCGCCGAATGGCCTTGAGCAAACATGGTGATCAATCCTTATGCCTTTTCTTTATGGGTAGAAGCCTTTGCTCTGTAGTGATAAAAATAATAGGATAGTAGGTATTATTATTATTATTTAATTGCATGATTTTGAGCAAAGACATCCCAATTCATTTTTTTCTTTCCTCAGTAATATAAAGCAATATTCCTAAAATATTTCAAAAAGGTTTCCGCTTAAGTATCTGGTAAAGAAATTGAAACATAATATTCCGATTAGCAGCATCACGGTACTACGGTTAAATTGAAAGGAACGGACATGCCCGAGGCAATATTCTTCATTAACTCTTTCGATCTTCATCTAAAAAATCCATTTCGATTCCGTCCTTGAAAACCTTTTTTATCGCTAATTAGGTACTTATTTTTCGAGTTAAATCATTTAAAAGAGTAGATGTTTTAAATATAAAACAGTATTACCGTTTCAAGCTTTAAATTTGGAACATGAAAACCTAAATCCCTTCGTGTACAATTTTTTAATGTGTTTTCCATCTCTTTTTTCTTTTTTAATGAAACGTTAAGGAATCTCCTGTATTTTGGGTGCGTTAACAAACATATAACAAAACATAACACCACGCCTGTAATTCCCGAAGGGTTAGGCAGAGGTGTATCCATTAGTACACCCACATTTCGCCATATAATAATAATAATAATATAATCTCACGTAATTATATAATCTAACCCAGAATTTCAACCTGTAGGTTTTACAATTTAATTCACACACAGCAGCTAACCGCTCATTCACCGCACCGACTGTAGTTGGTAGTGTCGTCAGTAGAAAGCAAAGGATGTATACTAATTGGCTTCCAATATAATCGTATGTAGCTGAATACCATAGGACAACTGGCTATCTGACCGCCACAACCCAGTTACTAGGTATATTACACGATACTCCTTGATAAGACTGTTATTGGACTTTTGGGAATCTTTACTGCTGTTAAAGATCTATGAATGACAAATTAAGTGCTTTCCTAAGTTCTGATAGGTTTCTGTCAATGATCACCCATCTATAAAATGACGTCGAAAAGAGTAGCTTAACCTTGATAGAACATATTGGATGAAACAAAGTAAATGTTTTCGTAGCAATAATTAGTACCGTAATCTTAAAGCCAACTGTCACTGATATTATCGCGTTTAATAGTCTCTGCCAGCCATATGGTGACATTCTTTTAAAAACACATTGTGTCGCCCGATATTTTGTTTGTCTATTGTTTTTGAGTTTCTTGTTTCACGTAGACTATAAAAAGTTTAATGGAGGAATTAAATGGCATTCTTTTTTAAATTGGATATGTGATTTGCCATATGTTGCAATATGGTGACAGCATTCTTAAGACTGTTTATTGTTTATGTGATTTTCAATTGTTTTTTTATAGCATTTTAATAATTTTGTTCTTTATTTGTTTTTATCGTTAATTAAATGGTTATAATATGAGAGGCAATACTCGTACTTATTTTTAAAAACGTCTGTATTCTAAATTACATTCTGAAAATGACAAAAATACCACCCATTTATTTATATTTTTTGTCACTGAGATGGAACAACTAGATTTTGATTTTTTTCAATTAATTGACGAGGGGTTGACTTTCTGATAGTACTACATCCAACTAGCTGAAACAAAAGAACAACGGCACCAACAAACGAACAAATAATAACAACCATGTCCCCTTAGTTATAAGAATAAGAATCATCTGCCGTTGACAGCTAATAATATTAATTACGGCCTGTTATGTCATAGCGGGGACCTTTGTTCCATGACAATCGGTACGACCCGACTGCCCTTTACAGTTTTTATATGAGTACAAAGTCAAGGCATCTGTTTTTGTGGTCACGCGCTACGGACCGGCAGAATGACTGATGTCCATGTGTCAGCTACTTTCGTGCGACGTAGATTAAATAAATAGGACAGAATGTCGAGTCTATTGGGACATATTTATGGTTTGGGGTAAACCGTAAGATGGTTTTAAATTGATTGAAAGAAAGGACGTTTATTTCTTTTAGATTGTAAGAGATATGGTGAGGCAGTTTATTTTGTTCTTTAATTTTAAAAGTCAACAAGACGAATCTTTGTGAGCGGTTATTGTGAACTAAGCACATCTTCATTATCTATATGTTTTTTTTATTAAATAAAATGAATAAACTTCAACTAAATGATTATTAATAACTAGTTTCTACTTGCGACTTTGTCCGTTTCGGTATCAAATATGTTCTCACACTCAATCAAATATTTTTTGCAGTCTTACCAGTAGGTAGGTACTTGATGAGATTAAGTTTTACAAACAAAAAAACAACTATTTTACCTTTTTAATATTAGCATAGATGTCTACCTATACTTACATAACATAACATCACGTCTTTAATCCCCGAAAGGTTAAGCAGAGGCTCATTAGTACACCCATATAAATAATCTTCCTATTATAGATATATAAATTTTCTGAAAGCCGGTACGAAAATGTGCCACAATTTTTAGCGGAATGCTCGTTTAAATATTCTCCACTCTGTCTCAATTGTGTCTCTTGGTCTTTGTACACAAAATAGGCCGACAAAGGAGACGTCAAAGGCGTGCGAAACTCTTCACACATTGCGACAGTTCACACGTGGTCGGGTAAAAACTGGAGCGAATCATATTTCCTACTCTGATTACGGCTGTTTGATCATTGCCGTCTAACGTTGGAGATGAAGAAGATTTTGCTGATGTAGAATTAAACAATCTTCTTTCTTTATGTGGGCTGATGTGGCATGAATCCGTCTTGACGATTTGTGATCATAACGGTTGTAAAAAGACCATTAACGTAGCCGAAAGTTACACACTTTCCATCATTGGGATCATTTGTTTTGTTCTAGGGAATGGAAATCTGGGAATCTTCTGGTTATGGAGATATTGAAAGTCAAAGTTCTAATTTTTTGACACTTTTTATACGAAAAACAATTTTAATTGTTATAGGTAACTAATCTTTAAATACTGCCATGATCCGTACATGCGTTCCAAAGTACAATGTTTTGTGAGCGATACAGTGCGCATTATCATATAGAGTGATGATTCAAACCAAAAAAAATTGTTTTTTGGTCAAAGTTACTTAGTTCGATTCTTTGTTAATGTCTATGGGGTGCGAATTTTTCATCTACTATAATGTTAAGATAATGTCGTCATCACAGATGCAGAGGAAAAAAAAAAGAAAACAAAAAGTCTGGTAAATAAATTTTATTGAGTGGTACTTAAATATATCACTCTTGTCTCTGTAACGAAGTCTCGTCAATCTTAGGCGACTCTGACGTTATTGCATTTTCTTGTCCTCACACGACGAGAAGTGGCCCATCACAAGAACTTTTCAACCTCGTTTTATTTTTCAAGTATACTTAGTAAGCATGATACTTGAACCGCCACGACTCGATGAATTTTTAAGAAGCCTGTAACAAATGAAAGATAAAATTAAATGACAGTCTTATCTTAACAAGAATATTAGGCACACACACAAAAGCCCCCCTTACATATTTTACAAAATTTTGTATCTAATCTCCTTCACAACCCCAAGTCTAATACAAAATTAACAACAATAACATAATTTACTTTAAAATTCAATTAATTCTTAATTAACTATTCATACTAAACAAAGTGGAAACTCCTTAGAGCATGCTGAATACTTTCCTCTAACATTGTTAAAGGATTAAGGGGGTAACAAGCAACTTGCGAAGACTGCTACGCGGCTAACTTAAAATATACATGAAAATGTGAAGCGTCTTGAACAATAAGGGTTCTTCGAGAGTTGGCGGCAATATACCGGCTAAGAAAGTATGTCGGCTTGTTCCCTCGAACGGGGAACTAATTAATCCAATGAGCGGCGTCTTTGCACTAACGAGGTTCGTCGTTTGTGCTCCTTCCATTCTGTGCCACTGAGAAATTGTGTTTCGGAAATCGATCCCGACAAGCTTCACGCTTCTATAAAATCATTATCTCAGTGATGAACGAAATCTCAGAGATGAAGGAGTTATGTTTCAACGTAATTTGTTTCGTGGGATCAGAGTAATTTCGTGTTCTTAATTATTAATGATGATTTAGGATTTGATTGAGACTAATTTGTAAAACTGTTTCCGTAGTAATTGAGGAGTGATTCCCATAATGCTAGGCTTACATTAAGCTTTGAGGAAAGACGGCTTGTATTGATTGATGTTTTAACCAAAGATTTCTTTGATTTTGGATCTTTGAAAACTCGCACACACATTCGCTTTTATAAATACAAACCTTTCAATGTACTTCACTAAAGTTCAAGTGCTCAAATCAGAAAACCAATTAATAAAATATGGAAACGAAAGAAGTATATAAATAAATCGAGATTGAGTTTTGATGAATGACCCACAGCAATATGATTTATTTATTTGGCAACTTCCTTACAAATGTACAGCAATAACGTCTACAATTGATATTGACGAGGCTTTGCCGTCACTTAAAGTATGTTGATGGATTGCTATACAAGGGGCGTAAACTATATTTTATTCAACACTTATGTTTTAGAATAGTACAACCTAAATTGCTGTAGCATTTCAGTAATATTTCTATAATAGTAAGTTACGGTAAAAGATCAATTTTATATAAAAGAGAAAAATATATTTTTACAAAGTTTTTAATACTGTTAAACCAAAAACTTCATAAGTTTTGTCCATCAACAACAAATTCTATCCCAGCAAGTCCTAACTAAAATTTTTTCGAACATTTCTTTACAAAATCAGGTCCAGCCAAGGCAAAAACTTTTAGCACGTAGGTAGTATTCACAACAGAAGCGTTGATCGCGAGTCGTCCAATTCGTTCAAATTAGTCTCATTTGGGCGCCACTTCAGGTTCGAGCAAAATCGCAGCAAGTGAACAGTATGGTCCGACCCGTTCTCGTGATATCGTCGGATAATGGCCGTCGTTAGTCGGACCACGATCGTCGTTTTGGGGCGTTACTTTTTCAAGTCATTGAGTCAATCGTTTATCACAGGCCTGTTGTGTTAACTTTTGCATCGCGACGGGATAAGGGTGTGGTGGAGTGACTTTCATATATTTGCGTGGGTTTATTTTGTTGCTTAACACAATAAAAAACTTTCTTAGTCTCTTTGAGAGCTCAATGGGTATGACAAATGGATTGCCGTATTGGTAGAAATTAGTCAATTATTATTTAAAAATAAATTAATCATTTTTAGACATTTCCACAATTTAATAAATGTGCATTTTATAACAACTTGTACTTCGATTCGATTAAATATCTTAATAAATACTTGTCTGTAACAGCATAACATGACGCCTGCAATCACCGAAAAATGCAGAGGTGTAACCAGTAGTACATCCACATTTCGCCAGTTAAGTAGGTATGTTTAAGTGTCAGTCTGTCTATTGAAAATATTTTTTTCTATATATGAACCACTCTATGTCTTTATTGTTCTTGTTTAGGGTAAGTCATGGTGGACGTCAGCCTCATTAGTTGAGGTAACTGGCCCAAATTTTACCGAAGTCATTTCCCGCCTGTTTTCCTGAAAGATTTCTACAGAATTCGCAGTTATAACGTATTGATAGATTAACTTTGTGATGTCAATCGGTAGAGAAATTGCGAAAATATGGCCCAGTTTTGTAGGAGTATGTGTACGGAATCATATCCCCAATTAGTGGACTTATAGACTGGTAGATTAATGGACTGATAGCGTCCACGTTATGCGACAAAAGATCGATAGTTTGAAATTGCATTTTCATGTTGATCAGGTAAAAGCCTCTAGGTTAAAGAATAGTCCTAAAAGTCAGCGTTTCGACAATTAACGTTTTATTTGTTACAACAACAGTTGCCTAAAAGCCGGACTAATGAAATTATTATTTTAATGAGCATTATTATTATAGTTTTCATAACTATCAGTAAAAGCGATGAGGTACGTGTTTATTCGATTGAACAAAACTTTTAACCATAGTCGTTCTTAATCAATTTTAATTAATATTTAAAACTAATTGTTTTTAAAAAATGAATTTAATAAGAGGGTAGAATATCAAATATAAACACGACACGAAGAAATTTTTTAAAATCTCTCATAAACTATTATTAAATCAGGTAAAGTTTTAATATTTTTTGATTATTAAAGGTTCTAGACCGATTACAAAAATTATTTCATTGATTGAAAGTTATGTTTCATGTTCTACTAGGTCTTCTAAGTTGACGAAGCCAGATGAGTAGTTAATAGGTAGGAGACATCACCAAAGAACGGATTTGACTTCGACTTTGCCTACGCAGGCAAAATCGTAATAACGCAAAAGTAGTCTAATTGGTCGTAATTAAGTTAAAATCTGTTTCACTTCCAGCTCAGAAATTAATTAACGTTATATCCTTTTAATAATTTAATGCTCAATCCCTCTGAAGTCCCTTCTAAAGACAAATTGTAAAGGAATGTAAGCGAAGGTACTAATCTCAAACAAATTGTACCTAATAATGTATTGAAACTTTTAAGAAGTTTATTTTGATGTCCCACACTTTCAAACATTCTTTAACTTGGGTTTTCTTTAATATCGTTCCTTAATTAATTAATGTTGCTTCCATCCACAAAAAGTATTTGTCATCAAATAAAAATATACCTTACCGGAGTAACTTTAGGGTAGATATCTGTGTGGATCCAAATTGGAGTAAGAAATATGTACCGAATTTGAATATCCAAAGGGACTATTTACAAAAATAAACAAACTGCTTCTGATATATTTTCATCCGATGAGTTTGAAGTACCTTATTGTCGGAAAATAATTCTAAAGTTGCTCTGTACAATCAACCTTCAAAATTGATTTTCCTACGCTAAGGTTGAATATCATTTGCACGTTAGGAAATTTCGAAGTCAATTTTTGCTTTAAATCTAATGCCAATGTGATAGTAGTTTTAGCTTTAGTGAAGTTTGCATTTACCTATTAAGATTTTTTGACAAAAATGGTAAAGCAATTACGGGGTCGTCTTTAAGGGGTATAATTTAAACCTTTGACCATTATCTTCGTAACCAAATATGATCTCAACGAATAACATTTGTTTATTTCGATTTAGTTAAGAGTCTTTTTATACCCGCAATAATCGTATTCGATCTTAGTTTACTATTATTTTTATTTGCGCTTAATACCAGTGTATTAAGCGCAAATAAAAATAATAGCAACATTCTCTAAAATAAACCATGAAAAATGTAGGTACTTCATTAATCTTAATTATTTCTTAAAAACAATAACCAGATGTATCTAAATAATGAATATTTCACGCCACAAACAAGTCCAAATTTAAAGACGCTCAACACACGCCCCATGCTAAAAATCATTAAACTCTGCAAGTTACCTGATACCCTACTACTGTTCGGTATTAGCTTACACGTCATAATTGGGCAAAAGTGTCAGGAGGCGAAATAAGGCGTGGTTCATATTCATCAGTTACTTAAATATCATAATTGAGGGCGAAGATGAGGGGGGAAAGAAAAAGTAACAGGTAACTTTATTTGAAGAAATAATTGAAAGATAATCCTGTGGGATTTTCAGAAAAAAAAAACGGTCGTGTTGGATATTCTGTTGTATTTGTTTTTCTTTTGTGAATTAGGCCGAAAGTCTTGCATCTTGAAGATATCTGCAATACTAAAGTCATTACTAGGTATGTATACAAGAATAATAAGACCAGAATTTTGTAAAAAAGCATTTAAAAGAGTGTACTCGTACTCTCTTTGTGTCTTACTCGTTCTTCTCTAAAGAGAACCACCTACCTACGTCTTGGATGGGAAAACTAGCTTTAACCGTCTGACAAACTGACTGACTCCCTGATAATTCAGAAGTGCCTGTAAACGGTTTAATGGAAATAAATGCTTTGACTTTGACTACTGCTGTATGATGGTGGTTACTTGGGTTGTTTACGAGTTAAACTATTGTTCTATTCTGTACAAACCCTCGGTTTCCAGTAAAGCAAGCTCGAGGTTAGTTGCCATCCCGCGTAGTAAAAGTCTGACAGTCCCTTCCGCCCCATCCAGGGCGGAAGGAGTCATTTGATGACTTTTACCACCTCAAAAAAAAAAATTCCGCTTGATGCTAGAGATTGGCAGCTCATCTTAAGTTCACTTCGACTAAATTGACTGAGGGAGGTTTTTATAGAATAGAACTTTCGCTTTCATCCTCAATCGGCGGATCCAACGTTAAAGACAAGTTTTTTCCACCAGTGAATCAGACGTAAGTCTTCGGACTATAAACCCTCCTCCAGTCGACCTTCGCACTGACAAGAACAGCTTCAGAACACGTAGCAACTAATAGTTAGTAAAGAGTATAAAGATAGTCTAGGTAACAGCCGTATTGTTCCCTTAATGAAAACGTCCATAACGGATGAACAGAACATGGTTACATTTGACTGACAGGCTTAATTACTGCAATGCCGAACTAATAAGGAGTGACAGTTTGATATCCCTACATTCTCTACGTATATGACCAGAGCAACGTTTACTCCAATTGTTCCATACTCTCAGAAGGCAGGAATAGAATATTGCCCATGTAGATTATTTAAAAACAATTCGTGTTTTTAGTCAGTGTGGGTAGTAGGTTATAGTACCTACCTACCAAATTCCCCGTCAGGGCGACACGTAGACAGTCCAATGATTAATGGCCCAAGGGGCAGCGGGGCGGGACGTCCCGAATCAGATGCACGTGACGTCAGAGGAATAACGTTCAAATAATATTTCGCTACAGCCAAGCGCAAAATGGGTTAAAAATTACTGGAGACAAGTACTAATGTTTAAAATGTGTATGTAAAATTCGAAAATTTGAAATGAAAATGGTACGTTTAGTTTTTCTGTTTCGAATTGTTTTGTATTTTTGCTAACCTAAATCAGTTTCAATTGGGTACTACACACCACCAACCAATATACATACTTTTCGCGATTCCCCATAGATTTTGTAAGACAATACTACATTGTGAAGTAATTTTTTCGACAATTCATTTAAATAACTATTTATCGATTTCCAAGCAATTAAAATCTATTTTCATAGTTATCTGAAAATGACAGGGCTAAAATAATTTGCATCCAATTTCAAACTAATATTTAAGCTTTCGAGGAATACTTTTAAATCAAAGTCCGTTTCATAAAACGTAAATGTTTAAGCAGTCTACAAACGTCACAGAAAAAAAGACATTTTTAATTTCAGCCTGAAGTCGACACTTGCTAATGAACAAAACTAGATTTTCTTAAAAGAAACCTGACTATAAAACCACTGAATCACAGGTTACCCTTCAATATCCGGTCAAAGACGCCACTTCCGCCACCGTTGCAACATTTCTATAAGATTTGAAAGGAAAATTCAACATTCTTTAGAATGGACCGAAGCTACCCGTGAATACCACCCACTATGAATACTCTTTGAGCGTTCAAACTTTATTCGGTAGAATTATTTTTCTTTGTAAAAAGGTCAGGTGAACTTCATTTGATGTTGAGTAATTAATTTATGCAATGTTAGATTAAAGAAAAATAATTGAAGCAGGTAAAACATTGTATAAAATTTTGTAAAATACCATCCTATGTCATTCTACAAGTACCAGGAGCTCGGAAATTTAAGGGTGTAATGTTATTGTATAATAAAATCTATAATATTGGTAAGTGCAACACGCGACAGCTGGCAGGGACGGCTCGGTGGCCGGAAACTACGAATCTCCCGGATATTGGACAGTAACTGCTGCTGTATCAGTTTGAATGTTTAGCTGCGCTTGCAAGCTTGCAGATAGATATGTTCACAGTGCTTTAGATAAGCGATGGAAAAGCTGAATAACATTATCAGTTTATCTAACGCTGGATTAGAAGTGTGTCTATCGTTTAGATTGTAAACTAGCTTCTGTATGCTCGGGTGTGATGGAGATTTATTTCAAACGGTAAGAATCGGTAAACACGAAATAAATAGTACTTAACTATAAAACGCGTCAATGAAAAACAGACTTAATAGCAAAAATTCATAAAAAATAAAAATAAAATGGTACGAATAGTACCTACATGGAACAAATCGTTGACACTGAAATTCTTATGACATCACTGGTTTATAAATAATATTTTTCAGTAAAAATTTGTTATAGAACCTCTGTTCTATAACAAATTTTTACTATTCTTATTACTAAACGTCCACTATGAAAGGATTTTCCAAAGTCCACCCCCTAAGGGGATAAAACGGGGGTCCAAAGTGTGTATGGAAAAACAAACTTTGACGCGGACGAAGTCGCAGGCAGATGCTAGTCTTTAATATTCTTATTACGATGACACAGTCAATGATCAAGCATTAAAACTGTATAAGCTTGCACAGTGGACCGAATAATTCAAAAGGCGTTACCTAAAATAAACATAGTACCGCGACTATTTCCCGCCTCGGGGCTGTGGAAATGTGGACAGCACAGCCTGTCCGCTCCGTGACATGTCCGGGCAACCAGGAATATCTGTGCTATCCGCAATAAATAGCTTTCATAAAAGTAACATTCGCTCCAATTGTCCATTTGTTCGAAAATTAAGTTGGAATATTTTGATCGTTCGTGTGATATTTCAACGCGGCTTATTTTATTCGGATTAAAATGTGGTTATGCGGTGAAACTTAAATAAAGTGATGCACAGATAACTCTTAAAACTTTAAAAGTCACGGTCTTAGTAATTTATTGCATTAACCTTAGATAAAAGTTAAAGTGAATATTTAAATAGGATTTGTTAAGCTGTCAAGTTGATTTTGCAAAACAATTGTTTTTAAAAATATCAGTCACTAGCGACCAACCCCTGTTACGCACAGGTGCAATGTAGAAACAGTTTTTCTAGATATAAATATAGCCTGTCTAATGTAAAAAAAAAAATGAAACCGGTCTAGTAGTTTTTGAGCTAATTCGTTACAAACAAAAAAAAATACAAATCTTTCCTCTTTTTAACATTAGTGTATATGTCTCCAGTAAAAACGTCAATGGCTAAGTATATAGATCTTAAAAAATGTTACTCATAAAGCAGATATTTCCCTTTTTCTGTCGAAATCAAAACAAAACATTACTCGACAAAATAAATCACTACATAAAACTAAATGAAGTTAAATCAGGAACGCTAATCTCAGCAACAACGGAGGCGGGATTTATGCACTAATTCTGCTATCCGAGCAACTGGCCGTTTGGACACAGTTTTGTCAGATACGCTACGGATTTGGCACACTGGGCAACTGTTCTACTGCGGTTGTGGCGACACGCTGTATATAAATTTGTATTCAGAAATTATTTTTGGAATGCAGTGTTCGATTTTCTGATTGTTTAATTATTTATAATGCTAGAATGTTTAATTGATAGAATTATATTTTGTGGTTATCATACACCATTTTATTGACATAGGCACATAGCGTTGGACAAAAAGGTGCCAAATAACAATAGCTGTTATTACTGCATTTCTCTACATAGTATATATTAAAACAAAATCGCTTTCTGTCTGTACGCTTAGATCTTTTGTACGAAATGGATTTTAATGCAGTTTTTTTTGCAATAGATAGAATTATTCAAAAGGAAGGTTTATGTATTTACATTGCACCCTTGCGAAGCCCGGGCGGGTGGCTATTTATTAATGAAGTTTTTTTTTTAAGTAAATGGTCATTTGTTTATATTGTCAGAGTTTGAATTTGTGCCCGGTTATTGGCATAGGCTTGCCTCCTATTACATGGGACTTAAACATAACTGGCGAAATGTGGGTGTACTAATGGGTATGCATCTGCCTAATCCATCAGGTATATAGGCTTGATGTTGTGTATAGTTTATTTTATTTTGTACTTATCGAGAAATAAATAAATAACGAAGCATGCAAACAATTAAATACAATTCGATATTTGTCGAGTGTTATAACTAATGAATTATGGAATATTAAAAAAATAAATTATAAAAATAATTTATAATGATTATTTTAGTTCAATTTATTAGCAATCGCTGGCAAAAGGTTCCTTGTAGGAATGTCTCACATAATACTGGGTTATAGTTTTAAAAAACCTGAATCAACAAAATCTTTATATACCCTTTCGATGTGTATGCATCGATCGACAGTTTTATAGCTAAATGTCAATTTTAATAGAATATCTTTTTACGGCTATTGGTATCTTAAAGTTCGGCAATTTTTCGCTCGATGCTATATTTTAATAAAACTACTGACGCTGCATAAAATTTTCTAGTCTTAGATGAACATAAAAATCTAATAATTCCACTATCCGTTCCAATATTATGTTAGGTGGAAAATCATAAAAGTTTTAAATAAGATTAAAGTTTTTAACATTCATACATCAATTTGATTCACGTGTCACTGAACCAATTTTGATATAATTTTCTAAAGACTTAGTTCGAATTTCAAGAAAGGCCATTTGTCTTAATTCGCGATCTGGCTCTTTTATTCGCGATAACCCATATTGACGGCACGGTTGCAACAGCGACTAAGCGATTAACTGCTTTGCTGCGTATCGCTGGTTCAGTTCCCACATGGAACAAATATTTTTAATAAAACAAAAGATATTTACGCGGACGAAGTCGCGAGCAAACGCTAGTTGGTTTAATTATTTAGTTTGGCACTAAGTAGCAGTCACACTAAAAGTTACATACAATTTATTTTGTAAATAAAGATAAATTGGGGACTGTAACACTTACTGAAATTAAACCTCAGTCATAAATAAGCTAGGCAATCTGTTCGTTACAGAATTTAATGTAGAATGTGGTACTAAAATAATTTAATTAAATACTTTGATAAATAACTAAATTAATTTAAAATGTGATTTAAATTTTTGTAATATTGAATAATGGTCTTAGTCACAGGGTGAGGCTAGCGATTTCGTCTGTGTGTATGTCATACATATACCTATACTATAACACTAAGAAATAGTGTAGCTTTCTCAACGTAACATCCCGCCTGTAATCCCCGAAGGGTTAGGCAGAGGTGTACCCATTAATACACTCACACTTCGCCAGTTATTTTCAAGTCCCATGTAATAGGGGGCGAGCCTATTGCCATCAACCGCGCACAAATCTAGACTCCGAGGCTGCTACTGAGAAATTCCTCATGGAAAAACCTTATTGGGTTTTACTGATAAACATAACATCATTTTAACATTATTTTACTAATAGAAAAAAAAAAAAAAATAGTTAAAAAAATACAGTAAAATAATGTTTGTAATCGAATCAGTACTTCCAGAGATTACCTCTTACAAACCAAAAAAAAATATACTTTAAAATTCAGACCAGCCGTTCTTGAGTTTTATATGACGTAAATAACCCGACTTTGTTGCACGTACTCGTATATAAATATGAGTATAGATGTCTACAAAACCATGAAGTTTACAAACAAAACACTGGCGAATAAACGCAACTTCCAACTTTGATTATAAAAATGAATAAATAAAGCCAAAGAAGTTAAAAGTACAATACAGATCTTAGCATCTAAAGTTAAAATTTAATGCGTCCCATAGCTGCAATGCGAATGTTTTCAGCTAAAACTGGGCCCCAGGGCCGTACTACGGGGCCATTATAAGAATAATGTCGTAAATAAACTCGATCCCCAGAACAACGTCTATTTGTAAAAAAAAGCAATTGCCAAGCTGAAGTTGAAGTACTTATTACTGGGAGTTATATTTCCATTTATATGAAAACTAATGTTCCCGTTATTTTCCTGCTTACCTTTTATTGCGGAGTTCCTAGCGGTGCGTTTAGAAAAATATTTTTCAGGTATTGTGTGCGGACGTTAATAGAAAATGGTTTGTCTGCCGTATGGTACAGTCACCAGCAAAAACAAGTATACACTTATAGAAAATTACTAATTACCACATATCATTGCGATTTATTTTTGAGACTGCCTCGTTGGTCTAGTGGTCGTAAGCGCGACTGCTGTGCTAGAGGTTTTGGGTTCGATTCCTAGGTCAGGCAAAGTGTTTTTCCATCAGGAATTTCTCAGTAGTAGCCTCGGAGTCTGGATTTGTGCCTGGTTGATGGCAATAGGCTCGCCCCCTATTACATGGGACTAAAAACATAACTGGCGAAATCTGAGTGTACTAATGAATGAGTACACCTCTGCCTAACCCTTCGGGATTTCAGGCGTGATGTTATGTTATTTTTCTGTTTTTTTGGTAATTGATAATTTAAATTGCTAATGTTTTTCATAATTTACTGACGACCTGTTTTAAATTTTTTTTCGTTATTTAATTATATTTGTACTGTTGTCATTTGATGTAATGATTTGCACGCCGTAAAGTTAAATGTAGCTGATCTCATTTATTTATGTTATTAATCTTATACTGTACCTACATTTTAGAGTAAATAAAATTCTGATTCTGATTTCACTTAGCAACATCATGAAGCGATTTTCTTCGAATATATTGATTAAAATGTTATGTTGTTAGTAATATAGTATTTTGAATTTAATACTATTATGAAATAGGTCTTATATCTGCAACCTTTATTTCACAAGAAAATCGCTTCGAATTTTGCTATGTGTTTACTTGATTTCCTCGTGACTGTACAATTGAAAATGAATCTTTTACAATAGAACAGAAAATATATTTTCATAAATATATTTTTAACTCTAGGAACATTTACACCCGTTATACGAGTATACTATAATTATGCATTCGTCTTTCGATAACACTCTCAGTAGGGGTTCGTATTTAAAAAATGCAAATTTTAATTCAAAAATAAAAAATTTCCGTGGATATTTTTTAATATTAAATTGTTAGCATATCACAAAGAAAACTCGCTTCCTATCTACTTATTACGGTTAAAAGTTACAAAATATTAATAAATTATTGGGAGCAACGCTAAAGTTATTCAGCTTATCCTTTATTAAAGGTCCAGTTATGGGTTTTCCAATATCTTACATTCTTTAGACGGAACCGTTGTCTAGGGGCTGTGAATATTTGAAATGTTCCGTGGAATCTTACAGTGTATTATGATAATTTACTTCCTATAGTAAAAACTTGACCAAGTTTACAAAATCTATTTCCTATATGTTATTCATTTAGCAAAATAACCACTCAAACCATGTCAGAGGCCCTTGAGGCGGTTTAGAAACTGTCACTAGCTTGTGTGGGGTCGTAAGGCCCTTACAACCTACATGATAAGGAAGAAGATATTGGATTCCATGTGACCCACCATACATAAGATATTATTTACATAATATTAAACAAGTTATGAATATACACCCACTTAAAGAAGTCAGGTACGCAAGAGATGTTACAATGCAATAGTGTGTCACAAATACAGGTGCACACCCTCCTCCCTCATTCTCATAGTGTGATAGGCGGGAATCCAATACGATCGGGAAGGGATTAATAGCTTTACGTGCTTTCCGGGGCTCAGGGGTGTCACTCCACTAACTTTCAAACTGCGGGCTGCTGCTGAAAAATTCCTTATAGACTCGAAACCCAATAACACTATTACCCGACGTAAGAATTTAACCCATGTTCATGTTTGTGGCCAGAAGAACATTGAGGTAGTCAGTACGGCTATTAAATTCTCTTTATTTTTATGACAAACACATTTGGCAACTATTTTTAGAGTAAAATTTCACTAAAAATAAACTCATGTATTTTTCTTTGCACTATCAAAACTAAGCACTAGACATTGTTTAAAATAAAAGAATACAAAGGATTAGCCTTATCCAAACTAAATATTAAAATCTAAAAGTCATAATATCTCTAGGTGTTTTAGTTATTTCAGCAAACGCTCTCAAACGTATGCAAATTAAACTAAAAACACATAAAACAATTTTAATAAACAGACTTTTATAGCAAAGCTTACCGTAACTAATTTAAATTAACCATTAAAGTAAGATTATAAACCCTTACAAAATTAATTAAAGCTTAAAGAAGTTTGGTCAAGCTTATTGCAACTATGAGTGGAGAAATAACGAAGTTTGAGCTTTCAAGTAACCAACTAGAAGTTTCGAAACCGGAGCCGGGATAACGAAAAAAGAGGTTTTAATTGAAACTGTAAACTTTCTTGCTTAATCTACACGATAGGAGAAAATATTAAAAGTAAGTAAATTTTCGTGGAGAGAAAAGTATTTTCATTTAATTTTTGTATTTTTTCCTTTCACAAAAGTATGAGCTTAAAACTTTGTGATATTATTTTGTGCATTATAGTCGTGATAATTTGAATAAACTAATAATTATAAGACTTTGGCTGAACTTGGCTTATCTTATATATTACTTAACATTCAAAGTCAAATCATTTATTTCCATTACAATTAGACCATTAAAAGGCACTTTTGAACATCATTTACAAGAGAAAAGAAAAATTATTGAATCTAATTGCCCATTTCAAAAGGGAGTTTCGTATGGAAAACATTGTTAATAATTATTTTATTATTTTAAATAACTTTTTATAATAATAAAATAGCAGACAGAAAATTATTGTTTTCTGTCGTTTTCAAAAAGTTAAATAGCTCCCTTATAAGACACACATCATTTTCACACATTATTTTTATTTTTTTATTACGACATTATTTTCTAAAAGAAGTAACAGACACTTCAAATAAACGACAAAGTGCAAGCACAAATAAAATCATAAAATATAGAGGATTGTTACTCAGTCGTGTTCGAGCGATTCATTCGATGACCGCGGTTAAGCTGCGGTTAGTTCACCCACAGATTGCAAGGCCTTAGATTTGATTGCCTTGTTAAGGCACTGGCTTGTTAGGTCACACTTGGTTTCAAAGTCGTTCGACCCTGTTGAACTTAGTAATGTTAGGAACATACTTAGCCAAGTGTTAACTTGGTAACGTTAGGATTATGAACTATGTTGCCATGAAAAGTTTGTTACTACATAGTTCGAATTGAACTGCACTTTTTTCATTATTAATTCTACTCTGAAAAACTACCTTCTAGTAACAGACATAATATGAATATGAAAAGGAAAATTGAAGGTGAAACTTCCAAATATGTTATAAGATTTTTTACGAAAATAAGTTTTATATGTTATCTTAGACATCACTTACATCAGTGAAGGAAAACATCGTGAGGAAACCTGGACTTACTGTTCCACTCAAACCATGTCAGAGGCACTTGAGGCGGTAAAGATACTCTGACACTAGGCTGTGTGGGGTCGTAAGACCTTTCTACTCACACTGAAGAAGAAGAAGAAGAATGTTATAACTATACTTAAACCGCCATGACCCCTATACCCTATGCACCCGTAGGTACAACATTTTGCAGACGTAACATTGCGCACTATAAACAGTAATATTTGACACGAAAAATAAAAGTCGTTTCCAGTAATAATTTTTGCTCAATGTTGCTCAGTTTGATGAACAGTATGCGTAGGTATAATTATGTCTTTCTACGCCTCGTATAGTGGGTTAGGTAATGTTTGGAATCTACAAAGAGAGGTCATCAATTCGTTTGTAAATAAGTTTTGCCATTTAACCGGTCAAGCCCCGACTGACTTACCGGTATGACAGAACAATAGAAAATCTATTGTGTCTCATTACGTGGAACTTGAGTAATTAAGTAAGAACAAACACTACAGCTTTCAAGTAATCTTCGCGTAAATAGAAAAATAAATAATATAATAATTTAAGTGTTTTCTTATCCGACAGTTTCCTTATTATTTGACTCAACAGCACTCTCTCCATTATAGACTTTAGCCTTTATCCCTTTGATAATTACAAAATCGACAAACTTGTTAATAGGTTCAGAATTTATTTGACCTAGATTCATAAAGTTCAAATGCTAAAATATAGTTTTCAATTTCATCAAACTTGTATAAGCTCCAACTGGTATTAATGAGTAATATTGAGCTCAGCAACTTTATTACCAACGATGAAGTTATTTCAAATCTGTTTTAAGTTTACTGTAAAATAATTGACGTTAATGGTAATATTGGTTTCAAATAGAAAATATTTATACAGAACTAGCTTTTGCCCGCGACTTGTCGATTATCGCGGATGCAGACGGAGTCGCGAAATAAAAAATTGCCTATGTCTTTACAAAAATGTGATATTAAATTAGCGAGTATTTTAAGCTAGATCCCTGTTGCCTGTTGGTCTAGTGGTTAGCGGCCCTGACTGCTAAGCCGGAGGTCGTGGGTTCGATTCCCACCCAGGACAAACTTTGTGTGATGAGCATGATTGTTAGTTCTGTGTCTGGGTGTGATTTATCTATAATATGTATGTATTTATAAGTTACTTAAGTATATAAGTAAAAAGTAAGTAAGTTATTTAAGTATGTATATCAGTTGTCTGGTTACCATAACACAAGCTCTGCTTAGCTTGGGATCAGATAGCCGTGTGTGAGTTGTCCCAAGATATTTTTTTTTTCTTTTTTAGATCAATGCCTATTTAGTGTGTGTCAAATTTCATCTAGTTCCGTTCAGCCGTTTCAGTATAAACATACATCCATCCATCCATCCGTCCATTCAAAAATTCATCCATTCTCATAAACTTTCGCGTTTTACCTATAGATTTTTTTGTATTGTTTTGCTATTTTTGTACCTTTGGTAGCTATTGAAGAAACATTAGTTCAGTCAGTTACATGTTATAATATTAATAATATTTCTATCAACATCTAATTGAAACCATAAATAACTTCAGATTTATATCAAACAAACTCTTATGATCACAATAACAGTCTTTAATTTAAGAACAAAATTCTCTGTTAACAAAGCTTCGGTTCCATTAATCAAACACAATTATACTGAGACGAATGAAAATTGTCATCAAAGATCCACTTGTTTAGTGTCTCTTCATTTAGCGAGAGTGTTTACTTAAATTAAGATACCGACTGATGAAATCGAACTCGAGGCGTCTCCGTTACTGTAACGTTTTAATTATTATGTGTCGAGTATTCGCCTTGTTTGAGGTAATTAATATTACCATTGTTTTGTCTGGTCTGCTTCGGAAGATATTTTAGAGTTTTGTTCCAGAAATCTAGATTTTTGTGTTATTTTTGTTTGAAAAGGCATTTTTTATTAGCAATTAACTTATCCAGTCCTATTGGAAATCTGTAGAGGAGAACTTTGTCAGCAATGGACGTCCAACGGCTAATATCATGATGATGAATACTTATCATTTTTTCAAAATCAAAGACAAATTTAATCGGACGTCTTAACAGGATACAGTGGCCCCGGAACGTAAAGGGCAACAGAAGGAACAGGGTGGTTTTTTAGTCAGTAAAAGTCTGACAGTCCCTTTCGCCCCACCCAGCGCGGAAGGAGTCATTTGATGATTTTTACCACCTCAAAAAAAAGTCATTTGTTCAGACCATTAAGAGGTGTTTTAAACGTTGTTTATTAAAAATTAATCTAGTATCTCACCCCTTCCAAATGGTACTCGTAGCTTCGTTTAAAGAAAAATGGTGAAAAAACTACGAGTAGTACAAGCATTTTTTTTAATGTTTCTGTTTTACCTCCAATACCTGCTTACAATAAAAATATGATAAGCTAAAATAGGTACAAAGACATTAAGTAATAAGAGCTAAATTAGTTATTTTTTGTATTGCATAATGTTCTCTGTTCATAAGCTGAACTTGTGTACGTATTAGAAATATTCAATGACAGCACATTTGAATACCGTTTAAAAAAACAATATCGACCGCTGTGTCTTCTAATTAAATTCAATGAAAAAACATGAAGAAATAGACATAACACGTAACGGTTGTCACATCCAAATAATGAATCTATTCGCTTTCACAACCTTTTCTACGTAAACATAAAAATCTCATTCTTTCTACCCATACATAATGAATATTTTACCAATAATATTTAACAAAATGAATTGTTTTTGAGAACTTCCCTATCACGCAAGCTATTTGTTCCACTCTTGCGCAGTAGGGCACTGGCACTTTCTATTAAAATTATCATATTCATAAATAAGGATCTTGTTTTTAATTTCATAACAAAAACTTGAGAGAATAGGGTAGCCATAATTTTAGTCTCACGAAAGAGAACTCGGTTGAAATGAATTTGATTTAACGTATAGAAAAGAATCAATAAAAATCTAGATGGATTAAATATTCGATCCAAATATTAAACGTTTATAAAACAGGAGCTGTTTACGGAACATCTACAGCCTAGCCAAATCTGTAGCATTCTGACAAATTTCGATGTTCTCAAATCAAATATCCAATTTATTTAAGCAAGAAGGTCGCCCTACAATCATTTTGCACCTGTAACCACTTCTGGGTGCCGTTGACGTGAAAAACTAAACCGAAAAGGACAGGTGCGAAATCCTGTCGCAGCGGGGGTCTACCCAAGGGCCCGTTGACTCAACCCATAACCTTAATTGATAGGAATCGTTAACCTTTAAACGCGCGCCTTCATCGTTTCCTTAACATAAATACTTCGATTCTAATCTCAAAACTTTTTTCTCCGTTATTTTATACGTCTGGTTAGCGATCGTTTTATTTTCGGGTGCCTTCGTCTACAGCCGCCGATAGATCGTTATTTTGTAATAAACAGTCCATTCTTTGTCATTCGATATTTTCGAGATTGTTGGTACCAGATAATATGATATCGGCTTGGCGCCGTCGCTTCAGTTATAGGTTATAATGTCCAGTGTCAAATTAGGGAAGGCAGAGTGGCGTTGGAATAATTGCTCGTTTAATGTTAATTATTTTCTCCTGAGGGAGTTAGACGTGTGTAATTAATTCGGTGGTCAGCTCCTTTATTTGGTAAGACAAGATCTGATCTGCTGTATCTTCTTCTGCCTTTTTGATAGTGTCTATTTCTGTCCTGAAATATCAACCAGATTCATAATTTGTTTTCGTACACTGAACTGACGTCCAATTAATTTGAACACTATAGAATCCTATCTAGATTATCCAAACAAAGCATCATTCGAAGATTCCCAAACAAAAACAAAGACATAAATTAACCGTAATTTTGCGTACAATCAAGATGAAGAAGCAATAAAAAATCTCTGCAGTTTCAAAATCGGATAATGAATGAGCAACAGAAAGAAAATTAACATAAACGCCATCATTAATTTGCCGCAAATGAACCTGGTGTTGATATATCTCGCCCATTAAATCAATTTAATTTATAACTTACGACTTTGAAATCTCTAAAGTGTAATCAATATCTCTTGCCGCGTGACATAAATTTGGTAGGACCCACATCACTAACTCTGTCCGGTTTGTCGTCAAATCAGTGATCAGCTAAAGTTTTCGAATTCTAATGTATTTTGGGACGTAGTGACGAAAGGAAAATGCGAGAGGTTTATTTATTTACCTCTATATTTCTTTCGTTTTTACTAGCGTGACGAAAACTACTAGAGAGTGTGGGCTGCGAGGTCATCAATAAGCCTGTCTGACATTGACACTATTTGGACTTTGGAGACTCTTAATTGACAGACCGCATGTCTACGATAACTTCTTCTTTCTCTTATAAAATTATTATATCAAGTTGCACACTGTGAAACCTAACCTTTTTTTTGTGGGAAATCCTTATAAACTATTTAATTCATCTGGGGAAAACGGAGGGATATATTGAAGTTTTGCCCACTAAATTCCGACGGTACTTTCTACCACCTTGAGTCGGTAGTCCAGTATACACTTGACGCATGACTCACGCCCCGATTGGTCATACCTAACCTATAAATCATTGATGATTAATTAGAAATACACACCAAACATAACGCCGGATGACGTCAGTAAAGTTTGAGTCCCATTTGGATACGAAAAAAAAAACAGTATCTTTCAATATTTATGTCTTTTGGATATTTTCATACTAAATCTCATATTTTTAATAATACTAACAACATAGATTATTGAGAGCAAGAATCATAACAAACCAAAAATATATGCAAGCCATAAGACCGCTGCTAACAACGTTCGCAATAAACACATTTTTCTCAACCGGCTCTCATAACCCAGAGCTGGAAGTTATGTATTCTAATCTTTATTAATTTTGCTGAGCTACCTAACCTTGTTAAGCCTCGAGAATAAACCGGCCATGTTTTCCGCACATATACAATCCCTGGAGCCCATAGAAAAGCATATTATAATCAGGAACGCTCGCATATTCATGAGTTTATGGCATCATCTGGAGAATATAGGCCTTCAACCAAAACCTAGAATATTATAGGGGTATTTGAAAAAAAAAATCGCATTCACAGATATACTTACATGGCAAACATTCGACCAAAAATGAAATAAAAAATATAGGTAGAAAATTCAGAACTTTTATGCAGTGTGGATACGTTTTTTCACGGCACTCAAACTCGGTCACCTCTGCTAAATGGACCGAACAGGTGCATTAAAGTTTTTAAAAAGTCTTCTCGATCGTAAATCGCCTTAAGTAACAAGGGTGAGCTTTAAGTTTTTTAGAGTACTTTTAATAAAGAATGAACTAACTAAAGTTGCCGAAAACTTTGTTTGAGTGGCTTTGGTAATACTGTCTTTAGTTTGAAAAGGGTTTGATACCTATTATGAGCGATAAATCATTAGTTAATCACAGAGTTTTTATCAATAACTTTTCGGAAGGTTGTGGCGGAGTTAATTGAGGTTTAAAGGCTTTAATCTTTTGTAAATTGGTTTTGAATTGTTGCTTTGAATAATGTTTTGACAGGTGATTCACGCCGTATCTAGATTACAAACGTTTAAAATAATGTGCGTGCCAATCCTTTTTCTTACAAAAGACACATATATATTTTTTTTATATTCTCTAACGTTATATAAATTCTTGATCTGTCTCGTTATCACTTGAACATCGATAAAAAAAAACAAGATTAAAGAAATCTTTAAACGAGTGACTCATCGAAATAAGAGCATGGGTCCACATCCACAACACAATAAGGCTTCAGAGCCGCGTGTGTTGTCGGTAGTCCTTTAATGTCGTGTTGCGCCTTGTAGATGTCTAGATAAAGGGAAAGGACATTGTGACGCAACCAGGAGGGTCGCCCTCCTTCTATTTATTGCTACATATACCTAATATGAACGGGCAACCGCGTGTCTGTGGGTAAAGATGTAAAGATTAGGCGGGGCATTGGAAAATTTTAATTTTAATGACCATTAACGGTGGTCGGAATTTTTCTACTTTGAAATGAAGGTGTATGGAAGTAAGTGGTGAAAGAATGGGTAATTAAGGGCTCTTTAAATACCATTTCCGTCTATCGCTAGACTAAAAATGGTATAAAACAAAAATCTAATAAAGTATCCGTCCAGTATCCTATATACGTTTTGAAACAAGTAACTACAACTTTGAAACAACAACTAGCTTCAACATTCTGGCTAATTGACAGATTCCTTTACAATTCAAAAGTGCCTATTAATGATTTAATTATAATTAATTCTTTAACTTAGAATTTTTAATCAGAATAAATCTAAGCTCTCAGCTTTAGTACCTACCTAGTTATAATCATATAATCGAGTTACTCCTTTTTTGCCCAAAACGAAATCAACTCACTAACATCTTTCATAAATTAAACTCCGGTTCTGAAGCCGGGGCGCGACCCTAGTTCTACGATCGATTCCCCATACCAATCGATGAGGTGGCATCGATAAGAAGTTTGATTCATTTTCTCTAAGTGCATCTGCTTTTGTCGTTTTGTTAGTCTTTTTGATGTTTTTAAGAGATTTAGTTCGTGTAGGGGTGTAAGAATGGATGTGTGTTTATATTGTTTGGTCCCTGTATGTCAATCTATTCGATTAAGTTTTAAAGGCTGTGGTTGGTCGTTTGATATTGGTACCGATTGTATCGTGTGCTATCTGAACTTATTTTAGACTATTTCTATCTTTTTTTTAATGAAACATGAAAGAGACAAACATAAATAGGTAAGAGCTGTCAATTTAAGTTAATCTATAACTGTCATACTAGTATAGGTAGCATGTCAGAACGTATTGATTAAAAAATACGTCTCTTTGAAATCATTTTCATTATCTGTCTCTCTGTAATCCCTGTGATTGGTTGTCGATAATCACATCAGCCAATCACAGCAGTTAACGCTCACTTGAATTCCTTTTCTTTGAGAAACCGGAGACAAGAGATGCTAATTCTCTTATTTTAGTTTAGTTTGTGAAAAAGGGAACCACAGGCACCACTGTATGATCAGGTGTATAAAATGATATTGATAATGGATTTTATGAATTTGACTGCCTCTAATATAGATCTACGAGCTTCTGCCCGCGACTTCGTCCACGTCAAAGTCGTTTTTTTCACTTACAAACTTTGGACTCTAATTCATCAACTTAGGAGGTGAATTAAAAAAAAAATCCTTTCTTAGCGGTCGTCTACTAACTATAAACTACATCCCTGCCAAGTTTCATCTTCATGCGTCAAGCGGTTTTCAAATTTTCGGAATGAATAAGGGAGTGAGTGACCTTTTGCTTTTGTATATTATATTTAGATTACAGTAGATTTACTGATTCTCTGATCAGTAGATAATAAGTGAGTTTTACCGCCAGACACCTACTTTACTTTCCAATGAACACATACACATTAATACTATCTTAAAGTGAAATGCCACAACGAAGCTACAACTGTGCTCATTACAATAACTCAGTACATGGATGACGTCTACTAACTGCCTCTTAAATAGATTTTGGACTGACATTGATGTGTAGATAAGATCATAGTGTCCGATTCATTAAACGTAATGATATGGTTCGTTAATCTAGAACAATCGACGGTTCCACAGGACCTATGGTTATTTGCTCCTAAATAGATTTATAGGCCCAACGTCCGGTGAAATTGATAAAAATTGTCTTGAGAAAGTATTTGATAATGGGTTGATAGTCATTGGATTCGACTTTATTGCCTTTAATTACAATTGCTTTTAGTTTAAATTCTACTGGAATTACGTTCGGTATGTTTGAGTAGTGTGGGATTGTATCGATTGGTTTGGATTGGTCTGGTTGTACTATAATTGTTTTTAATAATATTTTGTAGCTTATTGAGAGTCAACTTTATTTTTTGTATATTTTACCCTCTTTATAGCTAAAGTACTTTTTTACACGACTACCCCAAAAGGAGTGTTATGTTTACAGGGTTAATGTATGAATGTATGTGAGTTTCTTTATTCCACCATAACTTTTAAACGCGTGAACCTATTTAGATGTATGGGGTATCGTTACAATCCTTGCATCGTTCCGAGTAACATAGGCTAGTAAAAAATAAAAAGAAACCGGTGTGGTCACTTAAAAACGTAAAATAATACCAACCTCAATTTTTGTTTTTAATGAAATTGATGGTCTATGTGTATCGTCTAGAATTTGACAAATAGATTTAAAAAATAATAAAATAAAAAACGTCGTAAAAAGAAACTGACGAGTAAACAAAGTACAAATACATATTATGTGCAATTTTTGTAGGCGTCTTTTTTATTTTTTTAATTATACCAGCTTGTTACGTGTATAGCTTAGTACGATCAATACAATACGGCATCTTTTTTGTCATTTTATTAAGAGCAGTATTGTTATTATTTTTTACCACTTATCCACTGTCAAACCCACTTAGTTTGCACACGAATTATTTTTTTAATCCTCTCAAAGCAATTGCCGATAAATCAATTAAGTGTACCTACATCAATCATACGTATCGCACTTAGACGACCCGCTTAACTGAAGATTGAACTCAATTGAATCGACATTGAACTTGAAAATTATTAGCAAGAACACTTAACACTGCCAAATAACATTGATCCTTCAATTCATCAAAACCCAGAAGATAAATATTCGAAGTATGGGATGGGAACAGGTCTTCTTAAAATGGTTTGGTTAATCGTGACTCTCGGACGATTGTTTGCTACAATTTTGTATGTTCGATACTCCGTACCGTCAAGTATGACGAGTCATATTAATCTTTATGAAATAATCAATTAAATAGTGGGGGAAATCTGGATTAGATGGTATCAGTGCTCTGTCGGCACATGCGTACAGTCGTGAGGTCGTAACAAGATTATTTGCTGGACAAACGGTTTTGATACTTGAAACATGTATTATTTTAATTCTTATAAGTACTTTATGTCAGGTATTTACATATTTTTTAGACGTTACTATCAAGGTATTTACACTCAAGTAAGTATAGAAATTTCAGTGTATTTTTGTTACAGTGATGCACACATTTATTACAATGGTCTCGTGAAAACACCTAATACTTCATATATTATTCAGTACTACATAATATACAATATTACATTTTAGGTAAATAACAGATTTAAATCCACAGACATTCAATATCCTAACAAAAACCGTTAGAAAATTGGCACCTACTATCCCAAACGATCAAAACCACTACATCAAACCACAATGACGACCAAAAGCGGTATGTTTTGGTATCGACTGGTCAGGCATTCGAAGTATTGTCAGTGATTTAATTGAAACGGCATGGGGTCGAACCGACCGCGGCCCAACACTACGCCTGACCCACAGGAAACAATGTTTTGTATGAAAAATTTCATCTAGTACATTTTAATTGCCTCCATATAGTTTAATTAGGGACGTTCGTGCTGTCCATGATTAATGTTGTAAAGTAAATGGGATGTGTTTGATGACTATAAAATATGCGTTCAAGTCTATGCTCTACTTTGAGAATGGTACCTACACGTTAATTTTGTTTCTGTTTTGATAAATGAGTTTTGTATGGATAAATTGTTGGATTAGGATCTTTAGTTTTTTTGTTGTGAAGCTTGTAAAACATGTCATGTTTTTATTTTAATTTGAAATGGGTGTAGCTGAATAATTTAAAATTTGACGTGTCATACAAGTAATAAGGTTGTTTTAGTTGAGAACGTTCTTATTATGTTTGATTGATTTACCGTTATCTGTTATCATCGTGTTGTGTAAAAAACACGCGTGCCACACAAACCTAACATCACGCCTGTAATACCCTAATGGTTAGGCAGGGGTGTGCCCATTTAGTACAACCACATTTCGCTAGTTATGATTAAGTCCCATGTAATGACGAGCCGGTGTGTTGAAAAAGAATATTCTAAATTCAAAACACAAAACGTTAAATGCTACATTTTTAAATTTTTAATTAAAGTCTACATTCATACCAGACTAAAGACAAAGCATTACAATAGACGACACAGGATGAAATGCAAATAGTAAGTTATTCACTCCACAATCAGCCACAACGTTCTTATTAAACACACTACAAACGATCAAGTCTTTGATGAATGGGAATACTCTCAAACTAATCTCAACATCTGTAACTTTGACAGAGGAGGATTAAGGGGTACAAAATGTTCTTAAATACTTCAGTTTAATATTGATGTCTAGGAAGTTCGTCGGCTAGTTACCTAAGTCTCCGAACAATAGTCCGGCCCCTGATTTAAGTTGCCTCTTTAGCAGTTTGATGGGACTAGACAAAGAGAGATATTTATATATACGGGCTTTGTACAGATATCAAATAATTACATCGAGAAAATTAATGATTGTATTCCCCAATCTTTTGTGTCGTGTACTTGAGGAAATTGAGAATTGATATCAGGCTGAAAATAAATAAGGCTGATTGTGAAGCTGAAATGTTTGGAGAAAATCCAATTTTTCCATTAAAAATAAGGACAAAGACTGGTGTCAAGTCAACTTTATAGGTAGTTATCTAAGCTGAATTAAAGTGAGGTACGTTTTATATGTCGTGATGAAGGGTTGTAAGTATCAATGAGACTTTTTCAATTTATATGTACTTTCTTCTTCTTTCTTTCTTTAACTGCCTCGTTGGTCTAGTGGTCGCAAGCGCGACTACTGTGCATGAGGTCTTGGGTTCGATTCCCAGGCCGGGCAAAGTGTTATTGGGTTTTTCCATCAGGAATTTCTCAGTAGCAGCCTCTGAGTCTGGATTTCTACCCGGTTGATGGCAATAGGCTCGCCCCCTATTACATGGGACAAAAAACATAATTGGCGAAATGTGGGTGTACTAATGGCTACACCTCTGCCTAACCCTTCGGGGATTACAGTCGTGATGTTATGTTATGTTATGTACTTTCTAAGTTTATCTTAGAAATCAATGATATTAGTGCATACGCGACTTCGTCCGCGTAAATGTCGGTTATTCCGGACGCAGACAAAGTCGCAAAAATGAAAAGTAGCCTATACCATTTCTTGGGGTTCAAACTTAACTTCGTACCAAATTTCATGAAAATCGATTCAGTGGTTTAGTCGTGAAATCATAACAAACAGACAGAATTACTTTCGCATTTTAATATAGATATAAGACCGAAATTACCAATACTTGGGCAAAGTTTGGTAAAGCTTGCTCAAGACGGATTGACCACTATATTAATACATGCAATGCATCAATGCTTCTCTGTTAGGCCTTTGCCATGCAGTGCATGATGATAATGAGAAGGTTAGTTTATAATAGTAAACCAACATTCTCATTAACTCTCATTCTCAACCAACCAACTAACTACGAACCCAACTAATGATGAAGTCCAAAACATAATTATTCTGATCTCTCACAGATTTACACAATACTCCCTGCCTGACATCCTCGCTGTCGGTTTACTGCCCTCTCCTTGACAACTTTATTACCGCATCTTACAGCGGTCATTGGGTTTAAAATTTTAATTAGCTCCCTTGTTGCCTTGTTAAGGATATTGGCCCGATTTTATTATGGTACGCCTGTTGTTACTTCTTGGTAAACATCTTTGTTTTATCTTTGATCGTAATGAGTATATTTTTTGTGTAATCACCAATAAATATAATAATAATATGAGGATATTATTATGATTTAATTAATATTCCTTAAAAATACCTTTTTGTTCTAAGACTGTTTCGATAAAGCTTTACGTGAAACTTCATTAACTGTATGATCATCAAACTGAAAATGTTAATCTAGTTATTTAATCAAAAATTACGAGAGATTGTTTTTTCACATTTTTTCCTACTACTACCTAGAAACGGCAAAAATTAATGAGGGATCAAATTGCTTAAGTACTTCCTTATATAAAGGAAGTATCTAATTTCTAATTAAATTATGCACCGTACAATGAAATAAAGAATTTTTTGCAAGCCATCATCGTAAAGAAAATTTTAAAAATTTTGTGCAGGCAGATGCGTCTCCTTAGTCGAACCCCAGTAATAAAACTTTACGGCAGAAAAAAATATCATTATTAAGCTTTAGCAGATGTTACTGATAGCGGCGGTAATTATGCTCCAAAAAACAATAAAGAGGACAAACACAAAACAAAGAGAAATACTATAAATCAGGTGTTGTGGAAGTGTCTCGCTTTATAAAAGTATGGATAGAGGCAGACGGCTGACGTCAGGCTGTTAACTGGGAATTTATTGTTAATCACGACCAAAGAAGTCTCATTCTCGTAAATTTTTGTGTAATACGAGTGGATTGATGCAAGATGCGACCCGATAACTAGGGAGCGGAAATAATTGGAAGGTTTTATGGAGAGGACTGCCTCAGAAAGTAGCTGAGATACCATGGAAGAAGTATATTTAGCTTCCAGTATCCTAATTTTACGTTGTAAGGTTCAAATTTGAATGGGAATTTAATTCGAAGCGAGTAACTCTTACTGGTAATGGCGGAGTCGGTTCTGGTCGTTGAGCATGTTTTAAAATTTGAATTTGTTTGAGCATGAGACCCAGTGTGGGATTATATGGACATCATTGCAATGTATCTGCTTAATTAATTGCTTTTGTTTGTTAATTGACTTGCCTAATTCCGTTGAATTTATTGTTGCTGATGCAATTTAGGGAACAATTAGCCGTATTTTATTGCTCTTATCTTTATTTTTGGGACGTCATGCTTTTAATTTTGATAAAGTGAATGAACCTTTTGGAGCAGTTATTTTTCTTCACCGTTCACGTGTTTTGAAAGACAATAAATAGTACCGATACGCGTCAAATCTAAACAATGCCGGCCACAACCAAATGTCTCCATGAACCTAAAACCTGCTATCTGAAAAGCAACAGAACAAGCAATCAAATTGGGAATGTTTCCCGTAATAAAATGCTTTTACTATCTCAATATGCTTCTCATCAGCGTAGCGACCTAAACTAACTTGTACATCTAATTTATTAGGACATTTATTGTTCAATTTTAATGATCAATAATATACAATGACGTAGCTTGTGGTATGCTAAGAAAATTAAGTTATAGCTACCTGTCTACAAAGTTACTGCTCTTAACACAAAATTGAGTAAAAAATCAATGTATCGAAGTAAGAAATGATTACATTGTAAAATCAATTTAAAGCGCCAGAGGCAGTTGCTCATAAAAGGAGCATAATGTACGTATTTAAGTTCGTAACGTTCAATAAGTGTTCAAAAAAACAAAGTTTTTTGAAAAAAAAACACACTGAGAACGCCTTCTCTCATATGGCTATTTAAAGCAACTTGATCTAAAATGAAATCTACAAAACCAATTTTTATTAAACACTTATAATACCCTCCGTCTCTATTTTCTTTCAATTCTGCACGTGAAATATAGCCAATAATCTTGGTTGTAATATTTAAATCGGCGCTACTGTTGCGACAGTTCCCTCATGTTATTGCATTATGTAAATTTGCTCCCGCTGTCATAAAAATATTCCTTAGGTACGTAAGCCTAACTAGCTAACTATGAAATCGCATCTCGACAACGTTACTGTTGCAGTTACAAATAAGTATCCTAGTTATTATTCACACCCTTTCAAGTGCGATACATTAAGACTTTAGTTAATATGCCTGCTTCGTTATATTCGACTTTAAATGTTAGCACATAAATCACAAAATTGAATGATGGAAGTTTCACATTTGCAAAGCACGCGCGTCGGCTGTTCGATATACGGACTCCTTTGACGTTCAAAGTGCAAAAAATGAAGGAAAGTGCATCGGGCGTTGTGACGAGCCAGCTCGCCGTTTATAAATATTTATAACCTAATTATCGAAGGCTGGTTTAACACCTCCGATGACTTTTTAGCCAGCGGCAAGCATCCAACTTCAAGACAACACCAATTTGTATTTTGAATTTCGAATAACAGAACCGATATTTTTTTTTCAAACTTGTTAACACCGTAATAAAGTTGTCCATTACCTATCATTCTGTCAAGTCAAGCGATGTTCGCTTTGCGAAAGTTCGTTTTAAAATAAAGTGGCAAAAAACTCATTTCGAAGTTTATAGAGTTGTTACGTTATCAGATTGTCGAAATAATCGTAATTTGTGATTTACATTATTTTTATTTGGACGCGTAAAGGCTGTTAAGCTACATGCACTTTTGGATGTTTTTGTTATCATGTTGCATCATAACGTATCTAAACTCCATCTTGATTTACCATACATGATTATTCTTTCCCAAAATAGTTCTAAAACAACATATTTTCATTGCCCAAAATTCCAAGGTTCAAAATCGAATCGATTCTTCCTATTCATCCGAAAAGCTACGCTTGTATTTTTGTGTAAATTTCTATAGAACGTCGATACCAAACCCGTTTTCCGGTCGCATCTCGTGCTAAATAATCGATATGTGACATTTTATCGGAAAAGAACAGCAGTTTACACTTAAACAAGTGTCGGGGACAGTATCTCGCTCAAGTTATGCGTTTAGTCACCTTATTAAATAAGGGTTTATCAACAGAGCGGCCACGCGGGCCGTGGTGCGGGAGATAATAGGAAAGAATTATGTGGATAGTCTGCTGTTCAACACGGAAAATTGGGCTGCCAAAATATATAAATAAATATTATGTGCAATGTGTATAGGACAGTAAGAATATATTGCTTATTTATTACATAATCTAAATATAAAGGTAACCGTTATTGATCTATCAACACACAGCTCAAACCACTGATCGGATTGCGCTGTGATTTAGCACGAAGATAGTTATTATGACAAAGGCATATGCTAAGAAAGAATTTTCTGAAATTACCCCCTTATGAAAACAAAACGGAAGCCCACCATTTACGCGGCCGAAGTCGAACGCGAAAGCTAGTATTTAATAAGATGCAAAGGTGACTAAAAATTTTCAGCACAAGCTGTTTTTATTTGAAGTATTTCTGTATTTAAAGTTCTTTTGTTTGTATCACATGAATAAACTTTAATATTTTGCAAAAATGTCATTACATAGACCCATTTTAAAATAAAAACCTCAAGTAAAGGAATCTTTTAAAACATATTCTAATGTTAGATAAAGCACTTTACACCCATAGATTACTGGTTTATTCACAAAGTTGCATAGAAATAACGACTTTGTAGAGAGACCACAACAACACACCACTGATACGATATTTAAATTTTAATTTCATTAAAAACCATTCGAATTTTAAAATATTTAATTTTAGAATTTATTCATTTAAATTGTTGATACTTTATCAGTTTTGATTGTAATTTATATCTTAATCTACAATTTAGGGTCTTTCAACTTAATTCTAATTCCATAAATTCAAGCATTCAGTTTCTGTTATCAATTGAAATAGAGCGTAAGATACGTATTGAAATGTTATTTAATTTAATCTTGTAGATTAATTAAATAGGGAAAGGTTTTGTAAGGCCTCCGT
The DNA here is from genome assembly GCA_949774945.1 of Hoplodrina ambigua. Classification (NCBI taxonomy): domain Eukaryota; kingdom Metazoa; phylum Arthropoda; class Insecta; order Lepidoptera; family Noctuidae; genus Hoplodrina; species Hoplodrina ambigua. The sequence goes on from OX458973.1 coordinate 9,386,337, forward strand.
AATTCATGATGGTTTTCTAAATTCTAGATCAATAAAAACTATAAGGTAGTACTGTATCACTTAATTTGTTTTGCAAACGTCAATGTAGTTTATGTAGAAAACATCGATACTCGTCAGATTGCTGAAGTTAAGCAAAATCGGGCGCGAAAAGTAGGACCTGAGAACACAGCGTCTTTTTGACTTTTTAAGTAAGTTAAGTAAGTTAAAATTAACATGATTAATAGGTCTGCCTCGTTGGTCTAGTGGTCGCAAGCGCCACTGCTGTGCATGAGGTCTTGGGTTCGATTCCCAGGTCGGGCAAAGTGTTATTGTGTTTTTCCATCAGGAATGTCTCAGTAGCAGCCTCGAAGTCTGGATTTGGGACTAAAAACATAACTGGCGAAATGTGGGTATACTAATGGGTACACCTCTGCCTAACCCTTCGGGGATTACAGGCGTGATGTTATGTTATGATTAGTAGGCATCATCAGTATCACCTATCTATAAAGATTACTACCTAACTTGATCAGAATAAACACACATTCGTCATTTATAACAAAACAATCGTACATGCGCTTGCGCAGCCTACGATTTTAGCCCAAGGCATATACGCTCGCGTCTTCCATATCACTAAGAACAATCAATCAAACAGACAGGATAAACATTAGTTTTGATTTAACAGTCATTAAAATAAACAAACATTTTTCTTGCGCACGCACATCGCTACGTGTAATTAACGTCACGACTTCATATTTCTTATTCGAGTGTCGACGCGCATTCTGAGAGACACGCGACGATTTTTCACATTTTTTGACAAGTTCCTTGTGTTCTTTTTTGCCTTTTTTGACGAAATAATTATAGCTAAGGATAATTTGGGACGAAACAGTAGCTGTAAATTTTTGACTAACTCATAATAAACATAACATCAAGCCCGTAAACATCGACAGGTTAGGCAGAGGTGTACCATTAGTACACCCATATTTCGCTAGTTATGTTTTAGCCGCTGTAGTAGGGTGCGAGTATATTGCCATCAACCGGGCACAAAGGCTGCTACTGAGAAATTCCTGATAGAAAAACCCAATAACACTGCCCAACATAGGAATCGAACCCAAGACTCTTGCTCTTGCAACGAGGACCAATGCGACTTAAACATAACTGGCAAAAATGTGGGTGCACTAATGGGTACACATCTGCCTAACCCTTCGGTGATCACAGGCGTGATGTTATGTAGTTCATTTTATAATCTTTACTAGGTAAAGAATAAACTTAAGAGGATAAACATCTTTACACCATTTTGAGTACAGTACCTACTTATTTATTTAAAACCTCGTAGCTTTTGTAAATTATCACACTACCATTTACAGCACATAAAACTTGATACCATATTAATATCATGGGTCTTAATAAAATCTTAAACCTCATAAATACGTTTTACAGCATTTCACACGATCAATAAAACGTAAAACTCAATACTGATATCGGATTAAATAATCAAAAATTTAGATTTAGTTCGGATTAATTATATCACCGATATTTTATAAATCAGCTTTATATTTCAAAAATATTGTTTCACGTTCTCACGTAATTGACTTATAGTTAGTTAGCTTCAAATGTAGAAAAAATGTTAATAGAATAAGTGTTTTTAGCTTGCATGGCCGCCATCATATGAGAATGTATGTGAAGTTCTGTGCAAAGAAAGCACTGCGGTAAACTTCTGCAGAAAAATAACTTACTATTTTAAAGGACAGTTTCGTTATTACTATAAAATCCTTCTTGAATTTTCAGGTAGACTCGCAGTGTCTTGATAACGTCATAAAACACGGTTATGACACAGTTTCGAACTAAATATCGTAGTACTCTATCCTCTTGTGATTGTGAATCAAAGGATTACTAACCTACTTCGGATTTTGTCAAACGATTTTTTTTATTCTGTATTGTACGCTGTTTCACAGCTGAGTAAAGGCCTTTCCAAAGTCCTTCAAGGAACTCTTTTTCTGCACCACCTTAACTTTTAATAACCTCGCAACCTCTTTCTGGATCGTCCCAGAACACACCGTCTGTCTTTAGCCACCCATTGCATGAAGACTCTTGCACAGCGCGTCACTGAAAAAATGATACAGGTAAAAGCAGTCGAGTAATTTTCCAAGTTGAACAATCCACCAAAATGTCACAAGGCTTTAACTCCAACCACGAGAGCTGACTCAAAACAAAAGCAAATAAACGATAAATGTAAACAGGAAAAAGTAACAGAGAGACAATTCATAATAGTAACACGTGCCATAAGAGTATAGACCACAAACATCAAACTAATGATGCACAAAAATATTTCCCGTGTAGCTTTATAACCATCGATTAATCAGGACATGTACGGTTTTTACTCGGTTTTAAAAGCATCGGCAAACTCGTTCCTGTTTGTTACACACTCATATCAAGCTATACATGTCCAATGTAGGATGACCTTTCATTGCACAGAAAGCCGAAACAATGTAGGGTCAACTCATAATGGAAATAATAGCTTGATATGCCGTCGTGTGTACTCTCTGACCACACATCGTCCATTAGGTTTTATTAAGAGTTTAGTCAATATTGATAAATGTTTGATGGGACGTCAGCGACGTAACGATGCAATTAAATTTTGCCTCCCATGATGGAGCGTTCGCGTTTATGTTGATACTAAATGCAGTAGACGCATTAAAATGCATTGTGTTAATAATTGGTTTAATTGGTTCTCTCGTTCTCATCAATCCGTGTGGAATTTTTGGCAAATGTAGCGAATGTAATTGGTTCATCTTTTGGCATGTTCGTTTTTGATTCATTTCGTATTTTGTGTATGCGTGTCGTGGGTGGTCACGCTTCGATCATGATTATTTAAAGCGATGACAATGATACAATCAGTTTCATTATCTCTGTGACCAACATTATTAACGCAGTCATTCAAAACATACACAATTATCCTAACTTTAGCAACGCAGACATTTATAACCATATATTTATGACTACGTTTGCACACGCATTCGAGTAGGATGAATTCACTTGAAGATATATTAGTAGCCAGTCGAGTAATACAGCACGCGTTATGAACATACGCCCCAGGACTAATAACATCATTACTCATAACGAATTTGGTACAGCCAGGATAATACATAGAGAGAATTTTGTGAGAGACCATGGTAAGTAATTCGATTACACTCTGTGTAATAAATTTGCAACAATTTTGTAGGACAAATTCACTTAATTTTATTATGCTACAGTAGCCGTTGATCTTCTCAAAGACTGTGTATGTGTGTTTAGTTTTAAATTGTAGGGTTCATTAATTATTTTTGTTCTCAGTATTATTTGTTTTGCCAATACAACCCAATTACAGTCCAACAAGATTTTCAATAAATGCCTACCTACATACGTTTCGCTAATTGCCAATATGGAAATCCAATAGGTATTTTCATTTTTTGGAGAACAATGCACAATATGTCTGAATTTAATCCCAAATGTAAATTTTATTTATCGTTCAATCAAACAAGTCCCGGACATAAAGAGTAATATCGTTATGTAAATAGAGAGCAAATAAAAATTTCAAAGTTTCGTAACTGTGCCATAAAATTTGACTTCGCCATCAATATTAAACTGACAAACTTGAACGTTAACAATAAAGCCACTGCTATTGATTCGTAATAAAACTGTCAAGAAGTTTACGTCCTGAAAATAGTTCTCGTTGAAATTCTGCGGTGCATACTACATGCCAGTTGACTGTGTAACCAAACTCGGTCATCGTCCAATTTTGGGCTTCGAACTAAGCAAAAAGTTGGTGTGTGGACAGGTAACTCGTTCATTGCGACGACGGAGGCGAATTTGCATTGTAATGGATATTCCAGGCCTGAACGCTCGTTGTTTATACTTTCATCTTCACATATGCACCAGCACTCGTTTATAACCACGGTAAATTCACGATTTTTAGTTTAGGGTAGAATGCCGATATTTTATTTCGTGTAACATACCTACAATGTAATATAACGTGAAAAGTTTTGCACATAATAATGTCTTTTATTTACATTTTATCTTTAAAATGTCCCACATATCGAATGTCCAACAAAAGAGGTAACCGCCATTCAAAGTCATTCATGAAATCCACTATTGTCCAAAATAAACATTTTTCGTTATTTTACGATACCACAAAACTGTCAAAATACATAAATTTTGCGGTCAACATTCACATAAAAGTTGTCATTCAAGGCGCTGAATGTACTCCCGACCCGAGACTGACATTGAAGAGAAAACGTGAATTGAGTTTGTGCAAAATCAAGACCTCAGAAGTCAATATGTCATATCGTCAACATCGTCGGTCGGTCAGACAATACGGTTCTACGACCGAGCTCCCATTATTTGCGGGTGGCCCGCGAACAAGACAAGGTCTTTGTATCATTTGCGAAATAGATTCATCAGTTTTGTTACCTTACGGGGTGCCACAACGAAGTTCATTGTAATAGATTAAAGTGAAACGTTAAATTGTAACGATTTATGTAGACATAAAAATATTGCTTCATTGAATAATGACAGAGGCTGTGCATCAATAACTGTCATATGTATGAATGAGGGAGATTTTAATGATTAAAAACATATTTTACAAAATAAAAAAAGGCAGTTCGAAATTGTAATTGGAATTAACACCTACTTATTTTACTGAACCTTATAGTCTAAGGTTGTATTAAAGTTTAAAAACCTTTTGTTAACTTAAACGTCGTTTCGTATAGCACCTGAATTGGTTCGTGAAACCAACGTGTCTGAATGGGTGCTGATATTTAAAAAATAAAACTAGCGGAGACCAATGCTCGTTTGGTCTCGCATGGACATGGGCTGTCCACAATCGAAATGAAGCAAAGGCATCTCCCGTCGACCGCATTGTTCCTTTGTTGCTCGCATCTGACCAGAACCTTTGTCCGAGAATTGTTTTATACAGAATGTAAGTCACGAATACCATGTACTGTCTAACTGAATAAGGCCGGGTCTTTCTATGCCCTCTACCGTAGGTAGGCTATGTTCGATCTCACATACAACTCTATTCAATTAGTCTCCTTGGGTAATCGACGCTATGACATTTCATAGGTTTCATAAAACTATCTTCTCATTAGAAATGAAATCGTAAGTTATTTCAATCGATATTATTAATGTACTTAGGCTTTGGTTAGTTTAATAAATGAATCAGTTTGAAGTGTAATTAACCAAATTGAGGGATTAAAATTTGGTAAATCTTGAAACCTATTCAGATTCGTCTGTCTAAAATAAGTTTTAAGACAAAGGAATTTCGCACAATTCAATTCATCTTCGTTGAATAATGGAAGTTATTTGATGAAATTCCAATGATAGGGCCCAAATATGATCCATACATTCTCGAAGACTTATGCTGTCCAGCCACGGTGAGATATAGAAAGAAAAGTGCAGCCGATGCGGTTTTATTACGCTACGTGGAATAGTAACGTATTTCTTACAGCATTTGAAGAATATTGGAATGAAATTGTGCTCGTAATATTTGCAAGGATACCACAGCGGACGGCCCAGAATTGCTTATGTATTCATGTCAGTTAAAAGTCGAATAGGTTTTTTTGAAAGAACACTTTAGTTCTATGAAACTTGAAGCCAATTTTATTTATGTTTTAAGAATGCTTTTTAAATTTCATAGTCAATATATACGGTAATTTGATCTCTTGGATTAGATGTAGGTACTTACGTCATTATACTTAATCGCTTTTAAGGCAGTCATCGCTATTGGGTAGGTAATAGTTTTTTATACACACAGTTTAATGTATTACTAAATTATGGTCACTTAAATACTTTATCACACAATCTGTTTCACATCGTCACACTGGTCTCGTGGTCGCAAGAGCGAACTGCAGAATGTAGACTTTCGGGTTGATTCTTAGGTCAGGAAAAGCGGTGTTGGGACGACATTCTTAGTAGTAGCCTGGATTTTGAAAGTTGGTGGTTGTGAGACCCCCGTGCATGCCTCAAAGTTTTTTTTTATATTTTGAAAGTTAGTTTTCATTGCAGTTGTAACCGAAATTCGGTCGCTTGAGAAATTGCTAAATTTTTCATTAATTTTTTTGCGATACAATCTCATAAAAAACCATGAACTTAACAATTCTTATTCAAACAGACTTCAATTAGGCCACCCATCACAAAATACATCTCCCAAAAGTGCTGCAGTACCTCTCATACCATATTCGTCAACTAGCATAACTCGCTCGTATTTGCTCGCGTGCCGAACTTGACCTCAGTGCTATCTCAATCTGATGTGGAGATAACCGCCAACATTGTTCCCAGCGGGACGCTGAGAATTTAGGATTTTCTTTGCCAAACACCTTAACTTACGCTACATAAGGTTCAGTCTCCTTTGGCAGCTCTTTTAAGATAGATTCGTCATAGAGGGCTACATGACTGGGTAACACGTTCTTTGTCGTGATTCTGCGTATAGTTGTATGAAGAGGTAATGTGTGTGTTCATGTTGGTATCCTCATACATGCAGCGATTTATGTGAGCACGCACGGCTCCTAGAGGTTCTGGGATCTGATTGGTGGCAAGATAGTGATGTATTTGCAGTAATCTGACAACATTAGGGATCAACCTGCTTGTTGGTAGATTGAAACAAGTTAGTGTTACTAACATGTAGGAATTTATTTTTCGTTACAATGTGATAAAACTTAATACTTTTACCAATCTACTGTTTATGAAAATACCACAGTGCCATTATCTCTTTAAGAGGATAATTTTATTTTATCTTTCCCATTTTCTTCTCGATTCTCTATAGAGCTAATAGATATGGGCTTTTCGTTTTTAATTTGTATCGTCATTGTTGCCTGCAATATTAAATTCAAAAGAAGAAAAAGACATTTTAAAGAAATCTTTTTCATAGATATTTTCTTGGCTAAGACCACACAGGGCTATGCAGCAAGCAAAATTGAAGCAGTATATTCAAACAAGAAAATAAAATGCAAAGAAGAGTATATAAACCGACCCGTATCTTAATACAATACCTAGTCGATAACAAAGTATTCGTAAAACTAAACAAGCTTTACAGAAGCGTATTCTAGCTGCCCTACAATACTTCAACTACTTATCAAAACCAGTATGACTATGGGAATAAAACGTGTCACCAAACGCAGAATTTAACGGAAAACATACCCTATGCATTTGTATCAGAATTGATTTTCAATATAACCTCCTCTAAGTATTCTGTATTGGATAATACGCAAGTTGAGCTCGTTGTGTATACGAACGAAGGGTAAGTTTTTCTTAACAAAAAAAAAAAAGCATAAATAAAATGGATGCCTATTCAAGTAAAGCGGGCCCGATAACTGCGGCGCGGGCGCCACAACGCACTCGAAACGCTATCAAACTTTCGTTTTCCTAATGAAACTTGAGATCGTGGAAATTGTATGGAAATAAATACGAACGCAGTAGTTCGCTTAGCAAGTTTTAAATGCACCCGCTGTTGAGCAGAATGCCTTTGTTAATTTAAAAGCTTGCTCCGATCCGACTGCCAACACTAAAAAATAAACTCGACTGAACTCCCGCACACAAATTAGAGTTTCATATTGACTTTTCTTCGCTGTCCTGACTTCATTGTATAGAACTTTGATTAAATACCTCACAAATTTGCCGTAAAAGTTTGCTCTATAGTATGACGATTGTCAAAACAGTTTTGCGTTTCAAGCATTGAAAAACATTTTGCAACAACGTTTGCGTTAAGGAAGAGCGATAAAAGCCTGAACACTTTAGTATCCAATGGTCATCCTAAAGCAAAATACAATGGCGGAAAAAATTTAACAATCGACACTGTACAAGGAGCGAAGTACATGCACGAATGAAATATTAAAGTTATAAAGGACTGTGCTTCAGAGAAAAGTAATAAAGTAGTCAAGGGTGAGAACTTTGTGAGAAATCATGTGCCGACTTTATTGCAAATTATATTTCGGAGTTTCCTTTCGCACTTTCAATGGGTTATTCGCAATACTAATTTTGGCGGCCACGAATTTCATTACCAGCAACTTCCATATTCAAATTGTCTTTTAAAAAAAAAAATAGGTATAGAAATGTTAGTACATACACCCAAGGATCAAATTGCTCTGGGACGCTCTAGAATATTGACGTTTTTCCTAAGTCAATTAGGTCACTCGATTTATTACCTAACTGAGAGAGTTTGGGGTTAAAATTAGTTAGGATAAAAGCTATTTATGTGATAGGTACAATGCATTAATTTAATTCTGTTTATTCTAAGAAAAGTATCTTTATATTTGATGTCAACAAATTAACTATAATTAATGTTATTCATTAACGTCTCACTTTTGTTTACTGAGGTCGTTGAAGTTACAGATTGTAGTGACATATAGAATTCAATGACACAATTAACTGAATCAGCTTTTAATATAGTAAGTGTTGTTAATTACAAGAGTACAAGCAAATTTTACCCTAGAATAATGGGAATATGGGAAAGTATATTATTAAATTTCTTGTAGAAAATTCAAAAGAATTTCCATTTGAAATAAGCGAGAATATACCGTTTTAAAACTAGTAGTCTTTTATGCTGATGTTATGAGCGCGGATGCATTCGAAATTTCAAATAGCGTGTTTGTCATTTGTGACATACTCATAGAGCAGGATTTTTATCGTTTTATGACTATTCAGCATGCTCTCTGAAGTGTTGCAAAAACGTTGGTGAAGTTTTCATATTGTGTCTCCTCTTTAGATTGCAGTGTTGTTGAATTGAAAAGCTATATTATATTATTATGAATAATATAACACTGCATTGATTTGACGCTAAAAAAGGTTTATGAGGGCAAAGGGTCAGATAGGCAGCCGCTCCATGTAAAATACTGGTATTCAGCCGCGTCCGGTTAGACTGGAAGCCGACCCCAACATACTTGGGAAAAGACTAGGCAGATGATTAGTTTGCATTCTATCAATTTGATATTTATAAAGAGGTAGGTACATGAAAAGTTAAGAGGAAAGTTCTAATTCCCACACTTTTGTAAATCATTCAAGAAAGTGCGCAAACGCACAAACACTTAAATGCTTTTACGCATACATAAACTCATTAACTTATTGAAACCAAACAAATACCTCTTTAATGATGTTAGCTCATTTGCCAAAAGATTATTTTCTCAAAAGGCATGAATGTAGGGTACAGTAATGCAGTAACAAGCTGACATACGGAATTCAAGTTCGACCAACTATTTGATGATAGTTGGTCGATATAAAGGCTAATCGGCGGTAATGATGAGGTATTCAACTATTCATTTGTACTGTACGTTACCGTACTAATACATACGCTAGATTTATTTCTTAAAAAAAGATATTAGAAGTACGAAAACAGTTGGGTCACATATCGTGGGATCAAGTATAAATTTTGTACACATTTTAAGCACTCACCAAATGTGTTTACAATATTATTTTAATAGTAAAATATAATGATAATTATAAGTGTAATTTTAACACTGCAAAGCCGTTGCCTTTTCTCATTCACAGAAGGTATATATAAGCATTGATTATCACGCTTTCTCAAGGCAGATCGGCGATTTCCTACTTATATTTATAAAAAATTCTGTTTCCTCACGATATTCTTCCTTATTGATGAAAGTCATGTCCATGAAAAACTTAGGAAATACATACATAATTTAAACTACTTCGTGCCTTTTATTGTTTTAGAAATTACCTTATTACCTACGAGTAGTGCAATTTTATTATTTGCCATCTTTATTTCAGGTCGCCAATTTATCATAGTAGAATCAATGTGAATTTTAAAGCTTTCAAAAATAGAAGAGGTTGTATGAACTACATGGCTGGATGTCACAATAGTTGCGATTTCTAAATAAACATTTGTGACTGAAGTGCGTCTACTTTAAAGAGGTCTTAAATATTTTACGTTAAGTGGCCGCAAAATTTATTTTTCTCTATGGCAAACGGAATCACTAATGAGTTAAAATTCGGATTATATTATTATTTGAATTTCGAATATTCCGTCAAACAAATATATTATGGTTGTTTGTTTTTCTTTGTTTGTTATTTAAATAGTTAATACTTTATTTATCTAGTATAAGACTTTCTATCTAGAGTATAAGACTCTTTTTTAGAAGAATGTACATAATGGTAGGTAGTTGTTACTTCAGGTGAGTCATCACATTTCTTAGGCATTATTTACAATTTCGTGTAACTATAACCATATATAATTTTATCTCATGAAATCGTCTCCAAAACCCTTTCATATAATTAAATTGGTGTTCAGTTCCGTACTAAAAATAGCTCCTACCCTTACTACTCCCGTGAGAGTTCTAAGGATCAGTTTCAGGGAGATTTGTTGGTTAACAAACATCCGTCCCACACTGATAATATCCTATTTCGAAAACTTGGTTATCTAAGGAGGTCAGTAGCTCAGCATAAAAGCTGGAAGCTCGTAATATTATGGACAAGGGAACTGATAACACTAAACTAACTCTGTTCTCATAGTGAACTATGATAGACTGGTTTCTTGACCCATTATGTAGACCCTAAATTCAGACTGGAAACATGAATATAGATTTAAGGCAACAAGCCGTTTTTTATGAGGCACATAAACAACAAAATCCTGCGTTTATGAGCGTCTTAGCTGCTTTATCGCTCTCTAAAAAAATTTTAAAATACAATAACGATATTTCATGAAAATCGATATAAAATTACGATCAAAAAGCTGAAGTAAAGTCATAAAATCAAATGAATAACACCTCCAAGCTCGGCCCGTTTCAACCAATTTTAGTTTGATTTCACATTTTTCATACGCCGAACGTTCCTACGGTTTAGCTCATACGAAAACGTTTTTAATAGAAACCTATCGATTTTCCGTGAAACTAGCTTCAGTAGCGAAGTTATATTATTATAGTGGATTCACGCCTGGGTAAGCTCGGATAACCGGAGCAATCGATTTTTAAGTAAAAAGTGGAACCGGCTTCAGAACTTTAAAGTATAGTTACTTAGGGAATTTACGCTAGACTTCCTCTACTTTCATGAAGTTAAAGTCTTTGTTTTTATGGCACGTAATAAAAGCTTGCCTTAAAGAGGCTATGTTTAGGGAAATGTTATTTGTTGTTCATTAAATTCTCATATTTGAGAAAATAGATTAAATATGGATTATTTTTTACGTAACTACATAACAGCGGTATTAACATTTTTATGACAACCAATTGGCTTAATCCATTTTAAACATGATCACAGACAAGGTGGAGGAAAACATCGAACGGAAACCTAGACTTATGATTAATATAAGCCTAAAATCGCCAATCCGCTTTGAGCAAGCATGTCCAACTATCAAAATAAATAACATATAACTTATGCTTCGAATTGAACACTACTATAAAACTGTTGAACTGCTACACAACTATTATAAAACCTTTACATGTCCGCTAGTTGTATAATTCAAATACTAAACAACTTTTTTGCTAGTTGGGTGGTGATGAATGCTCGTGCCTTTTCTGTGCGAGAAGAGGCTTTTGCCTTGCGTAGTATTATTTTATTTATTATATTATAGCCAAGATTATGTCCTGGCTTTAGTAACCAATTGGCCTAAAGTATTTTCTCAGATTATTCTCACAGCAGCGCCACTTATATTGTTATCATACTGATTAGCAGTTATCCCAATAATGAATATTACATGTGACTAAATCTTCTCAAAAGATGGAATACAGACGTCAAATAAGGATACCACAGGTCATGAATATACAGAGGTCATAATAGTCATCTATGTCCTGCGGTCGAAGCAAAAGACCGAGGCACGATAACGCGACGTCCCAGTTCCGAACGCGGGCGACTGATGCGGTTTCCGAAAATTTGTATGAGCTTTAAGTAAGTTAGTACGAACGGAAAACGTGTGAAGTTTCCACGTGGTTGCTTCAGTCTTGTTTAAGGTTCTATACCAAAATGGCATCAAAAATCCCATAACGAAAAGGAAACACTGTGAAAAAATTGCAACATTTCTAAAATATTTTACTAAGCCTCCGCTGTCTATACGTCTCCTTATCATGGGGCTTTATCACATGATAATTTATAGGCACTAGAAATTTTTGCAGAGTATGTACTAGTATGGCGGATAGGTATAACAATAAATAATAAAAATAAAATAAAATTTAAAATACTGATTAAAAAAATCTTGTTATTTGTATGCAGTGTTAAGTACCGTGGAAAGGAACCCTTCAACTGCAAGTCTGATTAGTATATGTTTTTTCTTTAAGTTGGCATTGAGCTAACGATACTGAAACCGTAATATAAACTATATAGCTATAAAATGAAGACTATTTATCCAGTAGCAAAACCGAGCCATACAAAATACCCCCCAGTTGTTTAAAGAACCCACCTCATACGTATATTAGAAATCTGATCCTTTGCCAAGTTTCTCTTGTTGTCAAAGATATCCCACATCTATCGAGATGATATTTACTGTACCGGGGGCTTCATATTTGTGGCTAAGAATAGCAATATTCTCAAAGTAACTAGACAACTAGTCGACTCTCGAATACAGAGTGGTTTTGATAGGGTCTGAGGAACTATTACGAGTTTTGATAGAATTTGTTAGAGAGTAGAAATATGTAGGTAGATAGGTACCAATATAATTTACTTCTGAATCTAATTATCCAATCTTTGAAATACTTGTTAACCCAATTTATCAATAAAAACATTCACAAATATTGTATAATATACATACATCATAACATAACCCTAACCCTCAGGCGTTCTGTTTTGTTATATTACATAACATCATACCTGTAATCCCCGAAGGGTTAGACAGAGGTGTACCCAATAGGATACCCACATTTCGTCAGATAATTCAAGTTTAATTTAATAGGGAGCGAGCCTATTGACATCAACTGGGCACAAATCCAGGCTCCGAAGCGTCTAATGAGAAATTACTGATGAAAAAACCCAATAACACTTGGTCGATCGCAAAAACTCATGCTCAGCAGTTGCACTTTACGACCACTAGACCAACGAGGCAGTCAAAGTTAATATAACATAGTACCTAGGTAACTATTTCTAAGTACTTTTCCTAATTTATTTTATAGTTGCGTTACTAAGCACGTTAGAATAGATGCACAGAGTAGTTTGGATTTCTTGTCAATAAAAGTCTCAAAAGTCACATAAACATAGTTCAAATGCATGTGAATGATTGAGATCATAATTTTAAATAGATAGCATAGTAAAGTTCAAGAAATTCACACGCTGCCAAACTTGTAGTAACATTCTATTGCACTCAAATTTACCATAATATTCATATTCCAAAACGCACAACTATGTCGCTGTAGGCGTGAAATACCAGAAAACTATTCATAAAGTGCTATATTGTACATAAGAAGTCTAATCTAAAACAATCGTGGATACTAGTGGGCGTTATCGTTTCTATCATAGCCGACTGTGCCATAGCAAGTAATCGCCATCATCACACGTAATAAAACTGATATTAGATGTTATTTATGTCGCCTGAGCTGGCTTATGAATGCTAATTTCAGTGAGAGATATCTTTCATTTAGCCGCGTCAGTCACCAATGGTCAAGTTAATTAAGTTATATGGTAAGTTGAAGTGCAGATCCTATTATGGTGAAGAGAGTTGCTTTAAAATTAGATTAGGTTGCTCGTGAAATTAAATAGCTTTGTTTAGTAATATGAGGATTTCGTAATAAATGTGGATTTGAAATCCGAGTAGGATTATGTAGCTTAAAATGAACTTAAATCGAGGCAGTAAAAGCAAATTGGCAGTTGAAAATGTACTAAGTTACTGTAGTACGTAGTTAAGGCTTAGCTAAACTCTAGGTCAGTTTGGTATTTTAACAAGATAGTGAACACAGTAAAATTGGATTTTTTCCGCAACAAATCCTCGTAAAAGAGTCAAAAAAGCAACTCGGCAACCGACCATTCCGCGCACTATAACACTTTAAAACAGTCGACATAACATATCGCCCATTTATATCAGAGGCAAGGCCCAATCTCCATACAGAAGTACTGAAAATATATTTCTGCAATACTCCCGGCTGTATATTAAAGAATACACTAAGGGATGTGCTAAGATATTTTTATTAAATTCCACTGGAGGCCGTTTCGTCGCATTTAGTTCCAATGCAAATGGTCTGCACTCAGTACGAGCGAGACAGATATTGCACCGCCCCCTTTATTTATCGTTTAAACGATCCTTGGGTGTTGTTATTAGAAGCTTAAACAACGCTTATGTGTGCTCTATGAAAACCTTAGCTGCTATAAATTTTTGTTTATGTTTATGACTGCTTGTTCTGATTTTGTTGTTGTTCGCTTTGATTTAACTATGTTTTGGAAGTATTCAACAAGATCTGACATAAATTTTATTATGTACTTGTAACTAAACATTTCTTGATTATGAATATATTTCGGGTTCTCTACTCAAAGGGTCTTTACAGAGCCTTATTGCTCACTCACTCATCCGTCCGTCTGTCTATCCCACTGTCACGTAAGGCTAGCAGGTAAACCGTTGAAGCTAGTCTTCATATGTATTTGCAGTATTTATGTATCTTACAGACCCAAATCTGAGAATGGGCTTACGTAGATTATTAAAGGGTGACGAGAAAAAAAATATCCTTCCCTAGCATGCACGGTATCATTTTTAGAGCTAATAACGTAGAGTAATACTGATTTTTTATTGAAAAAAAATCTAATCAAAGATTTTTACAGATTTGTTTCTGGATTAGTACGTTTTCTCGTTACGTGGATTTTTCAAATCTATAAAGTAATTATTTCTAGCCATAGTTTGCTTGCTATCTTTAATAAGATCTAAAAATATTTTAGTATAATCTATTTAAATTCATTCGTCCAAACAAGCTAAGAGTGTTAAAGTATTACATCAAATGTGCAATGTGCAGCCATACCAAATGCTATTATCCAAACAAATTATTTACCACCTTTCGAAAACACAATGGCTCCCGATTTTCTGGCTAGTTGAACAAATATCTATTTCAAGTTGCCAGGTATTGTCTCAGAAAAAAAGGGCAGATGTTGTCACCGGGACGAGACGAGGAACAAAACGACCGACTGCCCATCTTTTGTTAAGTAAACTAAGCATTCAAGATGTTCCCCGAATTACAAAATGTTTAGCTATTTGTTAAAGTCCTATTAAGTTCTGTCACTTCGGCACTGTCCTTACAAAGTTATCTAACTCCTGATTCAAGATATTTTGAACTGTATGCTTAAGTCATTAAAGTTTATTGTAAGTGTAGCTGTAGTTGGTAAATCTGTAATTGTTGTTAGACGCAACTGAGACGTCTTTGAATGAGATGTCGATAAATTAAATTCGCTTCCGCCGTGTGAATTCTAAAGTTGTCTCAATTTGTTCTCCCTTACACAAGGGGAGGTTTTTTATACAAATTCGTCTTAATGGTCCTGACATTATTTTCTAATGATGCGTGCACGACAAGTCAAAATCGTATTAATTTCAAATCTTTATGAAGAAAATCGTTAAATGAAGCGTCATCATAAGGTTATATTCGTATTCATGACATTTATTTTTTTCCATTTTCAAGAAATTATTCGCTTCATTGCTTGAGTACAAAGTCGTATAGGAGTGCTTTTATGGGGTATTTCTAAGGATTGAGTTCGAATCCAAGATTATTGAGAATGTTTGTTATTAATTATCCGGGTCAAGTAGTCTTTGTCATTAAAATTCAAATACTCAAAGACGATAAAAAAAACTCAAATGGTATTTCTGATTGCATCCCAGCTGACACTCAGTCTCATCATGCCAATATTGATTTTTAACTCTTAAAACCTGTAAAAGTTCAGAACCAACAGTTACCCATTCTTGACCCACCACCAGGTCAACGGCAGCAAACATGACAGTTCTTTCTAACGTAAACTTGACTATTAAGGGTCATAAAACTATGAAAAAAAAAAAGCTAGCTCTCAAGACTCCAGTAAAAGAAGCACGCATCATTACGCGTACTCAAAGACCTTCTTAAGACAATAACGAATATTTTCTTATTTGTTAAGAGCCACCGAGATAAAAAAACACTCAATGAGCATTCGGTAGACGGCAACTGAACACTGTGTAAATAATGATAAAAGTATTTGCTTTGTCGAGACGTACAAAGATCAGAGTAAACACTTAGATACGCCCACTAAGATGCGTGCTGCGGTGATACGCCAATAGTTATGTATTTGTGTTGTGATTCTGATTGTTAGAAGCTACCACGCCCTGGGTCTATTTTTAAAGTAGATTATGTCTTTCTACAAGACGCGTAGGTTTAGCTTTATGGAACTGAGTTATTGAAGGAGATGAACTCTCTGTTTACTGTCTAACATCTTCAAGGACATAATATGTCAAATAATATGTGCACCTAACCTACATCTGGGATCTCAACCAATAACACGGATGCCAGTTTTGGCACCCGATTAGATAATTCGGGAACGCCAATAATTGACAAATGTATGTAAATGATCGAATCGAATTTGCAACAGCAGTACACACTAACCTCTTCTTTGATTTAAATAAACCTGAAATAGCTAGGTAGCTTTTATTTTCGAGTTAGTTGCTAACGCCCATTATGTTATTGAAATTTATCCTCGAGATGTATGAACGTGGATGAGGCGAAAGGAGTATGTAAGGATCGTAGGAGGTGGCGTTCTGTGGTTTTTGCCTACCCCCATGGGAAAAAGGCGTGAGTTTATATATGTGTGTCCTTGTGTTACTAATTAATTCCAAAATTAAATTTTAACGCAAGTGGTCCCATTGTATGGTCTACATTAAAACCTTAAACATATTCATTTTTACATCAGACTTGTGACCATAAACTATATTGCTATCCTAAATTACACCATCAATACCCCAAAGGAGAAGGGACAGTCTATTCATAGCATTCAACAAGCAGTGGATACCACACATCCAGGTAGTGCATTAGAGGTACGAAATAATGTATGCTACAGGGAATTGCATTGTTACTCTATCTAGAAATATCCAAAGCTATTTCTGTACTTACGAGTATCAATTCTGCGGTTCTATTAATTTAATTTGCCTTTTGTTCCCAACTTTGTTGCAGCTAGCTTTTGGTTTATCCAAATGTGGCTTATTAATAGAATTTTATATGAAAAAATGGTTTTTCAGTAACCTACCGATTACTGCGCAGGGTTCTGTCTGTGGAACAGTTTTTGTATTTTTAAGGACATTGAAAGTTCAATCTCTGTTTCAATCTGTAAAAATGCGTCCAATTTACCCACATTTTTGACATTGATTGTAGCTGAGAGCAATCTCAAACTAGAATTTTAAACGTTTTTAATTACAGAAATTGATCTTCTGATCTCCGACGTTCCAGTGATCTCTTTGTTTGTTATTTATACTCGAGTCCCTGTTATGTAAGTCCTATTTATTATGTGACCCAAATCGTAAGAACTTTGAAATAAACAAAATTCAAAGAACTATTTCGAGGATAATACCCGTGTTAGGACATTCAGAAACGGGACACTTAGGCTCAACCCACACAAAGCCCCATAAAATCACATGGATCGCATAAAGTAAAAGCCTGAATACATTTAGTAAACACTGGTAGCGTCCTCGATAATGTTCGACTATCGAGGAACTAATCCAAACACAGCAAGCACGATATCAAAGCTGATTTTCGCGACCCAAAATCGTGGCTGTCGAATTTCACGTACAATTTGCGTTTGAAAGCCTATGAGCCGAAGCTAATGTTTTCGCTAAGCGATTCGCTTAAAATGTGAAACGTTGTACGTTTGTTGCTCCTCGAGTGCCTATTAAATTCATTAGACTACTACCTATCTATATTGAAGGTAAATATAACAAATATATTTGGATTTATTTATACAAATATTATTTTGGGCTTATTTATACTGGCCTAGTTTCTTCGATGCTTAAATTAATATTGGAAGTTGTTTACCCATCGTCTGATTTTGTTCTCTTTATCGCGTTCTATATTTGAATTGAAATAAACAAGTAAATTATTTATAGCAAGTCAATTCGAGTAAAATCGTTTATTTTAATTAGGCCATTAAAAGTCACTTTTGTTAATCGTAAAAAAGATAAAAAGGTCAAATCTAGTTGGTTCCAAAAGGTAGTGCTGTATAGAGAAGAATGGGCAACTAACTCCATACTTAGGTAGGTACCCTTTTTCATTTTTCGTTGAACACGCTAATTCTCTTCTAGTTTAGAAGGTCTACTTTATAGTTTAAATAGCAGAGAATGACTTATAGTCATCAATATGACTAAATAATATTTTCGTTATGCCTAAATCTTAACCTAAGCTTGCAAAATTCAAATCGTGTCAATAAAACTAAAGGATTATTTATGACAACCCAAAAATAAAACAACATAAATTAGGTAGGTATTGAGAAAGCGAAAGCGACAAGCAAATATCACTTTATATATCAAGAACAATCATTGAGATGTATTGAGTTGTGTTAAAAATAGAAATATCGTCTTTTTTGCTATGTTTTATTTTTGTGTATTTTATTCTTCTGGGATTTGATTGACTGACTCACGATGTTGGATTAACAGTTAAGCACGGCTAGCGCGTGCTGGGGGCTTCCAATCTCTAGGGACACTATAAGGATTTTAAAGTAAGGGAGAAAACAGGAAGAAATATGAAAAATACGGTTATTATACTTTAGGGGATGAAAGAACTCATAAATACGAACAAGTTTGATAATAGAACCAACTCTGATATGGGATAAAAAGAAATCAGCTGTTACATACATTTTAATCGTGTCAAATTTTTCTATGGAACGGCTATTTATTTTTTATATTTTTCATAGATGATTTGATTGATGACTTTGATTGATGACTTTGATTTTGAATGTTTTTAGTTTAATTAGTAGAATCGTCCGTCAATCTCTTAAAACACTTTAAAAAGAAAAGTCATAATACATTAATTTTAAAAAACAAAAGAAGACTAAGTAACGTGACTGAATTAGTGACAAAAGATTCTTTTATTTCCATTGACGACTAAACATCAGGCTGAATAAACTCTTGAAAACAAAAGCAGCAATCGAAGCTATTGTCTACGGTCTGTCTGAAATTAACGAACTTCAAACTAGAATGCGGTATACAAGGTGCAATTCGAAATGCATCGACTTGAACTCACAATAAGCTGTCGGGTGTAAATTGCAATAGTTTGTAAGTAACTAGTAGTTCGGCAGACTTACGTACATCATAGGAAATTCACGCTCTCAGTTGGCTCGTATGACTTATTCAAAATAATGTGCAACTAATACACTGCATGGTGTAATTTGAAATTGAGATGAGAATGACAAAAAGCATAATATACGTTAGACATATCTATAATTATTTATTATTAATAGAAATGAAGTTTTGAACATTTTGTTACGTTGAAAACCTTGTTAAAGTACTCGTACCTATTTTGTACCTATTAACTTTCCAATAAAATAGTCATAAAAGCTACCTAATTTAGTATTTCTGAGAAAAAAATATATTTAGGTAATAACGAATTCTGTGAATTAATAAATTTTTGTTTTTTCTAGTACCTCAAGATTTTTCTCCTGAAGTAAGGAGTTCTAAATTCTCGTAAAGAAGTCAGAATTTCACTTCTTCCAAGACGTGATTTTATTACGTAAGACTAACTACCTAAACAGAAAAAATGAAAAGAACATCTTATTAATATTAAGATGTACAAACAAAAAAAAAATTAATTAATTAATTAATAGATTCTAGAAACAAACTCACATTCTCAGAAGTATTGAAAGCTAACGATAAAAATACAGTCGTCATATTGTGGATGTTTGGCCTCACTTTTACTAGGATTGTATTACTATTCAATCAACACGTCTTTGTTCGATTGACGGTAAGGGAGGGGTTTTGGGGCTGAAACAAATTACCGAACCTCACTATATTTACTTACACAGATCAGTTACAGGCCATACATCAGACATTGTATCGCTTACCGACAAATTAACGGATGGAAAATATTTGCGATGTTACGTAACTTTATTCTGTGTTGGCAGGTTACTTTGTATTTCTCTTGTTTCTGGACTATTAGCTTTTACTCGGAGCTGAATTTTCGTGGAATAAATGTTGTTCTAGTAGAACTACGTAACTTTTCGAAGTTTGTACACTTGGCAAAATTGCTTTGTATCAAGGCAAACGAAGGCAGTTGGTAAAATTATAATATTTTTCTTTGCACTATAAAAGCTCGAACGAGAGCTTAATTACTGATGTGTTCTATGATCCTATATCTACCAATACGTACAATAGAATATTAGATTAGTTATGGCCTCTAAGCGCACACGTTGTCTGCGAGGCAGTTGCTTGTAGCTGTCTGCATACTAATTCCATTTGCGTACAGTACCAACTTATACCCACGCCTAGAACAGATTTCATTCAAATATTCCTCCGAGGAAAATTTCCTTTCAACCTATTACATAGTTCAAACGTGTTTGTGTTACAAACAAAAACAGTTCATAGTCTCAGTTTATTGATAAGGTTAAGTTGTAACGATAATACCTTGATGCCCTCTAGGTCTTCTTCAAATTATGTTGTAATATAATTTTGGTTTAATAAACTTAGAGAATTAGGCTCTAAGTTTATTTATTCTTTCATCTTTTGATTATGCTGAAAATGTGCTCCTAGCGTCATGTGGTTAGAAATATGTTATTTTGAACATAACATAACATCACGCCTGTTATCCCCGAAGGGTTAGGCAGAGGTGTACCCATGTGTACACCCACATTTCGCCAGTTATGTTTAAGTCCCATGTAATAGGGGGCGAGCCTATTGCCATCAACCGGGCACAAATCCAGACTCCGAGGCTGCTACTGAGAAATTCCTGATGGAAAAACCCAATAACACTTTGCCCGACCTGGGAATCGAACCCAAGACCTCGTGCTCGGCAGTCGCGCTTTGCGACCACTAGACCAACGAGGCAGTCGAAATATGTTATTTTGTTTCGTAATTATTTTGTTTGAAGTTTCGTATGAATTTTGTTTATTTCTTTTTTAATTTAATCTTTCTGATCTTTGAATCGGATTTATTCATTTAACAACTTCTAAAATAATAATGAAACTAACAAATCACAAAACATAAATAGAAATAAAATTAAAAAGTATGAACTATTTGTAAGAAACAAAGGAGGAATCTTATTGGCATCAAAATATCGCCCACAACGCTGCCGGTAGGTAACCAAAAGTCTGGCAAATGTTACGGCAATGTCACGTTGTATAGCAATGCTGATTCTTAGGCCTAAGAAAAGGCTGTTATTAAATTTAAAGATAATTAATTATTTATCTTTAGTTTTGTTAAACATGACTTACTTAAATTGTTTAATATTGTTTCATACAGCAACACAGAAATATAATACCTATGTGTTTACAAACAAGAACAAACAATGTTTGAGAGTAGGTATCTTCCCTTTCAGGTGTTTTCATACATTCAAAATACTTAGCTCCGCGCGCTACACGAGAATGTAATAAATATTTAAAAAACCCTGTTCCATTGTGCCGTACTGGCATCTTATTTTTCGACGGCGTTGTGCAGCTGTACGAATCATAAGGGTGTCACGTCTACTGATTTACGACATCTCTTGCTGAGACCATACTTACTTCATACCAACAAATCATACACTGGATTGGAATAACGCTCCGCGCAATGATTCACGAGAAAGCCCACTAAAACGCCTCTTTATGACTCAAAAAGAAATTGATTTCAAATTTTACTGCATATTAAAATAACCTTTATATTTGATTGCCACTTATATTTTAAAAGAATTTTAGAGGTAGCGTTCAAGTTTTGTACACAAGTGCAAAGCGGGCGGCCCCCCCACTGTTTTTCGATCATGAATCAACATAAACATCAATTCGTTTAATTGAAAATAACTCCAGACGTTAGTGATAATACGAATTTGCCGAATACAAATTACGGTTTATTTTGTATGCGGTGTTGCAACAGAAATTAATATTGATTTGTGGCCGCATTAAGTTATATCATCATAATAAATTCATCGGAAATGCTCGTAGAATACTTAACTAGGTACACAATATCGATAATAAATAATTGAATTAATACGAGATTATTTCGAAGTAGTCGGGGCTTGTTTTAAACATAAAGATAGCGTGCAAGAATCAATCATAGATCGGTTAAGACATTACTTTGTTTTTAATATTATTCCACTTTAAATTTTCTTGTATGTGGTTTTGTTCACAAATACATAAACACAACTACATGCAACCAGACCCAGAAAGACTACCTGTAGGCCATACAAATATTTCTTCCGTGCGAGAATTAAACCCGCGGTACGTAGTGCAGTAGCTAACCGCTCAGCCACTGCGCCAAACGTGACAAGACACTAAGCCATTTAACAAACAAACCGCACCACAATTTGAAACCAATTAAAATACCTATTTACTATCATGTGCGATCTTGATTGCAACTGAAGCTTAGCAAGTACTCAATGGGCACCAAGCGGCATCTAATTAATTTGTGCTACAAATAGTGTCGATACAGTGACCAGCCTTCAATCAAAATTGAAGGTGATCCAATTTAAGCCCATCAGATACTCGGTGGTTCATTTAGATGTGGTACCAAAGATTAAACAAGTTACCGTGTATTTAGGTTCTAGCTAGGTAAGAGGTCATCATGGCCAAGTGATTGTGATTTGCCTCTCATACTGGGGCTGAGGGTTCGCAACCAGACACGGACAAGTACCAATGTGACCTTTTTATTATTTTGGACATCGCTGACATCGATGAAGATTTAAAAATAGAGGAACACAGAAAGATCAACACTCTTTTGGTCTCATATTAAAACTTGCTCATATTCATGAGTAGGTACCTATTTTTAACCCTTGTAAGATTGTACGTAAATTAATTAAAAGTCAGCCTGTACGTAGGTGTAATCTTAGTAAGCTTTTAGTACATCAATATTTTATAATTTACTAGCTTCTGGCCGCGACTTCGTCTGCGTCGATTTTAGAATTAAGCAAAAAGTTCTAAATTTTCTCACGGGAACCGTACATTTCTGCGGAATAAAAAGAAGCCTATACATGTGTTATTTTGATAAGCTTTATTACTATAAAGTTTAATCAAAATCCGTTCCATAGTTTTTGCGCAAGACATTTATTTTTCTATTATGTGTTAAGTTTATATTTATATTGTATAGGTATTATTTGTATATTATTGTGTATTGTGCGTCACTTTCACGTGAATAAAAAGTTTTTCTTTCTTTTTCTTCTTTCTTTTTCTGCAAATGAGTAAAAAACATCCATACATCTTCACAAACTTTCGCTTTTATAATATTAGTAGGATTTAACTCATTATTCATCTCAAGAAAACTAAAATCATAATTTGCCTGTCTGCCGTTAGTTACTCTGTGGCAATGCCATTAGCTCTAAATACAAGTCCATTAAAAGCTCCGATTGATTGGGCGGATCGCGGATCGTAAGGAACTTTTTATCGTATTATAAATATCTAACATCCCAAATATTATTCGAGGTTTGATGAGGATTGGCAGTTGTGGCAAAAAAACTGAGACTCATAAATAAAATGACGAACATATTCTGGATGGAGTTCTGGCTAAACGGCATTTCTGGCATATCATTTTGTATTTAAAATAAAAGGATGAAAATGAACATTGCATATATTATATGAGCGATCAAGAAGAAAAGATAAAATTATTGCATAGGTATTAACTTTATTGCAATGTATTGATCTTATTATTTATTAGTTTTTACCCACGAATTCGTCCACGTAAATGTCGGTTATCGCGCACTCAGACGAAGTCGCAAAATAAAAAAAATACCTATTTCCTTCCTTGGGGTCCAAACTTACCCCGTACCGAATTTCATCAAAATCGGTTCAGTGGTTTAGTCGTGAAAGCGTAACTAGACAGAGAGAGTTGCTTTCGCATTTATAATATTAGTATGGATAGTATGGATTTATTTTGTTAGCCTGTTCTGTTCCACTCCTGGACAAAGACTTCCCGTCACTTCTTGATCTTATTATTACTAGCTTTTACCCGCAATCTATTTACTAGCTTAACTCGCAACTTCGTCCGCATGGAATTCAAAAACTCCTTTAATTTAGCCCTGCCGCAACGTCTGTTCTTAGCTAAATACTCTTACCTATAAACTAAGTACTTACCTACAAAAATTCAACTTCATAGGATTTCAAGAGTTTATTAATAACCTTTTGCTTTTATTAAATTTATATTCTACTTTATTTAGGCCAAAATCTATCGTGTTCTTTTGAATTTAGAGTCACAAATTCATTAGCTTCTATTAAGTAACTCAATAAAATGTTATTAAATATCCAGATTGACATTAAAGTAGTGTTTTATTTTTACCAAACTTATTTTCATTATTAATAGTGAACCAATTATAACTCAAGAAAGAAATCCTCATTGTTCATTGTTTGCATAAGAAAACTCTAGAAGAATAAGTGGATATTTAATCCAAAACAAAACAACTGTGCTACCGTTATTAAAAACGTCATCCAGCATTGTTCCAGGAATGCAATTTGCAATGATTTGCACCCATTAAGCGACGGAGTCTAGACTGAAAATTCCTTTTGCATTGCACAATACATCGGGGGTACAATTGTTTGCTTAATCATCAGCGTCTTAATAGCAATTTCGCTTATGACTGTCTTGAATTTGATTCACATTAATTGTTTCATAAGGTTGAAAATTATTCAAGCACTAACCCATTGTATTTTAAGGTGGATTTGTAATAAGATAGTGTTAAAATAAAGCAAATTATTACTGAAAATACTTGGCAAAATACAAGCCAATTTAGATTTTAAGAACAGCCTAAAAAAATACGAAGAGTTAAGATTTTTGCATAGTTATAAAGTGTGTTAATGTTTCAAGTTTCAGTCTTTAAATTGTTTTCACTTAACTCAAGTAAAGAACTGAATAGCTCTTAAACGACTGCTATATTTATTCAAATAATTATTATGGCTGCATTAGTCTTTATTTAAGTTACTCACAAGTTCAGTCCCACCCCAAAGTTTTACAAAAAGAAAAATAATCTGTAAAAAATTCTAACAAAATGGAGAGCTTAAAAATTTGCAGTGTTAACGGTTCTGTAGTCGAAAAACGTTTTTCATTTACAAGGGGTTGAATACTTGATGGATTATTAAAACGTTCGTGTTGACGTTAATAGATTTCTTCTGTAGGGTGCACATTGACGACGTTATTAAATACGTGAAATGCAGTTTTTCTAATGACCGTCAGACGACAGCAAAGTCGAAGGGATTCTGCAGGGGACCCGATGTGCTAATGTGCGCCAAATGACTTGAATTATCGGCACGCGTCTTTTGTAAACGGTCGATTTTTTGCGATGACTATCCATTTTGCGGTCCGATATCTGAAGATAGATATCTGTTTGTGGATAACGTCATTCACGTCTTTATGGATTAGTTTTTGCGCGATTTGCTGTCTAACTAGCGTCCTTGGTATCCTTCGTTTGGTACTTATCCGCCAATTTATAATCTTGTTAATCGTTTTGCTAATCGATTTTATTTACCTCTAAAATGTTTTCATATCAAATTCAGCTTGTTTAGATTAAAAATGGAACATTTTTGTGATCTTTGAAAAATGGTTTGATGTGTTTTTTTTTATTCGAATAATGCTAGATGCATTTAAATTATTTCAACAAAGAAATACAATTATAACAAGGAATGTATACAACTCTGATCTGACAACCGTAACTACATAAACCAAAGTAGGTATTACCATTCAAAACTTGTTTTTTCCTAACACCTCGGTAGCTGAGAAACAAAAAACAAAAGACAGCAGTAATTGAAGACCAGTTGCAGTGAGTTGTTATAAGCATTCTAGTTCGCATTAAAGGCCCCGGCACTTTTAGTTATCTCGTTGATCAATCCACCCACAGCTGTCAAACGAACAAAATAAATATGTTATTACTAATGCGCGCTCTACTCCGAATCAGATAACCGCTAATCTCCATTACAATTAAAAATTCGAGTTCAACCACCGACGGAATATTCAGTATAGTACTTAAGGCGTGATTCGACAAAATTACTCTGTTCGATGATAAAATAAATGTTGTAGAAGACCGCGTTTTGCGGAAGTATTGGGTATTATATGGATGGACGATCGTAGCTTGTCAATAAAGCTTACACCCATATTATTAGGTAGGGTCGACGGTGGGATATGATTTGATGTTTTTCGGAATATATCGGCTATATTGGTTTACACGAAACAGCTACATCGGAAACTCAGGTTTCCTCTTTTTTAACTCGAAACATAATTTTAAACAAAAACACCGCACAATTTATTCGATACAATTACATTAAGGACTGCGTTTACTCTTAAAAATATATTTCAAAAGCACCGACGCAAATTTTCACTTTTTCGCTTCATAAACAGGACAATAGACAAACAATAATGGAGAAAATTTGCATTCACTGCGAGCATTTTTCTACCATCTTCCGCCGGAGACGACGCAGCAGACTCGCTTCATTAAGCTCCAAATTATCAACATACTTCACCCTCAACGTGCAAGCGAAAGACACCATTAAATACAATATGCAAAAATCTAAAGTTCCCTACCAAGCGAGCAGCTATTATGAATACATAAGGCCTATTTTCGCGCGAAAGTATCAGAGTGCAAGCGATTTCAGCTGTGAAGTCCGTCAGATCATAACTCACGCGGTCTGTGGAAAACTGATCACACCTTCCCGCAGTCATTTTTACTTTACGGAATATAAAACCTTATTGTTAAAGGAATAAGGATTGGACTAAGATGTTCAGAGGGAGGAAAAATATTTTGCGCATTTCAAGTAAAGAACCCTCCGGATGGCACCTAACCCTCATTCAGTGTATTTAATTGTTTTGATTTTAAATTGCGAAATGAGAAATGCAAAACCGGGGTGCATTTTAAATCCCCGTCGGTTTTGTGTTCGGATTTCGGTTCGTTTTCCTGCTATTATTGTTTATAGTTTTGATAAAAAATTTCATCACGCCAGTTTCAAAGATTCATGCAACCGTTTTTCAATAAATATGCAGATATTCGACTAACATATTGTTTGAACTAATTGCGACGTCCGTTCCATTGAAGCGTCGCATAGATTGCAGAGAGCCACGCAATTTATAACATAAAAAAGCGTGTGTGAAAAATCGAAGCTTTGTTCAGTTTAAAGTAAAATTGTTTGGGGATTAACAAATATAATTATATACATTTTAAGCTGTCGTTAATATTGTACAATTAATTGCAAAAATGACATAAATATAAATCAAAATAATTTTGACAAAATTCGCACAGATTTTTAAAATTCTAAAAATTCCCTGCTATTTTAATAAAAATAAAACAGTCGAAAACCATTCGTATAACACGTTAACGCTGCAAATTGGACGCGTGCACAGAGAGATACGCGATATTTTTTAAAAACTAAGCCGGTATATTTATCTCGTCACGTTATTCGAACGAATAAGCACGTGAGAACGTAGGACAAAGGACAAAAACAGGCATCGGTTAAAACTAAAAACGTTCAACGAATCCGCGTTGCGTGTCGCCCGCGATAGCCTGCGGCAGCGGCACTCTTTCCGACCCCCTCCCCTTAACACTTTTAACTTTTTTCCCGTATTCCCACTACCCGTAAATACAATATTCATTGGAAGCGTGTCTGGGTGTGGATTCCGAACGAGAACTACCCGCAACGGAACGAGGAAACGCAAACAGTATTATTCTGACACATTTTGACAAATTGAAGTGTGATAGAGGGCTCTCGCTATTGTTTCATGTATTTTTATTCGTAACTCAATTTCAATGTTTGAACAACGTTCGTTAGTGATTGTCTGCGTTTGATTTATGATTTATGTCCCGCGTGGGTCGCGTTGCGAATCAATCGAAGTGTGTGGGACGGAGCATACCTTCGTACTTTCATACGGAAATGTGCATAATTTTATCTACTTAAGTGCGCATTAGGACATAATCTATGGGCTTATAACAATTTGTCTCGACGCTCGTAATAATGTTAGAGTTACAATGCAATTTATTTTAAACTCGACGAGGATAGTTTGTTCCTTATTTATGGGTTGATGGTGTGCTAAAGCTTGGTTACAGTCGGGATTTATATTCACTCTACTTACCTACTAGAGTTTTGCATCTAGAATTTGGGGGTAAAATTCAGTTAAAAAAAAACCGCCTAATCGCGAGTCAGACTTGCTCACGGGTTCCGAACCACCTTACAGTAAATACTACATTCTAAAAAGCCGTTTCTAGTATGGGAACCCCTTTAAATTAGTAACTTTTTTATTTAAAAAATATCAAGAATCTACGGTTAAAAAGATACTGACACTGAGTAATAGGATTGCGTTTGCCATCCTTTGGTTGCAGAATCCTAAAAATAGGGGTTATAAAATATACAAAAATATCATAATATCAAGACCGGATCAACACAACCCTGCAAAACAAAACTGAACTCTAACTTAATTATTACAACCGCATATATTTCCAAACAGACTGAAAGCCGAAACGGTTATAAAGATTAAAACGCAGCGCATACTGGCGTGTCCCTTTCAAATTAAAGGGGGAGGTTTAACCGCGTAAATCAGACGAGGGCAAAACGTTCTAATTACTCAAAAATCATATTTACAAGCGAAGGTACTACCTACAAAGCTGTGGACAGGTAATGCTCATTAAACCTTTGCATAACCTCTTTGGAATGTGTTGCCAGAGTTTAAATTTTGCCATAAACTTTGGAGATAGGTATAAAACTGTCTATGAAAAAAAAAATATTTGTCAATTATTTTGTCATAGGTTGTCCAAATAACCCCCGTACCACGAGAAGCACGCAAAGCCATTTCAGACAGGTCATTTCAGATTGCCCCCCTTTGGACTAAGAGAGTGAGGGAAGAGGGAGCGCACCAGTGTTTGCGCACACATTTGTGCACTATATATCTCCGGCGTACTTGACTAGTTTTCATTGAATTTAGCTGCCATGTCATGACATAATTACTGACGTCTCTTTTTTTCTAAATAAAAATATTTACACGTCTGCGCAAGGATCAATGAACCCACGCGCAGGAGATTGGCTATATCGTCTCGATTAATAAAATTGAAACATGACATTGACCATCACTAATTGTCAACAAGCGGAGTATAAGATTAAACCAATCAACCAAGCAACTCAATTAAACAATTAGGTGCAAAATTGGCTGAGACCAGTGCAACATGATTCTGCCAGATATATCCTGATGAAAGGAGACCCTTCAGAATTCTCAAAATATTTGAGTACTTCTTCTTATTAACGATGACATTAATGCCAGTTCTCTATTGAGGAAAATGAAATTATTTTCCCCCTAATCCCTAGGACTCACCCTAGACAATCGTAAACACCAGATCCCACCCTCCAGATTGTTATTACTCCAGTATCATGCAAAATACTGGCAATATTTTTTTGGTTTCCAAATTACGCAAATGTGGGGTGCTTTTAAATTGAGCCTGGCACGCTTAAATGAGGGAGATCCAACGCAAATTGTGAAAGCCAACTCCATCGCTAGCTTTCATTTACGCATTAAAATTCACGTGTTGATAAAAATACGAGGTAAAGTTGAAATACGCAGCCAATTAAAATTAACTTTCAAGTTGACGATAAACATACAAAATAGGAACGGGGTGTTTAGCGTCTCTAATATGGTGGTTTAGAAAGGATTTTGAGTACCGTATCACATAATGACTGACCGTTTTGCATTGCCAGAAGATAACTGAAGTCTGTGTAGGTTTTCAAGTGACTAAAGGTGAGCGAAATCATCTCATTTGATAAGTTTGAATGTTCGATTTCAGGTCAGGCAAAGTTTTATTGAGTTTTTCCTTTAGGAATTTCTTAATAGCCGTCTTGGAGTCTGGATTTGTGCCCGGTTGATGGCCTAGCTAGTTATGTTTTTAAGTCTCATGTAATAGGCATTCTATTACATGAGACTTAAAAACATAACTGGCAAAATGTGGGTATACTAATGGGTACACCTTTGCCTAACCCCTTCGGGGATTTCAAGCGTGATGTTATGTATGAATGTTCAAATTCTTACTATTTATTTGAAGTCGAAAACCATGACCAAATATCCTTAGAAAAAGAAAATATGTATTAAGATCAATATTTAAAACATTACTGGTTATTTTCTTATCTATGAGACATATTACTCTTCCTACGCAACCGACATCCTTCTACCTAATAAGTTTGGGCCGTCTATTTTCGTTTTCCAATAAGCGGTCACCAGTATTTTTTACTCTAAGACCTTTGAAGTTCAACGTCCGATAACCAGCCTATAAATCTTTAAGGCTTCACCTTTCAAGGGATTGCTGTCTTGTTTACTTACGTTATATAATAAAACTAAAACTGGAGTTCTTTATCGTTATAAAATGATGATACAATCCGATACGACCGGGGAAAGAGAGTGAGGGAAGACACAATTGTGTACTATCCATGCTAATATTATAAATGCGAAAGTGTGTCTGTCTGTCTGTTACCTCTTCACGCTTAAACCGCTAAATCGATTTTGATGAAATTTGGCATGCAGATAGTTAAAGACCCGGGAAAAGACATAGGCTACTTTTTATTAAACGTCGACTTCGACTTCGTCTGCGTCTGCGATAACCGACATTTCCGCGGACAAAAGTCGCGGCAAAAGCTAGTAGGTAATATATCCTGCGTCCTTTTAAAGTTTGTTCGGGAGAATATTATGAGATGCAGAAATCGTGCAAGCACTCATTTTCAGTTGGTTGACCTGAAGTCATAAAACCACTGTTGTATAACAAGCTGAAAGTCATAAAACCACAACAATTTTCCCCAAAAGTCAACGTGCATTTGATAAAGATACACAACTTAGCAGTGCCATCAATAACGTTTTAATAAAGCCACGGTTATCGCTGGTTTACACGCAAGGTTCCAGCTAATGGCGACAACTACCACAATATGCAAATCGTTTTTGACTAACATACACGAGAATTTATAATACTAACGGAGCTTTACGGTTCCTTGCCGTGACATATGACAATAAAATGGTCCGGAATTCGGAACAACGTGTTTATTGTGCATAAAAATATCTGTCTTATCAGAATATTCAGAATGCACGTAGAATAAGAAATGTTTTTGGAATATTATTAGCGTACATCATTTTTATACTCGCTTTTATTAAATTTTTATTATGTTTGAACATGGTTTCTGTAATGTTTTTATCGTAAAAATGGTTAACAAGTAGATTTTAGTGGAAATATATGGATCGACTCACGAATATTTTTATCAATATTTATTACAGCTATTCATTATTCAGATTATGAAAAATCGTATAATGTTGTGAGTGTGACTATATATGAATAAATAAATAACGATTGGAGAAACAACTGTTTCTCTTATTCCCAAGGTTATAGATACCTGCTACCTACTTTATATTCAAGTGTTTTTCTAATATGAATGTTCGTAATAGAAGTATTAATGTTTGTATTACAAACACTAGGGTTGGATCGTTAACCCGGATTTCCTGCAGTAGCACTTTAGCGGTTACTAAGCGATGGCTGTTATTTGTTTGCCTTTAGACTACCTATACGTCTCACAAAAACATTGAATGCATTTTCCTTTTTTGTAATTCTCGAGCAACAGTCCAGGTAGGGTTACTAACATCTAATTTTTCAAAATACTCACCTAAGCTATAAAAAATATAGCATACACTTAAAAAAATATTTTATGGAAAGAGTAAAAATAATAGACAATGATTTCTCAAAATATTTAAAAGTAACTTTATTTTAGGGTGAGGAATAGTTTCGAGTTTTGATGCTATACAATAAAGATTGATTCATTAAAATAAAATTTTGTGTTTTTTCATTTCACGTAATTATTTATTAAACAGACAGGTATACTACGCAAACCCGAAATAAATTACAATGCATTATCCGGCAGCAATTGTTAGTAATTTACTTTTATACATATTTCCGATATTACATAAAAAAATAAAAAGTTTGAAAGAATATTTCAATAATTCTCAAATCGCTGTATGATTTTATCTTCCAAAACGCATTATTTGAAATAACTTTACCAATAAGAAAAGATTGAATCTGACAAGAAATGACCGTTGAGATAAACATCGCGACACACCCGCAACACAAAGGCGTATTAGTATTAGTGGCAAATAGCTATTACTAGCGAGTAATAGCCCCGGTGTATCGGGCCTTAATGCCTTGATTTAGATATATTATTGTAGTCTGCACTGAAGAAGTTAGGGCTGGCATTAATATATCGTGAGTATCTATAAAACAAATGAAAGTAAGAAAACGAATCAGCTAGGAGTCTTGCAATTTGGATTTATTTATAACTAGAATTTTTCCGCGACTTCGTCTGTGTAAGTGTCGGTTAGCGCGGACGTAACAAAGCCGTGGAATAGGAGTTGCCGATGTTCTTTCTTGGGGTTCAAAACTTACCCTGTGCCAAATGTGCCTGTGTTAAATTTCAGCAGTTTAGTCGTGAAAGCGTAACAGGCAGACATACAGAAGGAGTTACTTTTTCATTTATAATATTACTAGCTTTTGCACGCGACTTCGTCCGCACAAAAATAAAATAAAATATAGCCTGTTACTCGCAGATAATGTAGCTTTGTAGTGGTGAAAGAATTTTTAAAATAGGTCTAGTAGTTTTTGCGTTTATCCATTACAAACAAACATAAATACAAATTCTTCTTCTTTATCATATTAGATGTAGATTTAGTATCCTTGGTTACCCCTCTGCTCCCGAGCATCGTAGCGTGATGTTTTATAGCCTAGTATACTATTTTTTATAAAGGCTATCATATACAAAAACTTTTTTGCTATCCGGCTATTAGTTCTAGATGACACGTTCAAATGAACATACAAACAAAAAAGCTCTTTAACGTTATTATATTACCTACCATAGATTATACTGGAGAAATAAATTGGTTCATTCCAATCATAATATTGCCTTGTAATTACTAAGTGCATGATTGTAAATAAGAAATTAAAAGGTCGTGTCATTCAAATGTACTTGGTTATGATTAATTTTAATACTTCAGTCGCTAATTTATCTGATTGAACAAAAGCGTTGTTTGATTACAATTTGTGTGGTTAATGGTTAGAACATTATAATTTATTAAATGTGAAAGTAAAATTACGCTCCGTAAATAAAAATATTGTTATGCTTATTTACTTAATTACTAAATAATTGAACCAAAATATCATCACTTACCTAGAGGGTCGGTTTATAGTATCTATATATTTTTTTCCAGTTATTTATTACATTATGGGGCGACATAATATCTCTTGGTAAGACTCATCATCAGACTCTCAACTTCTTCTTGCGAGCTTCTGACTACCAGTAACGACTGTCAAAGATCTACGAAAGATAGCCGGGACCAAAGTATTTAAGTACTTTTCGAGGCATGGGACTTACACTATCTTCTTCCAAACTTCAGGTTTGCTACTGCAAAATTTGCTGATGAAAAAACCCAACAACATTTTGGCCGGCCTGGCAATTAAACTCAGGACTCCTTAATCAGCAGTTGTAAATGCGACTATGAGACCAATGGAGCAAAATCTTTTCCAATATCTCAAATTATTGTAGGTACCTACTATCCTTTATGTCTTCGCCTTTGCTAGCTCTTGGTCCATATTCTTTACGACAAATAAACATCACTCACCTGAGACTACTCCAATATAGCTCTCTTCAAGTAATAGTTATTACTATCGCAAAGTCCCACTTCTTTGACATCAAATAAAAATAAACATAGTAAAGACAAAATAAAGTACCCATCCTTAAAATTAAATGAAGGAAGATTTCAAACCATACAGTATAATAGAGGCTACATTTCATATCGATAGATATTTCATCGATAAATTCAATGCTTGGGAATGAGATAAGACATGATATTCAAATTAAATACCTTTGACATTTTAAGATTACAAAACATCACGGGTACAATGTTGAGAAGTGGTTGTGAAGGCCAAACGAAAGAATATTGTGGATTCACTTACAGCACTATTAGGTATATGGTTAAAAGATTTTTCCGTGTAGTGTGAACTAAAGATAAAGAAAAAGAAAAAAAAATATTATGAAAACAACAAAAATACCTACCTCAAAGTGCCTAATAACAAATGGTTCTGCTTTATAGTCGTATATACATATTAGTTATCGTATAAGGTAACTAATAAATATGACATCAATGATTTACAATCCAGTCAGGATTTACCAATAATAGCCAATTTTAATAAGTATCTATTTACTTATTAAGATTTTTCGATTCAAAATCAAATCATTTATTCCAATTAGGCCATTATAAGGCACATTGAACGTCATAGGTATACAAAAAAAAGGATTGCATCTAGTTGCCCCTTTCAAAGCGTAGTTTTGTATGCAGAAGAATGGGCACGATACTCCATACGTACTCTTGGTACGGAGAGGAGCATATATTATTCAAATTTAAATAAAAATAACCTATTGAACTGGTTAAAGCATTTTAGCGAACGATCACCGCATACGTGTGAATTTAACCGCAACAATTACAAAATTATTTCGTCGATTGAACCATTTAAATTGATGATTATTATAATAACCGTTCTGAAATTTCAACGTTATTGTGATGTTTATAACTACCACCTTAATTAGATAATAATTAATAAATTATATACTCAGTATAATTATGTTACATTTTATGTTAAACTATTCAAATAATTAGAATTGTTTTGGTGCTAAATAACCTGTATTCATTGTTAATTAAAGTGACTTATTGGAACTTAATAAAATGCTATCTCATTTAACCAGGTTTTAAAAGTAATTAAAGTAAACTTAAAGTCAAAATTCGCAGTTTATACGTCATATTAAATTGCATGACCACTCAAAGCAAAAGCAAAGTAACCAAAATAAAAAAAAAGCACTTTCGTGCATAAAAATGGAATATCACGCCTGTCAACAGCAAACACAATTTTTTTTGCGAAATATATTTTATTTATCGAAAAAACGTCCACACAAATCTGTTACCATCACACCTGAGTTATCATGGCAATGCACTTACGATCTCTCTGTCTCCGACGGTCGTGCTATCTTTATCCAATTTGTTACCCTTATCAAGAATTAAATGCGTTTTAGGGCCATCGCTCGACAGTTTTTATTTTTTATTAATTACGAGCCATATAAAGCGCCGGCACTGTATCGGGCAGACAGGTGATAGGCTTTTATGATCTACCATTTATCGGATATTCATTTGTTACTCAATGAATATCGGATATTCGATTTTGTTTGAAAAGTTTTTGTTTAAGGTCGCATATGAAAGGTGAGCGTTTTGATAAAAAAGTAATAAATGATTGTTTGATTTATAGAATTTGTAGAGTTATGGTGGCATTTAGCATTTTTATAATGGATATGAGTTACTTTGACGTTAATAAGTTAAGTTACATTAATAAGTTTCAGACTTTCAGTTTAAGACTTTTTTCATTAAAATTGTTTACGTAGTAAGTAGTTGAGGAGTTATGAGATTTCAATTAGTTTTTTCAAAAAAGAACCAGCCACTAAAAAATTGGTTGATACTCAGATTACTATCTGAGTATCAACCAATTTAGTAAGGTTTAAGAAAATTCTGAGTAAAATAGGAATTAATATTTTCACAGTCTGCTATGTAATTCAAGATAGGAATTCATACATAATTCACCTGATGATTTATCCGAAGACTAGATTCAAAAATATTCTTTTAATATGCTTTTAATTTATCGTCCATATTTTAACATTATCATGGTTTATGTTTTCTCCAACGACCGTGCATAATTAGACCAGTATTTTGACCAAACGATAAAAATCTTCAAACAACTTCCCTCAAAATTTACACTGACAGTTGTTTTCTGTTTTTCTCCAAATTATACTTGTTTTCTTTAACATTGCTCAACTGAAATAAATATTTCTTTTAATCAAGCCGCTGAAACTGAACCGAAAGAATTCAAAACAAACATCGTAAAAATAAATATCTGATGAGATGAAGTTGTGTGTCAAACTGTCTGCAAAACTGTGGATATGATCGCTGGAACGCAACTTTTGTTGTGTGTTTCGACTTTCGAACTCGTAGGTACGAAATGAAAGAAGTTATTTTTGGGTGAGTTATTTTGGCCTGAAGTTTAGTGAAAAGCAAAATAGTTCTACAACAACAGTGATGTTAATGGGATGTAATACTTATATTAGCAAGAGAAAAAAAAAACACTTAATTATTATTTATAGCATACTGATGATGAAAAGGCAAACAAAATGTATTTACTGAGTTTAGCTAAAATTCGTTACTATTTGTTTTGTTCTTGCCCAGTAAAGTCAGACCAGATGATGTTGCAATTGAAAACTCAAACTACTTGTAAATTTATTATTATTAAGAGAGTTTTATAGAGAATAATAAGTTTTCTATACATGTAATTATATTATTATTTTATAAATTCTTAATCTATCAACAAATAAAAAAATGCAATCGTAATTCAAATTATTTATTTCAGACTAGTTTCTGCCTGCGACTTCGTCCGCGTTAAAGTTGATTTTTCTATACAAACTTTGGACCCGCCTTTCATACCTACTCTTTGGGAAATGGGTAATTTATATGAAAAATCGTTACTTAGCGAACGTCTACTAACTAGAAACTACTGCAAAATTTTCGATATTTCGTGATATTTATTAGTGAACTATCGCTTTTGTATATATATTTAGGCCTCTTGTTTATTTCAGATAAGTTACATTTATATAAATTATCCATATTTGTTAGGTAATTAATTAATTAACGAATAACATTTTACGATACATTCGACAATAATAATACACACACAATAATATATTTTTTAATCATTACTTTTTAATTTTCTTTCGTTTCTCGCTAACAGAAATTCATTGTACAAAAAACGTGCGTCGTTTCATTTTCGCAGTTCCCAACGTAATTTCTAAGCGGTAAAACTTCGAGATTGCTACTTTATGACCAGCTCTAAATTTTTCATTGAAGTTTGATACTTTAACCAAGTTTATTATTATATTAAGTCGGTCGACTGCATGATTTAACAAGTCGAAATTTGTAGGTAAGTGCCTACTGTATTTTTTACATACATACATAAACTCACGCCTTTTTTCCATAGGAGTAGGCAGAAACTACAGAACGCCACCTGCGATCCTTACATTCACTCCTTTTGCCTCATCTACGTTCATACAAGCACGCCGGTTACGAGTACTCCGCACCTGACCTTTCTGAAGGCCCTCACCAATAAGGTCAGTGTAGGTCTTCCTAGGGTGACCCCTCCTGGCGTTGCCACTCACCTCTGCCATATAAATACTCAAAACAAAACAAAACATTTAATTTTTTTTTTCATTTTTACTCAAAACATTAATATAATATTTATTTCGTTCTGATCAGTATTATAAATATTTATGGTCATGCATGTTCGCTATGCCGTTTATTGTATTTTTACTATTTGGGTCGAATGCAAATGGCATTGATAGGCCCACACATACACGAATTCAGATCAATATTCAGGAATGCTGAATAATAGGGCGTTGACGTGAGAACTGATGATATTCGACAGGTATCCGGATGTTATCAAATTACACGTTGGTATAATATCTAACTACTTAAATAAAAAAGATATTGCGAAACAAAAAACATTGTGTGATTAATTATTATTTAATTTATTCTGCTATGTAATTAGAAACTTAATTGCTGCGATAATTTCTTAAATGATTAGTAGAAAAGAAGAAATAGCAATTGAACAGTAATGAAAGCTCAAAAAAGCCGCTTCAAAAAGAATACTCAGCAATCATTATTATTGCATGTTTTTCAAATTGCATACCTAATCAAATAGGTACCGCTGCTGACATCCGCAACTAACTAGCGCTTTATACGCACGATAATTTACAACCATGCATGGTTATAAAACATCACTTTCTTCAATATAACTAAGGTACAGTAAATTTTAATGACGTTTATAAAATACAGGTATAAAATAAACGTGCCTACCTATATTTCGTAGTAAAAAGACCACAGTATAATATTTATTAGGCTCGTATACTAGAGCCATAATAATAATAACAGTTTATGTCCAGGTAGTTATAGGTGTACTAAATTGCACCTTTTTTTAAATTACATAGCCACTTCTATTGACTAAGCTGCGTTATGCCTGAGTTATATTTGTTTATTTATTTTAAGTAATTTACAGAGAAGACATACAGACTCATTCATAGACGAAAGTGAACAACTGTCATGTCAATTTTTCATTAGTTGTCAATAGTTTGTCATTCGTTTAGTATCGCTATTAGGTAATAGATGACGTTGTGCCGTGACGTCATATTTGTGAATCGCGGTGTAGAGATTTTCTTACAAAACATGACACCCGCGGTACTATATTCAATAAATAAAAAAAAATGTCAATAAATAAAAAAAATTCTCATACAGAGAAAGAATCAAAACCAATAAAAAAAGAAAGTTTATAAAAAAGTACAATTCAATTAGTTACTTATCATAAAATATAACCGTGGATATCCTATGTATCCTTGTACCCGTTGTATATATTTTGCGAGAATATGTAGGTATAAACACATCTGAAATAGTAAACAAACCGAATAACGCATGACAACATAACAAATATGACTGGATTATAAAAAGACTGGCTAGAATAACGAAAACATTTTTTTGCACACGTACCACTTTTCCAAATTAAAATTGAACAAAATGTATGTTTTATTTTAAAAAAAAGCTTTTTTACAAAAAAAGATCACCGCCTTCAAAAACCACAAAATAAAAAATAACTTTAGCTTGAAAGTCGGCGGCTTTGGTTTTGTTTCTTGTTATGTAGGTATTGCCACCGACTTCCAAGCTAAAGTTA
The DNA here is from genome assembly GCA_949774945.1 of Hoplodrina ambigua. Lineage (NCBI taxonomy): Eukaryota > Metazoa > Arthropoda > Insecta > Lepidoptera > Noctuidae > Hoplodrina > Hoplodrina ambigua. The sequence continues at coordinate 9,425,153 of OX458973.1, forward strand.
TTTTTTATTTTGTGGTTTTTGAAGGCGGTGATCTTTTTTTGTAAAAAAGCTTTTTATTTTTCACTTTTTAGTGCTTGTGTGTTAATGTTTGAAATCCTTACACAAAGCCCTTTCAAACAATACCTCACACGATATATTTAATTTTGGACAGTGGTAGGAGGGGGGTTATCGTACCCCCTCCCCACTTCCTTTAATCAGTCATCGACTACACGTATAAACAAAGCAATTTTTCTTGTTACGGCGGTTCTGCTGTGATTTTATAAGGAGTTCCGTTCCATATCTCCAAAGTTCATCATCAGATCATGACAATATTCCTATGGGACCTATTCGGGAATAAACTCTTTCAAACAAAAAAAGAATCATCCAAATCGATTCATAATTGGCGGAGTAATCGTAGAACAAATATACAAAAAAAAAAAAAACAAAAAAAAAAAACATACGCGTCGAATTGAGAACCTCCTCCTTTTTGAAGTCGGTTGAAAATAAGTTCACAACAAAGATTACATTTATTTAAAAATGCATAAATAAAAACATTCACCCATATATTTTTATTGCAAAATGGTCTCCACTCCCCCACAAGCCGGAAGCACGTCTATCATTCATTACTTCGCTAATTATGAAACATGTTATAACAAAATTAACAAAATAGCGCATTTTGTAAACGATATTAGGCAATACTCGTAAAGATAAGCCGTCAGAAAGCAAACACTCCTAGTATCATAAAATGTCCTACTTTATAACGCCAATTATCCTATTATGAAATAATATATTCACCCTCTATATTAAATTGCATACGAATAAACGTGGATATAATATTATAAAGAAGTGACAGGTATATCGCTAAATAGTTGTAACTTATTAAGTCATTTTGTGTGTGTCTGGGTAACACCCCACGGTTGGCATTTTTATTTTATTGAAGAGGTGCTGACGTGAATGTAATGCCATAACTTGTTTTCGCGTTTTTATTTCTTTGAATCTCGTGATGACTCAGTGGTAATATGCCCGCCTCTCATACAAGATAATGCGAGTTTGATACAGGGAAAGTACCAATGAGACTTTTTTTTATCATATCCACTTTCTAAGTTTATTTTGAACTTTACTGAGATCGGTGAAGGGAAACATCGTGAGGAAACCTGGATTTTATTAAATAAGATAAGTCTGAAATCGCCAACGTGATCAATGCTCGTACCTTCTCTGCTTTTGGATTTTCTTTTAAGTACCTATGTAGTGTGACAGATGTATTCTTACTTCGTTTTTCTAGGCTAGTTTTTAAGTCTGGGGGAGCGGCAATTCTCGTAACTTTTGGGGAACGTTCGCTTTCTAGTCTAATAATAAACCAAGATTTTACCTAGATTGTATGACATTGATTGACGCTGGAATGATTGCAACTACATTTTGAAACGCTTTTAATTACTAAAATTGGCTTTCAGATGATAGGTTACCCAATGAAGGCACAGGATAACTTGGTCGACCGACATCTGTCAGGCAACACCGTCAGTTATCTATAGTGTGCAGGTGGAGTTAACGTTAAGGAATGCCTTATGTAAGGGTGAACACCCTTATTATTTTCTGCTTGAATGAGATTCCATTCAAGCGAAGAAATAAGTAGGTGAACCTCACTCAATAAAGTACCAATTTCGTTTGATTTCAAGTATGAAAACATACAAAGTCAAAGCATTTATTTCAATTAAAATTAAACCATTTACTTAAAGGTACTTTGGAATTGTCAAGGAGTCGGTCAGCTAGTCAGAAAGTTGAAGCAAGATGCTTGTTCTAAAACGGAGACATGCTTATGCGAATTCCGCACTCCCAACCACAGGCAGAGGTGATACACTTCTTTTTTTTTTTTGAGGAGGTAAAAGTCATCAAATGAGTCCTTCGCGGAAAGGACTGTGAGACTTTTACCTACTAAAAAACCACCCTGTTCCTTCTGTTGCCCTTTACTTTCTGGGGCTACGGTATCCTGTTAACACGTCCCGCAACCCCGGCAGGCGTTTGGCCCCGTTGGGGCCCCGTCCCAGAGATGGTATACTGAGGTAGTTTTAGCCAGTGAGAGACCGGCATGCCCCTCCGTCACACCCACGGCCGGGGAAGTCCATGAGATTTCCCACCACGCACAAAAAAAAGTAAGTCTCTATGGAGAAGAACGAGCAAGTAAGTACTTTCTAAGAAGTATTTACCTGTATCCATGACACGCCTCTCGCCAAACATTTTTGAAGCATACAAAAAGCCGCTGGCGGGATATAGCCGTCATCACGTCAAACCGAGTCACTTAACACCTTAATGGATTTCGTTCACTCGCCAAAAGACAGTTTCCGCATCACTTAACTCTACTTCCGACGTAATTGATATCATTTCACCTAAAAATCAAGGGAGGTGTCATTCTGCGTCATTTGAAACGCGGTATCAATGTGCTAGATGATCGTTTTACGAAACCTTATAGTGTTATGTATGTGGCTAAATAGCATTAAAAATATCGAGTTACAATATATATACTTTCTTTTTCTAATTTTGGGGCGTTCTATATTATTGTTATTGGTACAGTTAGCAACAAAAATCTATTTACATTGTCACTTTTATCATATAAATAGACTTGTAATATTATGATGCTTTTCAACATTTTGGATAATGACTACTTTAATCATGATCCATTGAGTATTTCCTTTAGATTGTTTTGCTTTCTTTACTTAATAATAAAAAAAAAAATACTGAAATGTTAAACGACTTTCGTAATTATGTTGCCTCTTGTCAAAGGCAAGGGTATATTGTTGTAAGAGGAAACGCGAAGTAAAATTGCTTATTATTTATGTAATTAAATTATAAGCGATTTGTTGAGTAATTGTTAAGCGATTTGTTGATGGTGTATTAAAAATACTCACAATGTGACTTTTTTTATTTAATAATAGTAGATGCCTTTCATAAGGGAAGCTGTTAGGAATCGAGATGTATGCAGTCCCCGGAGGAATGAAAGGTATTTAGGAAACCGGAAAATGGTACAATACAACATCTTGGGACAAAGGCGCTGACTGGTTTGTTTTCTAAATAAAAAATTGACTGCCTAGTTGGTCAATTAGTCGCAAAGCACGGCTGCCGAGCATGAGATCTTGGGTTCGATTCCCAGGTCGAGGAAAGTGTTATTGGGTGTTTCCATCAGGAATTTCTCCGTAGCAACCTATGACTCTGGAATTGTACCTGGATAATGAGAATAGGCACTGGCGAAATGACGGTGTACCTACTAATGGGTACACCTCTGCCTAACCCTACGGGGATTACAGGCGTGATGTTATATAATAAAATATCGATTACCTTCTCCTCCTTAACGACCCCTATTCGTTCAATTCTTATCTGAGTTAGTACTTTAATTTTATTCAATCCTTAATACATCAAAATCAATTGGATTCTTTGTTTGCAAATCCTATACATAATGAAAACTATCGCTCACAAGTAAAATACAGAGAAGTACATCAAATGCGAGGATAAATCGCCTTTTTTGCTTCACGCGTAGACTAGGCTAGTGTTTTTGCGCTTGCCTAGGCATTTCGCTTAAAGTCATTTATCTTATACGCCCGTGACATATAGGGGCCCGTACATACGCCTCCGTATTATGTTGGTACTGAAAAATCGGTATTCGTTTCTTATTTCATAAAGTTGGAGCTTTCACAGCCTGAAAAGTGAAGTAGGTTAGGTCCTTAGTGGTTGAGTAAATGTCATTAATCATTAATGAAAGCCATTGAAAATTGAATCTATAATAATAGTAAAAAGATTGTTTGTTTTTTGTTTGTAAGAGGTAACATCTGGATCACTGGTTCGATAAAAAAGATGCTTTATTGCTGAGTGTCATAGGTTATGTTTTATGGTATACTCGCCATCCAGACAAAGTCGTGGATATAAGCTACTACCGGATGAGTATATTATAAAAGAAACTTCTGTCAGATCATCATGGTCATTAGCTTTAGCTTCATATATAATTTATAATTTAACTTATTTTCTCCACATGCTTTAAGACATGTCAACACATATTTATTCAAAAGAAATTACAAATAATATAGTTTATAAAAATGTATAAAAATGATAACTTAACTTATTTAACTTAACGCCTGCCGGGGTTGCGGAACGTCTTAACAGGATATCGTGGCCCCGGAACGCAAATGGCTACTGGAGGAACAGGGTGGTTTTTTAGTCAGTAAAAGTCTGACAGTCCCTTCTGTCCCCCACCCAGGGCGGAAAGAGTCATTTGATGATAAAAACTTATTTAACTTTTATTTTATTTAAAATTATAATTATTATTCTTATATGTATAGTTATGAGTGTATTTCTTTCTGTTCATTTACCGTTATAAAGAATAGACTAAATAGGTACAGAAGGCACGCTCTATTTACTATTGAATACTGTTGCAACATTTCTAATACACATGTAAATTTAACTACAAATTCGAACAGATTCAACGTAGCTCATAGTTGTCAATTCCAAATATCTAGTCCCAAAGTAATTTGCACATTTATAGCAGCTGCAATATCACTGAAATGATTGAGCCACGCACCGTTTAGCTCGTTTGCACCAATACAATTCCTGCGATTCGATCTATAAGTTGGATCGTTTTCATCCTAACTACAACCGTTCTGATTGGTTAGTTAAGTAGAGCGTTAACAGTGTTTGATATTCAGGTCTATCAAAAGGATGCGAACATTATTCCAAGCCGAAGCTTTAATTTAGGTATTATTTTCTGTCATAGAAGCTTCTGAAGCAACTGTGAACACGAATTTAATGAAGGTACAAGTTCTAATTGAATTAACTTTAAGTCCGTGTACATAATAGTAAGTTTATTGAACTCTTTATTATGAACAAGTTTTATTATGAAACCAACCCTGAAAAAACCTTAAACAATATCCGCTATTCCATACATTTATGTTTACATAATTTAATAAAATATCAATCAGATGATGTATTTTTTGATGATTTCATCATATATTTTCAGTATTTTAATTATTTCAATTATTTAACTTTGTACGTAAAGTAAATGTATAAATAGACATCATAGCTTAAGCCTTGAGGCATCCAGGCCTTAGGCACTTCTATATAATTTTGTTTTAATATAACTTTACGTCAGAATACGTGTCTTACATATTCGTAAGCACAATGACTAAGAAATTATAATTACCCGCCTTCACTGTTCAAGTTAAACGGAGCTAGAACAAAAATTACCCTAGCTTGAATAACACAAATTGTAAGCGCTTTATTAAGAATTCTACACCATCTTTAGAACCGTAACTAAATTATTAAAGTAGCCCCGTAGACACAAAGTAGAAATTTCAAAGGAAAATTGCCTAGAAAATTCTTAGTCAAAATTCAGACTTATAATTTTTATTTCGGTTAATGTACTTAGTTTTGTAATTGTGCTATGTAATGGCGATGTTAGCATTCTAATTAGGGTTGTTGATGTTTAAGAGCAGAACTGAAGGGATAAAACGGTCTAATTATATTATTATTTAGATATCAAAGTCAAAGTCAAAACATTTACATACATACTCGTACATTCATTCTAATAAGACCATTAAAAGGACGATAATTAAAAAAAAAATTGAACATCACTTTCATCGGGGAAGAAAATCATCTTAATAAAACCTGAAGCGTGGTGATCAATGCTCGTGCTTTCGCTATATTTAAATATCTGCAACAATGCCCTGTTAAAACAAACTGCTAAAATATCAAAGTATTGCTTTTGTACTCGATCTTTTAAACTTCCTTCAAGTTACCAATTTGTAGACATAATGATAATTTCTCATTTATCTAATAACTTTACTTACACCAACGAATGTAAAAGTGACGACAATTTTTAATTACTATGGCGACGCGTGACGCAATGTTTTATAACATTTAACAGTTTTAAATTTTACAGTTACTGCATGTAATACCACCATGACTGATTGATATTGTTTGAAAAGTAATTATAGTAAACGTAAACGTAAACGCGTAACAGTACGTAACTGTGCGTAATTGTTTAAACTTTTGAAGTATTGGCGTAATAATGGAAATGAAGGAGAACCGGTTGACGACTCAATACAGTATCGTATTTCAATGTGATGTTACAATGCAATTTGTATCTACTTTTAGGTTAATATAGATGCAACGTATGTGCTTTGATCCGCCGATGAGATCAAATATTACTATGTATTTTGTAAGTCAGTTTTGAGACGACAAAAAAGCCAATATACGAGACTTCTTCTTCTTATCGTGTGGACAGTAAGGTCTTATTACGATCCCACACACCCTAGTGTCAGAGTTTCTAAACCGCCTCAAGGGCCTCTGACATGGTATGAATGGGACAGTAAGTCCAGGTTTCCTCACGATGTTTTCCTTCACCGATGCCAGTGATGTCCAAGATAAACTTTAGAAAGTACATATGAATTGAAAAATTGACATTGGTACTTGCCCGGATTTGAACCCACAACCTCATGCACAAGAGGCAGGCGCCTTAACCACTGGGCCATCACGACACATATACGAGACGAAATTCTGATATAACTCACATGTAGACAGCTTGTTCATCAATGCTCACTCTTTGCCCTTGCAGTGTACCTACATATTACAGATTAATAATAATTATGTTTTTTTATGGCATTGAATGGGTAACTAGCCGAGACGGCCCACTTGATGTTATGTGGTCACTGTAGCTTTTAGACATCTGCAATAACAGAGCCCTGCAGTTGTGTTACCATCCCAGAAACAGCGTTGAAATGTTTCATGTGCCTGTTATTACACCGGCACCCTTTATACCGGAACATAACAACAAGGTATTAGTGGTAGTACTTCCCTCGACGAGCTCCTTTACATTTACTTACGCCTTTTTCCCATGGGGGTAGGCAGAAACCACAGAATGCCACCTGCTACGATCTTGACATACTCCTTTCGCCTCACCTACGTTCATACATCTCGTCATACAAGCAAGCCGGTTACGAATACTGCGCACCTGACCTTTATGAAGAAAATTACTTATAAGGTCAGTGTAGGTCTTCCTAGGGCGACCCCTCCCTGCGTTGCCACTCACCTCTGCCATATAAATACCTTTTGTTAATCGTCTTTCACTCATCCTTTCAACATCACCGAACTGAACCGAACCGAATATAAATAAACGATCAAGATGGATTATCGGTGTAATCTCCGAGCTTAGCAAATGGATTGCTGAATGCATTCCGCTACCTATGTTAGTAGTGATGCGCGCTGGAGCGCATTGTTTACTTACCAATGATTGCTATGGTAAATACGCTTGCAAAATATTTTTCTGGTGGTTTATAGATCTTATTTTGCCAATTTTTGTATTACAAACTTTATAATTATCGAATTAAAGTTCGAAATTCAAAAACTGGCTCGAAGGTTTTTATCTGGTTTAAGCAAAGACTTTGTTGCTTTGTTTTTAATAAGGCGGTAGGAGTTTTAAAATTAAGTTGACAGTTTATTCAAGAAAGTAGTCTACGTAACTATGTACTCGTAGAAAAAAGAGGGGAATAGCTCAAATTTTTAGTCGGTTTAAAGTTAAGTTATGAATGTAGTATAAAATATAGATATGTTCTGAATTGAATAATCACATCATTCACAGTATTTGACCTAAAAATATATTTTTGGTTAAAATCCATTTTATATGAATAATTTTGTCATCCTATTGCAGATTCGATATTCAGATAGACAGCGCTATTAGCATAGTTGGACAAAAATGGAAAGCTACTGTTATATCTACCTAACTAATTTATTTGTTGTATTTGACAAATGCTTGGAAATGTTGACCATTCGCCCACTCGATTTTTTTTTAACAAATAAAATTGGAATGTTGTGATTTTTTTGTTGCCAGTGACTACAATGATGTACCGACGGCTGCATATTTTAACTCTTTCATGTGAACTTCGACATGAATGGGTGACTTTTAAAACATTCCTACATAACATTAAGCTGGACAATTCTATGTGAACAATTCCGTTGTCCTTTTAATGGGCGTTTACTATTGTGGCATACAGGTGGAGTCCAAATAGCCACACCTTTTATTTATAATACGCACACATAAATTATTCAAAAGCGTAACGATATTATGCGATGTGAAGCACGATAGAAACTAATTTGAATTAATTTGATGCGTCCCATTTTTTTTGGAAGGAAGCATAAAAAGTTTTTATGTGAAAATTGTGTGAGACAAGTTTGCCTATATATTTTGTCTTATTGTGTAACCGTTTATATGAAACACGCAAACACAGAACAGATGTTTCCTTTGCGCCTTTGATTTATAATTTATAATGAATTATCATATTATAAGATTTCTTTTGATATAACGAAAAAAGTGGGCTATTACTAGAAAATGTAATAAATCAAAAGTATTGTGGAATAGACGTTAACAATAAAATATGTTTTCCTTTTCTGGTCTAATTTATTTTAGTGCTGTGGATTGAGAGAAACTTCGCTGCGCTGTGTGCTTCGTGGTTCGTTGTTCATTCAGGTCGGAATGTTTACTTTACAGTTCAAAGCTATACCTACTAAGGTAACTATAATAATAAGGTGTATAAAAACACACATCAGATAACCGTTAACTGCGTATAGGTACAACTGTCCATTTGAGTAAGTGTACATTGGAATTATGTTTTGTTTTGGTGTAATAATACTTTATATTGTTGTGCAGTTGGGTGCATCCAAAAGCACCGGAGTCGTGGAGGTATTAAAAATTTAGTTGGAGTATCTTAAACTCATTTTCGAATTTTTTCTTTATTGCAGGTTGGAATTTTGACTTTCAACATCTTGGTAATCAGAAGGTTCCTAGATAATTATGAAACAGATCAAAAAAGTGATAAACATAACCGAAACATAGCATAACATCACGCCTATAATCTCCAAAGGGTTAGGCAGAGGTGTACCCATTATAGTTATGTTTAAGTCTCATGTAATAGGGGGCGAGCCTATTGCCATCAACCGGGCACAAATCTAGACTCTACTGAGTAATTCCTGCTAGAAAAACCCAATAACATTTTGCCTGACCTGGGAATCGAACCCAAGGCCCCGTGCAGTCGCGCTTTTCGACCACTACACTAACAAGGCAATCATAACGGGACGAATGTGTAAATGTCGTGTCTTTTTACAGCCGTTCCCGCCCTTTCTGTAAAAGCTTTCAGCAATTAAATCACTCAAATTATTCAGCTTACCAATTCGTACAGCTATGAAAAACTTCTTTATACTTTCAATAAAATAATTTTATACACAAACGTTTGAACTTTCTTCATTATCACATGACACCATTCTCACCTAGTACTGTCATTTCAGCCTTAAACGAAACACCTACATACAGACAGATACCAAGCAATTAGCCAGTATGTATCTTAAGGCAATTGGCAAGGCACTCAGTTACGGCACTTATCTAGAGGATAACGATTATTGGCCGACATTAGCTACTGTTGTTAGTCTGTTCCCCCTGAATACTCGGTGATGTTGTTCTGAATACTAAGTGCTTTGGCATTTTCTCTATGGGCTTTTGAACTTTATATAGCTGAGTGTAAGAGGGTCCTAAAATGTAACAGAAATGTTAAGTTTTATTACTAGACTTCTTGGGAGAGTAGAAAATGAAAATTCAAAATAATTTTAGGCGTTTTGTAAAACGTCTAAAGGGAAAGACCTGAAGTTGTGTTCATAAATGGTAATATATTAAAGGTAAAGTTCTTCAAAGAGCAGTGTATAATGCCTAAGGAACTTCCCGGCATTTATGTTTCTGAGAAACACAATGAACTTAAAAGTAATAGATATAAAATTGTTTTTACAATGGAGCCTTACTAGAAATTTCTACTGTATCGTAGGTGCCTTCACAAATATGTAAAACTCACGTAAATGGCCAGACCCGGAACAGCTATCTGTAGGTCATACGAATATTTGCCCTGAGCGAAAATAGAACCTGCCACACGCAGCACATCAGACAATCACTTAGCCACTACGTCAAACGTGTCGTCAAAGTGATAAAATATTTGAATTCAGTACATGACAGACCCCTTTGCGATCAAAACTCAGTGATTCCATATATTTTGGCACCGTAGGTGTTGAAGTTTTGTATGGATCAGCTGATTCCTCTTTTTAACAACCGTCAACAAACGTTGACGCGGACGTCTAAAGTCATGTAGTGTATCCTTGGTAAAAAAATTCCTTACGATATCCCTTCCACCTCGTATAACAGCAAGAAAGACAGCTGTAAGTACAATATGTACTAAAAAAACAATTACTTAAAAGTTTTGGGTTACTAAGACAATGTGGCAGCTTGACACATGGTAATAAAACAGGTGACCCTTTTCAATTCAAATTACTGAAACGAGAACTCTTATCGTACTGGAAATTGTTCCAAAATAAACAAAACTCAAATCTACATAAACAAAAACCTCCAAAGGAATATAGCCATTAAAATTTAAATTCGATTACCATAAACTTATTAACATTACACAGAGTCACTGCCTCCGTATTACTAGTAAGTGTTGGCTGTTCATTGTAAGTGATTGAATCACACTTTAACTGAACTGTCACGGGTACAGCAGCTGATAACGTAACATAGTACCATGTCGTATAGTCGTGTCTCATTAACAAAGAATGAGAATGGCTATGTTTTATGGATCTACGAATGAAGTTGAAGATAAAAGTAATGATGTATAATGTTATAGTCAGAACTCTTAACCTGTCAAAAGTACTTTTAACTAGCAAGCTTTCGACTATACTGTACTTGGACAATAGTAGTTTTGCCTAATAAAGCTAGTTAAGAGTACTTTTGATTTACTGATTCAGTCAAAAGCAGCTTTTTTTTCAACCTGACCAGACAAGCAGATTTTGTCTGATGCTTGAGCATTTTGACTAAAAGAGTCAGTTAAAATAACTCTTAACAGAAAATTTGCAGTCAAATGTAAAAAAAAGTAGTTTTGTTTGGAAATCATTGGTTTAATAGTCCATCTTTTAAATCAATGATTTCCAGACAACGATTTTTGACCAATCTGTACAGTCAAAATTACATTTGCCTGTTTTTCCACTAAGTATTTTAGACTGGTTAAAAGTTTTGACTGCAACATGTATAACGATTTTATGTTTTGAAAGAAACTTCAGCATTTATAAGATAATATTTTTGAGAGAAAATATGATTAAATTAAACTGCTTAATAGAATAAGAATCAAAGAAATAAGATATCACTCTCCAATTCTAAATACCTAAGTTTTGAAGTCTGTATTACAAATTTGAATTCGTGGAATTGAGTGAATTTATGATAGCTTTATCATTCCAAAATTCAAATTAACTAAAGTCTTACAAGAAATTATAGATCAAAGACCTGACGTTAAAAATCTATCTCAAGATGAAAAATAAAATACATATTCTTCAATAAAACCTATATATCCTTCACCCACACTAATTTCCATCTTATGATACACAGAAGGAATTCTAATAAGCGTGAGCATGCGATGATCGATTCTGCCTGGATCTCGTCTCATTACCTGCATCTGTTTCATTGGCCTATGCGACATATGAAACCGCGGTAACTTTGCCGTCAAAATGACCTTAGCTACCACAGTTGAAGGCTCACAATCGAGTAACATCTTATCAGATATAATGTTGTCTTTAAAGACGAATAATTTATGAGTATTATAATCAAACACAGCAATAGATACAGCAACAGTCATTTGTTTTCTGAGTCCACCTCGCTTGTTAAACAAAATTTTGACATGTTCTAGAGCGTGGGCGTCTTTCAAGTGTGGGCTTATACCCACGTGTCCATAATTCTTTTGTTCCGCTTTCTAGTATGTTCGTCAATGAGTTGGAAGGTTTGTATGCAAAAATCTTTTTGTTTATGGACGGATATTGCGATTCAGTTTGTCAGTCGTGACATGTTCATTTTGTATTTTGTTATCCGTTCTGACGAAAGGCTTTTAAAGTTCAATATTACATTTTCATATTGTTATGGATCAATGCCACATACCATATTCCTACTTGTTGTGAGAATTTGAGTCATAAGCTTGTATATAACGTATGCTTTAATAATAAGGCTAAATGTAGTCAATCCGTAGGATCAGTTCATCTAATCCAGGTAATCAACGGATTCGATTAGACAATCTCTGGTAAAATAGTAATAATAATACCAGCCTATTATTAAGCCATTGTCCCACACAGAGAGGGGACGAGTATTGATTATCACGCTTGGCAAGACAGAATGGCAATTTTATACTTATATCTATTTATCATAAGTCTAGGTGTTTCCTAACTATGTTACGAAGTCGATGTCCAAGTGATGTCCAAGATAAACTTAGAAAGTAGGTACATATCAAATAGAAGAAATCACATTGGTAGGTACTTGCCCGTACCCGGTTGCGAACATATAGTTTCTTGCATGAAAGTTCTTGAATAGGATATTTATTAATAAGAAAACTGAAATATTTATAAATAAAATCTCTGTTTTAATCCATAACTGCAACATATTCATTTTTGATCTATTTTTTTCTTTATATATTATAATGTTTGGCTACCATAAATCTATTCTGTTGTTTTGTATGCAACCCATTGCTTCTGTTGATGTCCAATCCCCGGAATCAGGTGTAGAGAGCGTTTATTGACCTTCAAAATTTTACGGACATTCATTCATCCCCATATGAACTCGTACAATACCGTTTACAGTAGGTATTTAAATTGAATTCAAATAACGACTTTTTTCAAAGATTCAATTCGAATGCCTGCATAAAAAGCTAGTACGGACGAAATGAGTCACCAGTGATTTGAAAAGGAATAAGATACGACTGCCAATTTATTTTTACCGTGTATTTATAGAAGAATGAGTATTATTCTTTTCTTATTCTTTTCATAGAAAGGTCTAAAATCGATTGTGGAAGTGAGTTCTAAACGTAAATCTTTTCGGTTCTTCTATTGAGGGTCGGGCGACCTTTTTCTTAGTGATCGGTATCGGACGCACTCATCGATGGTTCATCGCGACAGCATCGATGCTTGAACATCGATATGCTAATGTACTAATGCATTCCATACCTTTGTGTACTTATGTCGACGAGGTGGGCGAAACTCCATTGATATACATTCGATGTCATTGTTAATATTATAGGGTGGACCCGATTTTAAAAGGCAATTTATTCTGTCTCTCGATGGGACATTAGATAATGCTTAGTCACATCGATTTATATTATTTTTTTCGTTGGCATTGTTGGGCGTTTCGATGTCGAATTTGTATACGATACTTACGATCTCCGATGTGGTTTTTCTAAATAATATCTAACCGTAAAATTGAATAATGTTGCGAGGGTAAATTCGAAAAGTAATTTAAATAAAAACATATTAAGCTACAGAACGACTTTGTAGAATGAAATCAATAAATTCTCATCAAAAGGTCATAATATTGTAGCGTTAATTTAAAGCTTGGCTATTAAATTTCAAAAACCCTGGAACCCTTTGCCGTATCGTGGACTCTTAACCACAATAATCTTCAATGCCCATAAAATTGGTATTTACCTAAATTAAACGTTGGTCGTAATTGATACAAATGGTTGTTACTAGTTAAATGTAATTGAAGCAGAGAGGCAAGTGCAACAAACCTTGGACAAGCTCTAACTATTGTTTTTTGAAAGGGTCCAATTAGGATTTTATTGGATTAATCTCATATTTGAAATATACGAGTACAATTTGCTACATTAATTTTGTTTCGGAGAATTTGTTTTGTTTCAGTGCTATCTTTACTGAAATTAATTTGCTTATATAAATTGGTATTGGTGCCGATTCCCTTGTTCACAAACTAGACTAAATTTAGAGAATTGACATCTCTTACTAACATACAGCAAAAGGAAAGGACGGTGACATTCCGTGATATTTAAGAACTAAGTTAGAGATGTCAAATTAGTTTTTCCTTGAACTTCTCCGCATTTTTAATCCATACGTTTTAAGATGTCAACTATAACTGTATGGATGTGTCAGATTGACTAAATTTGACAGCTCTTATTTACATAAGTCTCTTTCTTATTTTATTGGACAGAAAAAGATGGAAATAGTCTAATTTTAGTTTAGTTTGTGACCAGGGGAATCGGCACCATTGTCTGCTTTTTCTATGTATGTACGTTATAGTATAATTTAGTTAGAATAGCTACCTAATATTTAGACGCGCAAGATCATAAATGCTCGTCTAACACAACAGTTTAATTACGTGTATAAATTGCTAATAATTGATAGTTAAGTATCAAATAAATGTGGATGCAATTAACTATACGTTATTAATTTGTAATTTATAAATACCAATAAAATCTTAATCACCAAAATTAATTTCTATTCGAAAGATGAATAGATACATTGGCTCATAACATTTTTAATTAACGCGAATTACACGCATATCCATAAAAAGCGTGTATTACATGCGTTCATCACAGCCTTTACGACTTTTCAATTGATATTTTGTTATATACGTATAAAAATCGTATAAAGTACTTTAGTAATAAAATTTTCAAGCAAATGTCATTGTTTTGTGTCGTCAAAAACGTTGTAAATTTTATTAAATTGACCATCAGTTCAATTTGATCGATTTTGAATTTTAACTTTAGAATTTCCTGCTGTGTAATGACTGTTGGCTGTTGCCGTGTGGTGCGCACGACTGTCACTTTTGTCACACTAAATAGCTATTAAGCAGTTAATGTGTGCTTTTTATTGTAATAAAATACCCATTGGAGGTAATTTATTGTACGATTTTAAGATGCTATTTCAATTGAGGTAAGGTAAATTGTAAAATGCATTTCAAATATTATGTATTGTATGTTCGTTCGGACACAATTCCATCATGCCAGGGTTGAGGTGCGTGCGGGCGGGGGATAGTTTTGCGGATGCGTCTTTGTGTATATTATACATATAGACGTGTTTGCGGGTTGTTTTCTGTTCGCGCGCGTTTCAATATTGCTAATATCTACAGAGAATTTTGAAGTCGGTTGTTAAAGTTTCTCCCACCTTTGCTACGTATTGTATAAATCACATTGTAATTGTTAAATCTTTTATTTGTTAAAGTTTGCTTACACCTAATAATAAGTTTTTATTGTATTATTATGTGGATAACGGTGCTGGTTGCGTTATTACCTTATTGTACATTTATTCTGTAGTAGTATTAAGCACTATTACGCAATTGTTTGTTGTCCTAAAGAAATAAAAATAAAATAAAATAAATAAAATTACGGTTCGATAATATCGGAAGACGTAACTGAAACCAAATCTTTATATTCTAAGCTTATGTGGTTCGATGTATCGTCAGCGCTTTCATCGCTTAAGGTAAACAGTTCTAAGTGATATGAACACGTACGAGTAAGTGCAGCATGAGTCTGCATACTAATGGAAGGGGACTGGGTTTAAAGATTGCATTATGTGGTTATATTGATAGGGTGCTCGAACGTTCGGTTATGTTATCGCTATTAACGTGGTTTGTACTGACATTTTAATATATTGCAACAGCTTTTATGGAGTTACTTATTTTCCTCACCTATGCAAGGTGGAGATTTTTAACTTCGACAAGTTCAAGGAAATAATTTACTGATAGGGATTCTCAAAAAAAAAAACATATTTTAGTTATTGATTTTTGGTTTCGACCTAGCCATCTTACCGCTCGGATTAAGGAGATGGGGCAAAAAAAAACCCGCACGCATACAGTTATTTTTATAATCACCTGACACTGCCTACCGCATACGGAACGGGCGATTCCGTTCTTTTAAAGAGGTATATTCTGAAAAACTGTCAAACATAAACAACAAAAAAAGTATTTACTAACGAGTTGTCGTCATTTTATTTGATTAGGTATTTATGTATTTTATGACAACCATCTGAATTTGATGAGAATGCAACACTGCACTTAGTATTTTTATCGCCTACCTTTCTGCCTACCAACATTTCTAGGTACAAAAAGTATTGTTTGCTTTACGTTACCCAACTAATTCAAAGGTTTTACTGAAATACGATGCTTATCTTTCTTTAGGCTTGTTAAAAAGTAAAATTAACCCACTTCAACGGTCCCCCAAAACTTCGTTAATTGATAACAGCGCCAAAATTTGTCGGATAATTCATTAATATTCATGTAATACCATCCTATGCAAACTCTTCTCTTTCGTTTCATAGGCCAGTGAATATTCACAGTACAATCCATCTCAGTAACTTTTTATCATATTAATGTCAAACAAAATTGTAAACAAATATTATCATTGCTGTGTCACAGATATCCCCATTCACAGTTCTGTGATCATATTAGTTGTCCTTTTCTGGACATGTTGTTGATTTACTGTTTCCAGTTAGAAACTTTCCTAATAAATAAACCTTATTCGCTCCGATGTCAAACTCTCCGGTTCACAAGTATCTCTCGCAGTGGACGGCTGGTTTTTGTGTTGGTGCTACATAAATTTGTCCCTTGTTCCGCATACATATACTAGGCCTTTATGAGTAGGGTTACTCCTAGCGGAGACTAAATTTGACGATTTATCTCTTTTAATCGCGGTTTAATTATGTTTGTTAGTGAACCGAGTGGACGTGTTTACGACTGAATATTTTTTGTATTGTTTGTCTTGTAATTTTGTGACTGAATGATTCTTTTTTAAATATTAGGTATTAGCATACTTGTATTGTTATGTACGATTTGTTAATTAATATTAATATGTTAACTAACAGCAATAACATTAGCTTTTTTGCAAAAATACATCAAGAGAAAAACATAACATCACGCCTATAATCCCCGAAGGGTTAGACAGAGGTGTACCCATTAGTATACCCACATTTTGCCAGTTATGTTTAAGTCCCGTATATTAGGAGGCGAGACAATTGCCATCAATAGTGCACAAAATTTGAACTTCGAGGCTGCTATTGAGAAATTTCTGATGGAAAAATCCAATAACACTTTGCCCGACCTGGGAATTGAAGACCTCATGCTCAGCAATCGAGCTTTTTGACCACTATACCAACGAGGCAGTCCAAAAAAACATTAACAAAATTTTAAAGCGTTAAAAAGGTCACCAGTCACAATAAACCACCTAAGTCTAAGTATATTTCGATAAACTGAAAGCCCTGAAGAGTTCCAGCTTTTCATAATACCGATTCCAATCTAAAATCACATCACAATTCCTTTCACAAACAGCAATATCGCTCACATACAACAAACAAACATATTTACGTTGTTCAAAATGACTTCCGCAATATTCTGGACGGTTATTCTTTTTTAGATGAAGAGCTAATGTTTCGTGTGCCAAGTGCCAACTGTGCCAAACATAACTCCGGACACAGTTGACGCATCGAATGTCCGTAACGCTGTCCGATATTGCACTAAAACGGTCTTTTTATTACATTAATTTGCAATTTCATTGATATTGCCAACATTCTAATAAAGGGTCTTAGAAACATTGGAATTCTATATTTGAAAATACTGCTTTAGTTTTGTTGTCTCTGATGCAATTTGGCCTATGTTTTGGACCTAGTCCAATATAAGAGTACTTGTGATAAATTATAATGGGAGCTATAATGGTCGTTATTTTTCTGGGCGTTGCGGCACGACACATAAAATGGCGAATTAATTAAAAAATATTTGACAGACACAGCTCATGTTGATGCAGTTACTTTAATTAATGACGCGTTTAACCACTCTGCTCGACAAGATTGTGACATTTGACACATCCCTTGACTCGGCAGGGTGTTGTGGATCACGTCATAAAATACTGGAATTTACATCAACTTTCAAGATTTAATTTTTTAAGAAAAAATTAACGTTTGCAGCTATTTTATAGAATAAATGTGTGGCAAATATGTTTAATTATAACTTGAGGTCGGTAAAAGTACTTCAGATCACTGCAAAATTGGTATAATATAAGTATTTTTACACCCTATCCAAAGGCAGACCACTCAGATTAGCTAAAATTAAGTACATAAAGAACCTTCTCGCTTGCTGAAAAGATGGATTCAGACGAAATAAAGACATTATCATTCCATCTCCATCCTCCAGTTATTATTGGCATTATCCATACATAAGTGCTTTAAAAATACAATCAAATTTTGTCAAAATTTACACAAAATTGTGGCACTTCTTAGTGCTGACCATTTACCCAAGTTTCATAATTCGATTCAAAAGTTGCGTTCAGCCTAATCGATACTTGAAATAAAATCGAGGTTGGCCAAAGGAGTCCGAATGAAAAAAAAACCTTTTGATAATATTTTTCAGGATTTATATTTTATATTAAATGGATAAATAAATACAAAGCTTAATCAGGAGCGTAACTTATTTTTAATAAGGTATAAGATTTACCTAAGTTGATATTTTAACCGATTTTTTTTCAAAAAGGAGGATGTTTATAATTCATTAAATACATAATTATGCTTAAATCAGCTAAAATATTAACTGAATTATTTTGTTTTGAGTAGACTTGAAATAATGAGGTCGAAGTTAAAATCCAAGATGGCAGTCGTGAAATTTTACAAAATATGCGTGTTGGTTCCTTGGTTTTGGGTTTATTTCGTGGTCACGAACCCATGACGCATATTTTGTAAAATTTCATGACCGCCATCTTGGATTTTCACTTCGACCTCATTTTCGGCATTAGCACCCCCGAAAACCATGGACATGACACCCATGACGCATAAATGTCGTTAAATTTCACGGCCGCCATCTTGATTTTCACTTCGACCTCAATTTCGGCATCACCACCCCCGAAAACCATGGACATGACACCCATAATGCATATGTTGTAAAATTTTGCGGCCGCCATCTTGGATTTTGATTGCGACAGACGGACGGACAGACGAACACACGCATGATCCTATAAGGTTTCCGTTTTCATTTGGACGTACGCAACCCTAATCCAATGTTACAGCCCCAGTCAAACTAATTAGATAAGTTAATTATCAATATTGCTGCAAAGAATTAGACGTTCTATTAAATGTGTGAAAAAGGCGATATACACCAATCTGAGATAAATGTATACTGTGCACGCTGCATCAAATTTTAAAAAGTAGATAATGCACCAAAATTAAAATTCTTAATTAAATTTAATATAAAATTTAAAAAAAAAATATAGGTATCTATGATAGGTATAGTTCATTGGTCAGGACCAGTGAGCTATACCTATCGTAGATACATATTTTTCTGTTGAGTCTTGAACTAGAAAACTATGAATAATAATTAAAAATTGAGCTGGATAGCATAAATAGTTAATGTTTATTGTAATTTAAACTTAAATTCCATTTATATTAATTTTTCCGCGTCGATATCTGTTATGAGTAATTTTAATTACACGAATCGATTGAAATAAAAAAAATAATCGATTGACATAATCACAATCGCACATCAATGCATTAAAAAAAAAACTGGTCGACAATTTCTAAGATCACAAAATGAGTAGTGGTAATGAATATTCCGTGTTTTTAGACCCGTGTTTGTAATTTACACTAAGAATTGGGCATTTTCTTGTTGTTTATTATATTTTGAATGACATTTGTTATGTTTTTAATACTATCTAAATGTGTTATAGTGATATTTGTGACAAACAAAAATGTAAACACGCACGGATTGGCGCGAAGTTTCGACTTTAGATATCAAAAACTTTATTACCACTACTAATTTATGTTAAACTATGGATGAAATCGACAATTATATCAATTATGAGTTATTTACTGCTCCTGTAGTGGAGCTTGGATGTCTAAAATCCACAATTTTTATGTTTTTTAGCCTCGACTACTATTGTCTTCAAAATGGCGATGATCGCATTTTCACACTTGGATTTTAAAACGGTAATTTTATATACTCGCGTGCTAAATCTAAAAGATTGGGTGGCGCTAACATTTAAACTTTTTATCAAACTCTTTTACTTAATGCTCACACATGAGATTAGATGGCTACCATAATCAGTATTTACACCTATTGGTCAGGATGACGCATGCGTGAATTCCGGGGTCCAATTGGACCCACTACCGAGCCGGCGGAGGTTTCTGTGTTCGGGTCCAATTGGGGGCGCTTCCGAACTATACGGTTAATAGGTAAGTGGGGCAAGCTTTTGCGTATGATTTTAATTAAATTTCATTCATATATTTTTATGAATAATTGTGTCAACATAATCTGAAATTTCAAAGTAGCTTGGTGTTGGTAATATTCGTTTTCGATTATGACTACTAGCTTTTGCCTTCGACTTCGTCCGCGTTAAAGTCGCGGAATAAAAAGTAGCCTATGTCCTTTTTTCGGGTTCGAACTTACCTCACTCAAAATTTTATTGAAATCGGTTTAGTGGTTTAGTCGTGAAAGCGTAAAATACAGACAGTTATTTTCGCATTTATAATATAAATATGGATTATAAAATCTAAAATCTGTAAAAAATTTCCTTGATTTACTCAGGTAAGGTGACCTTAGGGAGCTGGATCTTCCATCAGATATGTACCTACCTACCCTATAGTACAGATTAAGAAACAGATTAGGTAGCTAGATTACGGTCGTTCCTAAAAGCTAGTACAACTGCCCCGCTGTTATCCCTACCTGATGCTAGGAATTGCCCGTCGTGCCCTACCACCTGCACCATCCAAGACCTTAAGAAGGCCAATGACGGAGCTGTACAGGTTGCTCAATATTGGTCTGCCAAATTTGAGTCAATCCACACGAAAAGAAGAAGAAGCTAGGAATTAACAGCTCACCTCAAGCTAGCTTTACCTAAATCCATCAAGGATGATTTTTACAGAAAAGCACAGCAAGTTTTTTAATAACACTGGCTTAATTCCGTCTAAAAGGTTTTACCCTAAAGCAAGCATTAAGAAAGTTGTATCAATTTATTTCTAAACACATACATAACAACTTAAAACGAAGCGACGTGCTTCTAAATCCACTTTCGTATCGCTCGTAGGTGTCGCACGTTAAGGAATCGCCCAGACATGGCGGTTTTGCTACAATCTTAAAGCAAACCTAGAAAGGCGTTCAAATTTTCAGTTGTTTCCATAAAATATAATAATGCAATAGTCTGTTGACATGTTTCTTATTTGGTAATATTAATATTTTATTTTATTTTTATCTTATTAGGTAATATATATTTATTTATAAAAGCAGACAAGCTTTATTTCCTGTTGTTTAAACACGCTAATTTCTAAATCGGATTGGATAATTTTATTCTATTTTTGTGATAGCCAGATTTTGAGAAATGGTATAGCATAACGCTACAACTAACGGGACCTGTAAACAAAGGCGTAAATTAACGCGGATGAAAATAATCACACGGACGAAGTCGCCGGCAGAAACTAGTACCTAGTATTACTTACAGCAGAAGAGATTGTTTGTTTGTTTGCTCGCGCTAGTCTCCGGAAGTACAGGTTTAATCATGAATTGTTTTCGCTACTACGTAGCTATTTAATCTCCGAGTGATACAGGCTATATCCTGGACTTTTCCTTGAGGCGGTTTAGAAACTCTGACACTAAGGGGTCGTAAGACCTTACTGCCCACACGATAAAGAAAAGACAGGCTATATCTTAGTTCCAAAAAAAAATTAGAGAACTGTAAATACGCGGACGACCACACGGGCAAAAGCTATTTTAATAATGAATGCCATGATATAACTAACAAAATCATACAAATAACTCGATTACTTTGAAATTATTTTGATTATATTTTAACATTTCTGTTAAAGCTCGCAAAAATATTTAACAAACCAACAATTTGCAATTAACTGGAATTTAAATGCTACAGCGGTTCAGATTACACGAATAGTGTCAATTTGGATCAACATTTCGAAAAAGCGGCGTCAGTTATAATTTTATTAATTACTAGCTTGCTTTGTGCCTTCGTTTCGTGACTGGTATCGTATTACCCAGTTACTGGGCTGTGGAGATCAAATACTTAGGCAGTTAGTTCATGTAATAATGCTGGTATTTGGTTGCATCCGTTTAGGCTGGAAGCCGACCTCAACACCGTTGGGAAAAGGCTAGGTAGATTGATTTTGCCCGTGACTTTGTCCGCGTGATTATCGCGGATTTCTGCAGGGTTTTACTTTGGGCGGTACTCTATTTCTTTTTCTAAAATAAAAGTAATCTAAGTTACTTCTTATAATATCTGTTATCAACTAGACAGATTACCGTCAAAATCGGTCAAGCCATTTTGGAAATTAGCCGAAACAACCAGACAAACATTTTGAATCTGGTTGTTTGGTTACATTCATATTTATTTTGTAAAATGCTGTACAAACAGACACTTCAATTTTATATTTTTATGCAGATTATTATATACACGAGATATTTTAAGCTCTTTCGTCAAACACAATAGGTACCTACGTCTATAAATAAGCAGCTTACTGGCTATAGAGTTGAAGTGACCACGTGTATTTGTGTAACACGTGTAATAAAATGCTGGACATTTTCAAGTTTTCTTCTAGACAAATTATGTTTATTTATATTAATATTATAAATGCGAAAGTAACTCTGTCTGTCTGACTGTCTGTTACACTTTAATGACTAAACCAGTGAACAATTTTGATGAGTTTTGGTACGGAGTTACTTTGAACCCTAACTAAAGGATAAAGGCTACTTTTCATTTCGATAACCGATATTTACGGGGACGAAGTCGCGGGTAAAGCTAGTATTTTATATTAACAGCCGCTACATTAAAATAAAACCCCGTCAAAACCCAAGAAGATGCGACTTCGGAAAATCCTTTTCCCCACAGTGAGATTACACATGGTTGGTATTATTGCTAATTCAGTTTGTTGAAAAATATGTTACGGAGGGGAATCCGAAAACTCTGAGGCGAAGAACCGCATCATATGTTTCCACCCTAACACGGAAAGCCGCGAGCGTTTTCGCAAATCTTGCAAGTCGAAAGTTTGTATCTCGGAGTTTCGTGCGACGCTACTTTATTCAGTTAGTTAGGCTCGTATGTGTTCGTACATGAACAAGTTGCGAGTACTCTCCAAATGGGTGTTCGAGTTGCAAACTGACGGTTAGGTGTTTATAAAACGCGCTTTCAAACATTTCATTTTAAAGAAGCAATATTAATTCCGGGTAAATGTTGAGGATGTTTTGCTGAACCTACGGAGCAGGTTGACGCTTTATTATTTTATTGTGTATCATTGAATAATTCTTCATATTTTGAGTTTTGTAATAATAATACCAATTTATTAAAATCCCACTCCTGGGCAAGGGTCTATTCTCATCCAGAGATGGCTCGAAAATCACTACGCTCGCTCAAGACACATTGGTGATTTCAGACTTTATTGCGCTTTAGCTGCGACTTCTTACGTGTATTTTTTTTACCCTTTTAAGTTACATCTTTGGTTACTACTCCGCTTCCGTGCGTCGTAGCGTGATAGGTACTATTCCTCATTGATCTGGTTATCACATACAGAAATATATTTTCCAATCCGCCTCGGCGTTCTGAGAGGCAAGCAACAACTATTATGCTAAATCACCGCTTAAATTTTGTTACTAAAGAAAAATGTTTTACCTATAGATACCTAGAGTACCTACCCATATAATATAATATACCATATGGCGAGGCAAGGTCCTCGCGGTTGTTTTTGTTTTTTTTTTTTTTTAAAAAACTTGACGTCAGCATTGCTGACGTCGGGTGTCGGTCAGAATACCTCCCCGCGTGCCTATCGGCTGCTTGTCCTTCTGGACTCGTCTGGAGGGAACGGCAGCTGATAGACTGGTGCACCCTGGGCGCGGGTAGTGATCTTCCCTGAGGAATGGGAAGCAATTCCTATCCTCTGGGGAATGTCACTGCCCGTGGTAAAAGTTCTGACGGGAGGGGTCCATTTTGGACCATGGGCGTTTCTCCGCGTGCCCCTCTGATAAGCAGAGGGCACAGCGGAGTAGTGAGGACGGGCTCGGCGTGCACTTACCCTGCCACCGAGCAGACAGAGAGGGACGTCGCCCCTTTCTGTCACCGTCGTAATATCGTAACCCATGTTGGAGTGTCGTGGATCAAGTCTCGCGGCTTCAACTGGGACCGAGGGTCTTGGCTTAACCGCCCGGACCGCGAGGTAGAAAACCTCTATAAAAGGCTCGGCGTGCACTTACCCTGCCACCGAGCAGACAGAGAGGGATGTCGCCCCTTTCTGTCACCGTCGTAATATCGTAACCCATGTTGGAGTGTCGTGGATCAAGTCTCGCGGCTTCAACTGGGACCGAGGGTCTTGGCTTAACCGCCCGGACCGCGAGGTAGAAAACCTCTATAAAAAGTCACCCCGAATCCCAAGCGGCGGCGCACCGTGAGGGGATGTATGGCTGACGGGTGTTCCTATGGAACAATCAGTCATTAGTGCGAACCACTTGTTTTTGGTTGGTGGGTTGGATAATGTTTGTGGGAACAGTAATGGAAAATTATAATAAAATAAATAAAGACGTAGATGGGAGGAAGGGGGATGCTGGGTCGGAGTCCGACTCGGCCCCCAGCGTGGTGAGCGTGGGTAGCTCAGGGAGCTCACGCCGCGCGATGGATGGGCACGGGAAGTTCTTCCGCAAGCGGCCCAGACCGGAGGACGACCGGGCGTCGCTCTCCGAGGAAGAGTCGGCCTCGTCTCGCAAGATCCCCACCAGCAAACGCGGTGGGGTCCAAGAGCGAGGCCTAGGAAGGGGAATTGCCCGGAGGGGCAGCGTTGCCGGGCGGCCAGCGACGCCTGCTGCGGAAGGTCGGCACCTGGGCGAGACCGGTGTCGACATGGCCCATTCCGGGTCATCTTGCGACGAGGTAGGCGCAACTGGCGGCTCCGATGGTGAGCGCAAGGCCAGGTTTGTGGAGGCTGTGGAAGCGGCCGTTGCAAGTGTGGCCCGGAAAAAGGTGAAGGGGTCGAAGTCCAAAGCCATGGACGCGGCTTCGGCCACCATAATGGCGGCGGCGGAGGCCAACTTCACGGGCGCAGCAGGGGAAGTCCCCAAACTTCGGGCGGAGGTGGCTCGCCTGTCGGCCGCCATGGAGCTCCTAGTTGAGGAGAATAGGAGGCTCCAGGCGGACCTGGCCGAGCTTCGCGGGTCCAGCCCCCGCCAGGCGCCCAAATCGGGGGGCCAGCGAAGCCAGTCCTTGCCAGTTGAAAACCAGGTTCTGGACCTGGTACGGCAGGAGCTGGCGGCCTTCAAGGCACGGTTCTCCGTCCTGGAGGGTATCGTGCTGCGCCCCCCTCTGGCGGCGAGCGGGACGGCCCCGGGCGGTGGCAAAAGGGTCACCTATGCGGCCGGCACCTCAGTGCCGAAGCCGGGTAACCAGCCCCCCAGAAAAATCATCAAATGACTCCTTCCGCCCTGGGTGGGGCGGAAGGGACTGTCAGACTTTTACTGACTAAAAAAACCACCCTGTTCCTTCTGTTGCCCTTTACGTTCCGGGGCCACGGTATCCTGTTAAGACGTCCCGCAACCCCGGCAGGCGTTGGCCCCGTTGGGGGCCCCGTCCCTGTGCTGACAGCTCTTTGAGGCGCGCGCGAACAGAACGCGCCGTCGACCCGGGCTTGGTCCTTGATCGGACGGCGAGTTACCCATTACTCGCCGTCCGCAAGCCCGCGCCTACGGTGGCCGGATGTCGCCTCGCGACGTCCGACGCCCTGGGCGTCTCCCGCGGCGGCTGGGGCGTGAGGTGGTTCTCTCCCTCACGCGGCCCGCCTCCTCCTTCGCTAGCATTACTGCTTCGCAGAAGGAGGTGACTGCATCCCATTCCCTCTCGCCCCGGAGCATGGCCTGAACCAGGTCCGGACGCGAGAGGTCGCCGCCGCCTATCGTCTGCCCAAGCGGGGCAGTCCTGCACCGTATGCTCCACCGTGTCCTCCGGGCGATCCACACAGTGGTGACACCCGGGCGTTTCCTCCCGCCCTATCCGACACAGGAACCTCCCGAAACTACCGTGTCCGGTGAGGACCTGCGTCAGGCGGTAGGTGAGGACGCCGTAGCGCCTCTCCAGCCACTCCTCAAAGAGGGGTCTTACCGCCGCGATTGCGGCGTGCCCGACCCCCAGTAGGGCTGGGCCGGCCCCTGCGAAACCGGCTCCGGCAAAGCCGGCGCCGGCACAAAATGTGGCGTCCCAAAAGAGGGGCAAGGCGGCACCCCAGCCGCCGCCTCCCCCTCCGCCCTCTAACCCTCCCGCCACTGAAGCCGAATGGCAGGTGGCCGGAGCGAAGGAGAAGGGACGAAAGGCGGCCAGATCGGCCAGAGCGGCCACGAAAAGAGCGGAGGAGCGGCGGCGACGCAAGGAGCGAAGCGCCGCGGCAAAACTTCGCGCCCCTTAGACCGCGGCTGTAGTAATAACGCTACAGCCGGAGGCGGCCAATAGGGGCGTGACGTACGGGGAGGTTCTCACCAGGGCCAAAGCGGCGGTGAACCTCTCCGAGCTCGGGATCACCGGGGGACTCAAGCTCAGGGTTACCGCAACAGAGGCCCGAATGTTGGAGATCCCCGGTGCCACCGGCGGCCCGTCCGCTGACGCTCTGGCCGAAAAGCTCAGAGCGTCCCTAGACGAGGACGAAGCCCGTGTGTCCAGACCCGTCAGATGCGCAGACATGCGCATCCTAGGGCTGGACGATTCGGTCACCGTGGAGGAGGTGGTGGCCGCCGTCGCCAGGACGGGTGGATGCCCTGCCGAGCAGGTGAAGGCAGGCACCATCCGACCGGGGCGCGCGGGCATGCAGACCATCACGGTCAGCTGCCCCGTGACGGCGGGCAGAGCTATTGTTGGTGGCCGTAGGCTGCTGGTGGGTTGAGTCGCGGCGCAGGTCAAACTGCTGGAGCCCAGACCCCTGAGGTGCTTCCGCTGCCACGTGGGGAATCACGTGGCATGCCAATGCGCCTCGGAGGTGGACCGCAGCGCTCTCTGCTTCCGCTGCGGTCAGCCCGGTCATAAGGCCGCGACATGCGATGCCCCGCCGCACTGCGACGCATGTGCGGGGGCTAGCAAGCCCGCGGATCACCGGGCTGGGGGCAAGGCCTGCGCCGTACCTGCCAGGGCCCGGGGAGGGCCCCGCGCCACCGTCCCCGCCGCCGCCGCGGTCGCACCCACGGCCTCTGTCGCCGCCGTCGCCGCAAAGGCCGTAAAAGGGCCCTCACAAGGGGCCCTCGAGGGGGCTGCAATGGATTGCCAATAACGGCTCCATTGCGCCTCCTCCAGGCGAACATCAACCACTGCGCCTGCGCTCAGGATCTGCTGCTCCAGAGTATGGCGCAGTGGTCGATAAATATCGCCGTGGTCGCTGAGCCGTACTTCGTCCCGCCCAGGGAAGACTGGGTGGAGGACCTTAGCGGCTCGGTGACCATAATTGCGTCGGCCGCCGCCGGCACCCCGTCCCTTGAGGGAGTCAAGAAAGGACAGGGGTGCGTAGCAGCCCGGTTCGGGGGGATTGTTGTAGTTGGTGTCTACTTCTCCCCGAACCGAACTCTCGCCGAGTTCCATAACTACCTCGTGGAGTTGAGTGTCGTCGTCGGAAGCCATTCCCTCCCCGTGCTAGTGCTCGGGGACTTCAATGCCAAGAACGTGGCTTGGGGTTCTCGCTGCACGGATGTGCGGGGCAGGATGCTGGAGGACTGGGCCCTGGAGAGGGGCCTAGTCGTCCTGAATCGGGGTTCTGTAGCAACGTGCGTGCGGCTGCGGGGCGAGTCGGTGGTGGACATTTCGTTTGCCAGCCCCGCTCTGTCACCGCGGGTGCTTGACTGGCGCGTTATGGAGGGGGTGGAGACTTACTCCGATCACCGGTACATCCGGTTTAACGTCTCCGCCCAGAACTCCAGCGCGCCGGTCATACAGGCCCCGAGTGGTCCGCGGTGGGCGCTGAAGCAGCTGGACCGGGAGCTTCTCCTAGAGGCCTCGATCGTGCAGGCCTGGGTGTCATCACCGGTCAGACCTGCCGATATCGACAGTGAGGTGGAGTGGTTCCAGGAGGCCATGTCCGAGTGTCCGATAATGAAAATAAACACAGTAAATGCTTTCTGTAATTTAATTCTTCAACTTACCGAGGAGGTCCGATCGCTACGACGGCTGGAGTAAGAATGCCCGAGTCCGGCGAGCGCTCGGCTTTTTATAGTAGAATTGAGTGTGTCATTCATTTGAACAAAACACCCACTTCCGCACAATAAAATTAGTTTTTACATTATAAAATGTTACTATTTTATAAACAAACGTTTTATAACATTTTTAAATCAATTAACATGCGTAAATCTATTTTTAATGTTAACACGTGGTAAAATAATGACCACGTGTTTTTATTTTTGAAATGTAGTTTCTCACCAACGTGACATACATTGAAAATAATCTGTATTCTTATAAGTATTACTAATTTGATAATTAAATGATTTGAAATACAATTTTTGACTTAGTTACAATCAACAAATCTGATTTGATTTTAAGGTTATTCCGGAAACGTGTTTTTATTTGTTATTAAATTGTGGCGACCCGGCCATTCTGACAGGCGGCGCGTGCTCTGCGTCTGCCTGCGTTGTGAGGTTAGATGCCTGAAATTAAGAAAACGTTTTCCTTTGAACTAGGTATCCGTTAGCAACCTATGTTGCTTATTATTATTATGATTATTGTTGGAAGCACAGTACACAAAGACTGTCTCTCGTGCCCTGCCTTGTTACTTTAGAATCTGTGGTGTATACGTGTCTACCCATGGTTCCACAAGGTGTTTCAACGGTATCACAGGGTTCACTAGTGGATGCATCAAGGACCCATAGTTAGCTCAAGGGTAACACATGGTTTAGCTCAGAGGTATCACTCTCCAGATCTTTTATTCTCGTAGATTGTTATTAAATATATTAAGGTTGAAAATGTTATGAAAATAATGATTTTTAACTCACCGGTTTTAATCCGATGATAAGTTTTCGTCGTCGTGAGCTACGAAAGTGCGTAGGTCCAGGTCGTTTAGTTTGTAGTTATCGGCTGCTTTATCAATATGCTGGCACCATTCCCTGATGCCAACATGACTGTCCGGATCGAACGATTTTAGATAGATGTCTTTGATCCTGATCCGCGGTTCTGGAGGAGAATATGACCGATCGGACATTCTCTACATCATCTCCATCATTTGCATCATAAACTGGGGCGGAAATCCAACTGTTGGAGTAGTTTGATGCACAGTCGTCGTGTCGGACGATCCAGCGGCGATGGGTACCCCTGGAGGATATAGGCTCCCTTGATTGTACGAGGTGGATGCCATTGACTTGAATGGCATCCCTGCGAAAGCTGGTATTTCCGGAGCAGTTGGCATTGCGGTTGATGTATACGTCATGCCTGCGGGTATTTCCGTCGCGGTGGACTGCATGGCATTGAAGTTGTTCGCACCAATTAGCGAGTGTGAAACGTTCAATGAGGCAGGGTTTATCAACCTGGTACTGCCCTGCACTGTTCCAGACGTGATAGGTTGAACTGAAGCTGCAGAGGAAGTGGTTGGAATCAGAGCTTGTTCTGATCCCACTTCTGATGACGAGGCAGGGTCCTCGCGGTTGTTTTTAAAAAACGTGACGTCAGCATTGCTGACGTCACTAATATCCTGGCCAGGGTTGCTGCTCATCTTGGATAATGAAAATAAACACAGTAAATGCTTTCTGTAATTTATTCTTCAACTTACCGAGGAGGTCCGATCGCTACGACGGCTGGAGTAAGAATCCCCGAGTCCGGCGAGCGCTCGGCTTTTTATAGTAGAATTGAGTGTGTCATTCATTTGAACAAAACACCCACTTTCGCACAATAAAATTAGTTTTTACATTATAAAATGTTACTATTTTATAAACAAACGTTTTGTAACATTTTTAAATCAATTAACATGCGTAAATCTATTTTTAATGTTAACACGTGGTAAAATAATGACCACGTGTTTTTATTTTTGAAATGTAGTTTCTCACCAACGTGACATACGTTGAAAATAATCTGTATTCTTATAAGTATTACTAATTTGATAATTAAATGATTTGAAATACAATTTTTGACTTAGTTACAATCAACAAATCTGATTTGATTTTAAGGTTAGGTATTCCGGAAACGTGTTTTTATTTGTTATCAAATTGTGGCGACCCGCCGACACATATAATATACCTAGATATACATAGTTTCAAACAATCGTGTTAAATAAAAACGAATTCAGAGTGTGCAAAGAAACGTACAGTTTTTTGTTCTATTTCAAATATTGGACACGAAGTACACGGATGATGAAGAATAAAAAATAAAAATAACAAACCTAATCGACCAAACAACAGTTCTTCTCACACTCGGTAGCTTAGATTATTACAAGGTAGGTACTAAGATAGAATTTAATGAAAATCATAAGTTTGTATCATGTTTAGCTTTGCGCTCAGAAGTTGTCTCCACGGCCGCGCGCTCAACTTAGTCTATAATTTGCTGACGAGCCACTTGCAAACTCCGCTCACCCCTATTTTAACGTCATTCTCCTTTTTAATTCTCTCCTAGTTATAACGGTTTTTTCATAAAGTTTCTTTATATAGGTCTTGCTTTTTTTCAGCCAGACATCTTCATTAAGTGTGAACTTTTTCAGAGCGAAGATGAGCAAGTCATCGGCAATTTTTCGCAAGTTTAGAATGGGCCATTTTGAATGTAGTCAAGATTAAATTGAAATACCTACATTGAATTTGTGAACACTTTTTTTCTGAGTCTTAATTTTGTAATTTTCACTCACAATTTGTGTAAATTCAATTGAATTATTTTTCAATCACTTAGAATTGAAATGTAAATTCAATTTAATCTGCCTTAACATTAAGCTACGCGCATATCTAACTATTTAATTAACAGACAAATAATATAATTAAAGAATCATCCAAAACGTTTCGAAATACAAATCATTTTTAAATGGTTTGCAACTGTAATAATGAGTGTCATCATTTATATTTTTTAAGATTTGCAATAAGCCTCGCCAACGTTTGAATCGCACGCACTCCGCCGTAGGCACGATCCTCAAACAGTCAATTGTTTGCAAATTTTATTTGTATTGCACTGATAACGGTGTTACGGAGATAAAAATAAGCGCTTTTCATTCGGAATATGATTTTCAAACATTGATACCTACATTGCTTATAAAACAATTCATTGGAAAGAGCTGCCACTTCTATTATTTAAAAAGCGACAGGCTTTTTAGTGGTCAAAGTATACTATAGTATAAGCGAGTTCCTACATGAAAATATATGTATCTATTTATCTATAACAAAAATATCATGCCTATTTTGTGCCCGGTTGATGGCGCCAAGCGCGCCTCTTATGACATGGGACTTAAACATAACTGGCGAAATGTGGGTGTACTAATGGGTACACCTCTGTCTAACCCTTCGGAGATTACAGGCGTGATGTAATTTTGTGTTTTATATATAACAAACAAAAATGTTTATCGCATTTACCCATGAATTACTTACAAATGTTTTTCTCTATACCCTCGGCAATAAAAATAATTTGTCTGGCATCAAACTTTTGGGTTACATAAAGACATGTCAGACGGTCTTAATAGGTAAACATTTATCTAAACAAAAGTATTATGAGAAATAACAAAAACTACGCAGCACTATTATAGGGAGCAAATCGAAGGAAAGTTCCGTAACACAAATAATTGATTCGGTGCCCCGTCGTCAAGGAAGTCTCAGTTCTATTTAAGTTTCCTAAGAGGAAATGAAAGGAAATCAGAACCCGCGCCTTCGTAGACTTTATCGAAACTTATCGGAATATTTCTTAGAAGAAAACGGTAGTAGAGCATTTTATTAAAACGACTTCAAGATAAAAATCTTCAGTTTCTTTTTTTGATTTATTTTAAGGCTCTGTTTTCTTTGTGCTGATCCTTAGTGGGTAAGATTAAATTTTAACTGCGCCAAGTTATTTTAAGCTGCGCAAGTTTTAGAAAAAGCATAAATATTTTATTATAGTTTTAGCTACTCTGTGTTATTGTACGTGAATTAAAATAAAATATTTAAATAAAAGCTCATTATTGGTCCTTCATTATTTTATATTGTGAAATTAACCTGCAAATATTAATATCAACACTTATAATGTTCCTGAACACCAATTTTGCAGCTGGATTGTATGTAATAACTAGTTTGGTTTTAATAGGAGGACGTTATGCCATGTACCTATTCTGTATGTTCGGTCAGCAAAAAAAGTAGAGTAACATAACTCCAGACTTTTCATGCATTATCTTATTCTGTGTCTATTTAAATGATATGTAACATTTACAGTGTTAATCGACTTTTATTGCTTACCCTACCGAAGGGTGATGACCTCTCAATTTTTTGTGATCGATATTTTACCTTAAATCATAAACAAAACACTTAATAATTTGCTGTTTGTTAAAATAGTATGTTTATTTTAAACACCAGTACGGTGTAGGTAAATATTTGTTCAGAGTATTTGGTAAATATTTCAGAAATTTATTGATAGCACGCAAAAATAAAATAGCCGCTACACTCCGCTACTACGTTCGATCGGTCAAACCAAAACAAAAGAGTTTTGTTTTTACAAAAGTTTCGTTTCAAAATACACACAGATATTACCAATTTCGGTTCTGTGAGGGTGTGAGCTATTATCCTGTCATAAACACGCACGGTGTAGTGCTAATGTGAAGTGTGTAGGGTACAACCGTGCACAAACGTACGACAGGGTTTTGAGTACAATTGCAACGTCACAATGAGCTTATCAACGATTAGGGGAAATCATTCCATTGTCAGAATTGTGACGTGTCGAAATTGGAGTCTTTTGTTTTGTAATACGATAATATTGTCATGGCTAGTTTGTGAGAGGGTGAAATATTTTTGCAGGACATCTGCTTGTCATCAGTATTAAAGTAACATCGGTATGACGTGTGACCTCATATTCACTATTATGTATTAATATTCATTTATAAATGCATACCTGTGTATAAAAGATGTGAAAGCTAAAGTACGGGTATGGACTCAGTTACGTAGTACAGCAACACAGTATTATTATACAATTTTAATACTACAATATAAGTACAAAAAGAACATAATAAGTTTTATTTATCATTAA
This sequence comes from Hoplodrina ambigua, assembly GCA_949774945.1. Taxonomy (NCBI): domain Eukaryota; kingdom Metazoa; phylum Arthropoda; class Insecta; order Lepidoptera; family Noctuidae; genus Hoplodrina; species Hoplodrina ambigua. The sequence continues at coordinate 9,458,104 of OX458973.1, forward strand.
TATAAGTACTCAACAGGCCTTAGGTATATCTCCTGGTATAAAATACGTTATTAGTCAAACATCAAAACTAATTCCAACTTTAATTGGCACCGTTTTACTACAAATCTCAAAGCACAGAACAGGTTCTAAGCAAGAGCTTCTTTTTTAAACTAAGATTTTTTTAAATTGGAGATCACCGCCATTTATTTTTCTACTTGTAGTTATACATACATCTATGTATACTAATATTTACTTAATCTACCGACCCCTAAAATTAGAATATTTCCCGTAAACGACAACATAAAGGGCAACAAAAGACATAATTGCACTGAGACCCTAATAATTAATTAATCACCATTGTCTGAGGCGACTGCCGGCGACGACATAATTGATATTTGAAAGGACCTCCTGGACAGTTCCTCGGTGACGTTAATAGAGTATCCACCATATCGGTTTCGGCTTTGACTTTGGCCGAATGTTAGTAGTTTCGGCTTTCGGCCGAAATTCCTGTTAGTGAATGCTTGGTATCGATTATGATAAAAATTGCTCGATTTTCAACATCACTATTGCCCATATACAGCTTTTGCCCACGACTTAGTCCGCGTTAAAGTTGATATTATTATCCTACGGGAACCGCATATTTAATTTTTAGCTTTAGCGTATGTGCTATTTCAGACTATAATCTATTTCTGTGTCACATTTAAATTTCATCTAGATCCGACCATCCATTAAAACCTTTGCATTTATAATAGAAGTATGTCAATATCAAATTATAACCATTCATGTGACTTGACATTGTTAACTGTACAACATTTAATGTTCCTTACACAAATATTATGTATTTATTTGAACTTTATGCAACAAGAACACAAAGGCGGACTTAATGCCTTAGGCATTCTCTAATAGTCAACCAAAGATAGTGAAGAGATAACATTGTAGGTGCAATTTTATGTACGAGCGCTAAGCAATTAATTTAAAAAATAACTTGTATCCTGTGTGTGTATTATCTTGTATTTTAATACCCACCTTGCTCACAACAAATTCAGCAAAGTCAGTCATTGGTACCTAGTTTATTAAAACTCAAACCCACTTATATCAAATAAACCATTTACAGGCACTTTTGAATTTTCAAGGAATCATTGTCAGGCAATATTGAATCTTTGCTCGCAAAATCCTCAAGTAAAAGAATTCGGCCTTCGTCCTTTAAATCGATTTTGGTAGCTCTCTAGGCGGTAATTTGAGTGATGCCATCCAGCCGTACGGTTCTCAAAAAAATATATTAAGAGCTGACCTGACACTTCATTGCTTTTATATTCAGGGGAGATTAAATTTTATAAAAAGGTATCCTTTGTGTAACGTATTTATTTAGAAAGTTTATTTATCAGAATAAAATAATTCTCACTATGATACCTACATTCGTTTCCATTTTCGTCGACCGTGTTTTGGGCTGCCCTATTTACGATTTAATATTTAGGGTTTTGTACCCAAAGAGTGTCAAACGGAACCGTATGATCAAAACTCCGCTGTCTGTCTGTTCGTTCGTCTATCAGAGGGTTGAATCTTTTGAACCGTAATAGGCAGACAGTTTATCACAGAGTGTGTATTATTATTAAGGCCACTGTCCATCAGACTGTCCATCTTTTACAGGGCTGTATCTTTTAAACTGTAATAGGTAGGATACCTGAAATTATTACAGAGTTTGTATTATTATAGTCACAGTAATAACAAAAAAAAACTTTTTTTTTGTGAAACGAGAAACGCTTGTACATAGGGAAGAAACAAGAAACATTTTTTTTTTGTAAATATTGTTAAACGACGATTACGGAACCCTTCGTGTATAAGTTTGACTCCTACTTGACCCAGCTTTTTACCATTTAGTTCCATTAAGCGAAAGGGTAAAAAGCCGTATTGAGTACCTGAGTATTTTCTGAATGATTCATTAATCAGTTTAACTTTTTTTAAATACTCAGGTACTCAATTTCATTCTGCTTTATTCATCTCCATTTCAAATGTGTGTACTTTATCATTATTACAACCATTTAATTAACAACCAATAATAAATAACAAATTAATTAGATCACAGCCCAAAAAATACAGTACGACAGTCCAATAATTCCAGATAATGGGTTTCGCAGCCCGTAACTCAAACATCCATTTTGGCTGATTCGACCCTGTTTGGCCAGACAAGTCTTGATTTATTAATTAGTACCATCGGCAATTTCACCCTTTGTCTACGCTTTTGACGGTCGGCTAGCCATGGCCAAACTGATTTTAATTGATGCTTTTATTACCTACTATGTATATTATTGGATAAACGTTTATTTTTAGTGTTGAATGTTTTTTTGTAATATTTAATCTTCATAAAAATAAACATAACACGCCTGTAATCCCCGAAGGGTTAGGCTGAGGTGTACCCAATAGTACACCCAAATTTCGCCAGTTATGTTTATTGTTTATTTAGTTTATACACTCTTATACCTACTAAAATTATAATAAAGTTTAAGAGATTATTGTTTGTTTAAATGCTCTATGTTATAAAAAGATTTAGGGATCCGTGAGAAAATCATAGTATTAAGTACCAGCTTTTGCCTGTGATTTCGTCCGCGTGGTTTTTTTTTACCCACCTTAAAAGTTTTTTTATATCAGCCTTAAGTTACGTCTCTGGTTACTGCTCCTCTCCTATGGCTCGTAGCGTTATATTATATAGCCTTTACTATTCCATATAAATCTGGCTATCATATACAAACAATTTTTTTCAATACGACCGAAAGATCTAGAGATTAACGTTGAGACAAACAAACAAACAAAAAATCACTTTTAACTTTTAAAATTATAAGTATAGGTAAATAGCTACACTAACAACTTACCAGTTTTAAACAGCTCTTTTTATGAAAAATGATGGAGTCTAGTGTTTATAGCCTAAGCAACGTTTATTTGCGTAGTCAGGAGCTTAAATCGACCAAAACTTTTACGCTGTAGTGTCAGACAGTCATAAAAACTTTTAGTTTATGTCTAGTCTAAAATGTCAGGGCCTTTCACATTATGATTTTTTAGTGCTGTATATATGTAGGTCTTGAATAGTCGCTGAAGCTATTTTTAGGGTTCTGTAAATCAGTCTGTAAAAAAACCTTTATAGGATCACTTTGCTGTCAATCTGTCTGTCAAGACCCTTTTTCAGGAACGCGTGGAGTTATCGAGCTGTAATGAATATCAAATACTCAGTTTTGCTACCTTTTGGAGTGAAAAAATATGTCGTTTATGGCGCATATTTTGAAGTTCGGTAGTTTATCAAAACCAATAGCAATACTATGTAGCACAAGTAAAAGCGAAAACCGTAATTGGTTGTTACATCACAAAATAATTAGATTATTGCGATTATAAAATTTTTTTTTTTTTGGATTTCGTGTTAAAAATTGTGTGGTGGTACGGAACCCTTAGTGTGCGAGTTCCACTAGCACTTGCCGAGTTTTTGTGTGTATATCGATACAAGATGGAGTTTCAGAAGGTTGTCATAAACTATTTAGGTACATAATCGAATAACCAAATAATTTGCCAAACTGCTGCACAGTTTGGCAAAAGTAAAGTCAATGTAATACTAGGGATTTCACCACTAATAAATGCTTTTTCATTTCATTTTTTTTTTCTCAATTATAAAATAGGAACACAATATACGATAATAACAATAGGCTACAAAACTATAATTGGCTGGTATTCATATTAAATTGTCTGTGTCTATTAGGACTCTTTTTGTTCAAGGTAATTATGTAGGTACCTACTTTCTTTATCCTATACCACAGGCATTAAAAATAATCCTTAACAAATAGGAAATACTCCGACTGCGAGCGTAGAACGCGTACATTCACGCACATGCATTGTGTAGATACATAGTTGGGTAGCCTATCCACAAACAATCTCCCTTCACCCTCAGGTCTCCCTCGCTAATTGAGTCGGCGAGCCATAGACTATAGTAGGATAAGCATCTGATCTATTTTAGGTGACTGCATACGACTGTTTTGAGTACGGCATTTTTTTACATTGGCAATATCAGATTTAGACCATAAGTCCAGGTTACCTCGTGATGTTTTCCTTCACAGTAAGTCAGTGATGTCAAAGATAAACTAAGAGAGTTACATAGCGCTTTGAGGTCGCAATCCGCCGCAAGTATGCGAGGTGTCAATGCTCCTGCCTTTTCTGCATGAGAAGAGGCATATTTTTTACATGTTCTGAGTTCCAGCAGCATTATTTTTCAATTGAATATTACAAATGTAGATCTCTTAGGGTTCTAAAAATATATCGATATCTATTAAGTTCCCCTGTTACGGAATATAATGGTGAGCGCCGTCAAACCCACGCGTATCTATTCACACCAAGTATTTCATTCATTCATTTTCATACTTAAATCTTTTTCCAAGTATTTCTATTTTTATACATAAAAAAAGATACGAATAAAATATAGAGAATTTGAATTCATTTGCATCAAATTTAACATTTGCAATTTTAAGGAATGCTTAAAAACATGTCTGATACGATATAATGATGTATAATCTCAAAGCAAAACTAAATTATCTATTAAGTTTTGATTGTAATTTTTATAAAAATCTGTCTAGCTGTTCTTGAGCTATAAAGGGTGTAGGTAACTAACCCGACTTTATTTTATTTATTTATATTTTGAGTCGACGACTTTTACACTTATTTTACTGACTCAACTGTAAGTAAACTTTTTATTACATAAACCTGTACAACAGTTGACACGTAAATATTGCAGAGTAACTCCATCACATTTGACGATCTCACATTCACGACACATCCATTTACAATCTATTCTCGTACTCATCCCATCATTGGTGGCTTTAGTGGACTGTATACGTAATGGATTAGCCATTTGTCTGATTAGCAACATCAATAAATAACAAACCAGCATACAGGAGGGTCAAACCAAATCATTGATTCATTAAACTTTAGGGGCAGACTACAGACTACAAATAGTATGCCGTTTGTACTGCAGAGTCTGGGTACACTAATTAACCTGAGTAAATATTTGAAAGCGTGTTGTCGTGTTGTACAAATGTTGGTGGAGTTAGAAGCCAACATTGTGTTAATGGGAATAATGTGGCGCATTGATAATTATAATAATTTGTTGGTAGGTTCAAGGATTGTTTTATTAATTTTCAACAAAAACTTAGAACATAGGGGTAGGTATATCTACAATTTTTTTGAATCAATCGCAATCTTATCTCAGTCTCAATCTATCAAAAATGCCTTTAAACTATCCACCTTTTTTGACATTGACAGTCGCTAAAATGAGATCGCGACTTGATTTTGAATTAGTATAGCATTTTTAATTAGTATAATTTTATTGGGGTTCTGATGTAATCAAAAATGGAAGCGAATTGGAATAAAATAGTTATTAGACTGTCCTAACGTACTGGATAATGGTGAAGGGTTGCATGTACTTGCGTTGACAGATAGTACAGTCAGCATATAAAATTTCAAGTTAAAGTTTTCTTTCACTTGCTACATATACATACCTAGTATAAAACAAAGTCGCTTCCATCTTTTAAACTTTGCAACGGATTTAAATATAAGCATTCGCAATACAGATGCAGAAGAAATTATATTCAAGAGAGAAATTAATTATTAGTTGTCATCTTTCCATTAGGTATTCCTCAGTTGCTTTTTAACGACAAAGAGAGAAAGATAACCTTTAGGAGTATTTACTTCAACGGAATTATTCTTTAGCATAAAAAAGTAAGAAGCCAGAATTACAATTTAGGATTTACCTAATCCTATGGCACGGCTTGAGCGCGTCTTTATTTAAATTCTTTATGGCAGTGCTAATGTACAACCACTTAAGTATTTATGTAGTCCTTAAGACAGACACGGAATAAGTAACTAAGTTTCACGTGTTTCATAAAGCAACAAGCATTGCTTAATCTTGAAGGTCAAGGAAATTTGATTTTCCTAGTCGTACCAGCCTCTCATGCATCAGGTGTTTCGATACCCGGCAAACATCATTGCGAGTTTTTCAATTCATATGAACTTTCACGGACATTGATAAAGAAAAACATATTAAGGAAACCTGACCTACCGACGTCTCTTAAAACAGTTCCATTTTAGTATTACTTTGTAATTTCTGTTGTTGGATTTTCAATTTTCGGTGCTGAGCGGAGCGTTGAAAATCCAACAGTGTGTAAAGTAATATTAAAATAATACTGTTTTAAGAGGCCCCCTGTATTTATAATTAGTGTAAGCCAAAAATCGTCAATCGACCTTGAGCAAGCGTGATGATCAATGCTCGTATATGAGAAAACAAGAAAACAACATCTTTGCCGTAGACTAATAAGCTAATAGGCTATTGTTATTATTACTGTTAAGGAAAATTTTCACATAACAATGTAACCAAATAAAAATGCTTGAATTCTCAAAAGGCTTCCAAAGTTACGCTGGTAGACCTCAAGTGTAACCCAAAAACGTTTCAACTTAATCAAAATTTCAAACCCTCTTTGTAAGTTGACGGTACTTAATTAGGCCAACAAGAAAACGTTCTAAAGACGAAATTAAAGTTCAAAGGAGAGGCATGTGTTCTTGTTGAGCAACAAATGTGAACTGACAAAATGTTAACTTGGCATGAATTATGAGCTCCACTCCCAACTACCCTAGGGAAATTAAAGTGTCTTGCTGCAACTTTAAGACGAGCAGGTACAGAAAGCGCTTCCGTGGATACTGGAATAATAAAAATTTCTTCCCTTTTCGAGATTGCCTCGCAGTCAATTGTTTCTTTCGATATTCGCTTACCTGATATTGAAAGTTGAGATGGTAATAACAGCTCTTTTAATCTGCTTCAGGTTAATAAAGATAAATAGTTCTGGTAGATTGTAGTCTCAACTTGTTTTAATATTGACGTATAGCTCATTCTTTTGCTTACTTCTGCATCGTAATTCTAAGATTAGTTTTCAGGCAACAAAATCATGCAGTTTCTTGTAAAAGGCAACTATTAAGACTATGTTTTAACCCACGAATTCTTGAACACGTCAAAAATAAATGAGTTGAACCAACATTAAATACTGGCTTTAAACTTACTTATCTTGTAAGCTGAAAACACACAAACAAGTTCAACTTTAGGAAATGGCAACTTCCAGTAATTAAACAAGAAGTCAAGAAACTAGATTGTACACAACACAGCTTCAAGAAAGGCTTAACAAACAGCAACGACAAACACAGAAAGACATTATTAAATGCTAATACAAAATGCACTCTCTTTAGGAACAGTTGAAATAATTGAAGCGGTTCTTTTCTTGTTTATTTTTAAAGCGTACCCGCCGAGGGGTGCAAGGAGATGCACCAGCATTGTTCTGGAAAATAACCTCGTCTTGAAAAGCAACGACCATAAAAATTCAAAGCGGAGACTCTAAATTGGGTCAAATGTAGACCAAGAGTAAATTTAGTCAAATAAATGGTAAGAAATAAAAAGAACTAAATACCCAGTTGGAGTACGTCCAAAGTGATTCAGATAAGGTGTGTTGAAGTTTGACCACTGGAGAAAAACAAACGAATAGAACACTGAAACGTTTATTTAGTTGCCAGTTGATGCTTATCTTCATGATATACTTTTGACAGAGATTTGGTATCTGAAAAATAGGGAATAACTCCGACTTCGCATGGGTTTTGTTCACGAACTTATAGAAATATTCTAAATACATTTTATACATAGCTAGCTTTTGCCCGCGACTGTGTCCGCATAAATGTAAAAGACGAAATCGCGAAATAAAAAGTAGCCTATATCCTTTTTTGGGGTGTAAACTTACCCCGTAATAAATTTTGTTAAAATTAGTTCAGACGTTTAGTCGTGCAAGCGTATTGTCGGAGGGAACATCATAACGTAAAAAAATCCCATGGACTCTGATTATAATTCTAGACTTTCGAGAGGAAAAATTTGTTGTCTGTTATTAAAATTAAACAGCTATTCTAAGTGTAACACAAAAACGCGGCATGTAAATAGCTAAAATTTATGGAAAAGCAGACTTTGTTTTCTATGAACGGAATCCATGATAAAAGTTTTCATCACTATTTTCCTCCTACCGTAAATAGTGGAAAGTCTTTAGTTTAGCCTGTCAGACCAATGAGACAAGGGTTATGTTTAGTTATGTATAGAGATGGACATGTTCTAGGTTTTCTTTGATTATTTGTTTTCACTAATGTGGATATTCACGACATCCTGCCAGCTCTTATTAAGTCACCCGAGTGGATTCACTCCGGGTGTCATTAGCAAAGAATTACGTTTTCGATGTGCTTCCCCAAACTAAATTATCTTAGACAACTCTTGCAGCTTCTGGATTGTCACGTAAACCTAAGCTGTCATGTTTGTACTGCTTCCATCTTTAATCTAAACAGGTATACAATACACCTCGCCACGCCTTGACTGCCTCGATGGTCTAGTGGTCGCAAAGCGCGACTGCTGAGCATGAGGTCTTGGGTTCGAGTCCCAGGTCAGGCAAAGTGTTATTGGGTTTTTCCAGTAGCAGCCTCGGAGTCTGGATTTGTGCCCAGTTGATGGCAATAGGCTCGCCCCCTATTACATGGGACTTGAACGTAACTGGCGAAATGTGGGTGTACTAATGGGTACATCTCTGCCAAACCCTTCGGGGATTACAGGCGTGATGTTATGTTATGTTATGTATACAATACATTAAATTCATAAATAATGCCAGCTACTGGCCCACTGCTTGGCAAAGGTGTCATCTACACTTCTATACTATCCTAACTAATATTATAAATGTGAAAGTAAGTTTGTTTGTTTGTTTGCTACCATTTTAAGCCTAAACCACTGAACCGATCATCCTGAAATTTTGCATATACGTTGCCAGGTGTACAGGGACGAACATAGGGTACCTTTAATCCCGAAAAAAAGTATTGTTCCCGAGGGAAATCACAAAAACGTCCTTATGACAGTAGATGGCGCCACGTGTCTATCGGATCATGATTAAATTTTGAGTTTAAGCATGTAATACATTATGAGTCTAGACTGTCGATAGACCAGTTTCAAGTAAACAACCTAGGAGTACGAAAGTTGTTTGCTTAATAATTTTTCATGCCCAAAACCGCTGAAGAGTATCCTGACATTTTGCATAAAGTGGCTTCCAGACGGACGGACTTGCGGTTACGGCAAACCGCAGGCCGCGGCTCCTAACGCTCCAAAAACACACCACCGCGGTCACAGTGGCGGCCTGAAGTGTCATTAGCGTGGTGATTGTGCTACAATCGGACAATCGGACGTCAGTCAATATGGTTAACCGTAACGTTGTCTTATTACTCTCATGACTCATTAGTCCTCTCAGAAGATAAGAAAAAAGGTAGGAAAACCGTTTATTTAAACACTTGAGGTGTGAGGTAGAGATAAACTACAGTAACATGACGCGCCCTTCCACAATTCAAAACGTTTGAAAGTGTTTTTAATAATATAAAAAATACTCACAACGCATGTGTGCGTATTGAGACGGCTCTCGAGATAAAAACAAATCAGCGATTTGTTGTCCGACTAGCGGCGTCAAAAATTACTCATTATTATTAGTATGGCGCTGCACTGAAATTCTCTATGAAAATGAGAGGTACGTCGTCTTGCGCGGTCGGCTATTTATGATTAGTTGACAAAAAATATCCTAGCCTGCTACTGAAGACGATTACTCACAAAGTCTTTCATACGAATGTGACTACACACATTGAAATGGTAATATGGAGGGAAGCGTCAAGGTATAATAGTTTATCTCTACCTATATTATCATTAGCATCGCATATTACTCTTAGGAATAGAGAAGTGTGAGTTACATTTAAATTATTATTTAAATTCAACTATTTCTATTACAATTTCCATATTTGGCGTCATTTTACAAAGCAGTACACGCGGCCGGTTGTTAAAATTTGCAATTGACGCGGCCGCCACAACATTTCGCGTTTGTCTGTGACCCACTTTATATACGTTGTCAGGGATACAGAAAAACTGCGTAACTGACATTGTCATCACTGACACTGACAGGTGTAAACGCATTCATAGAGGATGCATGGAAGAATAAAGGTGAACCTACGCTCTGTCAATGAAGCATACTCTGCGATTACTCCGCTAATTGTAAATTGATTTGGATGATTCTTTTTTTGTTTATTTTTTCGAATTGGTCCCAAATAAATACTGTCATGATCTGATGATGAACTTCGGAGATATGGAAAGGAAACTCCGCATAAGATCACAGCGCAGAACTGTCTTAACAGTAAAATTGCTTTGTTTAATGCGTGTAGTCGATGATTGACTGAAGGAAGAGGTTAGTTGCTAAACTAACCTTGACCAATGTCGATGTATGTAGACAACAGTTTTTCAACGGCTAAGTTAAGTTTGTCCCTCAGTACTGTTTATTTTTTCGTTAGAGGTATTTCCGGTGTGTTTTAATGAGGGTAGGTAGGTTACGTTTTTCAATTTTAGAATATCTCGCAGGTCCAACACACACGGGCACGCCGCAATCGCGGCGGTAAGACCCCTCTTTGAGGAGTGGCTGGAGAGGCGCTACGGCGTCCTCACCTACCGCCTGACGCAGGTCCTCACCGGACACGGTTGTTTCGGGAGGTTCCTGTGTCGGATAGGGCGGGAGGAAACGCCCGGGTGTCACCACTGTGTGGATCGCCCGGAAGACACGGTGGAGCATACGGTGCAGGACTGCCCCGCTTGGGCAGAGCACCGCCGTGTCCTCACGGAGGCGATAGGCGGCGGCGACCTCTCGCGTCCGGACCTGGTTCAGGCCATGCTCCGGGGCGAGAGGGAATGGGATGCAGTCACCTCCTTCTGCGAAGCAGTAATGCTAGCGAAGGAGGAGGCGGGCCGCGTGAGGGAGAGAACCACCTCACGCCCCAGCCGCCGCGGGAGACGCCCAGGGCGTCGGACGTCGCGAGGCGACATCCGGCCACCGTAGGCGCGGGCTTGCGGACGGCGAGTAATGGGTAGCTCGCCGTCCGATCAAGGACCAAGCCCGGGTCGACGGCGCGTTCTGATCGCGCGCGCCTCAAAGAGCTGTCAGCACAGGGACGGGGCCCCCAACGGGGCCAACGCCTGCCGGGGTTGCGGGACGTCTTAACAGGATACCGTGGCCCCGGAACGTAAAGGGCAACAGAAGAAACAGGGTGGTTTTTTAGTCAGTAAAAGTCTGACAGTCCCTTCCGCCCCACCCAGAGCGGAAGGAGTCATTTGATGATTTTTACCACCTCAAAAAAAAAAAAAAGGTCCAACACACAACCAAAAGCTCATTGCGAGCCCGAGCAAAAATTACTGCTCAATCCTCGGAATCTTCCGTTCATGCCGCATTAAGAAGGCAAGCACAACCGGAGCGACAAGTAAATTTGAGAGCTGATGAGACATTTTCTTAAAGCCAGAGAGCCAAGCCGTTCGCCCTCCAAGCTACTCAGAGAGTGACTGAAACGCCCTTTTAAACGCAATTGCTTTTGGAGGAACAAGCCCAAAGCCAGAGAGCTGTAAGAGCAACTGAGACGCCTTTTCAATCAAACACAACTTCGTCTCAGAGAACAAGCTCAGCCATTACAGCGACAGAAACTCTAAAATAGTCGCAGGTGAGAAGGACCTCTCTTGCAGAAATGCAAACTGAACGCCGACGGACTTTTATGAGTCACAGTCTGTTGGTCTGTAGGTATTTAATAATTCTGGATCTGGCCGAACAACAAGCCGAGTACAGCCCGAATTGATTGTCAAATTCTAAACAAACGCGGGCGAAGCCGCGGGTAAAAGCTAGTAATATTATAAAGAGGAAAAATTTGTATATTTGTTTGTTGGTTTGTAATGGATAAACTCAAAAATAACTGGACCCATTTTAAAAATTCTTTCATCATTAGAAAGCTACATTATCTGCGAGTAACATAGGCTATATTTTATTTTATTTTTGCGCGGACGAAGTCGCGGGCAAAAGCTAGTTTCATATAAAGATGGTAACAGCATTGATCACCACGCTCGCTGAAGCCAGATTAGCAATTTTAGACTCTTAATTATAAGTCCAGGTTTCCTCACAGGTTTTCCTCTACTAATGTCAGTAACATCCAAGATAAACTTAGAAAGTACATAATTATTATGGTACTTGCTCGGTATCAAATCCTCTAACTCTAGAAATAGAGGCCAGCTTAACCACTGGCCATCAAGATATTTTAATTTATACCTATTTAAAAAGTTATTTAAAAAAAAAGTTTGAAAGATGACCGAAAACCCAACATTTTGTTTCGGCTGCTCTGTTTCCGACGTAAAGATAAATTAATTTCTGAAACAAAGGCTTAAGAATATCAAGTCAATCGAGCGAACAGAGGGTAAAAGAATGTTTTCTAAAATTAGATGGTTTATATTTTTAGAACAACGAAAACAGTTTTATATGACTTTTTTGTTATTGTAGTTTGTTATTCCGCATATTTGAATTTTACTCCAAAAATAAGCTTGTATTCTAAAATTACTTTGCTAAAAGGTACTAGGAACACAGCCTGCATATATATTTGCTTGGTTACCTTGTGGATTAGTCCAGGGGCTCATCAGCCGAACAAATAGGGCGTGTCTAGATCCGGAGTCAGCACATATGTACCGACACTCTAGGGAAATAAATTGTTCGCGCCCCGCCTGATTGCAGCCTTATAAGATTTTTTCGTGAACACTGTTCAAACATTGGATGTGAAAAAAGTAGTAGTACCTAACTATTTCAGTAAATATTTTTGTAGCAATTATTTTTTACATACATTTTTGAGCATTATTTTCTGTTTTAACGTTGTACCTAATCAGATTGAAGGTTAGGTATAGACATGTACAACACGAAAGTTTTTTAACGATCCACACAATATAACAATGTTTCTCAATATTGATAATCGATCGGTCAGTACGTCGTGCAATACTTTTTAGTCTTGGGTTCGATTGCCAAGTCCGGCAAAGTGTTATTGGGTTTTTCCATCAGGAATTTCTCATTATCAGCCTCGGAGTCTGGACTTGTGCCTGGTTGATGGCAATAGGCCCGCACCCTATTACATGGGACTTAAACATAACTGGCGAAATGTGGGTGTTCTAATGGGTCCATCTCTGCCTAACCCTTCAGGGATTACAGGCGTAATGTTATATGTGTTTAAAAAAAAAGTGTATAAAAATATGTTACTATTCAGAATATGGAGAAACAAAGTTCTTAGAGTAGGTATTTTCTAAACGCCAAAGAAAAAATACAACACAAAAATGGTGCGAAAATTTCAATAGCCAGAAAGGCAAATCGAACAGAATCTATTTCTGAATATCGCAAAAAAACACACTGACCCAAATGTCCATGTTTCTTATCTCATTATAGTGTCTGATGCAGAAATGGAGTGAGTCAGTCGGTTGTGCAAGAAATAACTTCCTATTATACGTGTCCAACTGTCCGGCACACGGCAGGGCGTTTAAGTTGTAAGCGTTCAGCGTTATAAACTAGGAATTGTTGTTTATACCTCCACGTGGTTGTCCCGATCAAGCTCATATGTTTGTGTACAGTTACAGAAGTTCAAATGAACACAGTCCGTCAATTTTCATTGCCATACATATTGTTTGATTGGAAGTGAATGACTGATTGTTTACAGACTGTTTAAAAATTTGCTCACCATGTAAGTCTCCTGTCTTCAGATAGATTGGGCTATAAATTCCTTTTCTATGTATCTATTAGAAATGAAGGCTTCTGAGCAAAGAAAAAATAAATAAGACGGTAAATAGGTAAGTACGATATTAAAAAAAAAAAAACATTAGTAAAAATGCAAATTTAAATTAGGCAAATGTTTTAATGTCTGTGATTAATACTAGTAACAATGTTGCTTAGGTATAAAATCGCTCTTCTACTTTAACTTGCACCGCAAGCTAAACGTCCAGTGATCGGAACTCTAATCTGTGTACACGTCGATTTTCATTACAGACTGCCCGCTTTTTGTGAAACCCAAAGCGCTCTGCAAGCTCAATTTGTATTTAAATGACTAATTTCTATTTATAAAAAGTTTGCTATCTAAAAACGTTACAACGCAAAGGACATGGGTGATTCCATCCGTAAAATGACTCTATAAAATTACCATTTTCATAAATGAAAATTACCATTATTCATACAAACTGTTGCTTGAGAACTACTTTCGCGAAAATGTTTGAAATGCAGTTGCATCTGGCATAAAATTTTAATCTACTCAAAGTGCGGAGCGCCGAGCACGGATCCAATATTCAAATTAAAGAAACACAACTACAGACAACTCGACGGCAACATTAATATGATTTAGTTTCATTTTTGCCGAATAGTCCTCGCGAAGTTTGGCCACGGCCTCTCCCACGCCGGCCTAAAAACTTCGTTCAAAGTTATTACTCAGGTAAATACAGTTAGGGAAAAATTGCGAGGCCACCCGACTTTTTCCTGCCGCGCCTTTTGTATAACTTCCAAACTCGGCCGCTTATCAATTTCCGTAAATGAAAGGATTTCTGTGTTCGTGTCCAAAGAAACGTAACAGTAATGAAGTTAATACATTTATCAGATTTCAAAGTTACTGCGGACCAATATTTTGTTGTGCTAACGTGAGAACAGCAATATAATAATGTTAAAATAATGTTATTATTGACATGCTAAGCCGCAAGGTTGCGTGTGCCACGAAAAATAATTATGAACAAAAAACTATTAAATTAATGGTTCCATGGAAATTTTAGTGTAAACGTATGTGTTTAGTCACGTAACGATACGAATTCCAACAGGCTTAGTACATTACATTACACAATTAAAGCACGGCAAACGAAATACTTTCGAGTCAGCATTACCATAAGCTTTTAAAAACAAACGAGGGAAGTTTTATAAAATATTCAAGAAACCTAGTATCTTTACGCTGCACCTTTAAGAGTAGAAACTGCACTCAAGCTGTCTAGAAAGCGGATTCTATAAATAATTTCACATACGTATTAAGATTCTTCACTTCAATGTACAGGGGTGGTTCAATAATGCAAGCTTGGGCCGTAAAACGTACCGAGCCGCGTAGTACGACGGGAGTCCGCTAAATGGCCCACGGTAGAATTTAGTGTTAAAACGTGCTTCAATATGGCAACGATGTGATAAAAAGGCACCGCAGTGATGCAATGTATAAAATGGTACTGACGCTTTCGGAAATCCGGGAGCGATTATATAGCGTGAAATCGTTATTGATGATGAATAAAAGTTCACTGATGAAACGAGTCGAAATACAGAACTTTTATTTTAAAATGAATTTAGAATTTATTTCGTGTTTCATTACGTATGTTGTATAGAAGGATTATCGTGTGCGTGTTTTTTTTTAAATACATGGCTTATTTATAATCTAAAATCTAAATCTAAATCTGTCCTAATTTTATAAAGATGTAAGGTTTGTTAATTTTTATTTGCTAGTAATTTATTTAAAAATTATTTGACTCTTAAAAAGCTACTTTATTGCTGAGCACTATAAACTATATTTTATGATGTACTTGACATCCACCCAAAAGAAGTCGCTAGCAGAATCTAGTATATTATAAAGAAGGAAAAGTGTTTGTTTGTATGTGGTAATCTGATATTATTACAAAAAATCTAAGACAAATAAAAAGCTAAACTAATTCCGTGTGCTATTGGATGTAATTGTATAAGTACTTGATCCGGACGAAATCGTAAACAAAAACTAGTCAGTTGTATGAAGTGCCGCCTGATCTTCCATCAATATCGGTAACATTCAGAATGTAAAACTTGATATACCCATGACGTATTCCCCAAACAATATACCTACTATTACTGCCTCGAAATTGCATATACGTAGGTAGTTGATTCTCTGAAGTTGATCGATGAAGTTCCATTCTCGCGAGACTAAGTTCAAGTAATACGAACACATTACAAATAGTATATTCAAATTCAAATTTTGATCAATATTATCGAGATCGTTTGGAGAATATAGACATCAATAAAACGAAAACTATTAAGTATGCTTTTATCTGAGTGTGTAATTTCCCGTGAGACAATAAATGCTCTTTGAAAAACGAGTGTTTTACGTTCATAGTAAGTATTCGAATTGTTTGGCACTACTATAGTATGATTACCCAAAGGAGAACAGCTGATAGACGCGATAGATACAAAAAACGGCCTAGTGCGAGTTGGAGGCGAGTATCAAAGATCCCGTACTGCAAAAATTGGTGTTGTTTACCTTATTTGTGACTACCTGCCCCCTGTGCCTCCGCACGCGTTCTTTTTTCACCCGTGTTACGTCTCACTGCTCCGCTTGCTAGCCTATACCATTTCTCATAAGTCTGGCGATCATATACACAAAGACTTTTTCCATTCCATTTTTTCAATTTCCAGAGATTAGCACGTTTAAACAAACACACAACCTTCAGCTTTATAATATTAGAATAGATGAAACAGATAGAGGTCATAGTTGCATGTATTCTGTAAAAATGAAGTAGTTAAACGTATTAGGTAAAAAGATACAGCTCTGTAACAGAAACATTGAAACGCCGATAAACAGATATACTGAGATAAAGATTCTCAGTAATAGGTTCCCGTTGTTACCTTTTAGTTTAGTAGTTTTAGTAGTACAAATCCCTAAAAACAACAACCTCTATTTCCCTATAATATCTTCAAATACATATAAGTAGTTGGTAGATACTAAAATAAACTATATTGTTTACAAAATGAACAGTGTGCAAACGTGGCGCTTTGTTTGAATATCGAAAATATTTTGTTATCAAATTGAATTGTCAATAACAAAGATACCATAATATCCGTTTGTAGCATTGGATGTTGCAGCAATCCTTTGCAAAACTTGCATTGAGACAATACAAGAAATGCATTTAGAACAAACAATGTTGCAGTAAGAAAATCTTATTCTCTCTCTGACTTTTTCAGATTGGAATATTAGTGGAAGCAATTTTTATGGTAGTCGAGTTAAGTGGCCACAAGCGCTACTGGAGAGTCCTAAGTTGATTTTTTTGATTTGGAAATAATTATTAAAATATAGTATTAAATGCAAGGTACATCGTATTCTCGTGTAAACCAGTAGGTATATTAAATATTGTTAACCTTTATTAGGTTTTTCCAAATCAAGAAAATCAACTTAGGACTGTCCAGTAGCGCTTGTGGCCACTAAAGAGATAAAAGAGCAATAAAAGAGCAAGTATGAGATTTCTTGCATATTCTTGTTCATTCTAAATTCCTTTTGAAAGGATATTAGCATAAAAATATATACGCACTTTTATATTTTATAGACTCATTCCCAATTTGCCGCTTCCAAAATTCCAATTTCAAAATTTAAAACCAATATTTTTTTCGAATTCGATTATTATCGATTCAAAATAATATGAATTCGACTATGAAACTGCGTAATAAAAAGCGCCAGCTAAAGTTTTCATATTTCCTGCTTATCCTACCTTGTTTTAAAAATAGAACAATAACAAAGCGAAATAGATACTATCCTTTGAAGAATTTAAAGCCCGAAAACCTCGAACTCCAATAACGTAAATGGCCAATATATAGAAAAAGAAAAAAAGATAGGTAATAACAAAAAGGGCAATCCATTAAAGTTAATGTATGATATTAAATGTACCGATATCGCGATAGGGGAGATGCATTACCGGTCCGATGCTAGCCAACGGTGCATGAAGAGCTATGCGATTTGTGCATTTGCTGTATTAGTCAGTTTTCAAGTGCAGAGTGTATTGCGATTTCTCTTTGGTAAAGCTAATTGATGAGTCTGATAGTAAGGGGAGAATATTAATATAGCTAATAGGCTAGGCAATAACAAAACTAAAGCTACATCATTAATTTTAATTACTCAAGTTCCACTTTGTGAGACACAATTGATTTTCTATTGTTCTGTCATAAAGGTATGACGGCCGGGCCTTGAGCGGTTAAATAAACACAGAGGTTGACATTTAGGTCCGTTGCAATGCTACCAGCCTTTTACACTTGCTTTGGCACTTGCTCCTTGACACCGATGTGGACGAGTTTTTTGATGCCTTATAAGCTTCATTCTTTCATTTTTCTAAATTGTGCAAATTTATTTTATTATTCTCTATAAGCCTTGTGTTTGGGTTAATCATTATAAAGTAATCGAGTTTTGATTATAAATAAAAACAAATTAATTATTTAAAAAGTAAAACAAAACTCATTTGTAGTAGCATGTTGCTCATTCCTTCGCCCACATACTACCATGGCATCATAAAGCCAGCTATTTATGACTATAAAAAGATTTCATAACGAAACTCTGTATCAAAGAATATTGGCAGAGTATAAAAGTTTGTATATTACGTTACCTGCAGTTCATTACCTTCACAATGAAAACTTTGTATGAGAAGACATGAGTCGGCGAAATGAAAATTAATTGAGAACACTTGAAGATAACTTTGTTAATGAAAATCTTTCCTTTTCAGTGGTGAACCTTACATTGATTAAATAAGATGTTGATATGAAATTTAAATTTTATTTCAATTTACAGATTAGACATAATCAGGTTGTATATAAAAAAAAATGACATGATTATATACATATTTACAGAAATAGTAATATCATTATTCTATGTGCGAAAGTTTGGATGGATATATGTTTGTTACTCAGTCATGGCAGAACGGCTGAACGGATTTGCATGAAATTTGACACAGAGTTAGATTATAGTCTGGAATAAAGCATGTTACTTTTTATACCAAAAAGTTACGGTTCCCGTGAGATAATATTTAACTGAAGTCGCGGGCAGAAGTTAGTCATCAATTTACTTAAGAGAGTCTCATGCAGAATTTAATTTAGGTAATTCACACTTAGAGATTTATGTAAATCATTTTATATTTATATAATAATTGTGTAAATAAATTGTTATGTTTGTACACGTGTTGGTGTTATTCAACCATGTAGCCAGCTACAAATTGAAAAAAAAAAACGCGAGAAAATTTGAACTTCTCCGGGATACTCTAGAGCTTAATGTACCTTATTAATATTGAAGCTACGGTACCTACGTATCTTTGTTGAATCTTTAAAATACTTAGGTATAGGTTGGGGATAGGCTGGTAGGGTGTGTATGTGAGTTTATATGTTTATAAACGCACCCACGACAAAGGATAAATTCTCAGAGTGGGACAACGTATTTTGAAAAAAGAAAATAAGGAAATATTCTGTAATATCTTGTCTCCTATTTAAACATATGGATTCATTGACAAAAGAAAGCCTTTCGTAAAATTGTGTCCATAGGAAACTGTTACGAAATTATTAATTTTGGAAATCATAGCTTTTTGAAACCGTAGATAAGATCTCTGAAGAGATACAATTTAAAAATGGTTTGTTCATTTTTGTTGGGAATGTAGGTACCTATAAATAGCTATAATCAAATTAAATACCGGTCCACGGAAAGTGATTGGATTTCCAACTGAAATTGCCATTCTAGCAACTGAAATTATTTTATTGTGAAATTCTGTTGACAGGCACCGAAATTTTTTATTTTTTATTCGAACATCGTTGCAGATTAATGTTACAAGTTACAGTGTGTGGTTTTATTGCGTTCAGTATAGTAAATATGGAAGTTTGTGTATCTGAAACTTAATTATTATCACCCTGCGGGCCGAATGGAAATGTGAAAATTCTTATTTCCTTGAAAAACTTTAATTTAAAGTTTGTTGCCAGCCGGCATTCCTAGGCGGTATTCGTGCAAGCAAACTGCACTTCCTTATAAGCTTATTTTCTTCACAGGGACTCGAAAATTTTCTTTAGATTAGTTTCTCTTGTTGAGAAAAATAGGATGGAATAAGGAATAATAAGTTCCCGTCTTCTCTTAAATTGGACTTCGCTTCTTTTGTACGACAATTTTTGTTGGTTTACCCGGACTGAGAAAATGGCATTGCTTTAGTTATTAAGAACTTATTTGTGTAGTTAAAACTTGGAAATAAATTCCAACTTCGTTTGCTAACAGCTTTCTCGAGTTATGTTTTAAAATATTTTTCATGCATTTTTTTATTAGAAGGCTAGACAAAAGGCTTTTTGCATAATTCTGCGGCACAGGTGAAGCTGCTGCGCGTATGAATTTTCCGAGATATTTTCAATGCGGCCGTAGCATTAATTCGATGGCGAATGGAAAACTTTTTCCTGACTGTTTATTTTATTTAGCGCTGGGTTTCTAATTCATGAATTATTTTATCAGTATACCTGCTGAGCCACAAGAAATTTCTTTTGCATAAAATTTAAAATATTCTTAATCTAATATTCTTCTAAATAGATAAAAAATATCTTTAATAGATAGATAATCTATTAAAGATATGTTTTATCTATTTAGATAAAAAAATCTCAATAAGTACAGTACCTAGGTGATATTCTATACTAAACAATTACCATGGCATATTTGATAACAAAACATAATGTATTTTATCAAGTGAATGTCTACTGTTAGACAAGGACCTCCAAATAGCCGTTACAATTAATGGGAAAGGGGGGAAATGCATTATGCCACGATCTTTTGACGGGCCTGTTGGTCTAGTGGTTAGCGGCCCTGACTGCTAAGCCGGAGGTCGTGGGTTCGATTCCCACCCAGGACAAACTTTGTGTGATGAGCGTGATTGTTTGTTCTGTGTCTGGGTGTGATTTTATCTATAATATGTATGTATTTATAAATTATATAAGTATGTATATCAGTTGTCTGGTTACCATAACACAAGCTCTGCTTAGCTTGGGATCAGATAGCCGTGTGTGAGTTGTCCCAAGATATTTATTTTTATTTATTTTTATTTTTATCTTAGTCGAATTGTCAAAGGCATTTAGTTGTTATATACCAGTAAAACAATATTGCTGCCCATATTTTCGATATTATATCATTGTCCTTTATATAATTTATTTTCATTTTAAAATAATATTCTTTGTTCGATTATCTCTATAAGAACCTATTGTTTGGAACTACCAACTAGTTTCAATATTCTAACAGCTGTCCTCGACAATCCAAAATAACTAATTGTAAATTGTATATTTGAAATAAAATATTTGAGTTTCTGTTTATTTTCTGTTGATAATCACAATAGTAATCGCTCATCGCTCGAATCTCACTTCGGTGTTTGAAATTACAATCACTTAGTGGTAGGTCTATTTAGCACAGTAATTGGGCGATGCCACAAAATACTTCATTATGAAAAGCTTTGCTCAAATAGCGTGTAAAGCCGACGGTCGTAATTACGGGGTCAGTGCGGTACAGGTCAGCAGAAATAATGATTCCATCAAAAAGATAAGTATACAAAATTACAAACACATTACATTAGACAGAAATACTATTGCTATTACTGTGTTGCCACACTATCGCATGCATTTAATCGTCCGCAGTTTAATACTCGTACATAACTTTAATTTTCACATAAACTACAGCCTGCTAACTCTATTTAAACGTATTGTGGTTGCGGTTTAATAAATACTGCCTTATCTAGGCATACGAATATATATCTGAGGCATGAACTTAGTTGACTTTTGAAGTTTTGACCGATAACACGTATTTGCATCTAGAAAGAGCAATTTAAGAAAATGTCGTCTGGAGATTTGACAAATCTCTCATCGTATTTGACCTCGGTGGCGTTTAATAAAATGTTGAACTGAAAGTTTCTAAATTATACTAGGATTTATTTGCCGAAATGTAGGTTTTAAGGTTTAATGAAATTAGTTTTCTTAGACTACATTTGAATTTTGTTCGAGGATTGTTGAATTAGGTTCCCTTTCTGTGATTCGGATTTTAAAAATGTCTATAGAAAGAAGGTTTTATACGAATTAAAAAGTAGGTTACAAGTACCCAATGCTTAAGTTCCATTGTAGGTACTTAAAAGGAGGATTGGTTTGGGAATACTGTCTGGTATATTTTTATTTGAAGATGGAAACAATTTCGTTCAAACAAAAACAAATAATTAATTAATATTAAACGTAATTGTAATAATGCAGTTACGTCACTTTATTTGAAAGTATTGTAGCACTAAACGTAAATATATGTATGTTGAATAGTACTGTAGGCGAATCTCCAGTCTTTGGGTAACTCGACAAGCAAAAGATGATATTAGTTAACAATGGTTTTACTTTAGTTAGCTTTCACAATACACTATTAACAAAATTCTGAGTGAGCTGGTAGGTTCAGTCGACATGCAGCCTGGCAGTCCAGACGGCTAGGTCTTTTTTTTTAGGTGGTAAAAATCATCAAATGACTCCTTCCGCCTTTCCGCCCTGGGTGGGGCGGAAGGGACTGTCAGACTTTTACTATCTAAAAAACCACCCTGTTCCTTCCTACTTTTAAACATTCTGACAGTACTACGTCACCGACTCCCACCTAAGTGCTAATCCTATTAGTACTCTTGTTCACTCCATCCAAAGCCAATCCTTAAATGGGACGCAAACACGTTGTAATTTAAGTTTCACTTATGAATAACAGGTGACGCTGTAGCAAAAAAATTCGACCTGCTACATATAGAATGTGTAATATTACGAACATGGTACATAAAAGGTGAAAGTATTATTTTGTACCAACACAAAAGCATTTTATTGTAAAAGGAAAAGGAAAAAAGAAACTATTTTGAGTTTTTATCTCTATGCTCATAAAATATAATTATATTTTTATCCGTAAATCGGATTAAATATCTTTTCAGAAATACAATATTAGCACCCACGTAAATGCTATTATTAGCGCTAGATGTAGGTAGTAAATAAGATTTAAAGCCTTGACATTCAAAAGCAGTATCAAGTTGGCACGAGTTATTTTTCTAAGAATAGCTCACCTCATCATCTGCCTAGCTTTTCCTCAACTATAGGGGTTGGGTTCCAGTCTAACCAGATGCAGCTGAATACCAGTGTTTTACATGGAGCGACTGCCTATCTGATCTATCTAACCCAGTAACTATGTAATACGATATTTCTTGGAAAACTGGTTGTCAGACTTTCAAGGTTGTGACGACCCGTAAGGACTGCCAAAGATCCACGTATGAAAGCCGGGACCAACGGCTTTACGTGCTTATCGAGACACGAAACGATATCCGTGAAAAAATCACACTGGTACTTGCCCGGATTTAAACTCACAACCTCAGGCATAAGAGACGGGCGGCTCAACTACTAGACCATAACGACACTTCAACACCACAAAGGGCAATCAATGTTGGCAGGATTGACTTAAAAGACCACTAGACTGATGTAGATACTGACTTTCGATACAGTTTTATTTAGACGTCAAATGTGACGTCATTATATATTTTTAAAAATAGAATCAATTGGAATCGACATAGAGGGGACTCAAGTTACGAGTTTAATGTGACAAAGTCCAAAATTGATCAACTTTTTTGTGAGTGATTGTATAAAGTTGGCAATGTTATGTTGAAGTTTGTTCCACCAATTTTATCAACACTAATTTGCTGAAAACGAGTAATGCTGCTAAGTGACAGAAGCAGGAGGAAATATTATAATTTACATAACATAACATAACATCACGCATGTAATGCCCGAAGGGTTAGGCAGAGGTGTACCCCTTAGTACACCCACATTTCGCCAGTTATGTTTTTAGTCCCATGTAATAGGGGGCGAGCCTATTGCCATCAACCGGGCACAAATCCAGACTCCGACGCTGCTACTGAGAAATTCCTGATGGAAAAACCCAATAACACTTTGCCCGACCTGGGAATCGAACCCAAGACCTCAGGCACAGCAGTCGCGCTTGCGACCACTAGACCAATGAGGCAGTCATAATTTATTATAATAATTATAATTTATTTTTATTTATTTATTTAAAAACAACCAACTTACACTTACGGTGTGCACCAGACGTACAAGTTTTTGGCTAATAATATTACTTATATCTTAATTACTAAATATTAAAAACATAAAAAAAAGAGAAACATAAAACATACAATTTAACTGAATTACAATAGAAAAATAAAAATGAATTAATTTAATTAATTTAAGACAAAGAGATTGTGCTGGGGGTGGCGATAGACTCCAGGTATCGATTTGCAGTACTCAGGAGCCTCAGTTCAGTGCTTGCAATAATAATATTCTTCCGACCTGCCAATCTCGATATAAACATCACGCCTGTAATCCCCGAAGGGTTTGGCAGAAGTGTACCCATTAGTACACCCACATTTCGCCAGTTATCTTTTAAGTTTCATGCAATAGCGGGCGAGCCTATTGCCTCGACCGGGCATAAATCCAGACTCTGTGGCTGTTACTGAGAAATTCCTAAAGGAAAAACCCAATAATACTTTGCCTGACCTTGGAATCGAACCCAAGACCTCACGCTCAGCAGTCCTGCTATGCGACCACTACACAACAAGGCAGTCAAACATTAACAACTTTCAAATAATACCTACGTACATACAGAACCCGCATCTATAGACACGACTTAACATTTTTTATTGAAGTTTAGGCTCTGATCGGCTCGCTAACTCGCAGCATCCACACTCGCCCGCACTTTCACGGTTCATTTGATATAAAAAGAAAATAGCGTTTTAAAAGGGATGGAGTCCTTTAGACGTTTTTTGTCTGTTTCCCTACAAAACTGTTCGTGCTTGTGCATTTATCAACAAACACTGATTGTAAGTTTGTTTGTTGGGAATAAAAGCGCTTGGTATGTTGTACAGTGTAAGAGAATACCGTAATATAAATATAAATAAATAAATAAATATCTTGGGACCACTTACACACGGCTATCTGATCCCAAGCTAAGAAGAGCTTGTGTTATGGTAACCAGACCACTGATATACATACTTATATAATTATAAATACATACATATTTTAGATAAATCACACCCAGACACAGAACTAACAATCATGCTCATCACACAAAGTTTGTCCTGGGTGGGAATCGAACCCACGGCCTCCGGCTTAGCAGTCAGGGCCACTAACCATTAGACCAACAGGCCCGTCTATAATGTAATATGACATAACAACACGCCTGTAATTCCCGAAGGGTTAGGCAGAGGTGTACCATTAGTACACCCACATTTCGCCAGTTATGTTTAAGCCCCATGTAATAGGGGGCGAGCCTATTGCCATTAACCGGGCACAAATCCAAACTCGGAGATTGCTACTGAGAAATTCCTAAGAGAATTATCTTCATAAATAAATAAAATTGAAATGTCGACTTGTTATGTTAAAAAAAAGTTTTTACCTACATTTTTTTTACAAGTCCTTAAATTGCTGTCAATCTGTCCGTGTTTTGTTTGTTTCAATAATTCTCCGAAAAGGCTTGACCGATTTTCATGCACTTTCACTGACAGGTAGCTGATGTTATACCTAATAGTAATAATAACTTTTAAAATTTGAATTAGAAATTAGAAAGATAATTAAAAATAAAACCCTGTGATAATTGAAATTCACGTTTTACAAATGTTTGCTTAATTAATTACACTGCGTGTCAAATAAAACAGTGACATTTTTAAAATAAATGAGTAATGTTCTATATTTTTAGGCAAATCTGGTGTCACTCAAGATTTCTGTTTAAATAATATTTAAAGAATTTGTACAATCTGTGTGATCGACCTTTACTGTGAATCCTCTATTGAAAAACGTTCTTCAAATGTTTTCAATCAGACTGTTATTAATTAAACTGTCAATATTTTGAGGCCGCAGCTGAAAATATTCTGAATTTGTGATACATGCAATAATTTGATTGATGAGGTACTTAATTCGTCAACTCATTGTATCAACCTTACCAAACTACCTATACAGTCTAAATTTGAATACACTGCACATCTTTCAAGAGATGAAAGTACATACTCATGAATACGATCAGAGGTCATTATTACGACATGTATAGTATTAAAAATCAGCCTGATGTTTTTTTTCCAGCTGTGTTACGTTACTACTTTGATTACTGCTCCGCTACTTACCGTGATGTAACCTATACCTACTATCCCTCATAAATCTGACTATGATATACGAAAAGGTTTTTTCAAACCCGACTGGTATTTTCAGAGATAAGCGCGTAAAAAAGGCACTTGTGTGTGTGTTTTTTTTTTGACGCGCTAACCTCTGCAACTACTAACAAAAATAGACAATAAATCTTTTGAGCTTTATAACATTAGTATAGACTGTATTTCACTAGGTAGACTGCGAGACGGCTAAGTAAGACTGTCAAGGAGTCGGTTAGTTGGTCAGAAAGTTGAAACTAGTAGCCCATTCAGAAACATTGGTAGGTTTCCATGGAGAAGAACAAGCAAGAAACTTTACAAAAGAAAAAAAAAACACCTTATTTCTATATAACCAGAATCTGAATTCAAATAACGCAGTAGGTACCAATAATATTTTCTATATTTGGAATTCATTCACATAACTTCATATTTTTTACTCCTGAGAATAGTGACTGGCTTGTAGATAACCTAATTTTGTAATCTCATGTTATACTTACTTAAATTCTTCAAAGGTGACTCCGCAAGATATTTGCAAGGTCATCGCTTCAGACGTTATATTATAAAACCACCAGTTATTTTTCTAGTACGCATGATTCAGAACCGAAAAGGACAAATTATTATTATAGGTCTAGTACGTTAAGTAAGTTTCATCATAATTTATTAATGAGTATTTTAAATAAAATCAATGCGTGCTGGTATGACGAGATGTATGAACGTAGATGAGGCGAAAGGAGTATGTAAGAATCGTAACAGGTGGCTTTCTGTAGTTTCTGCCTACCCCCACGGGAAATAGGCGTGAGTTTATGTATGTGTATCAAAGCGTCAATTTTTATTTTATATAACTTACTGTTCCCCACAGTAACAATTTCTTCTTCGTTCGAAATTTATTGTAATATCTATATTTATATATCTGTTATACCGAACCCAACATCGCAATGCTGTATTATGAAGGCGGCATCACCACGATAGATCTCACAATGATCTTGCAAAACTCCAATTCGATTGATAAAGTACGTTAGCACTTTATTCTGCGGGCGTGGTCGAAAGTGTTTACCGAAATGACGCGACGTTTCGGCCTCAAATTTCTGGTAATGTGATTTGGGTGGAGACGCCCTTATTCCGAATGCAAATTTCTTAAAGACACGCTTAATGCCTTTAGTCACGATCCGGGGCCCGACTCTATTTTTTTTCATCTTTGGTGTTTGAAACTATACGCAATGCAGTTAGTTTTAATTCATTCATCATTGGCTGAAAAAAGATACATTTAATCGAAACAAGTAAGTTGATAAATGATACCCTATTATTATAAGGCAGAAATATCAAATTACATACTATGTCCTTACTCAATTAATTTTTGATAACAGGTAGGTACTTGTTCCAGATATTTTATTTGGTAATAACATAACAAGGTAACATTTTTGGCCTTTCAATTAATTTGTCTCTAAGTGTCTTCTATTGATCCCGGGTCGACGGCGCGTTCTGTTCGCGCGCGCCTCAAAGAGCTGTCAGCACAGGGACGGGGCTCCCAACGGGGCCAACGCCTGCCGGGGTTGCGGGACGTCTTAACAGGATACCGTGGCCCCGGAACGTAAAGGGCAACAGAAGGAACAGGGTGGCTTTTTAGTCAGTAAGAGTCTGACAGTCCCTTCCACCCCATCCAGGGAGGAAGGAGTCATTTGATGATTTTTACCACCTAAAAAAAAAAAAAAGTGTCTTCTATAGATATTCTCTTTTATTTGGTCCATGTTTTCTGTGTTCCTTTTTTTTCTTTTTTATAATAGGATTCCTGATAAATACTTATGTCTTCGTTTTTTTTGTTTTTTTTTTAACTGTTCTTGTCAAACTTAGCTGGTCTCCTATAATTGGTGGAGCACATGTAATTGTTCCTTGATTTGTTGTTATTATTATTTAGTTGTGTGGCCTCTGTTACAGATCCAAATAAATAACTAAGTAGTTTATTTAAACCAAACATACAAATATTCTTGTACAGGCGATATTGTAGCATATTTAAAACGGTCTTGTAAATTCACTCAAAGAATGTGTCGGTGCCAACAGTAACAATAATATTATGAAGATGTCAAATTATTTGTAAGTAAGAAGTACTGAGTCGATTACTAAAAATCTTCTATTGATTCAAAGCTACACAATTGCCGAATGATATAGACTATAGTATGTTTTATGGCATATTGGACTTCCACGTGGTTAAAGTCACAAGCAGAAGCTGGTCTTGAATTTTGCACTTTTGCATAAAAACTGTTCTAAAAAACATTTAAATACGAGTTTTATTTATTTTCAATCATCGCTCATTTTTAACATGTAGGTAGGCACTTTTTAATTATAAGAGCACTTAAAAAAAAACACTGGCATTTTGCACGATATGCACCAAAAATACACGCCGACAATGGATTTTTTAAAATAAATAAAAACGTTTCATTTCACCGAAGCGAAAAAAAGTTTCATCCGTGCGAATAAACAAATGGAATTTAATTGAAACAACTTTTGTTTTTGATTGTTGTTACGATTCAATCAAATCTGTGCAGAAATTTCAAGAATGTTTTCAACGTTCAATATACCTAGCAAAACGTTTTTAAGCATTCATGTCAAGGATCCTATTGCGTCGACAAATAAAAATCAATGCCACCTGGCACCACCAGTTTAACAAAATAATATAAGATAAACAAGTCAATAACTAATTCTGGTAGTTGTTTGGAACTAACATAGTTCAACATAATTTGAATACACACAAAATATTTAAAACGGTTCAGTATGCATAAAAGTCACCAAAAGCAAATTTGAACTCGATTAATAATATAATATTTGATAAGTAAATAGTCTTGTTTTAAATCGAAACACTAACAAGGTTTTCCAAGCACTTTGAAACGTCATTTTTGAAGTCTGAGAAAACTATTTGAAACATAAGTGAAATTAAAACTGAATATTTAAATATTTGTCCGCTGAAGATTTATTGCGCTGACTACGTTTTAACTTTTACTAAATGAGTGTCAGTCAACTGCGTGAATAAATTTTTAATTTCAGATAATTTGATTCCAGCCTAAGAAAGTTAATGCCAAACGACTTTGTGGAATAAAAGTGTCACGTAGAGAATAGGTGCGATTTTCGCAAATGAGCTGCTCAATATTCAAGAGGCAAACGCCTTACCGTAACAACAGAACAAATTCGAAAGACGAAGTATCGGCAACGGACGGCCCTTAATGTAATTATCATAATGGCGACCAATAAAAGAGAGGTTCGGAATTCGTGACACAGCTTTAAAAAGTACTATCAAAGGTGCCCGAGGCGGAAAACGTCGCATCTTATTTAGCGCCCTCCCGAAAAAGGGGATCCGATTGGGGCCTCTCCTAATCACATTACGACAATGAAAGAGCTCCAGATAAAAAGGACCGAAACAGATTTGCATGAAACGTCAGAGTTGATTACGACCAGTCAATCGTCTATAAAATATGCAGATGTCAATAAATCATTATCGACGCTTGTATCACACAGATTGATGAAATTATGACAAAATCAGAGTCTGTTTTAAATATGGAAACCGGTGCATCTGCCCGTAATACTTGATGCTCCGAATCACCCTCCTAATATCACACAATAAGGGCAATTCCATTCACATCTATATCGGAGACTTGATCAGGCGTGAACTCTTTTATGTTTGGAGTCACGTGTCGCCCAACGTCCAGGAAACCGACAGCGCCGAATGTGTTTGAGCGAATCTAATGCACTCAAAACCATGTGACATTGGTTCGTAGGGGAACTAGGGTGACATTGGAAACAATGAAGACCGAAGCGAAATTTGGAGACTATATTATTTGCGGAAAAATCAATGGTGAAACGTTTCCGATGGTGGCGGCTGGAGCGGCGACAGGAACTCTGATCATTATTATTACTGTCCATACTACGAATAGAAGCGTGCCGTGCCTGCTTCCGTGTATAACGTTTCCTTTATTGCGACTGATGGCTTTATAAAGGCGGTTATTTCGTCGTTAGTCTGTCAGCCCCCTTAATTTCTGTTGTTCGTGTAAATTACTAATCATGATAGAAAAGCATTTTCATTAAGATAATGTGTTTCAATTGCATCTCTTGCATTTGAAGATTTTCTTTTATTAGATCAATGGTATTTTCTGATGACAGTAAAGTCGTAACTATATATTTATACAACACTGGATAGCTTTTTGCTTTTCCAAGAAATGCTACGCTAATGGACTGTATCGTTGGCCTAGTGGTCGCAAAGCGCGACTGCTGAGCACGAGGTCTTGGTCGGCAAAGTGTTATTGGGTATTTCCATCTGAAATTTCTCAGTAGCAGCCTCGGAGTCAGGATTTGTGCCCGGTTGATGGCAATAGGCTCGCCCCCTATTACCTACATGGGACTTAAACATAACTGGCGAAATGTGGGTGTACTAATGGGTACACCTCTGCCTAACCCTTCGGGGATTACAGGCGTGATGTTATGTATGTAAGAAAATGCTAATAATTCACATTTTTAACACTCCCACGTATTTAGAAATGAAAGTATTCAAAACATGTAAAGATACTTAACAATATTAAATTGACGTGGATGGATGTAGAAAAGTTGTTTGGAAAAGTCGATAATTTATTCCATAGTACTTAAGTATCTATATTTTGCATAAATATTCTTAGTTTCAAGCGCGGTTGGGTTTACAACATGGAATTTCAATTTTACTTTATTTAAAACTTAATAGCTCTTCATTAATATTTTTGAGATTTTTTTTTAACTAGATTTTCTTTGAAATTTCTAATGCATATTCTATTTCTTTTGAAATTGTTTTGAAAAGTACAATCGGTTTTAAAACGAAATGCTAGTAGTACCTTTTGTGGTCTGATTGTAATCAAAACACTTGGCATAGATGAGCGACTTTAAGCGATCTTAGGTAAAAGATTATACAAGTTTTAATTAGGTATACTCAATTTTGTTCATTTTGACTGCCTCGTTGGTGTAGTGGTCGCAAGCGCGACTGCTCTGCATGAGGTCTTGGGTTCAATTCCCAGGTCGGGCAACGTGTTTATTGGGTTTTTTAATCTGGAATTTCTCAGTAGTAGCCTCGGAGTCCGGATTTGTGCCCGGTTGATGGCAATAGGCTCGCCCCCTATTACATGGGTCTAAAAACATAACTTGCGAAATGTGGGTGTACTAATAGGTACACCCCTGCCTAACCCTTCAAGAATTACAGGCGTGATGTTATGTATGTATGTTCATTTTATTCATCTACCACACGTAGGTACTCATTCTATTATCTAGTTTCCAGTCTGACTGTAATGAATTAAAATTGTGCCATGTCAGCTAAAAGAGATAAAATAAGATATTCCTATTTAAAAGGTAAAATGTAATTACTCTTCAAGTGTCCTCTACATGGAATACCTACAATGAAAAAGAAAATTTAAAAAAAATGTACGAAAACACTTTCAAATGATTAAGGCGAAATCGCACAGGGCTAGCATGAATGAACGAAGTAAACTAACCGTGAATTTAATGAATTTTATAATTGGGAAGTACTTAACTGTTCTTCACATCATAAATATATTATATTATTATGATAGTTTAAAGACTATAGGTATTCATATTAATAAGTGTTATAATAAGGGCAGACCTATTTCCCATGGGGGTTAGCAGAAACCAGAAAATGCCACCTGCTACGATCCTCACACACTCCTTTCACCTCATCCATGTTCATACAAGCACGCCAGTTACGAGTAGGTAGTGCGCACTCGACCTTTCTGAAGAAGCTCACCAATAAGGTCAGTGTAGATCTTCCGTCCCCTCCCTGCGTATCCACTAAATAGTCATATTTTTTCAATTCAAAAATCGATTCCGACATCAGGGCTCTCGTACTAGGCCTGAATGCTTTAATAACAAGACCAGTGTTAAAACAGTAGTAAAAAGGCAGTTCCAACTAAAAACAAATGAAAATCGTAGATATATCGACCCATTTTTTGCAATTATTTCTAACCCTAGTACATAAATTCAACTGTAAGCTATTTGAAGCAGTAAATCAAAAACTTTCGGCCCGTCACTCCCAATCATGAACTACACATATGCACTTGAATCAAATCAAAAAGTTTAATAGTAATAAACTCAACAAAAAAAAGGAAAACGCTCAAAAGTTTTTGATCGAATTGACTCTCAATGGAGAAAACAAAGATCGGAACCCTCTCTTTATATTATTGACGCGTCGCGATCTAAATTGTTGCTTTAGGGGAGCAAAAATCTTGTACCGTTCGACATATTAGGGGTATTTTATAAGGCACACACCTTATGTAATAGGGGACAGGTGTATTTTTTAGTTTGAACTCCCCTGTTAAGGTTTATAGTCTTCTTTATATTGACAAGTAAAGGGGATTATTCAGTAACGGAAAGCTGTTTGTTACAGTACACAAAAAATCCAGCCAAATGCAGTGCGGATTTGCTGAGGAAGGGTACCGTACCACTGTACATTAGTTAACACTACATACACAAAAACTAAAACATTTAACTATGTTTTGAGTTATAGCGGCAATAAAAATATTCACTCTGTAAAAATTTTAACTCTCTTCCTAATACAGTTTATGAGGTACAGCCTGCTGACAATAAAACGGACGGACCGTGGAGGCTTCGTACCTACTCCTGTCGTCACTCTTCAAGTAAGAAACCCTAAAAAGTAATACTCAAAGCACACACAAAGTGATTGAAATTCGATAGATGTCTTCTGAGAAACAACATTTATCATGGGCCTAAACGTGCGTTTCAACTCCACATCAACTCGATTTGAATAGTTAAATTGTTCAGAAATGAATGTTTAGCGAACATATTGACTAGAAATGAGACTAGTGTAAATGAAGTCTGAAAGTTTCTTCAACATAAGAGAATTTCACAGACACCTACGTCTGGTGTTCTCAAACTTGTTAAAGACACTGCCAACAATAAACTAGATACCTTTGCTGAGACAATAGCAAAACTTTGTAGTAACCCTGTTACAGAATATATTACCATTTACGAAGCATGTGTGCCGCTAGTGAAATGCCAGTAACACATGCGCGCTTTATGTGCCATGTACCAATAATCCTAAGCACGCTAATAATTTCATCCATACATAACTGGCTTTGACATCCATTCCACGGATCATTGGCCCTTTGACAAACCCCATTAGTTTCTGCATATAATTATGGAATAATTACTTTGGTTAATTATATAGTTTATAGAGTCTATGTAGTTATAGTTTATTCCCCCTTGAAGCTAGTGGAGCCAATTTGGCG
This sequence comes from Hoplodrina ambigua, assembly GCA_949774945.1. NCBI lineage: Eukaryota > Metazoa > Arthropoda > Insecta > Lepidoptera > Noctuidae > Hoplodrina > Hoplodrina ambigua. Next base: position 9,491,233 of record OX458973.1, read on the forward strand.
TACCGATAATAGCAGCTGATGGCGCAAAACTTTAGATAACCATACTATTGTGTTGGTCAGTTGCGTTATTACGTATTTGAATGGAAAGTGTTGCTATTGCTTTGGTCGGTTCTTGAAATAGAAGAGATAGAATTCGTAATAGTTCATTGCTTTTTAAAAAACTGCTGTAATATATCTATAATTAAATGAGAATGTCTCAGCTTCTATTCTAAACGACAAAAAAGTGCTCATAAAATAAGAAGAATTTTTTTATAAATGTTCACTGTTTTTTCTGAAATAATGATGTTTGTAGTTGTTTCGGATCTCGTTCTTTATGTATGTGAGTTTATATAATATGTTTATAAATGCACCCACGATAAAGGAAAAATTCTTAATGTGTAAAAAAAAGATTTGTATGTCATCTTGTATGTCAATCTTCACCCACGTATAGAAAGTAAGTAGTTACTACAAATTCTATTGCCAATAGGATACATAATAAGAAATCACAATACGTCCCCTGAATGTTTGATAGCGACTGCAGATAATATGTTTGAGTGTGCCCGCATGTCGCAACCCCGCTTAATTTCCTACAATATCCCAGCGCAGTTCATAAATATTTTTTTTATTTCTTTGTACGATCATCGTTCGAAGCTCTGAATTTAAGTAGGTATGCTATCTTTGTTGTGGCAGTATGAATTAAGCAACGCGTGTTGACAATGATAAAGGAGGTAGGTAGTTGTTCGTGTATTAATTATTATGATAATATATATTTTATGTCCAAACCTTATAATTTTAAAGGGTTCGTTCCAGAAATGTTGGGTTAAGTATCCTATAAAATTATTATTATGAAGATAACTGCGCGGGTTTGTATAATGCAAAAATACCTTAAGTGAATACTTGCACTGATTTAGGCACTGTATGTAAAGTAGTACTGTTTTGATCTATAGTAGTATTCTATAGTAAAACACTAAGTCGCGTCCTGTCAGTCTGTGTCAGCCCTCTTGGTGGACTGTCAATAAGTCTTTCTTATTTTAGCCATAGTTTATCTTATAGTTACATTACCTGCGACTTTGTCCCCGTAAATTCGATTATCGCGGACGCAAACGATGTCGTGGAATAAAAATGTTCTTTTTTGGGGTTCAAACTTACCTCGTACCTAATTTCACAAAAATCGGTTCAGTGATTTAGTCGTGAAAACGTAACAAACAGAGACAGTGTTTCATTTACACTTATAATATTGGAAAAGATTAGACCAGCCAGATTATCTACAAAACATTTAGGTAAACAAGTACTCAATGGCGGATGCGCTCGCCGAAAAGTTGAGACAATCTTTCGGCGACGAGATCCATGTGGCCCGGCCCACAAAATGTGCTGACTTAAGGATCTCGGGACTGGATGACTCGGTCACACAAGATGAGGTAGTAGCTGCACTCGTGCGAGTTGGTGGGTGTTCTTCTGAGCACATAAAGATCTCCGAGTTTCGCCCAGGTATTGCCGGCTCGAGGTCGACAGTGGTTAGCTGTCCCGTGTCAGTGGCCCAGAAAATTGTCGAGGGCCGAAGATTACTTATAGGCTGGGTATCGGCGCATGTAAAACTACTTGCTGCCAGACCACTGAGGTGCTATCGGTGTCTTGAACAAGGACACGTAGGAGCACGATGCACCTCTGTGGTTGATCGTAGTGGATTATGTTTCCGCTGTAGTCAGCCTGGACACAAAGCTGGGACTTGTAAGGCCATACCGCATTGTATCATCTGCGCGGCGGCTGGCAGATCAGCGGAACACAGGATTGGCGGCAAAGCGTGTACTGCACCAATGGGAAGCTCGAAGACACGTTTGAGGGCTATGACAATAGGGCCTTCATCGCAGATGCCGCAACAGCCGACTGCCACAGAGGCCACCCATAGTGTCGCCAGGAAGGAAATTGATATGGACTGTTGATTATGGCTCCATATCTAAGTCTTCTCCAAAGTAACATCAACCACTGTGCCAGGGCTCAGGACCTGCTTCTCCAGAGTATGGCGCAGTGGTCGATTAACATAGCTGTGGTAGCCGAACCGTATTTTGTCCCACCCAGGGATGACTGGGTGAGTGACATCAGCGGCTCGGTGGCCCTCATCCTGCGGCCGGCCATTGAGTGTCCGTCTTTCAAAAATGTTACTCGAGGTCGGGGATACGTGGCAGCGCTTATTGGAGACTTAGCAGTGGTTGGGGTGTATCACTCCCCTAACAGATCTCTCGCCGACTTCGAGGGTTTTGTGGCTGAGTTGGGCACTGTTGTATGTCGTTGTCATCCCATTCCTGTGTTGGTCTTTGGGGATTTTAACGCCAAATCCTCGGCTTGGGGCTCTTCGAGGACAGATGCGCGGGGTCGAGTTTTAGAGCAATGGGCCGTTGAAAACAGTCTGCTCGTCCTCAACCGGGGTACAGTGCTCACGTGCGTGCGCCAGCGGGGCGGTTCTATAGTGGATATCTCGTTCGCGAGCCCCGCTATAGCACGCCGTGTCCAGGGCTGGCGTGTGATGGAGGAGGCGGAGACGCTATCGGATCATCGATACATTCGCTTCGATGTCTCCGCCCAGACTTTCAGCAACCCGGCCGTAGCAAACCCCGGTGTAGAGGGTCCGCGCTGGGCGTTGAAAAAATTAGATCGGGACGAGCTGCTGCTGGCCTCAATCGTCAAGGCCTGGGTGTCTGCTCTAGACAGGCCTATTAATATCGAGGAGGAGGTGGAATGGCTACAGGAAGCGCTGATCCACATCTGCGACGCGGCGATGCCAAGATCACAACACAGATCGGCCAATCGTCAGGTATATTGGTGGTCGCCTGAAATCGAGCAGTTGCGTGAAGCATGTGTTGCGGCGCGATACCTATATGCCAGGCATCGCAGAAGGCGTCGTCGCGCTGAGAATGCAGAAGCTTTAGAGGCAGAGCTGTATGAGGGGTACAGAGCAACAAAAGAGACCATCAAAATGGCGATTCGACAGGCCAAAACCCAGGCCCGTGAGGAGCTGCTGTTAACTTTGAATCGAGATCCATGGGGACGCCCTTACCGTACGGTAAGAGGCAAACTTCGTCAGTGGGCTCCCCCCCTTACCCAAAGCCTTCGGCCACAGCTCCTCGACCAGGTGGTCGGCGCTCTGTTCCCTTCAAGGGCAGAGCATATCTCACCGCAAATGGCTCCACCTCAAGTGTCACCCGGCGCGGATGAGAGGGATGACAATGATGATGACGTGCCTATAGTTACGCGGGTAGAATTGAAAGCGGTAGTGTTACGGCTTCAAGCCAAAAACACCGCCCCAGGGCCGGATGGCATACCAGGCCGCGCATTAGTCCTGGCCTTGCGAGCTCTCGGGCCCCGTGTAGCAGGGCTCTTTAGTGCATGTCTCGAGCAGGGCCACTTCCCACAACGGTGGAAAACCGGAAAGCTGGTCCTTCTAAGAAAAGAGGGGCGCCCCGCGGACTCTCCGTCCGCATACCGGCCTATTGTACTGTTGGACGAGGTGGGCAAGCTCATGGAGAGAGTAATTGCAGACCGCCTTGTCCAGCACTTGACAAATGTTGGGCCGGATCTAGCGGATAATCAGTTTGGTTTCCGGAAGGGGCGTTCAACTGTGGATGCCATCATGCGTGTAAGAGCTCTGTCGGAGGAAGCAGTTGCCCGGGGTGAGGTCGTCTTGGCGGTGTCACTGGATATCGCCAACGCCTTTAATACCTTGCCCTGGAGTTGCATTAGGGAGGCACTCGTTTATCATCGTGTGCCAATCTACCTCCGTCGCATTATTGCTGCCTATCTGATGGATCGAGCCATTATCTACCCGGGTCGACAGGGCTGGGGTCGGCGATACATGTCGTGCGGTGTTCCACAGGGATCGGTCCTGGGGCCGTTGCTGTGGAACATCGGGTACGACTGGGTACTGCGTGGTGCGCTTCTTCACGGCGTCAGCGTAACCTGCTACGCTGACGACACGTTGGTGACGGCTCAGGGAAAGACGCACCGGCAAGCTGCCATATTGGCCACGGCAGGGGTTGCGCAGGTCGTTAAAAGGATACGAGAGTTAGGTCTTGAGGTTGCTCTGCACAAGTCTGAGGCCCTTTGTTTCCATGGGCCTCGGAACGGGCCGCCTCGGGGATCTCATATAGTGGTAGGAGGCATTAGCATCGGGGTCGAGTCGACGATGAAGTATCTGGGACTCGTCCTCGACAGCCGGTGGGATTTTGGTCCGCATTTCCAACGGCTGGTCCCCAGGTTAATGGGCGCCGCAGCCGCTCTCGCGCGCCTTCTGCCAAATCTGGGGGGACCTAATGCCTCCTGCCGGAGGCTTTACGTGGGGATCGTACGGTCTATGGCCTTGTATGGGGCCCCTGTGTGGGCGGACACCCTGACGGCCCGCAACGTCGCGATATTGCGAAAACCGCAGAGAGCAATGGCCGTCAGGGTGATAAGGGGGTACCGTACGATCTCCTTCGAGGCGGCAAGTCTTCTTGCAGGTTCGGTTCCTTGGGACCTGGATGCTAGGGTCTTGGCGTCAATGTACCAATGGCGCCGGGCGGAGCTGGAACGCAGTGAACTACTGATACCTCGGGAGTTCGAGGCACAGCGGGCCGAGTTCCGCCGGACCCTAGTATGCCAATGGAGGGAGCGACTTGCGCAACCCAGATGGGGGCACGCCACAGTAGTGGCGGTAAGACCCGTAATGGACGAGTGGCTGGAGAGGCAGCATGGCGCCCTCAGCTTCCGGCTGACGCAGGTACTGACTGGACATGGTTGTTTCGGAAAGTACCTGCGGCGGATAGGCCGGGAGCGGACGCCCCGTTGCCATCATTGTGTTGACTGCTCCGAGGACACGGCGCAGCATACGTTGGAAGAGTGCCCAGCGTGGGAGCGGCAGCGCCGTGACCTCGTCGAAGCACTTGGTGCGGGTGATCTCGCGCTTCCGGCCGTGATTCAATCCATGGTTGGGAGCACGGACGCGTGGGATGCCGTCGCCTCTTTTTGCGAGGAGGTAATGCATACAAAAGAGGCGGCGGAGAGGGAGAGGGAGCGAACCTCTCACTCCGCCCGCATCAGAAGGGCAGCAGGGCGCAGGAGAGCGCTCAACGATCTCCGGCCACCGTGAGGAGGGGCCTGCGAGCGGCAAACTTGGGGCTGTTTGTCGCTTGACCAGCCATAGGCCTGTGATGGTGGCGCGCAGTGTCCTGTGCGCGCCTCTTTAGTGGAATGTGCGGTCGCAGGATAGGCCGCACATGGTGAAGGGGATCGCCAATGGCGGTCCAATACCAGTCGGGGGCGCGGATCATGCGTAATGCGAATACCGGGCTCCCGACTTATGGTAACTGGAGGAACCGTGGGGTTTTAGTCGGTAAGAGTCCGACATACCCCTCCGTTATCTCTAAACGGAGGGAATCCATGAGGATTTCCCCACGACAAAAAAAAAAAAAAAAAAAAAAAAAAAGGTAAACAAGTACTACCTAATAAATTCTACCACCCATGTCACGTAACCAAAATTAGCACCGCTAAAAGCAACGCTAAGCTGTACAAATCCGCTCAATCGATCCGTCACAGCTCCACCCCTACGTTAAGAACCCATTACTAGATAAATATATGCAATTTATTACATTTACCAATTTACATACACTTTGAGACGACATGTCTGCAGAGTTAAATGTCGTTAAGGATGGCAAGGGTGACAGGAAGAATGAAGATGTGACAATTTCTAAGGCAACCGGCGGATAAAAAGTGGAGGAAAATGAAATGCTGTGAGGGTTTTTAAGACCTGGCATTAGAGGTTAATATTGTGTAAATTTTATTGGATTTTAATAATTATTATGAAATTTTATTAGGTTTTAATATTATATTTTTATTAGGTTTTAATTTTATAGATTTAATATAATCTTTAAACTTATTTCTGAGAAATTTCTCACCCTAATAAAACTTTGCTCGACCTAGGAATCGTAGCCAGGACCCCATGCTCAGAAGTTACGCTTCCAACCTTGAGACCAAGGGGGGAGTAATCTATTTACCATTTGCATTGATAAGAAAAACAGTAAAATAAACTGAAATCGATGCAGAGTTTTTTGAAAATGTTTTGAGATATTATGGAAATTGTCAACTCTACGATCCACGATCTACAATCTACATATTTTATTTACGAGTATCAACAAAAGATTCAATATTTTTGTTATCTTTTCTTATAAGTTTTATTAGATTTATTATTAGTTTAGATTGTTGATTTCAAAACACTAAACAGTAAGACAAAAATCTTCTTATTTCTGAACCTTAAAAATTCACACTTAATTATTTTATTATAAGCATGGATATTCGACATCGTAGACGGAATAAAAATTTATAAAAATAAAATTCTGAGAGAGCGGTATAGTCTTCTGAATTCAATTAGAACTTTCGTCGTCCGTTTCATAATTAGTCAAAAAGATAATGAAGCTGCTTTCTGATGTGTTTAGTAAGACCGGTATTTTTATTAAATTATTTTCTTCTTTCATTAGCAGTCCGTGTCTGTACAAAATTTTGTCTCGAAGGAACGCAAGAAAATAATTTTCTCGTCGCATTAACAAGCAGAGATAAAATTGGTATTATTTATTATTTTTACTATGTAGTCATCTGCCATGATCTTTATCATAAATGACTTGGGATTAATAAATTTCAAGGAATGATCGCCATAATAATGAGTTTATTGTGGAATTGTGTCATTCGTCGTCCACGTGGTATGTAATAGTAATAAGTAATAGTCAAATTCGTTGTTAGCTGGCATCTCCTACCTATAAACGAAATACCTGATAAGTTTTAGTTTCATAGGTCAAGCAGTTTCCGAAATTTTATATGTTTACCAACCGAGTTGAATTATGTACCTACCTGTTTAAAATGTATTTAGAAAAAAATACTTCATCGTTGATAAATCGAGAAAACTGCACCCCGTGACCAAATCAACTTCGATCCCTAAGACTAACCATATTCCCACAGTAAACAGAATTTCAAGCATTAAAAATGTAGGTACAATCAACTCACTCCCTTGGGCTATAAAACGTAAGTTTTTAAATGGAATTTCTCTATTAGTTGGGACGTTCGACAAATGGACAGACGGGAGTTGTGCATTAAAGGACTTTCGGAGTATCGCCGGAGGCAGCGCGTGGCACAGGCAGAACGAATCCAATGTCGTTATTGATCGAAATAAAAAATAATTCGATTGCGGAGCGAGTGTCTGACTTTTCGGCTATACCCTTAGGCTAACTTGTTACAGATGTTAGTGAAGAATGAATGGAGAATTTTGGATTACTTGTATATTTCAGAAACGAAGTTAATCACTTGTAGGGGTGTGCCGACCTGCTGAGAAGTATTAATTATTAAATATCAAACACTGCTAAATTAAACATCTCTCATCATTATTCGCTTCATCCACTGCTGGGCTTCTTTTTATATGTATGTACTCGTATCAACTTCTATGCTCTTGTGGCAGTATCATCCAAGCCCGACCAGGTTGCCGTCATCTACCCATCTTGGCATCAGACAATAAGATGATACAAAATATAATTTTATCATCCACAATCTTTTTAAACACACTTGCTCGTATTGGCACTCCCTTTGACGTGATTTTTCCTGTTTTGCACCGAAGTGTACACGCAAGAAAGATACACGTGCCGCTCTTGTTTTTCGAATTTTGAATAGGTATCTCATCTTCCTTCTGTCAATTATCCCAGATACCCACTACTTAATTTGTAATAGCACTAGCATATCTCACGGAAACTGCTTGTAAAACCCCTGAGCGTTCGACCATAAAAATAGACTCACCAATTAAAGTCCTTAAAAAAATCCTAGAAAGAAAAGTTGGCCAGCTTTGGTGGAACAAGTTGATAAATTAAATGGCTCTCATGTTCCACTTACCGAGACTTCTAATACGGTTAGGGTCACGGCGACGAGTACAGAATCAGTCGTGCAATCTTTATCACCAGAATCGCTACCAGGAAGAAAGATAGCCAACTGTTTAATCGAGATAAACTTTGCCATTGTTGTCGTGAGTAAGTGATATGGATTAAAGAAAAATTGATTAGGATATTATTAGTTTTAGGAAGCTTAGTTTATCGATGTCTGTGCTGAATGGTAGGCCCTAAAGGAGTACGCAGTCAGCTGAGGCAATCTAACTATTGCTCTTTAGTTTTAATGGAACGTGTCACCGTTATTATCTTTCACTGTAATTAAAGTACCTTCTCTTCCAATAAGGAAATCCAATTCAAATTAAGCCCAAAGGACAAACTCCTTTTTTATAAGTACTTTCAAATTTCCTTCTACCTTGTATCACGAACGTAAGTGGCTTATATATTTCGCAAAATTCAATTACAAAGAAATTATTACCACAATCATAAAACAGTCATGGGAAGAAACAATTTTTCTGGCGCACTCTTTTATTCTGAATTTATTAAGGGTCACACTGGCGCCCTACCTAGCCCCTGTAAGTAACCGTTAGGAAAACGGGACGTTTAAATTCCGGGAGAAGTGTCGTCATATATCATCCGACCATAATTTCTGGTCCCCTTATAAAAAGTGAACTTTCAGAACAGTGTCCGTAGTGCAGCGCGTCTGTTTCTTATTTCGAACGGAACTGATTGTTTTTATAGCACGAGGGGTGGCCTTAGAACTTTGAATCTATGAAACACGTGTAGAGAACAACTTAGGTAGTGGACGGGACAGTTTTACCGAGGGAAAACGTTCTTTAGTTTGGTCATCTAATAATAAAAACAATATTTTGCTTTACTTTTCATATGTATTTTGTTTAGTTCGCACTTTGAGTATAAGGAAAAACAGTATAATCTTTTTCTACTTACTTATTGACAAGTTAACAAAGAGTAAACAGTTTTTTGTACCTTTCAAATGAATATGTTTATTTTATTTTACTCGGTGAATACCCGGACAAATAAGAAAACAAATTAAACTAAAACCTGAAAAAAAATAGTGAATTTCATCACTGCATCGTCAGACGTCGTAGATTGAAATGAGAATGTGTCAGTCTAAATTGGATCCTTACAATCGCTTCGATTCACCCTTTCCATCAAAGAGCTCGCGAATAAAACGACAATGCTCCATCAAACAATTTGCCAAATCTGTAAGAACCGATCCACACTCTGAGGGTCAACACTCTCAAAATATTGATGAAACCTGATACCACTCGAATTTCTGACAGCGACTGTAATATAAATCCCAGAATAATCTCGACCACAATCCGTCGCAGAACCCCTCTCATTTCACCCTAAATCAAAGTGTTCGCGTCACAACTCAACAATAAAAAAAGGGAATATTTATTCGTTATTTGTTGTCGGTTCGTATTAAAATAAAGCGACTATCTAGGCCTCAGCACCCTCCTCTGTGCCTTATCTAAGATCAGGATTGCATAAAATTCACATCTCTCTTTCGAATGTGACAGGCGCCGGCCGGGGACTACGCATCTCATTTCGGCGACCTCCCGTTATGTCTAGCAAGCTATATTTATGTAATGAACCACATTAGGACTCGTGTTAGTTCTGTATTAGGCAGAAATCGCACACTTTTACGACAGCAAAAAATAAAAGTAGCCATGTCGTAAAACATAGCATTATCATAATATTATTTCGGTTCTCTTAGATTTTGTGGTAACTGGAAAAGATTTTGACATTGCCTCCTTTTACGTATTACCTTAATATGCGAATTATGGTTTAATATAATCCGTTCTAATATTACTGACGTGAAAGTAACTCTGTCTGTAGTTACCTCATCACGGCGAAGTCACTGAAACGGTCGTTATGTTGACGAAGACGTAGGTTCTGGAAAAGGATTTTTTAGTTCACGATAACCGAAGTTCACGTGGATGTAGTCGAGGGAAAAAGCTAGTATAATATTTATTACTTAAAGGATGATACATTTATTAACTGTTCTCAACTAACTTTTTAGACCTATGTATCCGCTTAAGTGTAGGAAGTTGGAGTAAAATCGGTTCATTATTTTTGAAAAATAAGGCTTTGTTCATTTATATGAAATGCCAACGCTTAAAACGACATATTTCTCTCTCTGTTTTTAAAAGGTTCAGCCATGCTTAGATGACGTCAGTCGGGTGACGTCGGGATCCTAGTCTATAAGAGCTATCATGTAGCAAATAATTTTATAGAGCTCATTGATTATTAAGATAGAAAATTTATAGCTACTTGTAAGGTATTGTTAATTAGATTCCATATATTAGGAGCTTAATGATATTTTAAAGATTGCGATTACATTTTATGAGTATTTACTAGTTTGTTTATATTTTAGCAAGCGTGTTATTTTATTTTCCATTAAATAAATAACGGTAACCTTTAATTATACGTCTTTCATCAAATTCTGTTAACTTTAAGGACACGAACCAAAAAGACACTAGCAATTCTCCGCGCTTTCGCCTGCATTCAGTTACGTCTTTGGTGGGTCCTTCCGTGGGTCGTAGCGTAGTTATAAAGTCTATAACTATCTAAATTATATAAAAACGAAAGGTCAAACACACAGTCATCACGATATATCGAAAACCGCTAGACGTATTTGGCATTAAGGTAGATTATAAGTAGAAGAAGTCGGCTAATAAAGTTGTTTTTTAAATTCCCCCCTAAAGGGATAAAAGGAGGTCCATAGTTTGTATGAAAAAAAAGATAAGATCATTTTTTGATTATTTCCTCATGATCAATTTTTTTCACCTGCTTTGTTATCTTTTACCACCTTTGGTTGACTGGTAGAGAATGCCTAATGCATTAAGTCCGCCTTTGTACTTTTTTGTTGCATAAAGATTAAATAAATAAATAAATAGATCGCCAATAATCGACATTTACGCGAGCGAATCCCAGGCAGAAGCTAGTTCCTTATACAGCTGGCTATCATTTACAAAAAGACTTTTCCCATACGGTTGATAGTTCCAGATTAAACAAGCAAACAAACAAAAAAATGTTAAGATTATTATACAAGTAGGTATAGATTAGGCAAATGACAACAAATAGATAATTTCTCAGTGATTTAAAAAAAATATAATTATAATTAAAACCAATTATCACTTAATAATGTTCTCCAAATTTACATTAACAACCCTTCAGACCACAACATGAACAATAACCGAAACACATTATTCCAAACTATTAACTATGTAGGTTTCCTAACTTAGCAATTAATAAAGTTATGCTGCAGTTTGGTGCATCTACCCTACACAGTAATGGTCCCAGTTAGTCTTCAGCGTGCAATTACTTACTGCAATAGGCCAATTAATAAGGGAGGCTGTGCTAACTGCCGACCATAGTATACGAATGTGATACGAGTACCATAAGATAGTCTTGGGGAAATTACTTCAGAATTTGTGAGACATGCTTGTATTGTTATGTTGAAATCGGGAAATTGGTTTGGTGATTTGAAGTTATTGCGGTGGAAGAAGGGTTTCCGTTTGGTGGATGTATTTTTGATTGTTCATTTTTTTATTATACTAGCTTAAGCCCGCGACTTTGTCTGTAAGAATGTCGGTTTTCGGCAGTATTTTTTATTACGGTGAACAGTAATTATTTTTCGAAAAAAAAAAAATGCTGCGAAATGTACCTTTTAAAGGAGTACCTTTTAACATTCAGCTATCTACGAGTGAAAGTCCCATCAAAATTGTTTCAGCCATTTCGGAGATTAATTCAAACAAACAGATAGACAGACAGACTAATAGATAGACAGACAGACCGAGAGATAGACATAAATAGTCATAAAGGAATGAATTTGTGTTTTGTTATTAGAACCATATAAGCATTCATGTGTAAAAGGTTGTTATTTTGATTACAAACAGACGTTTCAATTTTATTTATTTGCATAGATTATAATATAGACGAGATATTTTCCCTATTTTCGTTAAACAGAATAAGTAACTACGTATATATATAAATATACAGATGGAGTGACCACGTGTACCTTTTTGCGTAACATGTATTATAATATATATAAAAACTAATAGCTTTACAAGTCCTCTCCTACACATGGTGTGTTTATGTATATTTGTATATATTTAGTGTACGTTTTGAAACAAGCAATTAACTTCAACTTTCTGACTAACTGACCGACTTATTGACAACTCAAAAATATCTGTGGTCTAATTTAAATAAATGCTTTGACTTTTTTTTATTTGTGCCTGGTTGATGGCAATATCTAGAATATTACATGGGACTTAAACATAACTGGCGAAATGTAGGTGTACTAATGGTGCCTCTGCCTAGATTACAGGCGTCATGTTATGTTATGTGGAAAAAAAAAGCACTCATTCCAATAATTAATATAAATAATATAAAGTTTCGCCAGTAATGTTTAAGTCCCATGTCCCATGTTATTTTTATTCCAACTATAATTATGAACTTACGCCACTACCATCCGATCCCCAAAAAACTAATTCACAGAGCAAAACCGTCAATTTTTAACCCTGCCACCGACACTCCCGCCCCAGGAAATGTCACAACCGTTACTAACATTTGAAATTTAATTGTATTGATAATTCGCAAGCAGTCTGTGCACGGTGTGCATTAACTCAGTGTCGATGCCTGAGGCAAGCACGTGGCTCAAACAGGGACCCTTTGCTTTTATTGCGTCTATTTGACGTTAAAAGTGTTTTCAGATAAAATGAAATGCACTTTCATTTACTATTCTTGCGAGGTTGTGTTTTGTTTTGTTTTTCTCCCTGTAGTTTGACGGTTCATGTTAGTGGAAGTGTTTGAGTGTTGTCGCTCAAACAGACTGTCAAAACTTGCTCGCTGTTTTATGGGTGACTTTTTTGATGATATCAAAGGAACTACGCTTTGAAAGTATGCCTACGGAATAGTTAATCAAAGAACTTATTGTTATTTTATAGCGTTGAAAGCTAAACTCAAAACATGAATCTCGCAACAAAAGCTTTTAATGCATTGTTAATAGTCAAATATCACAAAATAAAGAGCTTGCGTTAAACTGGTTTATTAAAATGAAAAGTTGTGACAATAATAATAAAAAATAAAAATATTATTTTTTTTTTTTTCAGGTAGCAGTTATCGAACAACAAGGAAAGCAAAAGGCAGCGCAGGGTAAGTAATAGATAATCTATACCAACAAAATCTCTAATATTTACAACATACAACAACGGAAGCTATAATTTTATTTAATATAACGATTAGTTAATATAATAAACGATTGAAATAATTTTAAAATAACTATTTCTTATAACGTACATTAAAAATAAAATCGTTTGACATACCACTCAAAAGATATACAACTTATTTGCTGGGCTCCTATTTCGGGGTGGTTTAAAAAAAATACGTTTACCATAATGATGTTTTACGTTAGACCAAATGATTTCCGATTAAATAAACACATACATATTAAACGTTAGACCAAATGATTTTTGATTACATAAACATTATATCAAACAACATTATACTAAATAGGTAAGTTTAAGAATAAATAAATGTTATATTTAAAGAAATTATATCAACAGTTAGTATATTTCATGTTGATTATATCTTATGAACGATAATAAAATGAAATTAGACCAAATGCGTTTAAACGTTACGAGACGCACCCGGCAGTGCATCTAGTGTATCTAGGTATTATTATTTATATTTGTTTATCGGTATTGCGATACTGTAGTCACCAGCATCATAAATAAAAAGTTAAAAAAAATACAAGTCAGTAACATCCGATCTATCAGCCTGAACACAAAATGTAAACAATTCATTTATATGTAGGTATAGAGTAGAGTGGGGAGCGAATCATTGACTTGGGGCAAGTTTCATTAACTTTTCCTATGAATACAGGCATTTGCCTCCAATTTGCTTGCATTGGTTGCAAACATTTTGGTGTATACTCGAATACACCGAAACTCGAACGAAAAGTTTGAATTTTTATTTTGTTAGCTTCTACATAGACTATTCATGTTTTTAAAATGATATTTAGCTTCTACATAGACCATTCATGTTTTTAAAATGATATTTATTTTATTCAACTGAAAAGTTTTATAAAGGTTGAAATATTTTAGTTATATAAGATACCTTACCTACTCCTAAAATAGTTTTTTTTTTTTTTAATACTTACTACTGTTAGCATAATGCATTCTAAACTATATTTTTTTTAATCGACTTGTCTACATCCTTTTTTTTTCTTTAACATTATTGGTATACGTAAAAGCTGACTGTCCTAATGTTTTGTACCCCTGAGTGGAGACAATCTCTAATCGCAACAAGTCGAGCCCGTTTACGTTACGGCCTCATAATTACATTAACTACGCAATGCATGTGTTACATCGTCAATATACAGGATGTGGTCGTTTGCGCAAATATTTTATTTTGGTATAAATACATAAAAGACACCGCTAGAAATCGCCGCCGTAATATAGAGAGAAAAGTGATCATTTTGCAATAACCTCCTCATTAGAGTAGAATGGAGAACCATAACTGTAAGAAATTATCGTGAAAAAATATACCTAAGTCTTTTGCCTAATTTTAATTGAATTATTTGGCGCAGCGATATTAAATCCCAGATGGCTTACTCTGGGTGGTTATGAAACCTTTTATGTAAAACTTACTTAAATCCCGCTGTTTTTTTAGTTGATTTTTCGTTCTCGAAATAAAAGCTCTAAACTCACAATATTTAGATTTACCTACTGTCCAATAAATGTCTACGTAGAAAAAAAAAACTATAAATATAATTAATCTTCAAACACACTGTACACAACAAGCTACCCCTGCTAGCCGGTCCAGACAAATTGTCGCACCCCACGTTCGCATTATTGCCGATATTTAATTGTTTGCGTAATTTATTTCTCTAAAGCAGGGACCGTTATGTTGTGTTCGGAATAGGAGACCGGTTATGTTATGTTATGTTATGCTGAATGTTTTGTTGACTTTTGTTTTATCAAATTGTCCGAGTGGGTAAATAAAGAAGTTTGTAAGGATAATAACCCGTGGCATAATAATATTTCTGGCGTAATTTTATATTTAAGTAGGTTACCCTCAAGATAACTACCTATGTAATTTTATTTCGTTCTTATAAGTACCATTATCCTAGTATTAAGTCAAACAAAACGAAAAACATAATATCAGTTAAGCTATTTTCGAGTTTTTGAAAGACTGACTGATTTTGAGATAAATAGTTTGCAAGACTAACGCACGGCCATTGATTTTGATATAAATAGATTGCATTATAAGTAACTACTTTTAGTAAAAGTAGAAAATAAACTGTTCTTGTCATACAAATAGGTTAAAAATAAAAAAATGAATATTTCAAACCTTTTAAAAGCAAAATGAAATACACAAAGCAAAACATTTTTAAAATACTGGCTGCAAAAGCCGGACCGCAACATATTTTTGACCAATTCTATTTTTAAAAGGTAAAACATACGTAGAATACGTATTCGCGTGATTTGTACGAAATTCAAAAAATATACTAGCCTGGTTTGCGATTTTATAGACACAACACATAAAACACACTTAACATCACGCCTGTAATCCCCGAAGAGTTAGGCAGAGGTGTACCCAATAGTACACCCACATTTCGCCAGTTATGTTTTTAGTCCCATGTAATAGGGGGCAAGTCTATTGCCATCAACCGGGCACAAATCCAGATTCTGAGGCTGCTACTGAGAAATTCCTGATGGAAAAACCAAATAACACTTTGCCCGACCTGGGAATCGAACCCAAGACCGCACAGCAGTCGCGCTTGCGACCATTAGCCCAACGATAGATACAAGTTAATACTTTAACAAAAAAAAAAACAACACAACAAAACAAACACAACTGGCGAAATGTGAGTGTACTAATGGGTACACCTCTGCCTAACCCTACGGGAATTACAGACGTGATGTTATGTATGTAAATACTTCAATTACGGGTAATACACAAACACGCAAGTTTACCTAAGTACCTAGATGCTTATTTGCCAGTACACTATAGCAGTCTTTGGTATCTAATTACCTTATAATATATTTATGTTTTGTTCATAAGTTCCGGACAAGGTTTTTACGATGATTTTTTTTTGAAAAATTCACTCTAAAAGTCGAGATGTTCCACTCGAGTGAAAGTACTTACAATACGTACTACGACGAACATAACCAGAGGGTACCAACCAACACTAAACGGCTGTAACAATTTAGACTGCCATCACATTCGGTGCACATCGCGACAGTTGCATATTTCAATGTTAGTCACGCGCGCTCGTAGGGTTAGATTTTAATTGTTAACACTAAATTTTATGTGTATAATTTAGTTTTCTGGTGTTGAATAGTGAAAGATTCGTGAATACGCATTAGCAGTCAAACAGTGTTGTGTTTTTTTTAAAGACTTACTGCAACAAACTCTTACATAATTTTCAAATCATTTGAAAATTATTTGTTTTGTTTCCAGTCTAAAAATATGTTTCAATATAGTAAATTACACAAAAATCACGCCTGTAATCCCCGAAGGGTTACGCAGAGATAGTTCCATTAGTAGGTAAGCCCACATTTCGCCAGTTATATTTTTAAGTCCCATGTAATGGGGGCGATTCTATTGCCAATCAACCAGGCACTTCAAATCCAGGCTCCGAGTCGGCTATTGAGAAATTCAGCAATTTCATTTTTATTTTAGTTAAACACTCCAACAATTTTATTGAGAAAGTTTTGTCAGATCATGTAAAACGGCTATGTAAGAATCCTTACCCATTTACAATTACATGCTAAAGGATTAAAGCAGAACGAAATGTTCCTTTAATTAATTGAAAATGTCGTCACATTTAGATACATATTTCAATGTTAGTCACGCGCGTAACTGAAGGGTCAGGTTTGATTGTCCTTTTTCTACATTTCATTAAAGCCGATTTTACGATGGGGATGATCGAAAATACTAAAAACACCCCTTAGTTTGTCCTGTTTTGTTTCATGACTCCTAAAACTAACCTTTCGTGTGGTTTTTGGTTACCGTTACGCACTAGGTTTTTATTTATTTACGATGTTTTATACTCGTACTGCAAATTGAGAAAGGGTACCTACCAACAGGACTTGGTCAGCACTATTCCCTTAGGAGCCAATAACATCACAGAGCGAATGCCAATTTATGTGATTATGGAAATGTCCCCTCAGGACTTTTTATTGTACTGGTCTTTGGGGAACTTTATTACGTGCATGTCATCATTAACTGTTATGGGGTTGATAGCAATGTAAAACTTAAAAAAATGGACTTTATAGGTCTTATTTTATAAAATACCTACTTCTTATTGGGTTGTTGTAAGTTCATCACAAAAATAATTCCCCACGAAAAAAAGTTTTGATCCTGTTCTCCTAGTACTTTCTGTTCAGATTCCACATTGTGTCCTCGTTTTCGGTAGTTTTATGCTGGATTTTACTATTTAATTGTTCTGCTATCCGTGCGGAAAAAAGAAATTGGGCGGAATTAACAATAATCAAAATTAAAAAAAAAAAAAAGCCTTTGGCTAATTTATACATACTTTTTTTCGTGGGGAATTATTTTTGTGACGAACTTACAACAATCCTTCATATTTTATAGTATAAGAACCTAATCTTTTAAATCTTTTGAACATCCCTAGTACTTATTCCACAAACATCACCATTAACTAATAAGAAAAAGGGTTGCGGGTAAAAGGACCAAAAATATTACTTTGATAAAGACACGATCGCGCCTCAAAGCCACGTGTAGGTTGTAGGTACAACACAATACAATACCACAGCCTAATTCCGTTAACAGGATTACTCATAATCTAGGGTTGTCCATCACTTGTATCGATAACGTGAGTAATTTATCCATTTGGAGCTGTAGGAAAAACGAACGCTATCCGTGACCGGCTTATCTTAATAAGTTTCCGAAGATAATTGTGCGTGAGCGTTATCTCGAATTAGTAATGGATGTGTTCGGTGCAATTATGGTAAAGTTAATTCATTTTATGTGCGTTTTGTTTATACGCGTGCCTATGTCCGCCCTTTCCCTCCCTTTTAGCGTGATCAGAATATTAGATATATCACATCAAATATATGGAAGTAAGCAACGATATTGGTGTAGTAATTGATTACTCGGAAATGCTTGATTGAAACCCGGCAGTCACCTTTTACATAATAGGTATATCGGGTATAAAAAATAACAGTATGAAAAGACTAATAAAGCTAAAAGTTATACATGTTCTTCTCATTATTGCTATTTTGGTTTTATTACCTTGAACCTTATTGAAAGTGAAAATGAACACAAGTTGAAAAAAATAGACTGTGTACTTTAAATAATCCAAGGACCCCTGTTATACTACATGCATCCGTAAGCACAATATTTTGCGTGTTACTTTGCGTGATCTCATAAACATTCGTCTCGTCTTTTTTCACACCAAAATATTGGGTAGGTAAGTACATAATATATTAGCAGTGTTACTATTCGTACTTATAACGTATGTATGTATGTACGTACGTATTGATAAGTTAGACAGCCTAAATATTAACAGTCACCCCGTTTGCTATATTTCTTACTAGCTTCCGCTCGCATCTTCTTTCTCAAAAATAAAAAATAAATAGAATTAATGTACCTACTACTTATTGTAAATCTTGTTGTTATAATATATTTTAAAAAGAGTAAGAATGGAGTTCTTTCCCGTTCTTCTCCATACGAACTACCTTTTGGAATGGGCAACTAGATTCAATAATATAATTTTTCTTTTCTCTTGTAAATGAAGTTCAAAAGTGCCTTTTAATGGTCTAATTGAAATAAATGATTTGACTTTGACTTTTGGCTTTCACGAATGTCAAGTACACCATATAACATAATTATCATGAAACACTTTGTAGTAGTATAACTATTAGTAAAAGATTTTTCGCAATCCGACTAGAACTTCCACAGATTAAGGATCTGTTACAAACAAAAGAACCAAATACAAACAAACTTCACCTATTTATTATAGGTACTACGTATAAAGGTATAGGTATAGATGACATCTAGGTATTTCAACTTTAATTATCTCCATAACGTTACTCTGCAAGTCAAACCCGAGAAATTTGTACCTATGACCAAGTTTACCATGAAGACAGTCAAAGCTACATAAACATATCATGCCTGTAATCCCCGAAGGGTTAGGCAGAGGTGTACCCATTAGTATATCCACATTTCGCCAGTTATGTTTTTAGTCCCATGTAATAGGGGACGAGCCTATTGCCATCAACCGGCAGTCAAAGCTAGTTCACTATAATATATACACACAATATGTTCACTGTAATTAATTGTAACTTTTATTGATTATTATTATTGTATTAATCCTGTATTCGACACAAATGTATTTTTGTTCAGAATAAATAAATTGAATATACATTGAATATATATTATAGTACTCATATTAATATCATTTTTGTGAATAGTTCCCACTAACTTAATTTGCTTGAATGTTGCACCTCATTTACCACTGTTTTCCTATAACGTAAAATAAGCGCCTTATTAGCGTTAGCTACCACACCACACCCACATTTGTCATCGATTTAAATGGCTTCAGACTTTCCTAACGTTCTCCTAACCTAGATTTATAAATATTTCCAATTTACCTCAGATCCCTCTAAAACGTTTCACGCAAACAAGATGGCATAGATAAGCGAGTTTGACAGCTGGTCTAACTAGGTCCAACTAGGTCGGTACCAAGCTTCTCGGATAAAAAGGGATATCGAAACTTCGGAAGTTCCGACAGCATACTACAGCGGGTAATGCGAGGACTTTTTGTACTCAGCAAAATCTAAACAGGGTCAACCCTATTTCAATTGGAGTTCGCGATATTTTTGTATTTGTTTTTCGTCGGAAAGTCGGATATTTCGGTAATAGTCGTAGTTCGCTAGTTTTGTGAACAAGTGAACAACGTCAGCTTTTAGTGGAACACTTCTAAATGGGCCTCCGTAATTGCTTGATTCGTGTCACTGGTGTTAAAACGAATAGTCACAGTTTTTCAACAGCGGTTACTTTTTTAGGTTTCTGTTTGGTATTTAAAAAATAGTTTTGATATACATTCACATATGGTATTGGCAGTATGTTAAACTTCGTTTTCCAGAAAACATTCCACTGATTTTGACAAAAACGAGTGCAAAAATCAGTGAATGTAGAACGAAGTCAAATAAAATGAATGACGTTTGACAAACTATGCATATTTGTCCGAACAAACTCAACGAACCATGAAAATTTCCGAACAATGCAGCTACGACTGATTTGCCACAAATCGTATTATACCGCGCCAAATATGTGAAGTGTTTACAAGTTTGAACGTTAAACTCAATTAATTGTGGCCTTTAATCCTTTGTAATAAGGCGCATGTTGATTCCGCATTA
The DNA here is from genome assembly GCA_949774945.1 of Hoplodrina ambigua. Classification (NCBI taxonomy): domain Eukaryota; kingdom Metazoa; phylum Arthropoda; class Insecta; order Lepidoptera; family Noctuidae; genus Hoplodrina; species Hoplodrina ambigua. The sequence goes on from OX458973.1 coordinate 9,511,520, forward strand.
ATTTGTTGTGGGATTCCGAATTGCAATATTGCGAATTGTCGCCCCTAAGCAATTTTAATTCGAGTCCGAGCTTTAGGCAAATTGTTCTTTCACGCAAACCGGAATGTAGCCCGTCGAGCTTTGACAACGGTACAAACGTACATATTTCATCATGGTTCCGAATAAAGGTGAACCCGACCGTGTAAGTAGAAGTTTATTTAGTGTCTTATTTCTTTTTATGCGGACCCGGTAGCTCGGGAAGAAATGAGATGTTTTATGAAATTGTTTTTCCGGGACATTAGCCAGTCCTAATTATGGCTGTGCTCGCTTGAACCGGGGGCCAATTTCCCTGGACGTTTTCACGTTGACGGTGACAAAGTGTGTACGACGGGAGAGAATACAATTTCACTTAGACGCCCAGCTTATTAGACAGCTGGAAGTAATATAAATTTAGTACTCCTTGTTATGTATATTATTGTAAGAATTAATTAACAGGAATAAGCCCTCTTAGGCCTCAAACAAACGCAGGCGGCGTTAAACAAAATTCTGTGTGAACTGACAAACAGACTAAATTAGTTTGGGAAGAATTTTTTAAATTGTTCGAAATTATTTTACTGTAAGGGATAGGATGAATATTCTATGTTTAGAAATAAATGGTTAGCTTGTTACCTCAAGAAATTTCTTTGTTTAGTGAAGTGGAATATTGTGATATTAAGTATATTAGGTAATTTAAAAAATTACTGAGGGTGGTATCACCCCGGCGAGCTGAAGCATGGCTTGGATGGGCGAGCTCTAGTCTACTAGTAAAACAATCTGAAAAGTTTTTTGTTTGTTTATTTAAACGCCTTAATTTCTGGAACTATTAGTCGGATTGGAATTAATATCTTTTTGTGTATGATAGTCAGTTGTATACGGAATAGTATAGGCCATATAGCTTCATGACACGACCCACAGGAGCGGGATAGCAACCAAAGACGTAATTTAACACGAGTGGAAAAAAACACGTGTACGAAGTCACATAGTGCAGCTTGTAAGTAATAAATACTCTATTCAAACATCAATATAGTTCAATGTTGTACGAATAAGTATTTCAATTCACTCTTCAAAGAATCAAAAATATAAATACTTTCCTACATTTTTTCTAGACAATATTTTCAACTGAGTATATCCAAGAATATTCCTGTATTTATCTTGATGATACACTACTAGTATATATTCTTAGGACAGTTTCGCAAAGTGACTAGGTCTACATAATGGAAAAAGATGAAAGGCTATATTTTCCTTTGCCTCGCTTGATAGCAAAATAAAAACCACTTATTGAGCACCCGTAAACTTTGATATTCTACCAAACAAACCCTAAAACAATATTTTTACTCGTATTAAAATACATTTGTACCGATAAACCTTTCTATTTATGTTCGTATTTTAGGGTTGTATGCAAATAAGGGTCGGTTAGACATTTTCTTTAACTTTATTATTTTCTACGTAATATTTTCCACTTTCCCCCCTTATTGGTACACAAATTCCCTGGTGAAAAGTCCCTCGTGATTGACTGACGTGCCCAAATTTCATATAATATTTGGACATTAGGGGGTTAGATATTACGTGACCGCGATAGTCTGTTTGTAGTTAGCGATTGTTACAAAACTATATTTCCAAAACAATATGCGTGAAAAGGAAGTTTTGTTTACGTAGATTTTATATTTAGGGATTGTCTACTTCAGATTATCCTTATGTATTCTAAGCAGTATGATTTCACAATTTTTTACACCTTATTTGTTTATAATTTTCTAATATATTTATATTTTGAGGCATCAATTCGTGGATAAAGGATTCAGGTACTTATAAAAAATCGGTGAATTTATCCTTAACCTTTATATTTAGTTCAGTGTGTAACGCTAAACGTATTTGGTCCCAGGCTTTAGTAGTACGTCCAGACCGGACACCCGTTCCGTACATCCGCGCATGTGTTAGCGTATGCCCTCGGAAGTACATCTAGATAACTGCCATCTTAGATCAGCAAGGACATAGGACCCCGAATAAGCACAGATGTGAAAAACATTTACAATTCCAAACCATTAACTAACTTAAAAACTATAAAGCGTAAAGTAGTACTTTAAAACCACCATCTTATTACCATCGTTACATTAAATCGACGTACATCTCTCATACATTTGATGGAAGCATGCAGTCACGTCCCTACATCCCTTGGACGGGGAAATGAAATAATTTGTCTTAGTAAGGGTGCATTTCATATTTATACGGGGCACGAAGGGTGAATGAACCAACGGTTTATGCGTACCACGTGTATGTGTGACAAATAAGGATGGCACGCTTAAAGTATCAAAGTGGTCTTAGAAATTAAATAAGCTTGTTGCACTTAAAAGTGACTCTTATTTCTGTAGGGGAAGAAGTATTTTTAATTTTGTACTTTGTAAATAAATACCATAATGCGTTAGAACTAGGGTAATCACATCGTAAGACCATTAAAAAGCTAGACTATAAAAAAAAACACTTTAATTTCATACACTTACTTACCTACTCATCATCTGCCTAGCCTTTTCCCAACCATGTTGGGGTCGGCTTCCAGTCTAACCGGATGCAACTGAATACCAGTATTTTACATGGAGCGACTGCCTATCTGACCTCCACAACCCAGTAACTGGGTAATATGATACCTTACTTACCTACTTACTTACCTACTATTTAACTTTATAAAAAATCAGCTGTTCAGCTGTCCGCATGACAAGAAAATGTTTGGAGCGGTTTGGATGACATGAATTGTTTTCACGATTTCAGTGTTGTTGCTATAGTAAAAGTGGACCACAATATTGAGTACAATGACACCTTTTCCATTTTCTGATAAATAAAAAATAACTAAAAAAAAGTTTACCTTTTAATCAAGTATAAGTTGATGCCTTACACAAACAGACACATAAGACCGGTACCTTGATCACTTGCACAATGATGAATTGAATGACTGAAATAGATAAGGTTCAAGCAAAGTGACCTAATAATTTTATAGGCACAAAGAAAAATCTCAAAGATTCTGAAATTATTAAGTGTTATCATAAAGATGATAACCAGAAAGACAGTTTGCACTTCATACAAACGACCGTCCCAATTTAAAAAGTAATGGTGTCATTTTCCGCTTAGACGATACGTACAAATGAAAAGAGCCTTCTGATTTATAACTCAATCTTGTGTCGACATAAAAAAAGACACACATGAAAATTGCCAATTTTTCATAATAAGCTCGGTTGAGAATCGTGCGATATAATTTTGAGGACAAATTATTTGATTTTCCGGCCTTGTTTCAAACCTTCATATTATTCAAGAGGTTGAGTGTGGCAGGTTCATTAAGAATATAGCCTTTTGTAAGCAGATTTTTTTTTCTATTACCTTACTTGGAACACTTGTTTGAAAATCGTCATTTTTTTAATTTTACATGAGTGCCTTTTCACATTTTTCCTACTACGATATTTTGGCAGGTGGGTTGTGTACCGCAGATTGTAGTTTAAAAAAGAAAGAAACAAAAACAATATTAACTCACATCTTCACTCAGTCGCCCCTAATCCCCCCTTACCTTTGAGAAGAAATAGGGTTATCTTTTTTATTGGGGTTCATGTGCACTGGTGCTCATTTTAGTAGAAAACTTAAATAACAGATTAAAGTAAACTACAGACAAATAATATTTTGTTAAGACGTTTCCTGGAAAAAGCAAATAGGATGCCCTATAAAATTGTTTAATTAAAAAAATGTTAGGTAACATAAATTTTTCATAGAATAGTGCGCAGAAAGGCTACAAAACAAAATCATGCAAAAATATCTCGAAATACCAACCCATAAAGTATAAAATTAGATGCTATTCAAACAATTCAAACCGCACACCGCACGTATCGTCCACCAATAATATAAATTTCCACACACTTCCAGTTATTGTCCATATTCCCCACCATTTGTTTTACCACATTATTCAATATTCATGTAGTTTAAATGCCTGGACAAACGCATTAAAATAAATCATTATATCGGCCACTCTGACATTTCAGAAACCCCTTACAGAGTACTCCCTTAAATTGTATTTATTGCTGCCGAGAACTATTCAATTAAATGATTTACAAACACAATGCTGTTATTAATAACTCCACTCGTCTGTAAATGAAATATTTCTGAGATAAAATGGTTGTTTTGATAAATTGATGCCAATTTGTGCTGAAAGCTAAAACCTATCTTTGCTTGAAAAGGTAAAGATCTCAGAAATGATGAAATATAAAATCAAACCTAAGATTGTACTCCACCAGTAAGCCGTAATAAAGACAGCTTTACGTCGAATTATACCCAAAATAAAACTATTCTTTTCGTAAATCGGTTGATATTCGTCTTGCTCTACCACGTATGAGATTATTCGTATTACGTAACAAATTCTTATAAAACTCCGAAGTAAGACAATCGAATAGAATAATCCATCATCACTCGACTCGAATAACATCGCTCATACATCTCAAAAGGAATCTAAGAGAGCTTTCCAGCTATCCATCTTGAAATCTACATAGTTCTAGATTCGATCATAAACTTGCTTTTAACCCGATACCTGTTCAACTGAATATAAAACGATTCGAGCAAATCCCAGGCAGATTGAATTCAGTGAAAGTTTTCTACTAGTGCGTCAAAAAAGTTATAATTCCGTTTGGTGCTCGGCTATTGAATTCACTCCTTATTTATTGTTAGCGATAAAATAATATTAATCTCGCGGGGATTACACTTGGATTTTATTCTTCTCCTTAACTTGGAACTTGGAAAATAACCCAAGATTATTCGCCAGCGTATATAATAACGTGGATGGGCAATCCACTAATGAAAGTATAACGATTGTTTTATGGTGAACATTTGGCTTTAACGGGTGTAAAAGTTGTGCGATAAAACGTGATCTGCTTAAGGCTTTTTACTTACAGTGGTCTGGAAATTAGATACTAAACACTCCACGATGGTCGGGGCCCGTCACGAATATATTTACAGTGGCGCTTGTAAGATTTTACATAAATACTTATTTATCTCCTCGTTAAAACCTCACAGCTAGTATTGTTATTGAAGATGCTGTTTATGTATTTAGAATAATTTAATTATTTGCCAAAGTTGAAAGTATAAATAATACATGCTTGACATTGAACATTTTTATTTCAGAGGTTTTTAATACAGTGACTTTAATGCATTGTTACTTGGTGGTGTATCCACAATAACATTGCAGAACGTTATCAGGGCCAAGTAGTAATCAGCTGTGGAAGTTTCCGTGCGTAAGAGGGATTATATTTTCGATAACTTAGCTTAGGGTGGAGAGTAATAAATAGAGAAAAAGAGAGAGATAGTGAGGGGACTATCCTGAACGTAAGTAATCTGGAAATTTGTTATGGTTTTAAGAGAAAAATGGAAGGAATCCCACGGGAACGATTCAATATTTTCGAAAACTAACGGGACCCCATAATTCTTGGGTGAAGGTACGCTAGCTATTTATTAATAAGATGTTTTTTTTTTATTATTGGTGCTAGACAATTTTACTGAGGAATTTGTTTGAGGACCAATTTTTTACCAAATAAATTGATTTTCTGAGTCAGCTGTCAGTTGATAAGAGTGTTTATGTCGCACATACAAACTTTCGAATACAAAATCTTGGAGATGAGTTGGTAGATTTTCATTAAACTTGATACGTATGTATACGACAGTCTAAAGAGTCAGTTAAGTTCTTCTTGGAAAAGCGTTTTAGATATTTCAAATATTTCCTAAACTTTATTAAACTATTAGACTGTGTTATATGGAGAAGATTGATAATTTTCGTGACAAATCAGTGCTCGGCCGTAATAAAAAGTAAACAATAAATAATTGAATCAAACGACCCTACGGGTTACTAATAACATTATTCGTATTCAGGGAATCCATAAGCAGGATAGACTCATTGTTATCACATATAAAAAAGGACAAAAAATATCGAGTACATTCAAATAAACACGACTGCCGACCACTCGTGCACTTCGCTAAAAACACACCAAAAAAAAAAATCGTCCACCTGCTTTCCCGACACACATTTTTATTTTCCCTAACATTTTTACACGTAAAACATTTTCGTGACGACATAAAGCGATAGCTCCACATACTTACGTGGTACGCCCCCTTCACTGCGGTTTAGAAAAAAACGCAATATCGCATGAGTTTCAAGGGAGGTAAGTGTGCCCTGTGGATTTACAGCATTAAATTGGTTCAGGCAGGGCTGTCAACTTGCTAAAAGTTTTTAAGTCGCCCGCTCGCGTGACGAACGTTATAAAACTTTGAGTGGGTGAGTAACTTTTATGTGGGAAAACTACCAAGTTTGTTATTCAGTGTGCTTTAAATTTGTAGACTTGTTTGTATTATCGCCGACAGGGGTGCATCCGTATTAGGATTACTGTCTTATTTCCTACTCTGTGGCGTGAAAAAGAACCAACTTCGATTCGAAACCGTACCATAATTATTCATTTTATATATTTTAATGGTGCCAAATCGTCTTATTACCCAATCGCACAGACAAAAACATTGACTCACTTCAGTAACTCAATTTTTTTTACCCATTTGTGGAAAAGTAAAAACCCAACTAATTTTTAAAGTTTAAATAATAAATTAATACGGCTACTTCGCCAAAATTCAAAAAGGATCTGAGGGGTCTTAATTTAATAATGTAACAATTATTGGTTTCACCTCGTACCAGCCCTAGTGCAGTTCCTCGTTGCCCAGTAGAAATCCTTTGTCCCATGACAGCGCACAGTCTCGACTAAGTTTATCACCATTGCGACTACCAGCAGTTATTGCGTTCTCGGACTTGTGACTTTGACATAAACGCACCCCTAGTAATAACTGCCTTGAAGACATGAAACCCCGAATCGTAGACGCGTAATAATTTATTACCTACCTACCGCCCGTAAGGATAAGTTAATAAGTAAGTTCTGGCTCTTATAAAAACGCTACATAAACTTTGTTCCTACGGGGAAAAGGAATTATTTATTTATCAATATTCCATTTATGTTTGAAGACGGTGATGTCTTTGTAACGTTTTGTTAGTGATATAAATCGAGGAAAAGACCTCTTTTATAGTGACAAAAGACTTATCAAGAGGATGGCTATTATGTGACAGAAAATGTTTGAATTAGAGAAAGTAAACATTATACCTTTGGTAACAGCTGGGCCTATTATAATATTATACAGGCTGTAAATGTAAACACCGTTGTCTCTAAAACCATAGGTACTTGATTTATTATAAAAAATGTTTATCTGAATCCTAACTAATATTATAAATGTGAAAGTAAGTTTGTTTGTTTGTTTGCTACCATTTTACGCCTAAACCACTGAACCGATCATCCTGAAATTTTGCATATATGTTGCCAGGTGTACAGGGACGAACATAGGGTACCTTTAATCCCGAAAAAAAGTACTGTTCCCGAGGGAAATCACAAAAACGTCCTTATGACAGTAGATGGCGCCACGTGTCTATCGGATCATGATTAAATTTTAAGTTTAAGCATGTAATACATTATGAGTCTACACTGTCGATAGACCAGTTTCAAGTAAACAACCTAGGAGTACGAAAGTTGTTTGCTTAATAATTTTTCATGCCCAAAACCGCTGAAGAGTATCCTGACATTTTGCATAAAGTGGCTTCCAGACGGACGGACTTGCGGTTACGGCAAACCGCAGGCCGCGGCTCCTAACGCTCCAAAAACACACCACCGCGGTCACAGTGGCGGCCTGAAGTGTCATTAGCGTGGTGATTGTGCTACAATCGGACAATCGGACGTCAGTCAATATGGCTAACCGTAACGTTGTCTTATTAATCTCATGACTCATTAGTCCTCTCAGAAGATAAGAAAAAAGGTAGGAAAACCGTTTATTTAAACACTTGAGTGCGATCTCATGGCGGAATGGGAGATGCGACTGTCGCAACCCAAGTTGGGGCACGCCGCAATCGCGGCTCTTTGAGGAGTGGCTGGAGAGGCGCTACGGCGTCCTCACCTACCGCCTGACGCAGGTCCTCACCGGACACGGTAGTTTCGGGAGGTTCCTGTGTCGGATAGGGCGGGAGGAAACGCCCGGGTGTCACCACTGTGTGGATCGCCCGGAGGACACGGTGGAGCATACGGTGCAGGACAGCCCCGCTTGGGCAGACCACCGCCGTGTCCTCACGGAGGCGATAGGCGGCGGCGACCTCTCGCGTCCGGACCTGGTTCAGGCCATGCTCCGGGGCGAGAGGGTATGGGATGCAGTCACCTCCTTCTGCGAAGCAGTAATGCTAGCGAAGGAGGAGGCGGGCCGCGTGAGGGAGAGAACAACCTCACGCCCCAGCCGCCGCGGGAGACGCCCAGGGCGTCGGACGTCGTGAGGCGACATTCGGCCACCGTAGGCGCGGGCTTGCGGACGGCGAGTAATGGGTAGCTCGCCGTCCGATCAAGGACCAAGCCCGGGTCGACGGCGCGTTGTGTTCGCGCGCGCCTCAAAGAGCTGTCAGCACAGGGACGGGGCCCCCAACGGGGCCAACGCCTGCCGGGGTTGCGGGACGTCTTAACAGGATACCGTGGCCCCGGAACGTAAAGGGCAACAGAAGGAACAGTGTGGTTTTTTAGTCAGTAAAAGTCTGACAGTCCCTTCCGCCCCACCAAGGGCGGAAGGAGTCATTTGATGATTTTTACCACCTCAAAAAAAAAAATACTGCTACTGAAGACGATTACTCACAGTCTTTCATACGAATGTGACTACACACATTGAAATGGTAATATGGAGGGAAGCGTCAAGGTATAGTAGTTTATCTCTACCTATATTATCATTAGCATCGCATATTACTCTTAGGAATAGAGAAGTGTGAGTTAAATTTAAATTATTATTTAAATTCAACTATTTCTATTACAATTTCCATATTTTACAAAGCAGTACACGCGGCCGGTTGTTAAAATTTGAAATTGACGCGGCCGCCACAACATTTCGCGTTTGTCTGTGACTCACTTTATATACGTTGTCAGGGATACAGAAAAACTGCGTAACTGACACTGTCATCAGTGACACTGACAGGTGTAAACGCACTCATAGAGGATGCATGGAAGAATAAAGGTGAACCTACGCTCTGTCAATGAAGCATACTCTGCGATTACTCCGCTAATTGTAAATTGATTTGGATGATTCTTTTTTTGTTTATTTTTTCGAATTGGTCCCAAATAAATACTGTCATGATCTGATGATGAACTTCGGAGATATGGAAAGGAAACTCCTCATAAGATCACAGCGCAGAACTGTCTTAACAGTAAAATTGCTTTGTTTAATGCGTGTAGTCGATGATTGACTGAAGGAAGAGGTTAGTTGCTAAACTAACCGTGACCTATGTCGATGTATGTAGACAACAGGTTTTCAACGGCAAAGTTAAGTTTGTCCCTCAGTACTGTTTATTTTTTCGTTAGAGGTATTTCCGGTGTGTTTTAATGAGGGTAGGTAGGTTACGTTTTTCAATTTTAGAATATCTCGCAGGTCCAACACACAACCAAAAGCTCATTGCGAGCCCGAGCAAAAATTACTGCTCAATCCTCGGAATCTTCCGTTCATGCCGCATTAAGAAGGCAAGCACAACCGGAGTGACAAGTAAATTTAAGAGCTGATGAGACATTTTCTTAAAGCCAGGAAAGACTAGAGAGCCAAGCCGTTCGCCCTCCAAGCTACTCAGAGAGTGACTGAAACGCCCTTTTAAACGCAATTGCTTTTGGAGGAACAAGCCGAAAGCCAGAGAGCTGTAAGAGCAACTGAGACGCCTTTTCAATCAAACACAACTTCGTCTCAGAGAACAAGCTCAGCCATTACAGCGACAGAAACTCTAAAATAGTCGCAGGTGAGAAGGACCTCTCTTGCAGAAATGCAAACTGAACGCCGACGGACTTTTATGAGTCACAGTCTGTTGGTCTGTAGGTATTTAATGATTCTGGATCTGGCCGAACAACAAGCTGAGTACAGCCCGAATTGATTGTCAAATTCTAAACAAACGCGGGCGAAGCCGCGGGTAAAAGCTAGTTTAAAAATAAATGAACAAAGTTTTCTTTCAAAAATTTAAAAAAATTCTGTCCGACACCGTCCGTAAATTCATTGATACTATGCGCCCGAGTTACGTAATCACCGCAAAGGGCGTTAACCTGCTGCACTGGCCGTCCGTCATAACTACCTACATAAGTTTTAACTAATTACATCATTGTAATATAGGGTGAAATAATTTTGAGGAAAATATGAGATTTATTAAAAAAAAAAAAAACATTGTATTTACTTTCTATTAGTGAAACCAAACCACTGGTTTCAAGGATAACGGTGTTTACACTAACACTCTGTATAGGTAGCTAAAGAGTTTGTTTGTATGAACGCGCTAATCGCCGGAACTACTGCTCCGATTATAAAAAAATATTATTAAGTTATACTTGAGTGCTATTTTATTACGGAAAAAATTAGGAATCGTGGGAAAAAACTAAAGTAGATATGAAATGCTCACATTATGTACCTTATGGTATAAGTTTTTCACGAACCCTTCATATCTTTAGTAAACTAGGCTATATACAATTATATCTGTCTGTCTTTAAGTCGTGATTCATTTGTGTCATATTTGGATTACAAAATTATTTGTTCTGCGTTCGTCCCATATTTGCGTAATACTTTCTCCATTTGTTTTTCAAGTGCATTAAGGTCTCCGTCCACGTCAGACAATCGCTTTGCGATTTTTTGTCGAAAGGTAATAGAACATTTATGAATTCCAATATACAATCCCTAACGTCCCACCGAAAGTCGGGCCATTCAAACTAAGAAATAATCTTCCGATCTCATAATTATCGGTATTACAAAAAGTCTTTCGGGACCCACGTTTATAACCTTATCTAGATAAGTTTTGGCCGAATAGGCCTTTCCGAAAATTCTATATAAATTATTCTTCACCTATTTCTCCATAAATATAATTTATACTTAAACACACACGAAAAATCTTCTTTTACCATCAAAAACTTTAGCCATAAGTAATCTTGTAATGGCTCACATGTCACATCAAAGTTTCTATGTCGTGTCTCAAGTTGGCACGCGCGTGCATCATCCAAGCCGGAGCGGATCCCTAGAGGCCGTATGTGTTTGCCCAGAGATTGCAAACTCAGCTACTAACATACCACCTTGTTTGTTAATGGGGTTAATACCTTTGTATCGAAATGGGGATGTTGCTTTGTAATTCCCCATACTTGATAATTGATTTGTAAAAACAATATTGTGTTCAAATATTTTTTTGTTTGGATCAATTATTTTGACCGTCTGGGTAAAGTCTACTACTAAACTGTATGATTCTTTCTTATATCTCGCGGAATTTTATCGCTTATCAAATATTGCAGTAAAAACCTTTGAAATATATTCACAGAAAAGAAAACAGTATTGGAATTGTAAGCTACCTCTGCAAGAATTACAATTCCAAAAACAAAATTATAATTTCTCTTTGCTTTGCAAAGCATGCAAAACATTCTTAGTACATTCCCAGAGAATTTTATGTTAACCCTAAAATGTGTTTTCAAACCAAGAGTCGGCTTAAATTCATTATGTTCAAATATTTACGACGTCCCAAGCGTAGCCTGCACTGCTCGAGGCTCTCAAGGAACTCACTCAAGATATGTTCCTAATTTGCCTTTCAAATACTTTGAAACACAGAAGTATTCTGGAGAGCGGCTTTGACTGTGAAAACACGCAAAGAGGCTAGTGTTACGTGCAAACTATCTCGCCAAGAAGGCAACTTACTGTTGAGAAATTCCGTCCGCGTAATCGCCGAAACACACTCCCCTAGGGACCCGGCGGTATTACCCTCCCTATCTCCAACATTCTTACAGTTTAATGTATGCAAACGCATTTTGTTTCAAAGCCTAGCTCCCTCAAGGATGGTGTTACTTGAGAGCCCTCCAGCGTTGTTCACCTCACCACTACCGACCGAAGTTTTTCCCTGCCCGTGTGTCACAACATGCTCTTTGATCTTCACAAATGCGAATATAATGTCGGAACCAGTTAAGAACATTCCTATTCTCCCTTTATCTGTATGTACACTCGTGAGTTTTTTCTACCTCTATTCCCTAATATTTTCGCATATATTCCTCTAGGGCTTTTTTGTGAATGCAAACAATACAAAAACTGTTTTGTCTTTTCTTATTCTGTCTATTGAATATATTTGTTTGTGAAATGAAATACAGATTGAGACGTTATGTTTTCAAATTCGACCGTTCCCCTATGCCTGAAACAATAAACTTTGTAAAGTGAAATATGAAAGACTTTTCATAAAGTCTGGTAGAAGGAATAATTCATAAAAGGAATTCGTTTCAATGTGTCAGCTCTGTAACGAGGTTCAATATATCACAGGGATATTAAAGTCAAGTTAAGCTCTCAAAGTTGGCGTCATCAATCGGGGTAGTGATAAAAATAGATATCCCCAATGATGAGGGATTATTTGACGACAAAGTATCAACAGTAACATGTGGTGTCACCTCAGAAATAGAATGCGTCACCATCTCAGCGATGTCACACGTGGCGTTCTCAAAAACAGATCGTTTCCTTTAAAAAGTTAATTTGGCACTTTTTGTCGCGAGACAGTTACAAAAAAGCGTCATTTTTTAGAAGTCGTTAAGGGGCATATGTTCCTATAATAATGTCGTGGTGTGGCGGTCCAGTAATGTGACTCTTAGTTTCCGATACGGAGGTGTTTCAGGTTAAATATCAACGGAAATAAGGGATACATTTTTAAATGTTTAGTATTCGTATCCCAGCATTTTTGTATTTTAAAACTTTTGAATATTAAAAAACATTTTAGCTTTTTAATTAAAACGTCATACGATACTGTGTGCCAGCTCCTGACGTTTCTTTTTTATTTCGAAAAGCTGCTTAAACATTTTTTTGTTGCCAAGTAACGCAAAATTAAAATACTAGACTGAAATACTAAACTTTGTTTTCTCTTTGTATTGTTTTTATTAATAGAAGCGTTTCTATTTTTATTTTATAGTTTTGCAAACATTTTACAAAGACTGTATGAAAACAGTTATTATTTTCTAGCCCCCTAGACACAGGCGCTGCGTACTTAGTTTGGGGACCACCGTCCATTTAATACACATTTTATAAATACATGGTTTCATAATTGAAGTAGTTACAGTAAGTATACAATAATAGAATGTAGGTACTTTTGAATAAGATATATTATGTTTTAAAAATGAACCACTCAATTATTCTTATTCTTATTACGTACCTTTATTACATTTATTTACGTCTCCCATAATAACCAAATAGAGCGAGTATATTAAAGTAAATGAGAATCAAGTTAATACAGTGTCGTTGTGTAGCTAACTCTCATCCCAATTCGTCTTCCTCCAGTTGATGGATGAGACCTCGCCACTTCCCTAATAAATGTAAACAAAACATTTATTTTTTGCCCAACAAACATTATTAATGAATCGCTCACGATGATAAGTTTAATTGTTTCGAATGCTTCCACTTTGATCTTGATAAAAGGTTCTTGGTAGAACAGTTTTTTTGTAGCAAAAATGTCGCTTTATTGACACTCGAGATCTTGTGATGTCACTCCATCCATTACACCTTTCGGATTTCCGCAAACTAAATTCTACCTTATCTAGTTGAAGCTAGAAGATAAAATTGTGTGGTGAGTGGTTGGGAATACCAGTGTCATATGATCCAAAATCTTTTTTTATTCAACTAAAGTCAGTCACCGTTGAAAAAAGGAATCGGTGAGGAATTCCACGTAATAGGAGAAATATTTTAATGAGGATTTTTAAAAATAATTAATGCTAATGTGTGAACGATTGCGTGTTTTCAGTTGAACTGCTGACGAATGCTCGTGCTTCGATATAAAGTAAGAAACGGAAGTATTGTTAAAATTCTTTTGATAAGAATGTTGATTGTGACTTTTGTGGTGGAGAAATTACACGTAAATTGGGTTCCGAGTTCGTTCGAGTATGTCGAACTACAAATAAGATTATGGCAACGCAAAGGAATTATCAGATAGAGGACACACGATCAAACGCTGGTATTCATTATCTTGAAAATCAGCTTTTGAACCTGTATCCTGTAAAATTATTCTGTCTTTATTATAACTAGTCGGATATATCGCGGGTGCGGACGAAATCACGAAAAAAAGTAGCCTATGTCCTTTCTTAGGGTTCAAACTTACCCCTTACGAAATTTCATCAAAATTGGTTCAGTTTTTTAGTCATGAAAGCGCAATTACAGACAGACAGAGTTACTTTCGCTTTTATAACATTATTATGGATTTTTTCAACCGACTTCTAAAAGGAGGAGGTTCTCAATTCGGCTGTATGTTTTATTTTTCTTTCTATACAATAAGGACCATCATTCATGAGGTCATTTATGAAAATCAAGACTATTGATAGTAGGTAGTTCTTACTTGCTAAGTAATCATTATAAAACAGGCAAGACCATAGGGATCAATCCGTTAGGCCAGCAAGATAAATGTTTTATCTAGAATGATTTATAGAGACAAACTCAAGAGTAGTGTGGCCAATGATAATGATGATCATTTCTTAGGTATAGCTGAACCAATAACTTACGAATAATTCCTAGATTTACTTTACATGTTCTTAAATGACATTTATAAGGGTTTGCCTATAGCCGATGTTACAAAATTAAAGTCAATAAATTCGCTTCCGCTATCGCCTATCAATATAATTACACCCTCGATCGCACGACATCTGAGTAGCCAGTGAATCACACTACGACACACAATCTTAATCAGTACCATTATGTAGGACTAAACACTAATTGGACAAAATGTCCTTTTATGGGCCTCATCAAAATAATAACCAGATCGAATCGTCCACTGAATCGATTCTAGGGAGATGAAGTGAGTAATGCTCTATCGTGAATCATCTTTGCTCTTTTCTTGTGTATTTGAGAAGTGCATTTTTTATAAATAATAATAGCAACCTAAGCTAGTATGGTCCCATAGCAGGACGAACAGCAGGACGGGAGAAGAGACCTTTCTCTTCTCATGCAAAGAAGACACAAGATTTAATCACCATCCTTGCTAAGGCCGATCGGCAATTTGACTCATATTAATTATTATAAGTTCAGGTTTCCTCACCATGATTTTCTTCACGAATGTCAGTGATGTCCCAGAAACTGAATTAGAATTTTGAATATTGTGTTTTTATTTTTGCCAAATAGTTTAATTTGAGGTACGGTCAAATTTAGATCTAATTATTAGTAGCTAGTAACTATTTGATACTTCAAGAAGAGCCAAACTACAATTTAATGTACTATGTTAGAGCGAAATGGCAATACACTAGCTAAATAGTTGTTGGTTCTCATTGTGAACTACTGACATTCTGGCTCGGCTAATTAAACTAATGTAATATGATAAACTTGCTTTGAGATTGAATTTTACAGATAATTTCTACATAACATAGCATCACGCCTATAATCCCCGAAGGGTTAGGCAGAGGTGTACTCATTAGTACACCCACATTTCGCCAGTTATGTTTTTAGTCCCATGTAATAGGGAGCGAGCCTATTGCCATCAAACGGGCACAAATCCAGACTCCGAAGCTGCTACTGAGAAATTCCTGATGAAAAAACCCAATAACACTTTGCCCGACCTGGGAATCGAACAGATCTATTCTACTGTCTTTTAATCCGTAACTTTGCTTTAGGTATGACCACTATTAGCTAATACTTGAAGAGCATACTAACCACCATTTGACCATGTCTCTACCACCCTCTCCACCCCTACTGTCCCTTTATTATAAAATTTTCCTTATAATTTATTTACCAGGTTCCAACGTGCACATAAAAACTGATAACGCAATATTCGGGATCATAAACGAAGGATTTAATACTTCCAAATTACGACAATTACACCCGGATGTCGCGACCAGATAAACAGAATATTGGGCCCTAAAAATGCAGGTTATGACGTCATCGGCATTTACAATGTACTCACAACTTCAAATTAGGATATCCTGTACTAATGGACATGGTAACGCATCCGTGATGAGTAGGAGATAAACGTTAGTGCATCTCAAATTGTGCATAATGAATTAAATTATTGTATGTGAAGTTGGATTGTTGATGTATTGACGAGGCGTGATTATATTATGTATGTACACATATTTTATATCACATATGTGTACATACATAACATCATGCCTGTGATTCCCGAAGGATTAGGCAGAGGTGTACCAATTAGTACACCCACATTTCGCCAGTAATGTTTAAAGGCCCATGTAATAGGGGCCAGCCTATTGTCATCAACCGGGCACCAATCTAAACTCCGAGGCTACTACTGAGAAAGTCCTGGTGGAAAAACCCAAAGTAGTCTAGGTATTAAGGTGCCCTGAGTAGCTAGCTCCTACAAAACAGGAAAGACGCCAAAGCGAATCTGTTAGCTAAAATAGTTTACTTCCCATAAGCATTTTTGGTAAATAATAATATTATTTATTTTCTGCAGAAACGAATTGGCTGCTTTATGGAAAAAGAAAAAGAATTCCGAACCTTTTAAGAAATGATTATCCTCTGTTCCAATATTTTTAATGGTGACTTAACTGTGGATCAGCTAGGACTAAAAGCATTTCTCGGAAATAGCTGTCAATCTTCCCCATTTAATACTGTTTCTATTATGTAAATTAGAATGAGGAATACTTCTAAAGTTTTGTTTTGCAAGTATTTTTTACCTTCAATATAAACCTTTATTCTCATAGTATCAACAATACGAGGAAAAAACACGCCGAGGTCACAGGACCACATCAATTATTGTAACAAATCATGTACAAAACGATACTCGCTTTTTCTTGGTGTAGATATTAAAGCTGCTCATTCACTAGACGACCGAATGTTGGGCAACATGTTGCCACAAATGTTGTGCCACTATCGCGTATCGAATAAATTCTAAGGATTTTTTTTTGTTTTCATCTACATGGTAAATTAAATATTGAATTTTGTGCATTTAACGGATAGCTTACATCATATTTTGTTGTTTTTACTATGCGTTGCTGTTGTTGCTTGATCATATTTTTCTGCCAATGTGCGGCTGCAATACAGTGTTAGCAATATTTAAAGTATGGCCCGACACTACATGTAATGTTGCTGATATTCTCGACAATATTTTCAGTGTGTCCAGTCCTGTATGTGTTGCTGCAACGCTTCTTATTGGAGAACTCCACATACGCCATATTTTCTTGACAATGTATGACCTCAATACCAGCATTGTTGAAAGTAATACCGAATCTTACTTGAAAATGTTGCTGATACATAATGCAACAAATGTACGTAAAGGGCAACAGAAGGAACAGGGTGGTTTTTTAGTCAGTAAAAGTCTGACAGTCCATGGAGTCATTTGATGATTTTTACCACCTAAAAAAATATGAACAACTAGATAGACTATCTATCGGCAATAGTATAGCATTCTGTCAGTGAAAGAGTCTTGGTAACAGCTTACCAGTACTTAAAAAATAACCTCTTATAAACAAAAAAACAAACAAACTTTCCCTCTTTTGTACTGAATAATATTAGTGTAAATGTTGCTCGTATTTCAAGCAACTCGTTTCACAACTATCGCCCACTGAATACGCAGCTTTATTTCTACACACTAACATCGTCTCAATCTTTGATAAGGGAACAAGCAAAGTTTACGGTTGATGTATTCTGTTTTACGATCTCCTTTGTTTTTGTTACACGCATGAAGTGAGGACAATCAAAGATGTTGGGATACAATTGATATTCTATATGATGAAACAGAAAATTCGGTGATAAACGTTGTTTGTTTTTTTTCTTCTTTGTGACTGGAGGTTCTGTTAGTATTACGCTTCAAGATTCCAGAGTCGCCAGACTTGTCTTTTAAGCATTGTTGAATTTTTTGGGATAGAATATTAATCGTGACACTAAAACGTAAGTTATCTTTGATGGTTAGTGGTTTCTATTAACCCCCATGGGAAAAAGGCGCGAGTTTATGTATGTATGTAATTTATTCGGTATAATAGATATTGCAATCATTCGGTTTTTTAAGGACAGTGTAAAGAACCATCACTACTCTGCTGCTTCCACACTAGTGTACATGAAATTATACAATTCTTAATGCATTATTTTGCTATCTTGTTTACCAAATCTTGTTTCAACCACGGCATTAGATTTTCTTAGTTGGCATAGCATATAACAGTTATAACCAAGGGAGGAAAGTTTTCCTTACTTTATTATAACATTTTATCAACTATAACGTTAAGTACAGTAATAAAGACCCGCGTAAAATAATGCTCAGTTGTACCTGCACATCTACTTTAATATTCCTTTAAAAAGAGCCATACTAAAATACACCTAATAAAATAAGCGCGATAATACAAATGAGTCCGTCTCCTTATAAAGAAGAAAACTTAGCGTCTCAAAACGGTGCGAAGGAAATAAGACTTTTTGCTTTTCAGAATATAGTTCAGTTTGCCTCGACGGTTAGTTGGCTCAGCAAAATTTGCATATCATAAATGTAATATTTAGCTCCCAACTTGCTAATTAGAAGTCGTCTTTTGGTACCGTCGGCAGAAATAGACGTGTTAAAAAGTTTTTCTTTTTTTGTAAGCCTATTTGCGGTCAGTGTGGAATGAGATGGGCATAAACTTAGTATATTTTAATTAAGT
The DNA here is from genome assembly GCA_949774945.1 of Hoplodrina ambigua. Lineage (NCBI taxonomy): Eukaryota > Metazoa > Arthropoda > Insecta > Lepidoptera > Noctuidae > Hoplodrina > Hoplodrina ambigua. The sequence continues at coordinate 9,530,197 of OX458973.1, forward strand.
GTATTTTTTTACTCAGGTAGGTATGCAATGCGACTTTTTTTTTTTGTCAACTCTCTTTGTTTACGTAATATTCGAAATTTTACCCTGTCTTTTTCTCTACTGAGAAGAGAAGATGAGAACTAGCCAAATCAGACCTTGTTGCGGGACGTCTTAACAGGATACCGTGGCCCCGGAACGTAAAGGGCGACAGAAGGAACAGGGAGGCTTTTAGTCAGTAAAAGTCATTTGATGATTATTAGCAACTTAAAAAAATAAATAAATAAGGCTTCAATATTATCCTAAGTTTAAAACTAATTCTAACTTCCTAATCCTAACTATCCTAACTTCCTAACTAATATTATAAATGCGAAAGTAAGTTTGTTTGTTTGTTTGTTACCATTTTACGCCTAAGCCACTGAACCGATCATCCTGAAATTTTGCATATACATTGCCAGGTGTACAGGAACGAACGTAGGGTACCTTTTATCCCGAAAAAAAGTACTGTTCCCGAGGAAAATCACAATAACGTTCTTATAATGATAGATGGCGCCACATGTCTTTCGAATTATGATCGAATTTTAAACTTAATTTGCGAGCGAAGCCGCGGGCGAAAGCTAGTTATATCATAATTTTGAACTTGCCTCTCATTTCACATCTATGTTTTCGACGAGATATAAACAGATAAAATCTTAAAATCAAGTGTCAAATATACTTTTCACTTTTATTTCTAAAGTAGTGACTACATTTTTTTTTTCAAATATCTGCCCTAAATATTTCCCATTAGGTACCGTTTTTGCAAACGTCACTTTATCAAGGTAAGGAAGCCCAGGCAGTTCGTGTCCCGGTTTTAATTAGTAGCGAGTTGTTATTATTGTTACGGCAAATGTTCTCATAAAAATTACTCAGCACCTTATCACTTGGAACGCATTTCACCACTTCGAGTTTGGAGTGTTTCGAAGTACCTGAGTAAGGTGCGTTGGGGTAATACCGGACGGATTTTCGAATAGTTGCAAGGATGTTGCAAAAACTTTATTTTCTCAATTTTGGTAAACACCACATTCTTGGGAAATGGTGGAAATTGATAATATTAATCAGAGTATCATTTTCATATTATTTTATTTATTAAAACACAATAGTTTTTGTTTGGGAAGCCTGTAAAATCAGGAAAAAAAATTTCAGAGTTTAATGACGATCTGGCCGTCTTGGGGTAAGTTCGGACGACAATTTAATACTATTTCTATTGCTAGGAGCACAAAATATAAGAAAAGAATGTATGCAATCTTCCCTCTTCTTTTAAATGACATTAACAAAATCTTCATAATACTAAAAACAAAGATGTTCCAAATGATTCCCTTTTTTTTCGTTTAAACTGTCCAATCTTACCCCACATACCAAATTTAGGAGATAATAAGGTTCTCAAAGTTTGTTTTATCCACAAGCATACTACCAAATAAATTTAGCGTGTGATAAAGCGTCTTATGAAATCGGAATACCTACTGTACGTTTTGTAGGGGGATGAAGTAGCAAAAAAGCAGTAGAAAAAAATATAGTGTAATAATAATAAATTAGGTATAGAAAAGTCACAAACACGGAATGACATAATTTAAAAATTTAACAAATGTCACACACAGTTCAGTATAATTAGGATAAGAATCCTAATAAAACTGTCTACGACAACGGTATTGAAAAAAAAATATAATTATAATTTTATTATTCATCAACATTTATTAAACAATTACCTATACAAATATAATTATATTATTCATCAACATTTTACCACCTTAAAGTATAAAAATCAAAACATGGAATGAAATAATATTAATACAAATTATATCAAAGAATTGACCGCTATCATGGTCGTTGTTCAGGTGCGGGCGCCGCCGGCCATTCGGCAACCTTTGGCTGCTGTTGTGAGACTTCTGAACGCGGCGGGCGACGGCGATGTGCGGAATGCGGGTCATGGAACTAAATAATAAAAGTTTGACAATCACTACCAATTTTGAAACAGGTTAAGTCCGGATATTTTTGTCCGATCTTCACTCGGGAGGGGTAACACCGGATTTCAGCCTATAGAGATAGTAGACATTTATGGATTAGTTTTATCGGGTTATCACTACTTAAAACTTAGTATTTGGGCAAAATAATACCAAAATAAGCAATACTTTAGCTAATATATGCAAATACAAATGACGGTGAAAGACCGGACGGACGTAAATTTTACAAAACTTACCTTGTTTCCTTTAACGGCGCGTAGTACACGTCCCGGAGTTGCCGGAGGGACTGGCGGTCACTGCAGGGCGGGGCGGAACAAAATGAAGTAGTACGCAATGTGACTATCATTAAAAAATTTAGCCAAATAAATGAAATATTTGATTCCTACGTTCTTACCCCAGCGCCGATCTTACCCCAACGCACCTTAACTATCATTTTAATTTTTAGTGTGGGTCTTTAGGCTGCCTCTTCACTGGTGTAGGTAATGAAAAGTGTAGTGTAGTATTTTAGTTGGTTCGAATGAGTGTACGACTAAACGCCGACGGAATGAACACCGGCAAGACTTTACTTCTACAGGACTCCTCGCCAATTTTTTTTCTTTATAATCTTGTCGTTTCTGGCAGCGTGGCCGGTTATGGGGGGAGGGGGGGCGTGTGTGCCAGTCACAGTTTTTTTGGTTACCGGGGTGGAAAATCCTCATGGATGTCCAACGCCCTAGGGTGGGCGTAATAACAATAACAATTAACTAAATATACGAAATCGTAATTAGAAGAGTGTTTCAATCAAGTTGTTTGAACCCTCATGGTACCGTAACCTCATCCCAAGGGTTGCATATTATCATGGTGGAGGCGCCGGTTGGGCCACCTTCCCCCCATATGATCTCTACAGATTTCCATCCTAGTAAACACCTAAGTGAAAATTTTCCAGGTATTAACTAAATATACATGTAAACAGGTTTAATGCTGCCATATTTACATAGAAGACTAGTGTAACGGAGCTTAATGTTAATTATGTAAAAGTCCTCGGAATATTACGTGGAAACTTAACAAACTTACATTTACAGCACGGTTATAGTTAGAAAGTTTGTTTTAAATCGTGTTTTAGTTCTTAAACGTTATTTAAACTTTAAGAACTTGATTAAAGTGCTGAAGTATTGGAAAATACTTATCTACTACAAAGAAAGAAAAACAAAGTTCGTTTGTTGAAAAGTCAGTTTGCCAAACAGCAGCTTACTGACTTTGTCCACCAAAGTCAAAGTAAAAATCAAATCGTTTATTTAAATAAAAATACGGTCTACCGTTAAAAGGCACTTTTGAACATTCGTCTTACCCCTTACCAAATTTCATCAAAATCGGTTCATTGATTTAGGCGTGACAGCGTAACAGACAGACAGAGTTACTTTTATATTTTATAATATGACTAGCTTTAGCTCGCGACTTCGTACGCGCAAAAATAAAATAGGTATAGCCTATGTTACTCGCAGATAATGTAGCTTTTTAATGTTGAAAGAATTTTTAAAATCGGTCCAGTAGTTTTTGAGTTTATCCATTACAAATAAACAAACAAAAATACAATTTTTTCCTCTTTGTAATATTATTAAATAGTGTTGAAGTGTAGATTATGGAGTATGCCTAAGTGGTAAGATATACCTACCTATAGTATAGTCTATCGCAATTGTGCAACGTCAACAAATTTACGACCCTTCGGTTCGCTGTCCGGTGGTGGGCTTCCGACATCATCCCTCAAAATAATAACCATAACACACACAAGCCCACAACTATTATCTTAAAGCGACATTAACAATTCTCGTCTAAAAACCTCAAGGGGTAACCGTCTTAGTCTAATCCTTATGTGGGTACTAAACTATTAATTAATCAAAAGTATGTCCGGGGCCCGTCACGTTCCAATGAGGTCCAAAGTTTTGAACCCTTTGAGGTCTGCCCTAATGTTGTTTACATTGTCGTTAATTAAATGGGGCCCGGATGTGTAATTACCTCTCTAAAGGAGCTGACAAACAAAGATTCTATGAAAGATACGAATTGTTCTTGGAAAAGTGCCTAAAGTTTTAGTTCTTGTTACAATTTGAGAGCGTTGTTTGTTGACACAAAAAAAACCAAGTTGGTTTTTTCTTTTTTTTGTGTAGAGTTTATTTTCTCACATAAAACATTTTGGTTCTTTTATTCTAGAAGGATAAAATGCCTGGAAAGGAATAAATAATACACGTATCATTCAAAGCAAAGCTCTAATACCTAACTAATTATTATTTTGTCCGAAACTATCTAGTATGCAGTAGGTAGGTACTACTATTTATAAACACGCAATAAAGTTACTACTTTTCGTATTACATGCAATTTGATTTGCTTTTTGATTTAGGATTCAATTCTTCGACCAAAACTAAAAAGTCCTGCAGAAATTAAAGCTTAACCTCGAAAAATTCGGTTCTTAGAAAAGCGCCATCTGACAATTGTAAAGAACACTGCAAGGAATAGAACCTATTAGTACTGCCACCTGTTGGAGTTTGTATGAAACAGTACAAATCATACTAAACAGGTACGCGAGCGAAGTAGAGGCGATGATGTTATAAGAGTTATACACTAGATGGCGCGATTTTCAAAAACATTAAAATATTACAATTAAATGAAATTTCGTTTAACGCCATCTATTTATCAAACTAAACAACTAAATAGTTGTTACCAACAAGTAACGCCATCTTTCGGAACATAGGTTAATTAACACAAACTAAACAGCGCTCAATCAGTTCGGTTTCTTTAGTTCGTGTTCCATTTTAATGCGTTTGATACGGAATAAGTACATGAAGTTTCTAATAGATGTCACTATTTAAAGTTTTATTTTTTTTAATTAAAACAACTACGTCATTTTAAATTGGAGTAGGCAGTCGACTGAGTTTTATTTATATTTTAAGGATTAAAAAATGGATATCATTTTCATTTTCTGGTTATATATTACTAGAATACCTACCCACAAAATTGATCGTATTATAATACATTATTTTTTCTTTAGGTCTACTTACATTATCTACCTATTTATTAGATATTAAGTAAGTCACACACACATGATCACGTTTTATTTCATACAGGCATAGTTAAGTTTAAATTCTTTTAAAAATGTATTCATTGATAAAATTAGCAGACTAATAATGTTAGGTAATTACCTACGTTCTATGTGGACATAGATCAGCAAAAACCTACTTTATGTATTAATACCTGGCTCCATAATATAATAACAAAATGCCAACGTCTATCTACAACAAAAGTTCACAATGCAGCACAAACTTCATTGATCCCATAGTTCCGTGACGGATCGGGTTTTACCGTGAAGATATTTTGTTTGCAGACGACTAAACGATTGTCCGTAATGGGTATAATATAGCGCCCCTACCCCTTTGGGGGTCGGCAGTTAACGCCTCGCCAAAACGTCAGTGGCGATTCGTAACGGGTGACAGGGCCGTATTTAGGATTTTGGAAATCTTTGTACTGGAATATGTGGGTATTTTTGTTTGGTTTTGCCATGAGTAGGCAGGTAATAGGTCGGAGCGCTATTTTTATGTTAACATGTAGCTGATGTAGCTGTTTATGATGGAACATTATACGTTTTAATTTTTTAATAAATAATGAAAAATACTTAGGTACTTACAGGTCCTATTGAAAATTGACACTTCTGATAAACATATAGATACTACAATTATTGCTGCTCCACAATTGAACAAAACTAAATTAGACCCTATAACGTAGATACTTTAAAACTATTGCAATGAAGCTAAAAGATCACGCCAAAATTATATTATCACAACGATTGGTCAACTTCCTCATTACAATAGATTTCTAAAAAATAAGCTGATATAATATACTTCCATTAAATTAATTAATTAATCTTATAATTAATAGATAATACGTATATTCTTTGTCCAGATTATTGTAAGATATACATCTTTCTATTATTGAATAAGTAGGTAAGTGCGTACCTACCTACAATTTCGATTAACTCGCCTGGAACTCTAATAAAATCTTACCTAAGTCCATACCTGTCCCGCGTTGCTGTCTGGAGCCCTTTGTAATCTTATTATATTAGTTAAAGGGTAAAAGCCGATATATAGCCTACATCAATACTACTTACGTTGGTATCCAGCCACCATGAGAGGGTGATCTCTTTGAGCTAGCATGCTTTGTCAACCCTATTGTAACGGGTTAAGATATTAAACATATTCTAATTGGGAATTTTGACCCTTGTGTTGTATCAAACACCGCCATCTATTGTGTGGCGGTGGAATCACATCCGATGGACGGCGAGCAGCGCCGTCTAGTGTTACAAATAAAGGGCTGCGCGTGACCAACGGCGAGCGGAGCTGTTTGTGATTGGGCGAGACCAGGCGGCTCTCTCCTGATTGGTGATCATGATGTGCGTGCGCCCTCTAGTGTTTTTTCACAGACAACATTATAGAACGAACTGGAAGAATGTGCACCAATTTGTAATGAACCGAAGTTGTAATATAATTAATTTGTTAAAACATATTTGAGCATTATTGAAGACGCCCCGCAAGCCCCCTTCGCTGCCAAACATTGGACCTTCGAGCCAAATAGAAGATATCAGCCACGTGACGAGCCGGGTTGAAGAAGTGAGGAAGCGAGTGGAACTTCGAAGTAGAAGTACGTTGAGGAGATCCGGAGCCCAGCCACAGTTTACTGAGCAGAAGAAGCTATTGATGCTGCAGCCAGCAACGGTCAGGTTATCCAGTCACCCTTTTCCCTCCTTCCCCTGTGTCTTCGCCTTGTGTTAATATCGTACCTAAAGTTTTTTCAGAACTGATCGAAGTCAGATCTACCGGCATTGCTGGGGCCGTCTTCTGGTGGGAAAACACGACTGAACGCGCGAAACTGTGAGTACCTGCTTTCATAAACTACCAAAATGAGTGATGATGAAACTATGTCTCGTTTAGATAGTCAGTTACCTGATCTTAAAAAACAGCGTGGTGTAATTAAAGGTAGATTAACATTGTTCGCAAATTATATTAGTAAGTTAGACAGATCGTGTTTAGATTCTGTGATTAAAACTCAAGTGCAAATGCGTATTCATTCGGCAGCCATTTTCTTTGCCGATTTTAATGATTTGCAATCTAAAATAGAAAGAATTGTGGATGAAAAAGAATTACTGTCACATTTAGAGTACAGAGAATCGTTTGAATGCCAATATTATTCAATTGTAGCTATAGCAAAGCACATGGTAGGCGATCTTGAACAAAACGGAATAAATAATTCTCAGTGTACTTCCGGTAAATCTGTGTCTATTAAATTACCTCAAATAAAGTTACCTGCCTTCGACGGTTCCTTCGATAAATGGCTAGAATTTAGAAACTCGTATATTTCAATGATACATGACCGCGACGACTTAGATTCTATTCAGAAATTTCAATACCTAAAATCGTCTCTTAGCGGATCTGCGTTACACGTTATCAGTTCGTTAGAGTTTACAGCGGCTAATTATTGTAACGCGTGGGACCTGCTCGAAGCAAGGTATCAAAATAATAGGCTATTGATACACAACCACGTTAAGGCTTTGTTTGCGGCACCTTCACTGGGTAAGGAATGTTCAGCACAGATCAGAACGTTGGTAGATTGCGTTTTACGTAATTTGAGAGCACTAAACTCTCTTAAAGAACCGGAATCTTCACTGGAGGATATTCTTATCATTTATTTAGTTGTCAGTAAACTTGATTCTGCTACCGAACGCGAGTGGGAGAACTACAGAAGCTCACTTACCTCTGATTCTAATAAAACCTCTAAACCTATAAAACTAGAAGACTTATTAACCTTTTTAAACAATAGGTCTGACATGTTAGACATGATTAATTCAGGTAACAGTAAAAATAATCAGTCACATTCACAAAATAAACATGAGGGTAGACAATCAGCTGATCCTAAAAAGCAGTCTAACTCTCAAACTACGCTTAGTTATGCGAATGCGAATAATAATAATAATAAGGTCTCATCGGGTACTAAAAGTAAAACTAATAAACACAACTTGACATGCCCGTTATGTAGCGGTAAACATGCATTATATTCATGTGTTAAGTTTTTAAATATGTTGGTACAAGAAAGATTAAATTTTGTTCAGTCAAAAGGCGTTTGTTTAAATTGTTTACGTACAAACACTCACGCAATTGAAAATTGCAATTTCGGTCCTTGCAAATTATGTCAACAAAAACATAATGCGTTAATTCATGTTGACAATAACGTTATACCAAATACGTCACCACAACGTTCCGTGATCAATAATACGTTGCCACAGTCTTCTGTATTACACTGCGTTAGTAAAACAGCTGACAATATTGATAATCGGAGCGGTGACGCGTTCACAAATAATTCTAAGTCGTTACATACTGTCTTACTGTCTACGGCGTTAGTTGAGATTGCTGATAATGATAACAGATATCACACAGTTCGCGCTTTGCTTGACAGCGGCAGTCAAAATTGTTTTATAGCTCAAAGCTTATGTAAACGTTTGAAAATACCTATAATACAGTCCACTATACGTGTTTGTGGCGTTGGGCAAACCGTTTCACAGTCCAGTCACAAGTGCGATATTAATATTCGTTCTAAGGTTTATGATTATAATACAACCTTACATTGTTTAGTGTTGCCTAGTATCATTTCGAAGTTGCCTTCGACACACGTTAATAGTGATACTTTATGTATACCTAGCAATATTATACTTGCCGATCCCACATTTTATGTACCGAGTGACATAGAATTATTAATAGGCGCCGATGTCTTTTGGGATTTGCTAAAAGAAAATAAAATAAAACTTCACACCGGTCCGTACCTACAAGATTCTATGGTAGGTTGGATTATATCGGGTCCAGTTTATTATAATTATAATAATTGTTTTTTAGCGTCTAGCATGACAGAAGTTCAATGCAATTTTACGCAAGTTGATTCTCAGTTACGAAAGTTCTGGGAAATCGAAGAAGTACTTATCCCTCCCGTTATTACTGAGGAAGATCGTTATTGTGAAGAATTGTTTTTGCAGACTACTGAACGCGATCAGCACGGTAGGTTTTCTGTAAAAATGCCGTTTAAACAGTCACCTGATTGTTTGGGTGATTCGTATAATTCCGTTACACAGCGTTTTTTATCTTTAGAAAGAAAATTAGATCGTTTGCCACAGTATAAAAAAATGTACTGTGAATTTATGCACGAGTACGAGCAATTAGGTCACATGACACTTGTTGAGGATTTTAATCATTTAAATAAGCCGTACTACATTGTACCACATCATGGGGTGTACCGTGAAAGTAGCGTGACAACCAAATTACGTGTTGTTTTTGATGCAAGCGCGACCACTTCTAATAATAATTCGTTAAATGATATTCAATACGTGGGCCCTAGGTTACAGAATGATATCTTCTCAATATTGCTTCGTTTCCGGCAATACCAATATGTTGCTTGTGCAGATATTGAAAAATTCTTTAGGCAAACATTAATTCATCCTGAACAACGGAACCTACAACTAATTTTATGGCGTAGTGATAAGAGCATACCTATTCAAGTTTATCGTCTTAACACTGTGACGTATGGCACTGCATCGGCACCGTATCTTAGCAACCGTTGCTTGAAACAGTTGGCAAAGGAATGTAAGGATGACGTCATCGCTAGCGTCATCAATGATGATTTTTACGTTGATGATCTTTTGACGGGGCATGAGCAGAGAGATAGGTTGTTAGACATTTGCAATAAAACGTCTGCCGTTCTACAAAACGGTTGTTTTCCCTTAAGGAAATGGACTTTTAATTTTGATGTAACTTCTGAGAGTACTACAGATTTATGTATTGGTGAATATTGTCAGTCTAAAACCCTCGGTGTTGGTTGGTCTAACAAGAACGATTTATTTAATTTTTCAACTTGTATTGATAAAAATTGTATTGGTACGAAGATAACTAAACGTTTAATTATGTCAATCATTGCACAGATTTACGACCCACTAGGATTATTGGCACCAGCTATTACTACGGCTAAGGTCTTATTACAAAAATTATGGCTTGCAAAAATAAGTTGGGATGATGAAGTCCCAAGTGAAATTGCATGTGTGTGGTATAATTTTATAGATTCGTTACAATATTTGTCCGAAATATTAGTACCGCGTTGTGTCATGTGTACTCACGCTGTAAACAAAGAGTTACATATTTTTACCGATGCTTCTCAGTCTGCATACGGTGCGTGTGCGTATATACGCTCACGTAATAATATTGATGAATCGCAAGTTACTAGCCGATTATTATGTGCGAAGAGTAAAGTCGCACCGATTAAAGCGTTAAGTATTCCACGGCTTGAACTGTGTGGAGCTTTAGTTGGAGCTAAACTATATAACAAAATTATAAGTTCTCTTAGGCTACAATTCGATAAGGTTTATTTCTGGACTGACTCCACTATAGTTCAAGGCTGGCTTCGGACATCACCACATTTGTTAAAAACATTTGTTCAGAATAGGGTTGTGCAAATCAACGAATTAACAAGCAACACTACTTGGTTACATGTTAAAGGTAAAGAAAATCCTGCTGATATCTTATCAAGAGGAGTTCTCTTTGATTCATTAAAGGGAGACAACACTAGTTTGTGGTGGTGTGGGCCGACCTTTCTCCGTGAACCGACTTCATGTTGGTTGACAACAAAACCTAATGAAAATGAATTTATTGAGTTACCGGAATTAAAATGTTCTAAAACTACGAGTTTGCTAAACGTAGAAACTAATGATATTATTATTGATTTTGAAAGGTTTTCTTGTTTTAATCGTTTGCAAAGAACAGTTGCATATGTCCTACGATTTATTTTTAATTTACGTGCATTGCGTGTCGGTCAAGGTCGCAAAACCGGGTCATTGACCGTGAGCGAGATTAATAGTTCGTTAGTTGTGTTGACTCGTTTAGTTCAATCACAATCATTTAGCAAAGAATATCATAGTCTTAAGGAAAAGGTGCAATTGAACAATAAGTTAAGTAATAAAACGTTAGGTTTAGGTATATTCTTAGATAAGGATAATATAATTCGTGTTGGTGGCAGACTTAGTAATTCAAAATTTGATTACGATAAGAAGCATCCCATGTTATTGTGTCGTAAACATCGGTTTGCGTGGTTATTGTGTACTTATGAACACAACCGTTTATTGCATGCTGGACCTCAGCTTCTCGTAGCTACCATGCGTGATAGATGGTGGGTGCTGGGAGCACGTAATTTAGCAAGGCAAGTGGTTCATAAGTGTGTAACCTGCACTCGCATGAAGGGAAATACGTTAACACCATACATGGGTGATCTTCCTGCTGAACGTGTAGAAGCTGGATTTCCGTTCATGCGATGTGGTGTTGATTATGCCGGACCAATATCAATATTGAATCGTAAAGGCAGAGGTTCTCAACTAATTAAAGGATATATTTGTTTATTCGTATGTTTTGCTACCAGAGCTGTACATTTAGAGTTAGTTGGTTCGTTGTCGACTCAGGATTATTTATTGGCATTCAAGCGTTTTATATCCCGACGCGGTAAGCCGTGTCAAGTTTTTTCCGATAACGGTAGGAATTTCGTTGGTGCTGAAAGGGAGCTTTCAGCTATTTTTGAAAATTCCAACGAAATCATTGATTTCGCTAGTAGTAATAATATTAAATTTAGTTTCATTCCGCCATATGCTCCTCACTTTGGTGGTTTGTGGGAGGCAGGAGTGAAGTCGTGCAAGTATCACTTGAGACGGGTCGTAGGTAATGCTAAGCTAACTTACGAGGAGTTTGGTACGGTATTGACACAGGTTGAGGCCGTCCTGAACTCCCGTCCTATGTCACCTATGTCCACAGATCCTAATGATTACCTTGCACTCACCCCTGCTCATTTCCTAATCGGCCGGCCGTTGACTGCGCCTGCCAGTGAAGACTTCATGCCGACGTCTACGCCTGCCTGTCGCTACCGTCGTTTGGAACAGCTGCGACAACATTTTTGGGAGCGATGGTCCAAAGAATATGTGTCTGAACTACAACGCAGAACGAAGTGGGCCCACCATAAAGATGACATCGCTAAAGACAGTCTGGTCGTCATCAAAGAAGACAATCTGCCACCATTCAAGTGGAAAATGGGTAGGATTGTTCATGTGTTTCCAGGGAAGGATGGAGTCTCGAGAGTTGCAGAAATTCGTACGTCATCAGGCACAATCAAGCGTGCGTCCTCGAAAATCTGCCCGCTGCCAGTTTCCACAAATGAGGCCAGCGTGACTCCTGCTTAGTTGGAAGATGGATCTTCCAAGGCGGCCGGTATGTTGTATCAAACACCGCCATCTATTGTGTGGCGGTGGAATCACATCCGATGGACGGCGAGCAGCGCCGTCTAGTGTTACAAATAAAGGGCTGCGCGTGACCAACGGCGAGCGGAGCTGTTTGTGATTGGGCGAGACCAGGCGGCTCTCTCCTGATTGGTGATCATGATGTGCGTGCGCCCTCTAGTGTTTTTTCACAGACAACATTATAGAACGAACTGGAAGAATGTGCACCAATTTGTAATGAACCGAAGTTGTAATATAATTAATTTGTTAAAACATATTTGAGCATTATTGAAGACGCCCCGCAAGCCCCCTTCGCTGCCAAACACCTTGTGTTTCAAATTAAAGGTTGAAACAGTTTTCGACTATGTAGAAATACACGCTTTACGTAACAGTCACCTTACATAAATAAAACGCGCTGTTGACAAGAGCAGAATAATAAAGTAGCAAGAGAATAATTTATTATTTTTAGTTATTCTATTTTGAATAAGAAACAGCAAAGGCTGAATATAAAAAATGTAAATATAATTAAATAAATAAAAAATGAAATAGATGTCACCTCGAAGGTATCTACATATACTAGCTTTTTCCAGCGACTTTCTTAGCCACTCGACATAATTTTTAATAACGATTTCCACGTTAAGTGTAGATTCAATATTTATTTATTTATTTATTTATTTATTTATATATTTATAGTATGCGTGTAAGGAAATGCACATGTGCAATACATCTTTAAGCATACTGTAAATATATTTTTCAATAGTCCTAAAAACTGTCAAATTGTTCTAAAATGTTGGCGAATAATCTGATTATTATGCACATTCGAGTGTATTATATATAAAAAAAGAATCTACAATTTTATAAAAACAGCCACAGAACAAGCAAAAGAATAGACAGAGATGATCAGTACTAAAATAAATAATTCCCCGAATCCCGTCCATTGAATTAAAACGTCATAATAAACGTTACCAAAAAATAGAATTTCCGAGAAAGCCTGCAGCTAATCACGCGCCCATCAAACAAAAATATCTCACTCCCTTATTTACAATAGGAAAACAATCACAGTGAAATATTATTTTCGGAAGAGCGAAGTAGTTTTTACAGTGATTCTTCTCGATAGATAACACTAATATTTCACGAGAACGGACCGCGTAAATGAATGACAGTAACGATTGATGGGGCTACGCTTGTTATTTGAAAAAGCGAAGGGCCATTTCCACCATTCCGTCGAAGATATATCATTGGAAACGTCAACAGAGTAGAAAATTAAAGTCAATAAGAGTCGGACGCCCCGTAATAAGCTCTCACTGTCAGACTGTTATGAAACGCCTTTATCAAGAGAGGGTGCAAAAAAAAATTGGCCAATTTGTCAACTGCTAAACTCGGATCGCTAAGTGCCGTTTCATCGGTTCTCACCTTCGTCTTTTCAAGATTTCTCTTACCTTTATTTTATTAAAATTCTCTCTGAAGGTATAAAATTGTTTATTTTTTCGACCCTAATCTGTATTCGAAGTAGAGTACCGTCTGCTTTGGGCGTTTTATTAACATAGCTGGAGACATCGGTGTTTTAAACAGACTTTTGAAACGGACATCTAAAATAGCAAACATTTAGTAAAACTTTTGGGGTCTTTTCAATCAAAAGCTAAAAGAGCTTTTCATACGTCGTATGAATGGAAAAAGTTGAGCCTCCCTTAATAGCTTCACATCCCAAGACTGTATTTTCATGGTTAGTTGCAAATTAGAACTTATTTGTGTAAATTATTACATGAGCCTAAAAATTAAATACTATATTTCCGAAATTCATTCCGTCATTAAGCAACTATGTAAGCTATTACATTTTTTACAATGCACATACAATAAAGAGCTGCATTTAAACCAGCTACATAAATGTGCATAAAGTTGCCCAAACTATTATTTATAGACATCAGATAGCAATATCTCGGTACCACAAACTGGGATTGCAATAAACATGAGAGACGTTTTATGTTTTCGTTCGTTGTTTTTCCACTTTTTATCTGTTATTGCATCCTAGGGCGAAGTTATGGTGTGTCCATGACGGATGTTTATAGAGAAATATCATTGCACGTGCGACAAATGTTACTGTATTCTTTTTAGATACGCTTTTTTCTGCTATTAACTTGCCCTTAGGCGCGAAAGCTGCGACTGTGATAGAAATTCATATAATGAACGATTTTTTTCCGAAGTTTATTTTTCTGCACGTTCATTTTTTATACGAGGGCAAAGAAATGCACTAGTTTAATAAACTTTTTAATAAAAAACCACTCAATACATTTCTCTACCCCTTGTTTAAAAAAACACGTGCCCTCTCAAAAACTTTTTCATTTTAAAAATGGCAATATCTACACCTCGTTTCAATTTTCGAACACTGCACCTAATAAAAGAACATGAGTGGTGGAATTTTCGTGGCCCTTAAGCACCCCAGACCTCAAAGAAAGAAGTATTGATAGGCAAAATGTTTTAACAAAATTAATCTCTAAGGACGGAGGACGTTACCGTTGACAGGCACCATTATGTTTGGGAACTATAAATACATACAAATGGCCCTTGGTTTTTTAATAAAGCGGAGGGTAAGCTGAATATTAGTCTAATATCAGGGAGTGCAAACCGATGTTGCCCTCACAGTGTGCAGTCGGTGCATGGAAGTTTTTTATGAAGTTATGGACGAATGGTTGGTTATAGCATGGATTGGTTTATTGGTTTATTGGTCTAGTTGGTATACCTATTAAGCTTTCTTCCACAAGGTGTCTCTAAAAACTACAATGCCTACCAATTTTTTATTTTTTTCATAGTAATTTGGCCCCATATAGGTAATAGAAAATAAATGATTTTATGTTAGTAAGAGGTAACATTTCGGAAGTACTGGACAGGTTAAAAAAAAACTGATATAAAGTTTCTTTATTCCTGACTGTCATGGGCAAAGAGTACTATAAGATTTAGAGTCATGGGCTATGTCTAGTACACTCGTCTTTCAGAAGTCGCGTACATAAGCTAGTTATTTTTAATAATTCTAAGATGCTTTAAAAAATTGAAACTAGTAACTTTTTATATTTAATCAAGCATTCGGTTGAACTATCGTCTACAATATTTTATAATCCAACACCGCACCTACACTAATCCTTACTACTTTTCCAAACCCGAGAATGCACCCAGCACCCTATAACACGGTTAATATTAAAATATTGCATCGAACCCATGCATTTTTTACGGAGGCGTAGGTTGGTATCAAGCCAAAACATTGGCTTTTCCTGCCCCTAAGAATCACCCCACAAAAATAATACAAGTATTTGTACTCACATTTTTTTTATGCTGTAGGGTGAATGCTCATTTAAATACGTCATAATGCGCGTTATACGTTTTTTTTCGTGTCTCGTAAAATATTATTATATGGCTTTTAAATATTATCTCTTTTAATATTTTCCTGTTCTATTGTTGTTCTTACTTCATACCGGAAAAGCTGTGACAAAAATATCCGCAGTACGTTTTTTAGGTTTACAGTAAATTTGCAGTCTACTGTATAACTTTCTAGCTCATAATGAACGGATAATATTGGTCAGTTAACATGGTTAATAGAAAACTTAATTTTTCTCACCTTAATTATTATATGTTTCTTATTGATTAATCCTCAAAAATTCGATCTCTTATATTATTAGCTTGCTTTTCATCTTGGTGGAAGTCTAGCATACTATAAAGTATATACCTAGTATTATGTCTGAAATCGGACTAGTACTTCCAGACATTATATCTTATAAACAAACTAACAAATTAACCTTTTCTATAATATTAGTATAGATCTATACGAAAAAGCAAAGAATCAAAAAGGATTTAACGGTTCTTGCAGCAGAAGTAACTATAGTTATTTATGAACAAAATAATAAACATCATGAATTCTATGTCAATGTTCATTATCAGTCATCCTTATTATTCAACTAGGTATATTAGGTTCGTGTCGATATCGACTTATACCTCTCTAAGTTTTTTTCTAGATAGTTCAATATTTATTAGTATTATTATTTTATAGTAGTAGCACATTATGCTTATCGTAGAACGATAACATAAAATCAAAGTCAGGTCTAACATCTAAAGAAAATTTATTGAAACTGTTGAGTACCTTTCTTTATCTATAGACACTTTATCTTAATTATAACGACTATTAACTGATTGATTAAAATTGTCCTAATAAAAAAAATGTATACTCAACTAATTTCTCTTGGTTCCAGTCAGAAAAGACCTTAAAGATTATCACAGGATAAAAAAAGATGTTTAAAATCCATTGCTTCATTCACGAACAAATTGTTTATCTGAGTAGTCAGAAATGGTTCAATATAAAAATGGTCTTAGTTTAACTTAACACACGAGATTTTTACTATTTCTAAATGTATGAATGGTTTTTTTTTTCATTTCTTTTAGCAAATTGTTGATTGTAATTAACGCTGGCCGAGTTATGACCACCATTCAACTTTACCATTAGTTGATTGCTCCCCTTATGACGATGACAGGAACATTTTATTACGGAACTAAAAATAAAAGCTATGGAGAGCGGTGTTTGATTGCCGAATCTTGATGTTATCAATTGGTTTTGTTTGTGCTATATTAGTTTATGTTATTGTTTTGTGAGCTTGATGTGTGTTTGTTGTTCTATTATGTGACTCGATTTTCTATTTTCTTGAACTTCATTAAAATTGAACAATTGTGTGCAATTTCAATGAAGTGTCGCATCTAAACTTAGTATAGTATATACTTAGGTATAATAGATACTAATATTATGAAGAGGTAAAGTTTGTTTCTTTTTTTGTTTGTTAGAGGTAATCTCTAGAGGTACCGATCCGTATACAAAAGTTCCTTTACTGATAGAGAGCTACAATTTGCCGTGGCTATGTTTTTTAGTACACTTAAACGCGGACAAAGTTAGGAGAAACTAGTTTTGAATAAGTTGATATCAAAAGATAAATACAACAAAAATCAAAATTTAAATTAAAACTATAAAGAAAAATATTTACCTTCTTATCACAAAAACATCATAATACAAAATATTTCCACCCCAAATGATATTACTACAAAATCTCAGTGTGTTTCCCTCAGTGCAGATAAAAGGGCGCGATCGTATGACACGTTATTCATATAGAGGGGCGTCACACTAAAGATATTGTGGAAAGGGCACTAAGATTGCCAACTGCAATACATTGTTCCCCTGCTCCTTGTTTTGACGTGATAGAACGGCTCTAGACATTCGCATAACAATCTTAAATTTACACCCAACAAAACAACCAACACCCAATTATCGGCTTTAACACTTCACAATAGGGTTTGTTGATAATTTTAGAAGCTGTAAGGCTAAGTTGGCAATTGGTAGCGTAATAAATGTTGCGTATCGATGCGTTTGAAGATAAGTAATGAAGAACTTATAGATTGCGTTTAGAATACGAATGTGTGTAGATAATTTTACAAAATGTGCGGTCGGTTCTTATTTATGACTGAAAATTTGAAGTTTTTGAAATGATTAACGGTTTTTTCAGATGTTGGTATCATAAGTATTTATCTAGTAATAAATTAATAATGCCTATGAGAAGTTTATTGACAGAAATAATGTTCTCGGAAAAATGAACGTCACACTTTTTGAGCTTAATATGAATCGTGGGTCCGTGGACCGCGGACCTTCAGACCTAAATTTAAGACGATAATAATATAACACCTGGACGAAAGATGTTTTCATAGGCATTTCTTCATTGATTATTATTACTTATTTTGAACGGAGTACTCATTCTCTTTCTTGTTTTCTGTCCTTTTGTTAGGGCTACCAAAAACAAGTACCAAATAAAACAATCTAATTTATTAACGTCCCTATATTGACGCGTCTCATCTTCTTCCTCTCATACTGCTACATACTTTACTTATGTACGTGTTTCAAGTGAGGGTTGTTCCCTCAATTGTGTTACCTCTATTTGTGTTTTTCCCCAACTTATTGCTATAAGTAAGCCTCTGTGGTGTTTTCATGCCATTACCTGGCTGACAGACACCATAAATATGTCGATACTACGTCATAAATTTTGTGGCTTTTGCTCTCTGAAATATTGCAATGTTTTGTCCAGTTGTTGTGTCTTTGTCAATGGTATGAAGTTGGGATCTCTCTCGACCATTAAGTAACTTCTCTCTAAGTTAGTAACTTAACTTTTAATATAGTTACTTGTCTTCATTTAAAGTTCTTGAGAAGAGGTAATAATATTTTGTTGCTGAGCCAACAGACTTTTTTATCATTGGGAATATGAATAAATAGGCAGGTAGGTACTTATAAAAATTAAACTTATAAAATATTTTCTAGTAACTACTAGAATATATTTTAAGAAAATTATGATTTTTTTTATCCGTGGTTATTAAATGTTCCTGGCTTGTAGGTGCGTTTATAAACATAATTATATACTTATATACACCAACAAAATGTTCCGTGCAGTAATCAAAACCGCGACTTGCAGCTCAATAATCAATCGCTCATACTACTCATGCCCTACCACGCCAACCGCTTTGTCATCAATTTACTCATAGATTAAAAATTTTGAAAGTTTAAGAGAGAATAAAAGCAGTAGATGACTACCGTAATTTAATTTTAAACCGTTACTTTAAAAGTCATATATTAAAAATTCTAAAGTTGACCAGTGACCCGGCATCGCCATTGGCCGAAGCGACAACTAATCAAATTAAATCAACCGTTTGATGACAAAGGACCGCCGAAACTTTCAGTGATGTGATAAAAAAATAGAGTTATCGATAAAACTCCTAGTGTCAGGAACCTAGTTATGTTTTTCGACTCTTTTATTCAACAGCATTGATAAATCGTAAGCAACTGCTTTCGCAGCAGAAGATTCGTTTACTATCGCGTGTCAACCTTTGATTTTAAGAGGTGTCCACATGAACTGGGTATTGCGCATTTAGCAATGGTAACATTTGAATGAGTGATGTGATACGTGTGATGGTCAGTAAACATTATTTGATATAGCAACTGTTGAATTTATATAAGGTCTAGGTCCGTTTGGACACATGAAAATCACATGACAGCGGTTGAATCATAATTATCATCTGCCTATTCTTTTCTCAACTATATTGGGGTCTGCTTCTACCAGTCAGCAGTCAGCTAAACACCAGTGTTTTATCTACGTCCAGTGACTGCCTATCTGACCTCCACAACACAGTTACTAGGCATCACGATACCCCTCGGTAAGAATGGTTGTCAGACCCGTAACGACTCTTAAAGATCTACGAATGACAGCCGGGAATCATCGACCACGGTCCATCCCTAAAACCGTGTCATATGAAACAACAGATTTCATTGTGAGCCGAGCGTGACGGATCCGTTTGGGATCGGGTTTGGTGACACGAGGGTGCGGGCACAGGCCAAGGATCAGCCGATTTATAAAATTAAGGCCGAAACCTTTCCATCGCGATATTTTTTAAAGTCTTAACGTTGATAGAGCTTGTTATAACATTATGGCTTGAAAACGAATAGTAGCAAAATAGATACCTTCAAACTGTTTGCTTAGTGTCGTTTACAAGGTACCTATAATATTTATTATACCTTTAATTGTTGGTACTTTTGTGGACCAAACGAAAGTTTTTACTAACTTTTACAAACGATCGCAATTTAATGTCAGTCTCAAATAGTCAGAAATACCACTATTTCTTTACGTATATTTTTTTATATTCATTGTCACTCATAGATGAACATGAGGAGAATAGATTTTGAACGGTTTTAATATGCAGAATTGGTCTTCTGCTATCAACATGTTGACTCATACAATAGAAAAAGTAGTGAAAGTAGAATTTCTTCCTTTTTTTGGTGTCTACGATACATCTATAATATGTATTTTAAACTATTTGGGCCCAGTAGGTAGCTAAGTTTATTGCTGCATCAGAGACGTCATACTGGTCTTCAACGGTGCAGGTAAACGGATAATTAGGGTACTCCAGCATATGGTATAAAGTCTGAACAGAGCCTTGTAATCGCACTGGGTGTAGGACTAATCTATGATGCCTTCATCGCTAAATTCATAGCGGCCTATTTGGGTGCACAGTCGACTCAGAGTCTAACAGTAGAAGTACTTTTCAAAAAGGTTATTAAAATATTAGTAATCAAATCTTTAATTAAACCTAATGAGTACAATATACCTTCGTGGCTTTTAATTGGGGCTCTTAAGCTACCTATTGAAGCCGTTGCTAATTGCCTGAGCTCTAATTAAAGGGTAAAGCATAAGCCATACATATGCACTCACATAACACTTAGGTATGTGAACCTACAGTCTATGTAATATACCTTAACAAACAGCTTTAGCCGATGTAGTGATGTAACCTAGTTAAAGGTTACATGCCGGCGAGGCGAAGAGTGAAATGAATAGGTGAGAATAAAAAAAATATAAAACATGCCCTATATATGTAGCCATATAGTTCAATATTATACGACGATATATTTCAATTCTCGTCTCGCCAACCTTAAGGGTGAAATGTGCGAGGCGAA
The DNA here is from genome assembly GCA_949774945.1 of Hoplodrina ambigua. Taxonomy (NCBI): domain Eukaryota; kingdom Metazoa; phylum Arthropoda; class Insecta; order Lepidoptera; family Noctuidae; genus Hoplodrina; species Hoplodrina ambigua. The sequence goes on from OX458973.1 coordinate 9,550,997, forward strand.
AAAAAAACATTATACAATATTAAATTATTTTTCTACATAAATATTTGTAATTTTTTAAAAGTTTTCTTTGATTTCGATTCTAGCCTATCTAATCCAGAACTCGCCTCGCCGATTCGAAACCACCTCAACACTAAGATTTGCCGTCAGATTTGCTCAGTTTTGTGCATTCAGTTTAATAGAATCGATGCAGGTCTTAGTATAGGTACAGGCACAAGTGTCAAACAAGTACATCCGACACCGATACTTGGCATGCTGCCAAGCGATAGTTTCTAAAGTCTGGATTTATAAGTGACGATTACGATCCGATCTGCTGATACGGAGATAATTAAATTGCCGATATGGAAAGGAAGCATTAACCAAATTTCCTGTCAAAATCTGAAGCGGTTTGAAAGTAAGCCATTTATTGACCAACACACATAAAGTGCCTCACTACATAAACCGACGACAACCACCGCCGCAACGCAAAAGCTTGCGTCGTGCAAAACGTAATTTCGGCTAGACGCGAAAACGTAACGCCGTCAACATGCCGCACTGCTTGTCGCTAACGGGTTAGGGCACTTTGAATATCCACTGGCAGTGTCCACTACTAGACTTACGTACCCACATTTTACTTACCCACGTAAACGAAATTGAATAACGCTACGCATTCAATTTCGTCTTTTGATCAAATCGCCCACTGTAAAGTCACAAAACACTAAATCTTGAATCACCAAGAAATATGTACCAGCGTACCATGAATCGTATGCGTAATAAATATCAGTGAAAAACCAAACAAACGGTTAACAATGATTTACAATGGAATTAAACGATCCAATAGTTATTTAAACAGATATTAGCTGTCAATAAAAGCCCGCATGTTTACCCATTGTTTGGAGTCATAAATTAAATGTAAAATATATGCGGTATGTAAATCAATCGTTTAAAAATTTACATTAAATTTTGGTTGATGTAGAATTTGAGATGAGGAAAACTTAGATTCACTGTTTCGTGTAATCTAATGCAATTAATGCTGGGTAAACAATCAATTAGTTTACACAAGTAGCTACCAAGGTAGTTGTTTCGGGTGTGAATGTTTACGTGTGAGATTGTGTTTTTAAAACACACCCACCACGATACAGGAGAGTAAATTTCTAGTAGGGTGTTCTTTTTTCAATCTACAGAAGCAGCTACAGCCTCTGTGGCACATTTTGCTCTATAAAAGTGCGGGTTAAAGAAAATGCTCTCTTTTTTAGCAATACCGCAAATAGCACTTAGGAATAACGCCGTACTAATGTAAGAATTTTCAGAATCTGACATGTCCATGTGACATTTGGAGATTAATGCCATCAAACAAAAAAATATTTTGTAAATAATATAATACCAGTAGATATATGTCTTTACATATATACATCTACATATATGTAAGGACTCACTGAGTATGGTAGCGCGCAATGTAACGTAGATACGCAAATCATTGTGATCATAGGTGTAAACGACAGTATAAGGGTTTAAGAGATAAGTCATTTAAAACTTGTTTTCGTAAAAACCTACATGCTAGAACTTTGACTTTCAATATATCCGTAACCACGGGGTTCCCGGGTGGTCTAGAACCATAAAATAGTTACAATGATGACAAGAATTTTTAACTTAACAAAAGTTACAAATTCTTATGTGTAAATATTTTGACAAAACTATCAACAATTCGTAGATTTCGATCAGAATGTCTCATAGATACCTACTTATACGGAATACGGATTGATGATAACAACATTAAGTCTGATAATATTTATTTTTATTGTTACTCGGAAAATTACTATTCAGAACAAGAATTATTAACATCCTCTCAAAGAAGCCCATAAAATAATATGTTTTGTATTCCAACGGCGCACAAGAGAAGAAAGCAAACGACACATGTTTTTTTTATCAATAAATTCTTAAATCGTAAATTCTCAATCGGAATTGAAGACATAAACGTTTATCGTATCCAACATGAATTCGTATAAGAGAACTAAAAAGTGCGTAACAAAATGAAAAAGCTAGTCATTCGTGAAACTGTTGGAATTCTCTCAAAAGATTTAGTCGGAACAACTTTATGGCGAGACGAATAAATCAGAAAGATGCGTTGAACAAATCACTACCGCTTTTGCAGCGATACCGCACCTACAGAGTACCGATATATTGGGGATACTGCAGATTGATGTAGCTTGTACAAACACTAAACAATTTTATACTCGGATATAGCCGACAAAAGTTAAGATTTACGAAGTATACCGCGACAGAGCTGCGTGGATGCACGAAAGGTGTGGTTCTGGATATGTGAGAAGAAAATATAACGGATTTAAAAATAAATACCTTAAAAAAATATAAATAAAATTATTAATTATTTATTAAATTACATTTACATTATATTTAAATACATAACATCACGCCTGTAATCCCCAAAGGTTTAGGCAGAGGTGTACTCATTAGTACACCCACATTTCGCCAGTTATGTTTAAGTCCCATGTAATAGGGGGCGAGCCTATTGCCATCAACCGGGCACAAATCCAGACTCCGAGGCTGCTACTGAGAAACTCCTGATGGAAAAACCCAATAACACTTTGCCCGACCTGTGAATTTAACCCAAGACCTCATGCACAGCAGTCGCGCTTTACGACCACTAGACCAACGAGGCAGTACAGGCAGAATTTGTTGTATATTTAAATATAGATAATGTAAATATAACGCTTTATATATAATATGTCCTTCCCACCATTGCGATATTTTTTTTTGTTCTAGACCCTATCTGGGAGTCTTCTGGGTTCGGAGATACTGATGGACAAAGTTTGACTCGTTTTTTTTACAAAAACCAGTTTTAAATCTTATAACTAAAATTTAAATATTGCCAAGACCCCTATACTATTGCATTCACCCGAAAGTACAATGTTTTGTGTGCGTTACATTGCGCACTACCGTAAAAAGTGATTTTTTAGAGAAAAATAAATAGTTTTCCAGCAAATATTTTTGCTCAAAGTTATTTAGTTTGATGGGCAGTACCGATGCACCCCATATATTCTCTTAATTAAGATGTCTCAAATATAACTTGCTATTTTTGTGACAGAAAGTAAATGAGGCAATATTTGGAACTTAATTTAGCGATCAAACTAATCATAAGATTATTTGCTGAAAAATGTTGCCTTTAATTAAGCGTCACAGTTAAAATGATAGCAAAATAACAGCACAAAAATTAGTTAGGTAACTTAGGCATTATAAAAACTAACTGAAAATATATTGCCAGGGGGCCTAGCGTGAACACATAACGTAATTTCGATCAACTTTTAAATTATACATAATATTTTTTTAGTTAGTATGATTTATTTATGTCAATGGACATAGTAATAAGACAAAAAAATTGCACTTCACTGTAATAAGTATTAAAGTATTTGAAAAATAAAACATTATAATACCTATATATTATGTTTATTTTTTCAAATGCTGAATAAAATGTGCTCGTTTTGCGAAATGCTCATTTTGAGACGTGCTTATTTTGTGCTCAAGTGTTCGTTTTGAGAACTGCCCATTATGAGAAGTATTCCAATTGCGAAGTGCACGTGTTATTCAGTGCCCATTTTGTGACGGAGCAGTATTTGTCACGTTGTTTAATAACTAAGAACCTCATCCACACTTTGCCTAAATTCTGCCTCACTTTTTTCAACTTCACAACGTTCTGTGTTGAAAGCAAACAATTGGCGTCGAATTTACGAGTCGTGTTGAGAGCCAAGCCGCTTATTGAGATGACTGTACGACGCTCAATTTGAATTCCCTTCCCCCTCGGAAGACTATCAGCTTCGTGTGTCAGACCTTTACTTTCGGATTATTACGTCCTCTTTTGAATTTTCAATTCCGTAACACAAGCGTTTTGGCAACAAAGATTTGTGTGTTGATACTGTTTTTATAAACGGTTTTGAAAACAATTTGTAAGACAAAGAAGAAGCAACTTTAAATTCCTGCAATTACATTCGCCATTTGAAGAAGTACAATCGAGAATAAAACACTAACCATTCTGGATGTTAGTAAAACAAAGTTCATTATAAGTCGAATCCTTAAAACGCTTTGAAGTTCTTGTTTCGGTGAAGCGTTTAGACATGGCGACATTGTTGGCACGTCGTCGTCCCAACATCTTATCGACACTAATTAATCTTAATTACTACTTAATACCACAATTTGGATTCTAAACAGAGCGCTAACGAAGCGCCTTATGATGCCACCGACGGCGTTAAATACCACAAGGCGAATACTTTAGAAACGCGATGGGTGCCGATCGCTAATCGAACAATGGGAATGACATACCTAAATCGCGGCATAATAGTAATAAATTCTATTGTTGCTAAACAAAAAGGAGAATGTGGTAACAGAGGGTGACACGGTTGAAGCGCGACGACAATGCTAAACGGAATATCAATATCAGGGCATCACTTTTCATATGGCAACCGGGTTGATATAGAACAACACGAAATAAACTCTGCAACAAACAGTTTAGAGTTTAAAGTTGGGATTTTGGTGTCGTGTAAAAAATACGACGGCATTCATGCTTGCGCCTGCACCCGATATTGGATTTCAAACTCTTTTTCGAGTAATTTTTGAAAATGCAATCTGTGTATGTTAGCAGGCACAGACGGCTGCCATTTATCTTCGCAAACGAACCGATTTGTGCGTCGTAGTATGGGTAACGGATGTTGCAGAGAGGCACGTGGCCGAACAAGCTGACTTGACTTATTGTTACACTGACTTATTGCGACGCTCATTGAAGTCTATTAGTGAATTAGACTGAAATAGAACAATGTGTTACTGTCAATGGTAATAGATTTGTTATTTTGAAACTGTTTAAACTGGAAGACTTATAGTTTTAACAATGAAGTGTTACTGAAACTTCTTATATGTTTTTTTTATTTAAATTCATAAGCCAAAAATAGTAGGTACCAATTTTTTTTTGTTGGAAACAATAATTATGAAAATTGGAAAGAACCTAACTAAGAAACAACATAATTGTAGATTAACAGTCAGTAAAGGATATTTTAAAAGACCTAAGTACATGGAAAAGGAATGCAGCGTAATTTACAAGACTCACAACTAATAAAGTTACATTCGTTTGGCCTCAAACTTACACTTTTTATAACTCAATGATCAGAAACTATTCAAAACTAAATTCTGAACAAAACATTGAACATAAACCAAATCCCGTGTAAAAGAGGAAACGAATTTCATAAACTATAAAACAAAGCAATGTTCAATGCGGCCGTCTTGGTAAACTTTTGGGGTACGAATGAATAATTCAAGATGCGAATCGGCAGTCCGTCAAGCCGTTTCCCAGACCGTTGCATTTTCTACGTAAATCTGCAGTAATATCTGTGGATATCTTATGCCGTGTTCACGAGCAATATTCTTCATCTCTCTGTTTTACATTCCACTGTGATGCTCGACACATGTCTAGATTTCTGTCTACTACTATTATTTGGTTGCTTTTAAATTGTCTTCCATTTTCGTCACCTTTTTAGTTTTGTCGTGTTTGAATTTTTGGTACTGCATTTTGGTATTGTGTTCTAGCGATATTTTCTGGTAATACTGTCAATGGTAAAGATATTATGTGGATGCTACTACTATTTGTTTGTTATGGAATCCATAAAACCTGGATTCCATAAAACGATCGAATGCAAATGTATATGAATACGTGTATGCAATACATACACATAATGTATGTATTTAGTTTGACTTACTAATCAGGCTTGCTGTCTTTATTCAACTTAAATCCATAATGAATTATAAACAAACCTTAATTAATAGTAATAATAATACGAACAATATAAACAAAATATATTAGATTAAGAACGTTAATTTATCAAGTTGTATTAGAATTGTAATTTGCTAGCTTAGAGATAAATGTTCAATAGTAAATATGTTCAGTATTTATTTGCTACTTATTGACGTTAAGTAGCCAAAGCTCAATAACGTAAATTCAGTAACCTTACAGAAGTTGTTCCTACTCCCTATAACGGCTAAAACAAATTTATCGATATAACTTCATCAGAGCATCTAAAGAAAAAGGTTTCCTCTTTAAAATCCACTTCCACGTATTCAGTTTTCCATAAAAATCTAATAGAGAAAGCATTTCGCCCGAGTCCGCCATCTCTCTCCATTTTAATGAATAAGTAAACAAAATTAGTGGGTTCCAATATCGAAATAAGTGAAACGAGTAGGTCAAAGCTACGGACGCGGCATATAAAGTATCCATTTGAAGAAAATAATTTTAAGTAACGTCGTTCCGAACGTTTTATTCTCGATCCGGAAGAATTTTTAAACGTTAATATAGGTAGGTACATTTTAGCAAATTGCTCCTTACATCATTTTAAGGTTTTCATTTTCAGTGATTAAGCAAATACGGACGAAGTGAATTTTAAGCGAATTTATTTGGTCCGTGGGTTTATTAAATATTTTAGGATTTATTTTATTGCAAGTCTAAGTTTATATATGTATATATCAAGTTCAAGCGTTTCTAAACGTCTTTTATGATGTGCACAGAAAAGGAGTGGAACTCTCTTCCTGCGTCTGTGTTTCCGAACGCCTTTTTAAAGTTACAATGAACAGCTCACTCCATCGTAGACTTTGTCTCTCGCACCTCTGTCCTAGACTAGAGTCAAGAGCAAACCCAAATTGTAAAAAAAAATCTCCCACTAGATAAAATTTGGATGTCAATTGAACACCATCCAAAGCAGATGTAAGTTCTATACCTGGTACAGAATTCAAGATTCGATATAAAAACTGTAACATTATTGAAATAAAAATAACTCCACATTTAACCCTCACTTCACCACACTTGAAAATATCTTGAGTGCATCGTTGAAAGTAAATGCTGGTATAATTCCTGGTTCCACTGCGTTTGGATTGCATTTAGAGACGTTAGGGGATGAAGCCGGATAAACTTTATGTTAACTGTAAGCAATAAAAATAGCCTTTATGACGATACGTGGAATGGTTACGTTTGTTTGCGTCATTTGGTTGTTTCGCCGTGAATTGGACTAGGTTTTATTGAAATAGACGACGTTATTAAGATATATATGTAAGCGTTATACTGAATTTTAGATGGATAAGGTTGCGGTCTAGCGGAAATAAATATGGAACTGAACGTTTACGTGGATTGTATCGAACGCTTCCCTTGCTCGTGGTGCTGACTACAAAATATTTTACTGAGTTTACACAGTTGTTTTTTTAAAGTTGCTTCGCAGAAGCAACTTTTATAAAAATACAGTAGCAGAACCCTGATTTTATTATCTGGTCTACTTGTGATTGCAGTTTGATGATATAATTTAATTATTGTTTAACAAGTGCACAAACAGTAAAACATTAAAGAAACCAAATAAACTTTTATCCTCACAACACAACGCACACGATATCATACACAATTACTAATTATAATACGCAAATGAATGCCAAAAGAATAAATTAGTAAGAATACAATTTTATTGTAAGATACAAAATACATAAGTTATAGAAGTACAGGGTGCGCAGTTTTCGCAAGTAATCCGGCATCAACAGCGCTGCTGATCTGTTCCGTCTCGCGAACAGACTGAAGTTTTCCAAAATGACGGCTAACCTTCAGTAGTTAAAGAGGTACTGCGAAGAAGAAGATAGAAAAAAGGTATAATCTGTTCCTGAACTCTTTGAACGCTTTAAAGAGAACACTGCATTTCTTCAGAAACTAAACAAAAGAAAAGCGCCAAGTACAGAAGATAACAATAATGTTCAGAATTTTAAGATTGTGGAAATGCATAAGCTACCCAACGCTTTAGCCAGCCGACCTAATTCAGCACTAAGTGCCCTATTTTGCATAGATCTCCCGTAATGGGCTGTTGTCCTATCAAGCTATTTGGCACAGTTTAGAGATTTGTGCTACTGAACTGTTTGTTTTAAATGTGCATCAACAAACGTAATATGCTAAATAACATTTCAATGTTTTGATAAAATATTCCATTATTTATTCTATTCGATTTTATGTTATGTTATTTTTCAGGCACTTATTATCAATATTGTTTGTAGTACTCTAGATACTTAAAACCCCTCAGATAACCATCATTCACGCAGACGAAGTCACGGGCATTAGCTGGTATGGTATATATTTTTTCTGCTTCAATTTTATTGGAATGTCTGAAGTGTTATTATAGACATTTTAACTCTGCTGTTGTTACGATGAAAAAAGCAATTGCCCCAGGGTTGGTCGCCTACCAATTAAATTGATTGATTCGATGCAAGTTGTTAATCAAAATGTTTGTTTGCCCGCTGGAAAAGCAGCGAAAAGTGCATTCGAAAGACCGTTTAATTTGTACCGGGCGAGATTTTTAATTAATTTCGTTGTTGCAGTGAAAGGGTTAAAAATATTCGAAGGTGATTTTTATGAGATTCGATGCAGTTATTTGTTGATTTAATTTTTTTGTCTCTTTTTAATTATTGATGTGGGACACGAGCGGAAACATTTGATGATGTTGTTGATGATGAAGAAATCAATGGAATGCACCTACACCGCAGTTTTTGTTTTTAATTTATGATTGCAAATATTATATATTTTCTACAGAACATTGCATAAAACGCATTATGAACTATGTATTATCATACAACATCCATTAAAATTCTCACTGTATGCATATGAATTCTTAATAATAGATTGTCCAGTTCATAGCCACATAGCACGTCGGTTCTCCTATACGTAGCACCTCTATAGAACGTAACTATGTGCTAAAACCACAGAGCAGTTAGAAACTAAGATTTCTAGAAGAGGCTGGTAAACAATATTAGTATGTCTACCTACTTTAACGGCTTTCAAACATTTGGTTTTAAATTTGGAAGGTATACTGGCATGATGTACTTAGTAACAAAAAGAAACAGATGTGACGGTAATTTTGTAATTTAAAAAAAATATTCGGTAGCAGAAACAACAGTTACAGTTTAGATTATTTTTATATTAATGATCTCAATTAATATAAAAATAATCTAAACTGTATATCATAATATAACTGCCTCGTTAGTCTAGTGGTCTCAAATCGCGACTGTTGAGGGGTGTTGGGTTCGATTCTTAGGTCGGGCAAATTTTTATTGGGTTTTTCCTTTAGGAATGTTTCAGTAGCAGCCTCAGATTCTGGATTTGTGCCCGGTTGGCAATAGACTCGCCCCCTAATACAAGGGACTTAAACATAACTGGTGAAATTTGGGTGTACTAATGGATACACCTCTGCCTAACCTTTCGGTTATTACAGGCGTGATATTTTTCATGTTATTGTAATTTAGCAATTATGTGGTGTGCAGTGGTACTGATTGCTCTACAAACCTGGATGATTCATCCTCGACTAGAATCGTTTTAATGCAAAATATTTGCCCAATCATATTGTATTACACATACAAAAATATTGTCCAATTCGCTAGTAAAAGCTATACGTAACATATGAAACTGTTGGTACATCCAGTTTAATATCCTTCTATATCCGGACACGTCCATTCGCCAAACCGCGGCGACATGCTGCCGCCATTATGCGTGCGTCCATTGGTGTTCAAATTAAATACATAAAGAAGAAATGTTTACATACAACTACGTTGTACAGACCATTACACAAGTGCGTCATATGGTGCTGTAACCGACATTGTGAGCCAGACCTCCCATATAAATGTAGATACGAGAGCGGACCACAATTTTATGATTTCGCGTTTTATGTTATGTCTGTATACGGTGTTGCATTGGTCTAGCATTGAGGCAGCTGCTAAGTGCTTGCATGAAGGATTTTATGTGAGAGTAACTGCTTTTATTTACGCTTTATTTGTGTTGGTTCGCGTTGTGAGCGTTAGTGTACCTGCCTTCTGATTTCAAACCTTCAAAATAATTATATTCTTCCGATCAAATTTCGGTCTCATCGATCAGTCTAATTGGAGACTAGTAAAGTACGAAAGAGATATTGTAGTGCACAACTGTGCGCTCATACCCAAGTCCATTACCTCTCTTCTAACATAGTCACAGTCAGATGAGACGGCAATCTGGCACGACTAGGGAGAGATCCGGCACTGAATCATTGGCTTTACGTTCTCTCCAAGGTATGGGTGCTACACCAATCTTCATCTTTTTAAGAAAATTAGTGATAGACATGATTTTAATACTAGAAATAGGAACAAATTAGATCAACCAAGTTTCAGATTGTCGAAAGTAAGTACTTCTTTTATGGGGTACTGTGTAAAATGCTATAATAAAATACCAGTCGATATTCTCCAACTAAATGAGAGAAAATTTAAGACATGCATAAAACGCACACTATGTAATCAAGCAAATTATAAGTTAGATGATTATATCACGGACAAAAATGCTTGGCTAAATGCTAGTCCTGCTCCACAGCCACTCGGGCTCACTTAATAGGATTTTTTTTTTTTTTTTTTCTTAAGAGAATGATGTTTCTTACCCTTTTTTATGTCGACCTGAATAACTTTTACTGTTATCAGTACGATTACTTTTTATTTTATTTTTTACATATCAAAGTCATCCATCGTATAAGTACACTGAAAGTGTTAGTATTGTATAATTTAATATCATTTATTTCAATTTTGTAAATGTGAGTACCATGGATCATTTTTTATTTATAGTAACTTTACTATGTGTTTTGACTTAATAAGCATGGCAGTTGAGAGCTTGTCATGCTCACTCAAATGTCTCGCTGATGGTGGCGCGTGTGTTGGATCATTTGGCTCCCTCCATAATGGTTGAGCTAGGTGGTGCTGATCCATGCGTCATGCTCGTGAACGAGTGCTGTCAGTTGGGATTGGTCATCTCTTAACTGCTATGGCTTTAATTTCTTTATTTTTTTTTTTTTTTACTACCATTTTATACTTATTCATCTCCATTGTGATCACATATAGAATCGACAAGAATAATGTAACCAAGATTTTGTAATAACCTAATTTAAAAGAGTGCCGTGGAGTTTCTTGCTCGTTCTTCTCCATAGAGGCCTACCTCCGTTTTGGAACGAGCAACTAGCTTCAACTTTCGGACTAACTGACCGACTCTTTGACAATTCAAAAGTGCCTGTAAATGGTCTAATTGAAATAAATGTTTTGACTTTGACTTTGACCAACAATGAAGAAGAATTAAATTAAGAAGTTCCTAATGAAAAACCCCAGTTACACTTTGCCCGACCTACAAATCGTAACCCTACTCTCTGCATTCAGCGCTTGCAGTCACAATATTTACCTATTAATTTGCAATATTTACTTCCTGTCCTGCAGGTCTACTAGAAGTCTCTAAATAAGACAATAATTATGAATATATGAATATCTTAAATAATAATAATATTATCATCAAAAAAAGTTCATCTAAAAATTCATATATTACAAAAAGGACGAACTAAAAAAAATCCTCAAATAAAAACGGTACAAAAATCCGGGAGACAACGGCAGCGGAGATAATGTCCCGTATAATTGTCACGATACGAATTTATGCAACGGGGTCGTTGGGTCCTCACAATGCGTGCGGTGAGTGTGACAATGTTACTGTTGAAGCTAGAAATTGGACTAATCCTGGAATTTTCTAGTAAAATTATAATTACTAAGAATGTTAAGTTTTGTTTTTAATAAAATGCCATAATGAACACAACAAACGTACGATTGATATACTTTTGCCTCGTTTGTGTAGTGGTCGCAAAGTGCGACTGCTGAGCATGAGATCTTGGGTTCGATTCCCAGGTCGAGCTGAAGTGTTATTAAGTTTTTCCATCAGGAATTTTCCATAGCAGCCTAGGAGTCTGGATTTGTGCCCAGTTAATGGGACTTAAATATAGTTTCACCTTTGCCTAACCCTTCGGGGAATGCAGGCGTGAGGTTATATTATTAAATAAAGTAACCTGTAAAAAACAAACAATAACTAAAAATAAACTAAAACTAAATGGCATCAAAAAATTCCTTTGCAACACTATCCAAATTACTGGAAATGTGTCCAAAAGAAAGACGGTAACTGTAAATTTGGTCAGAACCGATTACTTTTTAAACGGAGATTGTCTGACGCTCATCAAGCTAGGGCCTGAAGTTTATGGCGAGTTTAAATAGTTCTAGAAAATATAAAAACGGGATCTGTAGTTCGATTGGCGTGAAAACTTAGGTAAGCTCTTAAGCTCTGCCAAGAGTTGCTGAGTTGATCAATTTAAAAACAATTCTTTTTTCTTACCCGTAAAGTCCATTACCGACTGTGTATTTTCAAATTTTACTTAAACCTTGACATTGGCCTATATTTTCATTTTTACAGCAACATCTACGCTTGCATGCGAGGTCGCATTTTACCGCGATTCAGTTATTCATGTCCCGTGTTTCATTCGTCATCACGTTTTGATGTAATGATTAGTGTACTGTCAACAGAATTAGTGGGAACAGGGGACTGTTTCATTTGTTCGGATTATAAATTAAGTAAGTACTGGTTGTACTGGTTTTGGTATTGTTAGTTGCGGTTTCGCGTGGCTACATACCTACCTAGATGTGTGTGTTTATACTATACTAGCTATTACCCGCGACTCAATCAAATCACGCCTGTAATACCCAAAGGGTTAGGCAGAGGTGTACCCAGTACACCCACATTTCGCCAGTTATGTTTTAAGTCCCATGTAATAGGGGGCGAGCCTATTGCCGTCAACAAGTCATAATTTAAATACAGACTCCGAGGCCGCTTCTGAGAAATTCCCGACGGAACCCAATAACACTTTGCCCGACCTGGAAATCAAACCAAAAACCTCATGCACAGCCGTCGCACTTTGCGACCACTAGACCAGCGAGGCAGTCATATTATTTAATTATTCCTATATTTAATAGTGACTAATAGTAATGTATAATTCTACATCTATTTTCATTATTTTACTTTTTTATTAGATATAAGTAGGTAATACTAAAACTTTCTTCCTCCTTCATCATTTCATTCAAAACAACGGAACAATTTAATGTTTACGTAGACGGAGGAAAGCGATTATGGCGAAATGTTAATTAATCTACACAAGTTTACGTCAAATATTCAGTTCGTTTTACTTAAGAAACTCCAAATTGACATCAGGAAGAGAATGTTCAACCCGTTAAATTGCCATGGGGTGGTCTGTGTGACCCCATCTGAGCTAAAATTACACTAGACACAAAGAAAATTTAAGTGTATTTTGGTTCAATTAGTGGGAGGGTTAGGGGTATGAAATTGCGCGGGGACAGTAATTTATTTTAAGTGTGACAGCAGACCAATTTCGACTGGGCAGCGATTATAGGATTAAAACCCTTTTGGGGAAGGAGCGAAGAGTTAGTGATAAAAAGTATCTACCTAAATATTTTTTAAAATTATCCGTCAGGAAATAAACCGCATTCAAAAATGCAAAATGAAACTATGTTATTACAGTAATAAAAGTTATTATTAATAAAACGTGAAGCCGACCTTATGGATACGAAAACAATTGGTTGAAGTCGCACTTCGTTCATTGTTGACTGTCTGATATTCTCAAAGTACAAATCAATGTAATCAAAGGCAATCTATTAAAAGGCACTTTTTAACGTCATAGGTATATAAATACAATAAAAATAATTATACATCAAGTATAAAAATCAATAATATAAATAAATATATTTTATAAAACTACTGTTAATTTTATAAGACGTTTAAAAATATAATATTCTTGTGACGTCTACCTACAAGGGTCACTGAATTAACTATTCCAAAACCATGATATATTTGGCAACTCATTTCATGGTATAAGTACCTATTTTACATGCATAGTTCACTTCACCCATACAAAAAAAAAGAAAATATTATATCCTACACATACAAAATTTATACCTACTTAGATAAAAACGGAATCCTTGATAACGATCAACTTAATTATGACGTCAGACAAAAGCTTACGACTTTGCCGTATCAGAATTAAAACGTATCGTAAAACATAATGACGGTAGGGCTTTGATAAGGTTATCAATAGATATGTCTAATTAGGGATTTTGCAAAGACCTTTTCCAATATTAAGTCCGATAAAAGGGTCTAGATTATAAAGGAGAGTTATTTGCAGGGAAGAGAGAAATAGGTTGAAAAAATTATGAATTTGTCACAAATTAGACGTGATTATTTTGCAAAGAGTTACAATTGGATGAATTCTGAAAAATAAGTCGTTAGACATAGAAATATAAGTACTCACATTATGGCCAACAGGACAAACAAAAACACAAAAACAATATTTTGTGTGTTAATTTTGTTTTTGTTTTTTTGTTTGTCACATACAAGCTAGTTAGGTTTACACCTCACCCCACCGCTCTAGATTGCGTTATGTTTATACTACTATCTCGTATTGGGTCATTCTTTCTCATCTAATCGCTGACTAAGTGAAGTCGCTTAGTTAACTAATTAATTTTATTGGTTTACAGTTTTTTTTTTTAACTTTGCCCTACACTATTATATTTTCTTGCATCGTGGTTGCGTTTACAAACATATAAAGTCACATACACAAACAGTCAGATCTGTACTGTTTGTAGGCCATACACATATTAGTACCGTGCAGGAATTGAACCCTCGACACGTAACGCAGCAGTCAATCACTCAGCCACTGCGCTAACCGCGTCGTTAAAGTAAAAAGTAAGTACCTACATAGGAAAAAAATGGTTCACCCACTTCACATTTCCCAGTTAACTGCTGTAAAACATTTTATTTCCCTAAAACATTATTATTCTTTCCCAAATTACACTTTCATCAACCCCTTTTTTCAGCGTATATTTTCAAAATATACATACGATGTATTTTCTATTTATAACAACATCATACAACCCCGCTCGCGGTATAAAACGTACAAACAAAATTATGCTACGGAAACAAGCGATGGAGGAGTGAACATAAATTCCTGTAATACACGGTTAATCAACATAGAAATTGTAATTGGAATATTGGCCCCACAATTACAATACATTTACATACAGATTTGGTCGGATTGAATTTCTATGGTTACAGTTGGCTTGTTAATTTGCCTAAAAGGAAAGTAATTGCTCAGATGGAATTTATATCCCGTACGAGCCCTATGTGAAATAACGAGTGTACTTTAACGAGATTCCTACGGAACCCAGACTTTCTTGAGTCGGTATTTTGTTTTTAAAGTCTCGCCCATTATTGTCATCATTAGTAATCAAATTATCTATGTTAATATATAAACGCGACAGTTGACTCACTCACTCACTCAATCGCTGATTCGCTCAACAAGAAATATTGAAAACCGCTTGTCGATAAAGATATAATTTGACAGGGAGGTAGTTTACAGTTAGTACATAGACGTCCGCTAAGAATTTTCCAAAATCACCCTCTAAGAGGATAAAACGGGTGACGAAAATTCGTGTGGAGAAATAAACTTTGACGCGGACGGAGTCAGGAAATAAGCTAGTTTATTATATTACAATATTAATTTTATAGTAATTTCAAACATTAATTTTCATTATTTTTCTAAGAAAAATATTGGTTCTGAATTTCTATTATCCTAATCAAACTGTTGAATGTGTGTTTTACAAGTAAAGGGTATTCCATTCATGTGTAAAATGATTTCATTACATTACATTGTGTTAAAATGTTCCAATAAGTTGTGGGTCAAGTCATTATAAATTCCATAAACTAATATGAAAACGATATTAGAGGAAAACTGGTTAAACAAATATTAATATCTATCTATCACGGTGCCCTAAAAATATTACATTTTGAAATGTTAAGGTTAGCTATTACTAATTTATTATTCTTCTATATTGATAAAATATTAGAATAGAATAGACCCTTCCATTTTTTTGGAATATCATTTAACTTGACATGTTGACAGTGATAAATAAAACGTTAGTACATAGACCTATATTAAAATTTTTAGCAAACTTATTAATATTGTTTTTTTTTCGTGGAATTTTCTCATGTCTTACGTACCTATTAATTATTCTGGCTATTCGAAGCGAAGACAAACCCTACAAATAAAAGATCATTAAAATCGGTCCAGCTGTTCCTCTTCAACAGTCAACTGTACATATGCGGTATAAAAGTGAAAACGCTCGAATGTCAACCGTACCGCATTGGTACAAAACTTGATTCAACGCGAACGGCCGCCATTTTGTCCGCCATTTTACCATTTTGTCCGTTTACGTGAGTAAATCTAGAAACTAACCCGACTTTGTTTATGTATACAGATAAGGTCGTTTCTTGATTTATATATCGTTATCTTCAGTTACTGCTGTGTTATGAAGGAGGTAGGTAAGAAAAAACAAATCTTTGGAACGTGCATGATAACTTAGTAGGTACCTACCTACCTAAATAATAAAGGTCTTTAATTTAATTTATTATTAAGTAAATTATCTTAAAATAAAAACCGAACTTTTGCTACTCGAAGTCGTAGATTTCTAAACATTGGTACCTATATCAATTATACCTAAACAATACTATTCTATAGCTGCAATAGACGCTATTCACAAACGTAGCATGTAATCGTTTTATTCGCCATGATTGCACTCTGTGAATAAATATTTCTTTTTTTTCCACACCCGCGGCCCCACAGTTTCCGCCGTACGAATAATTGTGAGCATTCGGTCAATTGTACCGGCACGCGCCATTCTGAGTGTTTTGCTGGCGTTCTGTAAAGAAAAGTGACGCAATTTTCAACGATTATGTATGAAAGGAATATATTGGGTGCGGAATGTGTGAGAAAATATCTCGTGGGGTATTATTTTTTTACGAATATTTGTTTTAACTTAATGTGAATGTAATGTTGTAATATGGATAAAATCATTGAGTGATTAAAGGTACAAATTGATAGCCGACTGCACGCAGCAGCAGCAGACGACATGTCGTCGCTTCATGTCGTCACGATACGTCGTTGCGTCATGTCGCTGCAGTCATGATTTCGAACCCGACCGGCAACAGCACATGGCATCCAATTGGTTTCGAGTGCTCCGTGAAACAAGATGTCCGACGTGTTCGCGAATAGTGATCGCATCTTCTTCAGAATCGGAAAATTTCATTTTGAAAAAAAAACACGCTCGACGTGTCGTTGCTCTGGCGTCAGCGGCACTACTGATCTGCGGTCGGACGACACTGCCGTCTGCCGTTCGACGACACGTCGCTAGCTTCATGTCGCTAACTACGGAGGGAATTTCATAGAAATACGTGGAAACCAGTAGTGTCGCTGCGACATGTCGTCTGCTGCTGCTGCGTGCAGTCGGCTAACAACTTGTACCCTAAATTCGCTTGTTGTAAGAACTATATTTATTCATAGACATAACATAACATCACGCCTGTAATCCCCTAAGGACATAGATATAAATATTGATGTAAAAGTGAAAGTTAATTCTACTAATTAAAAACGTTCAAAATCTAGTCGCAATCTCACCTTATCCACTCACCAATCATTGTCAAAAAAATTATGTAAATTGCCTACAGGCATTTTTAAACCCGACTACGGCAAAGCCATAAGGAGGGTTATGATTTTGACCGGTATTATATGTCTGTATTTCTATCATTTAGACTGCGATTAGAATGGGATCGTTCCTAAAAGTTTTTAGAACAACCCTCTAGGTCTTTGCAATCAAAAGTTCAATGTTCCTCGCCATCCTTTTCAGAAATGCATTACAATTTAATTTAGTATCTAAAACCTAAAAAATAAAACTCAAAATGTACCGAATAATAATAAATTACATTGAGTATGATTAAAGTTTCTTCTAATACACGTAATAAAAACCTTTACTGAGACCTCTGCACAATATCATAGCTTTCCCTCCCCTGTTTTAAGTGTGTTGCTACTCATAAGAAATTTTCTTTTAAAACACATGCCATGTGGCCCTCTAATATATATTTTAAACTGACTTTATTTGCCTAAATTTGATACGACTTAAAGGGTGCATAATTTACTTTAGACTAATTATTTTGCAATAGGGATGCGCAGATGGTGTCCTGAATTGGGGGCAAAGAGGAAATTCCATGTGACAAAGTTTGTTAGAAAATTTTAATTAAATTAAAAGGTGTTTTCTATCGATGAACTGTGTCTTAATTAACAAGAATCGTTAGACGAGATTTGAAGAATCACTTCTCTCTTACGGATCAATTTGGTATAAACTTTCAGAAACTTTTTTCTTACTAGTATAAACACTTCGCCTTTTTCTAAAGGATTAAGGCAATTAACGCCATTAGTACTTCTTTGGGAGCGAATTTAGATGGTAATCAATAAGTGTTTTAAAACTTAACTTTTTTCAAGTCCTTATTCTGGAAACTAACGAACACGATGTCGGTATCCATTCTCGCCAGAAGCTACTTCATAGAGAAATGTTCGAACCATTTCTGTGGCTACATTCAAAAAAATAATCCACAAAATTCCTTAAACGTTTTCCAAAAAATAAAAAAAACTGGACCAATTCTCGACAATCCAACAAATGAGATTCGTTAATAGGAAAGTCTGGAGGCAAATTTTTGGCGCTGTAACGTCCACGTCCCGTCCCAGTTGGATTTCCAATTTTCTATACGTGACCTTTTTCACTCCAAATGTCACATGTTCAACAAACGAGGTGTCTTTGAAAACGTAATTAGAAAATTCCCCAACGACACGACGACGTACCGATTCCGTTCTCTGTTGGATTTCAGTGCACAGGCGCTGCTAGTCGCAAATTAGTTTTGTTCATTATATGTTTTCGTAGATGCCTATTGGGTGAATTTTTGCGTTTATTGAATTGAATGGGGTGTTTTTTTTAACGTGGTAAAAATCATCAATTTAGTTTTTTTTTGTCAATGCGAAAGTAACTCTGTCTGTCTGTCTGTTACGCTTTCAAGTCTAAACCAGTGAATCAATTTTGACGATACGGAAAACTAAGCTTTTTGTAGATACTACTTAGTGCAAAGATTCCCAGGTCGGGCAAAGTGTTATTGGGTTTTGCCATCAGGAATTTCTCAGTAGCAGCCTCGGAGTCAGGACTTGTGCCCGGTTGACGGCAATAGGCTCGCCCCCTATTACATGGGACCAAAAACATAACTGGCGAAATGTGTGTGTACTAATGGGTACACCTCTGCCTAACCCTTCGGAGATTACAGGTGTGATGTTATGTTGTGTTACTTAGTGCTAATTATGAAGCCTCGATGAAAAAATAAAAAATAAACTCAACACAATAAAAACCGCTTTTTAAAAACTCAGTTAAAAATTAAATTGTTTTTACGTCCCAACGTTTTCATTTAAGCATAAAATAATAGAATTGCCATCCCAACGGTGTTGCGGCGCACTTGCGTAATTGGTTTAGATAAATTAACGAAGTAGTTCCAAAGAGTGATATCCCATGAGACACACTTTAATTGTAAACCCGCCCTTGTTTCAACGATTCTTGCATTGATAATGAGTTTTTATGAGTATTGTACCTATATTTACTTATATTTACTAGCTTCTGCCCGCTATTTCGTCCGCGTCAAAGTGGATTTCTCCATACAAACTTTATAGTAAAAAAAATATATGTATAGTGTAAAAGCAAAAGGTCAGATTCATTCATCACGAAATATCAAAAACCGCTTGACGTATAAGGATAAATTTGGCAAGGAGGTAGTTTATAGTTTTCCAAAGCTCACCCCCTAAGGGGATAAAACGGGTGTTCAAAGTTTGTATGTAGAAGCTAGTTACTTCATAAGTATTATCTACCAGAACATGGCCCGCAGCAACGGATTTAGATGGTCACTGTAAATAACATCTAACTACTTTACAGTCAACAAAAAAAATAGCAGCTTTTGAAGTCAATTATTCCATACTTACACCAAATTCCGATAAAAATGGTAATCATCTACAACTCGCAAAGATATGAATCGTATGAGAAGTGGTGGAAACAAACGAAGCAATAAGCACGATTTATGCATAAATCTTAATTTTAATTACAAACAGACATTCTGCATACCTACTGACAAAACGACAAAAACACAAACCAAAATAATCTAAATGCACCAATCACAACACGTAAATTCTTAATGAAAAATTCCAAAGCAGAATAGCTTTCTTTTATAAATGTGCTTACCACATAAAATTACGATTCATAAGTGCTGCACAAAATTCGCTCGTATATATTTGCCTCAAGCGATTGTCACCCCTATTTTTGAGTTCTTCCACTGTCACTTTTATTTTTTCGTATTTCTATTGACTCCCCTACTTTTTTGTCCGTCAACTGCAATCGTTTATTTCAGACTGTAAATGTCCATATTGTTAACAGCAGTGAACTTAAATCTACGTAAGTAATAAAAATAGTCAAAAACAAAAAAGAACCATTTTCATAATTCTATTAAAATTTATAATCCAAATAAATATATAATCCAAACTAAATTACAATCTAACTAAATTAAATTAAGTTAAAATAAATGACAATAAAATCAAAATCAGAATTGCATTTCCGTTATAGGTATTCGGTGATGAAATTAGTCTAAATGTATAAACTAACTTCTGCCCGCGACTTCGTCGCCACGAAACCGTATATCTATCGCTGTGTCATATTCAGATCCGTTTAGCCGTTCTAGCGTGAGTAAGTAACAAACATCCATCCATCCAATCTTTCGCATTTATAATAGTAGTAAAATAAGGCAATTGAAATAAGGACATTCATAAATAAAATATTTTTATTTTTATCATTGTAGTGGAAAACAAGCAGATAGTCTACCTAATAGTGAATGATCAATACAAATTACTTTTTCCAATTTCATAATTATTTTCAAATTAAAGCGTTGCGCAAACGTGGACACTTATTGTTACCGACACAGGACACCACACGCTGTGTCTGGTAATGACCGCCGGACACAGTTACCAGTTTTGATCAACACTTTCCTTGTTTGTTTGCTGAACATTCTATCAGTATCCTGTATGACACAACGTTTTGCTGATACAATTTGCACGGAAGCTTATTATTGTTGTTTTACTAGAAACTTTTCGATGTCTAGCTGCTAAGACCAAACAATTTTACCGATCAGTGTGTGTCAGATGGAAGCAAGAGGTAACTACAGCGGCTGCGTCTGCGTATGACTGAGTTAGTTCTATACAAATTATACGATGATAAAATAGTCGCTACTCGTGGCCGGTTACCAGTGTCAGATACAAGACACTAAAGTGTCTACGTTTGCACAGCGTCTAAATCAAAACAGTAGCTGGCCACATTCATGAAAGTGATATAACGTCATTCATATTAGTAATTCTTCTTTTTCTTTTACTCAAATACAGTTTCCATTGCGTCCTAGTTGATTTCCTAAACAACACAAACATAGTCTGAAAGATAAGTCTATGTGATAAAAAAAATAACATCGGATTAAAAAGGAATGATACTGATAAAATCTCGGTAAAAAGTATGGCTGCTACTAACGCTATTAAGATCGAATCACATATAAACGCAACTGCGATTAATGATATAACATGACTGATATTTCGTTTCGACATACTCTTTTTGCAACATGATAACACAAACAGAACAATTCTTATGAAAATTACAAAATTAAAAATCATCATACACATAATCGGTAACAGGCTTATCATTTCCTGATGGTGGTCGACATTAAAAAGGTTTGGAATGATGCCGAAACAGATTCCTATAATAGTACCAGCTGTTCCACAAGTGAACACAGTAGCCTTCCTCTTCTCACAGCTTATTTTTCCAACGTATACGAGTACAAGTCTCAAATAAGCAAGCATTGAAGAACAAAGAGACCAACATATTGAAATGATTAGAAAATAATGCATTTGAAAGTAAAGTTCAATTGGATATTCGAAAACTCGTATTGCAGCCCATAAACACAGGAACACTGTACCAGTTATAACTTGGTTCAAACTGATATAATTCTGAAGTGAACGCCATTGTGGTAGGAGACACCATGTAATTATCAACACAATAACACTTAATATTGAAAATCCAGTTCCTGATATCAAGACAAACTCTACATAATGAAGAGTAACATTCATTTTGATTGACTTTCTTTATTTGATTTTAATTTAAGTTAACAAATTCAGTTTTTTTACACAACAATGTGTATCGCAGCTTATTATAACTCCAAATGTCATAAATACCTTCATTATAATAATAGTACTAGTAAATCAATAGTTTTAATTAGGTTCATATTTTTTAGCGATAGGACATCTCATTAGTTTTAACTGAGTTATTTGAAATGTTAGTCACGTCTATTTTTAGTTTATGCTTTTATTGTAAGTCTTTGTAAGACTGTATACCGAATTACAGTGATTGAACACATAACATCACGCCTGTAATCCCCGAAGGGTTAGGCAGAGGTGCACCCATTAGTACACCCACATTTCGCCAGTTATGTTTTTAGTCCCATGTAATAGGGGGCGAGCCTATTGCCTTCAACCGGGCACAAATCCAGACTCCGAGGCTGCTACTGAGAAATTCCTGATGGAAAAACCCAATAACACTTCACCCGACCTGGGAATCGAACCCAAGACCTCATGCACAGCAGTCGCGCTTGCGACCACTAGATCAACGAGGCCAAAATTCTAGGCACATCAACTTATCTTGGGTATTGGTCACGAATATGTCGCTTCAAACATAAAAAAAAACATTTACCTAACGTAGATTTTAGGAGAAATCATTCATATGTGACCACGGCCTCATTATTTACGTAGACTACAAGAATTAAAGTTCTAGAATTAATTTACTTTTAATTAATCTGTATTGTATGTAATAAAACAAGTTTGCTTTTTAACTATAGTTATACATCATTTAATACACAAATTGTTCCTAAAGGACAATTACGTTATTCAAATTGAAATTCCTTCTATTTCTTTTTCTCAAATATAGTTTCCATTGTAGTCTAGTTGATCTCCTTAACAACACAAACATCGTTTGAAATACAAGCCTATGAGTTAATAAAAATAACATTGGATCAAAAAGGAATTCTGATATAAATTGTGTAAATATTACTATAAGTAATAAAGCAATTAACATAGAATCACAGATAAATGCCACTGCAATCATTGATATAACATGACTGATGTTTCGTTCTGACACACTCTGTTTACAGCAAGATAACACAGACATAAAAATTCTTATAAAAACAATTAAATTCATGGTCATGATAAAAGCCACTGGAAATATACCATAAAAATACATATCCACATTCATAATTTTTGGAACAATTCCATCACATATTCCCATAATTATACCAACTATTCCAAAAGTGAACACAGTAGCCTTCCTTTTCTCACAACTTATTTTTCCAACGTATACGAGAACAAGTCTTAGATAAGCAAGCAGTGTTGAACAGAGTGACCAACACATTGATGTGATAAGTACATAATAACCGAGATAGAAAACCTCCAGCGGAGAGTAAAAAAAATTACAAGTTACTAACAGACACTGAAACACAGTACCCGTTATGATTTGGTTCAAGCTGATAAAATTTTGAAGTGAACGCCACTGTGGTAGGACACACCACGTTGTTAACATCACTATAACACATAATATCGACAGTCCGGATCCTGTTAACTGTACAATGTCGGCGTAGACCAGATTCACAATTATTTCCATTGAAATTATCTTGTATGTACAGAAAGAGGTTCCACTTTTTGTAACAGCTGTGTATCGCAGCTATGTAATGTTTAAAATGACACAAATACGTTAGTTGAAATGATGGTATCAGTAAATCAAGGGAAACTAGTTTTAATTAAGTTTATATTTTTTATGCGATAAGACATCTAATTATTTTTAACTGAATTGTCCGATGGTTGAAATTTGTCCCGTCCTTCTAAACTAATGTTTGCATCGTCACAAATATATCGCTTTTAACCATAACTGTGGATTCAGATAGAAGAGAATTCATTTCCACTTCAATATGGCCCAGGTATCTATTATTTATGAAACTAATGGCGACTACCGATTTCGATTTTCTTTGAGTAGATTTTATGAATTAAATCTCTGCAAAAAAAAAATATTTCTTTAAATAATCTGTGTTGTAATAAAACAAGATTGCTTTGAAAGAAAAAAAAATAACTGTATGGTCTAAAGATTGAATAATGCCGAAATTTTGGACAAAATAACTGATCTAGGTCCCGTTCTTATAAATTAATTACTACAAATGATTTTTTTATGCTCTTTGCTTAGACTTAATAAAAGTTCTAATAGGTATTTTATATAAACAATAATACGTTACCTGCCTATTATAGTGTCACTGCCTTTTCATTCACAGGTATGTACAAGCATAGATTACCACACTTGCTCAATGCGGACTAGCGATCAGATTTCATTATAAGTCCAGGTTTCCTCACGATGTTGTTCTTCACCGATGTCTGTGATGTGCAAGATAGACTTAAAAAGCTTATATTTAACATGCAACATATTCTTTGAACAAGTCACATTAATACATGGCCCAGAACCTCGTGCATGAGAGGCGGTTGCTTTGAACGCTACCGTAATTGAAGTTCTAGAAATAATGAATTTTTAATTCATCTGTATTGTTGTTAATAAAACAAGTTTGCATTTGCAACTAAAGCAGTCAAGTAGTACACAAATTGTACCTAAAGTGCGATTACGTTGTACAAATTAAGATTCCTTCTTCTTTTAATAAAGTATAGTTTCCAATGCATCCTAGTAGATCTCCTCAATAAAACAAACATCGTTTGAAACACAAGTCTATGTGTTATTAAAAATAACATTGAATCATAAAAGAAGTCTGCCACATATTGTGCAAATGCTAACATAGTTATTAAGGCAATTAACATAGAATCACAAATAAATGCAACTGCGGTCAATGATAGTACATGACCAATATTTCGTTCCGACATACTCTGTTTACAGCATGATAACACAGACATAACAATTCTTATGAAAACGACAAAATTTATGATCATGATAAATAGCATTGGAAATGCTTCCAAACTTTGATAACCATTTAAATTAAACATTCTTGGAACGATTCCGTTAGAGATTCCTATTATAATACTAGCCAATCCGTAAGTGAACACAGTAGCCTTTCTTGTCTCACCGCTTATTTTTCCAACGTAAATGAGAACAAGTTTTAGATACGCAATCAGTGTTGAACAAAGAGACCAGCATATTGATATAATTAGTAAAAAATAACTGATAAAGTAAAGCTCCTGCGGTGAGTTGAGGAAGACAGCAAAAACAAACGAACACTGAGACACAGTACCGGTTATGATTTGGTTTAAGCAGATATAGTTCTGAAGTGAACGCCACTGTGGCAGGAGACACCACGTTATTAACATCACTATAGCACACAATATCGATAGTCCCGACCCTGTTAAATGTACAATTTCGGAGTAATCCAAAGACATTTTCATTGCAATGATTTTCTAGGTATATTAAAATTGTGCTGTTGATCAACTGTTGTGTATATGGTAGCTATTTGAGATTATAAATGTTAAAAGTACGTTCATTATTATGTTATCATCGACAATTTTTGTAATGAATAGGAATTCATTTTAATTAGGTTAATAGCGATAAACAGAATTATATTGGGTTTTGATAGCGTTATAGGGAATTATATTGCAAGCAATTTTCACCTTTATTGTTTTCGTGTTCATACTTTCATAGCAACATAATATTTCAAAAAAGATGTAGATTTTTAAAATTCTTTAAAATGAACAATTTACCTTGCCACGAGTACCTACGTACGTTAAAAAATGAAAGGTACACTTCGATTTCAGAATTTTAAGTTACAGGTTGATATCAAGTAAGATAGTTTTTATGTAGGTACTAATGTGTACATAATAAAAAACCGATCAAATGCGAGTAGGACTTGCACACGAACGGTTCCGTACCATAGTAGAAAATATAACATTTTAAAACTAACGGCTTACTGACTGATTCTAATTACATATGTATACATAAATGTATGAGGTATGAACGTAGAGGTACGAACCTATCAACGGTTTATAAGGCCCAAAATCATATTTTAGTTCTGCAATTCCGTTAGTAAAACAAAACCTGCCTATACTATTTATAAATAGAAGCGTAGTATTGTCAAGCGCCCACGGCTCTACGATACGGAACTAAGTCGTTAGCAGAAAGCGTCAAGCCCTACGACAGACAAAGCTCACTACATTATACAAATCTGAACGGCCCTACAGACTTGCTACGTCTACATGGAGCGCTACACAAGAGATGGCAGTTCACTCTTTTTAACAAAACAAGCAATGGAAATGTAAAGTGTCTGTTAGATCGCTACGGTATATCTTGACGTGTGTAGCGAGCTCTAATTGGGGTGAATACGCTTTATTAGCAAGAGATTTGCAACTTTACTCAGATAAAGGGACCTTTAAAGGGATGTCGATGTAACTGTTTAACCGCTCACAAGTTTAGAGTTCATACCATATTTGGAAACGTTTGATTTACATCATAAAGCTTGTTTTGAATTTAGCGCAGAAAGTTTCACAAGTTTAACCCTTTGACTGCGGACGAACATTTGCTGCGCCAAACGCCAGTGCGGCTAGCTACCAATGTTCGC
The DNA here is from genome assembly GCA_949774945.1 of Hoplodrina ambigua. NCBI lineage: Eukaryota > Metazoa > Arthropoda > Insecta > Lepidoptera > Noctuidae > Hoplodrina > Hoplodrina ambigua. The sequence goes on from OX458973.1 coordinate 9,577,464, forward strand.
GTGTTCGCCATAGAAAAACACACACGTTTGTGTGTGCGCCGCACTTACGTTTTTTAGTCAAAACACAACGTGTGTGTTTTCCCGCAGTCAACGAGAATTAGATGAGTGAATAAATTAGTGTTTGTAAGATGTCTCGTTCAGGCTTAGAACAGTGTTGTGAAGTAGCTGAGATCACTAGGAATACAGATTTGTGAGATTATGTTGTATATAAGAGGAAACTGGAAGGCTTAAAACCATAATGAGTTGGAATTTTTTCTTTTCCATTCCATTTATTTAATTTTAAATCAAGTCGTAATGCATAAACTCGACACGTTTCATTAGGAGAAGACAACTGGCTCCTCTAATACTGCACCTACTATACCTAGCACAGCAGTCAGGGTCTTATAATTTTTGTAAAAGATTGCTTATGTCAATAAAGAATTCTATTTATTCTTATTTTATTATTAATCATGCTAATTAACTACTTTAATACTGAAACGAGGAAAGAGACAGAACATTATATTTTTTTTTTGTTATGTCAAGTAACTTAATCCAGAATAACAGTACAAAATCAAGCCAAAAAAAAATAGAACAAAAGAAGATCGTTAACCGCCAATCATACACTTAGAGTACAAGCAAATTCCGCATTGACCCGAGTCATTGACCCTCGGAGGCTTTGCTTTCCACGTTCGACTGGTCACTCTGATTGCTTCACCGACATCTGCCTGACCACCTGAAGCAGAATTCTGATACGGTTCGCTCGTCTTAACCCCCATAAAATATTTTCAAAATGGAACGGTTCATTGATCGTTTCGCGATGAAACTTTACTATAAGTACCTTGGACTAATAGCCAGAACGTGACTCGAGTTAGGAGGTAATTTTGTAGAGGACCTTAAGAATATCACACACCAACAATGTGGAGAGGTTTATGTGGTTGAGCCAACATTTTTTCAATGTTGGTGACATTGGTCAATTTTGGATAGATGTTGGTGTAGCCAACATTGAAAATGTTGGGCCTGGGACAACTTTCAGGCCTATTAGTCTGAATAAAGGTCGTACATTAGCCAGTATGATTAAAACTAAGTCACAACACAATAGATAGTGATAGTCAGTAAGTTTAATTTAGTTGGTCCTAAATTCCTAATAATAATTGATGGATGGATAATTGTTATTCTTTCGCACTTTAACGGCTGAACAGAATTTTAGCAAATAAAACATCATAACATAACATCACTCCTGTAATCCCCGAAGGGTTAGGCAGAGGTGTACTCATTAGTACAACCACATTTCGCCAGTTATGTTTTTAGTCCCATGTAATAGGGGGCGAGCCTATTGCCATCAACCGGGCACAAATCCTGACTCCGAGGCTGCTACTGAGAAATTCCTGATGGAAAAACCCATTAACACTTTGCCCGACCTGGGAATCGAACCCAAGACCTCATGCACAGCAGTCGCGCTTGCGACCATTAGACCAACGAGGCAGTCAAATAATAATATAAATCTAGCTGAACATTGATTTTTTATTCCGTTTTTGTATTCCCGTGAGATAATTTAGGACATTGACTTAATTCAGTAGCATACACAGATGAAGTCGTAGGTAGGAAGGCAGTGTTTATTTTTATTATTAATTAGTAATCGACAACAATACACAACTATTGATGTCGTTGATATCAAACACTATCTAGAATTGTTTAATTTAAAGAAAACCTGCAGCCTAATTGGATAACACACAGTTAATGTCAATGCCATTATGACATATCTAAAACATTGTTATTTACGTTGTCAAGCAGACGAAACTTTCAAACAAACGAATCAACGGATTATTGTTTATTTCCTATTCCGAAAATCGTTCAGATTGAGATTCAGTGATTACCCCACTGAATAGTTTTTGAAATAAACATACATAAATTATATTTTATTAAAAAAATAAAATATGATAATTTCCATATTTATAAATACAGTTTTCATCCACCTTGTCTTCGCTGTGCTGTCTCTGAACTTTTCCGCGACAAAATTGTTCACTTTTGCACAATCCCATCCAATTTATTCCCCCTACAGAGGTCTTATCTTGAATGAGAGAAGCTTGTTTTAATGTCGTTAATTTAAGACTCCGGCGTCGGTAACGATTTCATTCTGTTGTGTTGTTATACCTATAGGCTAGTTTTCCAATATTTGCAGGTAGATTAGGTTATGGTCCGCCGTTGTACTGTGTTTCAGTTGGAACATAAAGGAAACTGATATTGTGAATGGAAATGAACAGCGCTAATAGGTTTAGTGAGGAATGGAATTGTGTAGATGGCTTGTTTATTATATTTACAGTAGACACTCTGGCTTATTTAGCCACTATAAAACCTTATTTTAAAAGAATATTCATAGTCAAAGTCAAAGTCAAATCATGTATTTCAATTAGGCCAATATAAGGCACTTTTGAACGTCATATACAAAAAAACAAGTTTGAATCTAGTTGCCCCTTCCAAAAGGTAGTTTTGTATGGAGAAGAATGGGCAAGAAACTCCATACGTACTCTTTTAAAATCAACATTTGTACAATATTTGCATACAGAACCATACATAATGACACGTGAATACAATGTAGCTTATATAAAAACTACTAAATCATAACGTATATAAAAATTAAAAATTAAGAGGTTAAAATATTTTCAAGTACCTATACATAGTGTTCACGTGTTTACAAATATTGGGACTTTATACGACCACTATTAACATCTCAGCCAACATAAAATAGTGTGTGAGCCCGCTCAATCTATAAAATCAAAAATAAATAAAAAAATGAACAAATAACAAGCAACTATAATTAAAAAATTAAAAAACACGACTGCCAAAATTGAACATATTTGTACTTTGTTTACTAGGTAGTTTTTTTACGACGTTTTCTATTTACAGTGTTATATATTTTTTAAATCTACTTGTCAAATTCTAGACGATAAACATAGACACGGCCAGATTCTTTAAAAAAAAAAAAATATGGCTGGTATTAATTTACGTTTTAAAGTGACCACACAAGATTCTTTTTATTTTTAACTAGCCTATGTTACTCGGAACGATGCAAGGATTGTAACGATGCCCCATACTTCTAAATCGGTTCAGGCGTTCAAAAGTTATGGTGGAATAAAGAACATCACATACATACATACATACATACATACATACATACATTAACCCTGAACACATAACACTCCTTTTTTTGGGGCAGTCGTGTAAAAATGAAACAAATTGGACAACATATTGGATAAACTCTGTATTTAGCTCATAAAAATACAATATTAGAAGGTACTTCATACATATCCGAGATAATTATTAAGAAAATGTATTGTTGACTGGTCTTATGATGATGGGCGTTTATGATGATTCTACACTACAGTCAAACCTTTAAAACAAATGAAAGCCAGAAGTTTATTATACATTTTCAATAATATCATTTTAACTGCTATAACGAAAACTTGTATCATGGATTCAGCCCATGATTCTTGATCCTCCAATGAAAAGTTTCACCACGTATAATATGCAGCTAACAATATTTTCCACTTAATAATGTAGTAACACAAAATTTAATAAAAACAAATATTTTTCATATTTCTAGCAGAATGGTTTATCATTAAATTATTTTATTTTCCCAGAAATAATGTGAACTATTTTTTTTATCAAACTGGCATTTTTTTATTTTTATCCTTCCGGCCTGTTACTAGATCAACACATTAGGGAACGCAATAAAATTCGCGGATCGAATCTCTTATTATTAACAAGCAATCTGATTCATAAAAAAAAGTAAAAATAATTCGTACGCACACTGTCGGAAATCCACTTTTTGTTCGACATTGTACCAAAATTATAGACAAAGAAGCTCGTAAAGGGGTGAATGACATCGGACAATGTTTTTATAAGAGTTTTATATATCTCCTCGTTGTATATATTATGGAAATGTTGTGTAGCCTTAGTATTTTTTTATTACATTTCTGATTTTAAATGTCTGATTTGTTTGTTTTTAACTGCCTACTTTTATAAAGGTGATAATTAAAATAAGAAAGTCATAAAAAATAGTAGATTAAGTGATTTTAACGATTATATGATAATTTTGTGTGTTATGTAATGATGATAATTTATTCGGTATCCGATTCGGAAATTCAAGATATCAGTAGGTGAAGTCAGTAAAAAAATAAGATTTGACCATTTTGCGAAATCTTATCGAAAATAATTATATCGAATAATTTATACCAAGAATAGATTCTTTTTACTGTAATGTGCTCAAAATGACGTGAAAATTGTACCCATGATATTTTTATATTAGCCGTATTCGGTATTGTCAACTGTTTAATACTACAAATTATGAATTAAGAAGTCAGTGAGTAATAATATTCTCCTGCACGCCCTACATTTAATTCATTCAGTTAAAAATAATCAGTAGGCATACATTTCTTTTATTTTTGTTGCAAACTGTAAACAAAACCGGAGCACTATTGACAAAGGCCATTTTTACGTACTGCTATACGGGTATTAAATACAATGCGAGCCAATTTGTTGTATTAAAATTCACGTGTTTCCCAATAGTCGATACATTTGCGATAAGCCTGGCTCACGGTAATCTGACTTTATCGGTATACCTGTTTGAACTGCGACTTTTACTGTGTGCAAACGGTAAATTAATTGCTTATAAAAGTCCTTTTTTATTTATAAATAAAGTTGGTGTAGTTTAATTTGGTCGTGAAGTCATTATTTTTGTTGGTATGTAGGGTATTGTTAGTCTTGGTATGGGCATGTGAAGAGGATGACGTGATGACGTCAGTTTTTAAGAAAAGCTCAAAGTTGGTAAACTTTCAGACTTTTAAATCTTAATTATTGAGCACAATATCAAAGGAAATACAAAAAAGATATACAATACAAATAAAATAAACTCCTCTGAATCCGAAAATGCTAAAAAGAAGTTCGTTTTATTATTTCTTGTCTATAAAAATAATATGTCAAGTTGTATCGTATTACCCAGTTTCTGGATTGCTGGAGGTCAGATAGGTCAGTCGCTCCATGTAAAATACTGGTATTCTGCTTCTCTTGCGCTCCATGTATAATAGGTACTGTATTATGGCAGATGATGTTGAAAAATAATACATAAATTAACAGTGCTTATCGACTTTTGTTGCTGATTGTGTACGGACATACCAAAATATATACATACATTTTCGAATACTTTAGACTGACAAAACCAACATACAATTCAAGATGGCTATGACAAACGGTTGTTATTCGAAGATTATCGCATGAACATGACTAATGAGGTGTCGCTTCCTACATGTCTTTTCTATATGTTAATTGTACTGAATGCTCCCAACACTAATTTACACTGTGTTTATTTTACTGAACACCACTTTATATTTGTTGTTGCTGAAACTCTTGCCAATTCAAATTAAACCTTATAGGTTTCTGATAAAGTAGATGAGTAGTTTCATCTATAGTAAAGTTAAGTTTGTTAAAGTCAAGATGATTCACACGCGTTACGTTGTCATTTCAGACGTACGATTCAATTTTTCATTTGAAAGAGAACTGTGTAAACACAGCCGAAACGGAGGGGAAAGTTTCTATTTTTAAAATGTTTTTGTTTGGGTCCCTCTCTTATTCTTTTATTGGTGTGTTAAATTGAATTCACAAGTTAGCGATCGGGAACTTTGTGTGTGAAGTTTTCTGAATTTGAAAACTAGAACTGAGTTGCAGATGGAATTACATTGCTGAGTTTTCTTCAGATCATTTTCTTAATTTATTCTTATGATGTGCAACTTAGGGCTAATTTTTCAATAGTCAGATAACTTATATCCAAATAATGAATATGTTAGTTTGACATATTTTCTATACAAAAGCTGTCGAACCGCCATATTTATCCCTTCGTTAAGAGTTATGTGGCGATTAAAAAATTAGCCCATTGTTTGATATTTTTGTAAATTTTTTTTCATGAATCTAACTAGTTACATGTAAACATGGATACTACGCAAATAAATAAAATTGAAATGTCTCAATCAATCTCCGAAATGGCTGGACTGATTTTGACGAGACTTTAACTCGTAGATAGCTGATGTTTTAAGGAATAACTTAGGCTTTACTTTTATTTTAGAATAGATTAATAAAAACCTGGTCACAGTCAAAGTCACGGGCATAAACTAATATCTATCAAAATAATTTGACAGCAAAAAGTTAAAATTGTAAGCATGGAAGCGGACAAACCTTAAATAATGTATGTCTGAAAAAAGTGTCCAAGCTTTTACAACTAAGGAAACAACAAAGTTAAAAAAAGTTGAAAGATATATTTAAAAATGCATGCTGTTTTTAAAAAGAGAGTCCTATTATCCTCTGTAGAGTAAAAACTTTTGTTGAAGCTGACGTACCACGGACTTACGTATACAATCCTAAGAATCATCATTTTAAATTTGTAAAATTTTGACAGCGTAAATTTTCTTATGAATTCCTATTTATTTTTTGTAATAAGTTGTGATAAAAACAAACAAACTCGTCAGCTTTTTTAAAAGATAAAGTATAGATTAATTACTCAAGTCCCACGTAATGAGACACAATCAATTTTCTATTGTTCTGACTTACCGGTAAGTCAGCCAAAGCTTGACAGGTAAATATTAAAATGATTCCATTCAAATGGTAATTAAAAGTATCTACCTAAAACAAGCTTAGAGGTTGCTTAGCTATTACAAATATTAATGTCTTGAAGAATGGTAAACAAGAAAAAAAAAATACAACTCAAAACTGCAGTATTCCAATTTTTATTACGCATACGGCATTTCAAGGATTCTTCGCATATTCGCGAATCGATAGAATCCAATTCACCATACCTAGAATAACCGTTTTTTTTTGTGCGCGGTGTATAATTTTCTCGTAGACTTCCTCCGTCGTAGGGCTGACGAAGGGACTCTTACCTGCTAAAACCAGCGCAGTATTCCACCTCTGCCTATGGCCGGAGGTACAGGATTCGCATAAGCATTCAACGCTCCGACAAGCAACATAGTATTGCCATGTCGGACAACGACAGTAACTTGCAGGTTGAACACGAATCTATAGGCACATAGATGCATAGATATAATTATGTAATTACAGGCTATATGTACTCGTACCTATCTAATTAGGTGATAGCAATATATCACTAGTTAGTATTGGGTAGGTATTATGGCAACAACTTGGACATTGCATACTATGTATGTATGTTAATGACATTTATGTAAGTCCTTATGCCTCATTACTTTGATTATGTAGTAGTATGAGAACTGAATAAAGTTTCCATATTATGACTTGCTTGTGGGTAATTCTACTAAGTTTTAGGAACAGTCGCAATCTTATCTAAGTCCTGAAAAATATTCCTAATTTACATAATTGTTTGTCCCTGAGATGAGATTGCGATTAGATTTTGAACTTAAATTAATGCATTTTTTAAATTTATTTTTGATGTGCGTTTGTTTGGCCGCTTTTTTTGTTACGGGTTAAATTAAAAATAACAGAGAATACAGTAAGAACAAAAATAAAATTTATCTTATCTTTATTTTTATTACTTACTATTTATACAAAACAAAAAAAAACTTATCGATAGCACGCCCCACTTTCCGGGTTTAACAAAAAATAAATAGGTACCTAGGTATATTGTTTGAGCACGCGAATCAAATTTAATATGCATACCGTTTAGCTCGTGTTAAAGTATAGTGTTGCGTGAATACGATATCGATAAAAATAAATCGACTCGCGTGTTTACTATGCTGATTTCCGTACTTTAGTAACGATTCATGTTATTTTCTCACTTTTTCTTTTGATAGAGCTTTATCACTTAATTTAGCTTAATTTAGCACGTATTTTTGGCTCATTAACGCACAACTCGAACACTCATAAACACTAGTTTATGAAGTTTTATTTCGTTCGTATAAGCTATTAAAGCTTAATCTATTAACTTTTTACACACAAATTATAAGTTTACTGCAACACAACAGTCTAAACTAATTTAATTTTCATTTTTAAGGCGTACAGACTATTAAATCAAAATTATTTATAAGAATATAAAATTAAATTAATATATTGGTAATTACAAGCCTCCACATACATGTTCAGCAAAAAACTTTGCTTACAACAAAAAATACAATTTAATTTATTTACTTTATCATAAAAATATGACAGTTATTAAATCTATCGATATAAAACCAGGCACAACCGTACTACGTTAACAAGGTGATTACTGCTAGGGGCGGGACGAGCTCACTCGATAACCGCTCTTTACAGCCATCTAGCGGTGAATATAATTATCTTAAAACCAACTCATGGGAAAATAAATCATAGATTTTCTACACAAAGCACTTTAGAACCAACTTTGTAATGTGTGTGTATCTTTTATGGTAACGGGAATTATACAAAAAATGTAGCGAATATAGTTTATATCTGGATAGTGTAAAATGGTATGATTAAGTAGTACGTATTTAGTATTACGTATGTCGATACAGATAAATATGTAAGTAAGCTTTATGTAAGCACAAAATTGTTTTTTTTATCTAGTCTATCTAAAAAAGTGTCCAAGTATTCATTTATAACTGGTCTAGAGGCTCGATTCCCAGGTCGGTCAAAGTGGCCAAAGTGTGTTTCTCAATCGCAGCCTCGAGTCTGGATTTGTTCCTTCTTGATGGCAACAACATCATCATGTAATAACATGGGACTTAAACATAACTGGCGAAATGTAAGTGTATGTAATGGGTAGGTACACCTCTGCCTAACCCTCTAGGGATTACAGGCGTGATGTAATATTTTCTTTTATAAAGTCACCTCGAAACTGCCCTCTCAGTGCGCGTCTAGGTCATCTCGCCACCTCTTCCTTATCATTGTTGGCTTGCAGCGCCACCTATCGAGTCCAATTGTATATCCAAACCATCCAGAATCCCACTCAAACACGCACAAAAAATTACATAATAATCGGTCCAGCCGTTTAGGAGTTCAGTAACAGACACGTAACCACAGAAGAACACAAATAAAGTATCTAATATTTCATAATGATTTAGAAAACGTGCCTTTTCTTACTAAAGCTTTCAAAAGAAACATAAAACCTTCAAATTTAAAGTAGGTACTTCTAGTATTTAAATTCAGCTTTGTTTAAAAAGGAGTAGGTACGTTTTAAAGTTGTTTTACATTGACTGAACATAGAAAAACTTGTAAAGGACATAAAATGGTAATTTTGTAGTCTACGGAAACCCATTTGAATGCTGGGAGATAGTAAAGGTGAAGCCACTTGAGACAAAACATTGGTTTTACATACAGTCTGTTTTAAAGAAAAACGTTGGGTACTTGTACGACTGAATTGGATGTAACATGTACTTAGAGTATTGAGTTGCTATAGGGTTTTTTATTAAGTATTTAGCTAGTTTTTCTATGGGATTTTCTAACAATACTTTTATTTCTTCTAGTGTGTAAGTACTGGTAATTAAACGGCAATCTCTTCATATAAAGATCTGACTAATGTTTGGTAGCTAAGTAGGTACATACTTACATAAGTGTAGTAAAGGCATTAGGAATAAATCCAAGACACAAATTCTCTAAAAAATATCTTATTTTAGCTCTCAAAACATGATTAATTTTCAGTTAGTTAAAAATTAAATATTTAGGTGCTATGAAGTCAATAATAATTATTTATTTGACCACTGAGGTCACTTATTTTCTAAGTTTACTATTGCCATACAATCTATGGGAGAATCGAGTATTGACAGCTCTTAAAACTATCAAAAGCCACTTCAATCAAAACTATGCCTACTTAAAAAAATACACACCAAAAATTCTCTATTGAAATCCCTTCCACCGACAATCTCCTTAACATATCTAGTGGGTGGTCCATTCACTGGTATCACGAACTACAAATTGCCTCAGGTATACTTGTTTGTGCATTCAGGCCCACATAGCTCAATTACGCACTGGCCAATTATTATATGAACTCTTCCCATGCCGCTAAGCGGTCTGGCATAAAACAGATAGATACAGAAGGTTGACTCCACGCAAGATCAGCAATGGCACGTACAGTCATGAGCATGATTAAGGTATACGAATAGCGATGTAATTTTAAAAGCAATTTTGCTTATTTAAAATTTAAAACATTGTGTTAATAATATTGTTCTTTTTAATACTAAACTGCAAACTATGCAATAGAAGTTATAATCATTATTTTAGGTATAAAGAAATGGTTTTTGAATTTGTTTAAGTGCATACGTTTGTGTTCGTATATGTTCTTGAGTACACATATGCACCTACCTATAACCATCTCAAATTACTTCAAACAAATGCTAGTTGTGAAAGCACTTGATATCGTTTACGTCTGAAGTTGTGCGTGCGTTTTTAGTCTTTGTATGGAGCTGACCTTTGGTACTTATCTTTTTTGTGGTTTTGGTTCACTCTAGTTATGCACTTCAACTTCGAACTCGTAATTACCTGTGTTAGCTTTAAATTATATTGTAGGGGCTTTTTAGGGTTCGGCGTTTTGTATAGATTTCAATTTTTCATTTCCCTTTGTTTGTTTGTTAGTGAATGCAATGAATAGTTTTGTAACAAATTCTTTGAAGTTTATTTTTTGTTAATAAAGCTTCTTTATTTCTTTTATTATATGATGTACGTAAATTCTTAAGGCAATACTGTGTTTTATGTCCCACTATGGGGCAAAGGCTTCTTCTCATACAAAGAAGGCAAGAGCATTGATCACCGCACTCTTGTTCAAGGCGGATTGGCGATTTCTAGACTCACATTAATTCATATATCAGTAAACTAACGCCTTTTTCCATGTCTACAGAACCACAAAATCAAAAACAAAACGTGTACTGATATATTTTTTAAACTATTGAATTATTTATGGGTAAACTGATGGTAGTTACCTACAGAAAAATAATGTTGTGTATCCGGTTTTTTGAATCTCGATAATATTGTTAGCCATCTTGTTTTCTCTGCCAACGTAGTTAGGGCGTTCACTGTTATTATAAGGATGTTTTTATAGTACAATGTTTGATCAGACCATGTTTTTTCATAGCTATTATGTAGATCCAGATTAGGAAACAATGTGGGATTTAATGTTGAAGATTGATGTTTATTTATGGCTAGGTTATGTCCGCGACTTCGTCTACGGGAATGTCGGTTATCATGCATTATTTAACAGTACTTTTTCTAAAATCAAAATAGCCTTTTTTACTTCTTATAACATCAGCTATCTGTTAGTGAAAGTCCCGTCGGAATGGATCCAGTCGTTTCCGATATCAACCGGAACAAACAGACAAAAAAGTAAGCAAGAAGTGAAAGTGTACATGTGCTTTGTAAAAACATCATATTTATTTTATAAGAAAGCTGTTATTCTGTAAGTACAAACAGACACATCAATATTATTTATATATTTAGAAGATATTATGTGAATTCATAATTATAATATAATGGGTATCGCAAAAACATGATCGGCAGATATGTAATTATTTGGCGATTTTTTTAAAGTATTATTTGTTAAACTCTCTGCCTGCCTACGCTAATAGGTAAGTAGGTACCTAAGTAATCATTAACAAATAATATGATTTTTAAGGGGTCAATCAATATCTATTTCACTATCTCAAAGGTAACCAATCACCATTGGTTACTAATTAACATGGCTTTACTTAAATGACAAGCAGATTAGTGAGCTAAAAACAAGAACAAAGTATTGTTGATGCCATACTCTCTACTTCTACTTTCATAATTGAGCATTGTTCTACCAAAAGAAGCCAACTCACAAAATCAATAATTTAATTAGTTAAGTCTAACTAATTTAATACATATACCAAATAAGTTCTATGGTAGATACAATGTACCTACATCTCAAATTTGTGCTTAGAATATAATTAAATTAACCAGCGGTACATATTCAAAGTCATTACAGTTACTTCAAGCATGTAAAACATTTTGGCTTGACTTGGTTCATTTTTTTCAGAACTAAACCCAATTTAAGTATCCACATAACATCACGCCTGTAATCCCTGAAGGGTTAGGCAGAGGTGTACACCCACATTTCGCTAGTTATGTTTTTAGTCCCATGTAATAGGGGGCGAGCCTATTGCCATCAACCGGGCACAAATCCATCAAATCTTCTTTATACAGATTTACAATCAGACATCAGTAACATCGTCACACAACCCTACCCCATGTGTTTCACAAACGTGCGTACATAATTTATTTATAATTTAAACTTATCACCGACTTCAAAGAGTGAAAGAAACGTGGTGAGAAATCCCACACGATCGTTATAATTAATACCAAGTTTAATGTCATATGAAGAGTAGCTGGTGGGACACCTGTCATCGTGAAGAATGATGGCTGCAGTAAGCTGATGGAATGATGTTAGGATTAAAATGCATCGAAGTATTTTTGGACTTAATTAAATAACTTGAAGAAGAAGTAAGAAGAAAGATAAAGAAGTATGAAGAAAATGGACTATTAAAAAGGCGAAAGTTTTAAAAGGATGTCTGATGATCTTTTTAATCTTTATACGTGAACACATACAGAAATTAACAACAAACAACTCAACATACAATAACTAAACACTCAACTAACACACACAACTCAACAACATACTCAACATAAAATTTTATTAGTATCCCGTTTTTGTATTTCGGTGGGATTATTTACATCTTTGGCTTGATTTTGAAGTTTACGCAGTCGAAATCGTGGGTAGAATGTAGTAAATTAATATTAAATGCGGTCTGCAAAATCTTTTATTCATTAATCCAAGGGTTTTTTTTCCTAAAGATGAACGCACTTAATAATTGATAAAATAGAATGTTTTAAACGTAAATGTTGATTGACGGAAAACCATTGAAAAATGAAAAACAATATGAGAGGATTCTAATTTTTTCATTGGTAGTTATTTTTTGCGGTTGTTGGTTTCAGGGGTCTTAATTTTTTTTTTACCTAAACCATATATTCTGCTAACATCCAAAATTAAAATCCACTTTTCCTGCTCTCATATTTATACCAAAGTTTACCTCATAAACGAAAAAGCATATGCGTGTTGTAATACAATACGTTAATACTTATGTGTTACATTTTACCTAAAACTCGGAAGACGTGGAAAATTCTCAAAAAAGTTGGTGCCGCCTTAAGAGGTTTTCGTCGACCATAATATAAGAGAACACGTTAACTTCAGAACCATGTGGTGTCCCAGAAAACTATTTTGCAAGTCTTTTATCCCATTTTCACGAGAACGATCCTGAGTAAAAAGTTTACCGAACTTGTTCAAGACACAACAGGTGTTCCTAATATAACGGTATTAGCCCCTGTTTTAAAGAGTATTGTTTTAAAAAAGCCAACTTTGAATTCAATGAACAAAAGTTTTTAGAGTGCTACCGTTTATCTTTCTAGGTGCTTCATGCGAAATACACTCATGAGATACATTTACTCTTGGAACTGCTTTTATTCTGTACTTAAGCTACTGTTTAAAAAACTTAAGCGAATGGCGATAACTTAAATGTAAACAATGTCCCATTAGAATCAAACTAGAATCCCTTAATGTTGAAAGAAAAAGTTGTAGCGCAACAACGAGCGCTACGAAACTAGATCTCAGTTTGTTTATAATTAATGCTCGATACAGCCGCACGGGAATAATTCAACGGTTTATGCACCCTTGATAATATGAGATGAAGTTTCTTTAGACGCCGGGGCGGCGCGGCAGCGCGGGGCGTACGACGCTTTGGGGCGGAGCTACCAAGCGCCGCTCAGTCGGTGGGCAGCCGCCGTACGCGACACACGCCTGTAGCTACCGTGCTAAACGCTGTCATGCCACGCGAGTCGCGATGTCGCTTCCAACGCGTGAATATTTATGACGCGATCGACCAATTCGCTCCCTCATAAATGGCACTGCCGACCTCAATGCCTCACCGCAGCTCGTATATGACCGTAAAATGCTAATAAAACAAACTGTCGTGAAAAGACTCGAGCACCGAACTTTTAATCGAATCATAGTGTACGTGTTGTTCTACTGCCATGCTATCGAGAGGAACTCCGCGGCCGAAATGCCGCACGAGTGCGCGTACCGCAGCCTCGAAGCGGAAACGTCGGAGAACGCGGTACTTTTCTGCAAGATCCGAACCATAAGCAGTTTGGACCACCTGTTACAAAATATCAGTAGGACGCATTATGACGACGTGATATCGTTACACGTACAGTGCAGTGAAATTTTGTTTTTCGAAAGCACATTGACTGCTCATGCTGAAAAATCTACGGGAAAACATACAAGTCTCTCAAAACTACGAGACCTCGTCGTTGATAAATGCAAAATACGCCAGATACCGGCACGTGCGTTCGAAAATTTCAAAGACCTGAAACGTCTGCACGTGACGACTCACAACAGCGAGTGGTCGGCGATGACAATGGAGTTACACGAACAAGCCTTCGCGGGCTTGAACGAGTTAATCGAACTCGACCTAAGTGACAACAACATCTGGAGTACTAAGACAGAAACTTTCTGTCCGTTGTACAGTTTGAAAACTTTGAATCTGACTAATAATCACTTGCAAAATATAAAGACTATTGGTTTCTCTGATTCATTGAGAGAACAAAACTTAAGCGTAAGAAGTTGTAATTTAGTCATAGAAGTTCTTGATATGTCGTATAATGACTTAATCGTTTTAACCGGCAACAGTTTGTCAAAGTTACGTTCGTTATCGAAATTGTTGCTGCACAATAATGCAATATCTACCCTAGAAGATGGTGCCTTTGAAGGATTGCTCAGTCTGCAGGTTTTAAATCTTTCAAGTAACTTTTTGAGTGATGTTCCTCCTGAACTATTTTCTGAGTCAAAGTTCTTGAAAGAAATTAATTTTAGCAATAACACTTTAAATACTTTGCCTCCAGGACTTTTTGAAGGGTTAGATCAGTTACAAATATTAGATTTGTCACATAATGAACTCACTAGTCAGTGGATAAATAAAGGCACATTTTTAGGTTTACTTCGTATGGTTATACTCAATCTCTCATATAATAGAATAAATAGAATAGACCGTCACATGTTCCAAGATTTGTATAGTTTGCAGAAATTAAATTTAGAGCATAATGAAATTACTGCTATAGACGAGCATGCATTCGGAGAGCTGCGAAACTTACACTCCCTTACACTTTCCAACAATAAACTTGTACATATTCATACACACTTATTCACAGATTTACACGTCTTGCACGAATTGTTCTTAGATAAGAATAAAATTAAGCACATTGAGGAGAATGCTTTTGATAACATGACAGCTATCGAGGATTTAGGCTTAGGCGATAACTTTTTGTCAGCAATTCCTTCCTCGATTCGCAAACTTCGATCTCTAAGGTCCTTAGATATTGGGAACAACAATATAACGCATTTGAATCGGGAAAATTTTAGGGGTCTATCAGAACTTTTCGGTTTACGTCTAGTTGATAACAAAGTTACGTATTTGAATGAAGATACTTTTGAACATTTACCACAACTTCAGTTTCTTAATTTGGCATCAAATAAAATAAAACATGTAACGCCTGGCTGTTTTAGAAATAATGTGAATTTGAAATTGCTCAGAATGGATGATAACGAAATATTTAAAATTGATGGAATTTTCAACACCCTAAATAGTTTGGTTTGGCTCAATATGTCAGCAAACAAAATTACATTTTTTGATTTCAGAAGTTTCCCTACCAGCTTAGAATGGCTAGACCTCCAGAAGAATAACATCGGTAATTTCGTTAATGACGATATGTATTCTATTGTAAATATTAAATTGCTAGATTTAAGTTTCAATAACATAAGTGAAATAACTGTGACTTCGATACCAAAATCTGTTGAAAAACTTTATTTGAATGACAACAACATAGAAAACATCCAAGTCGGTTCGTTTTCTAAACTACAAAGGCTAACAACTGTAGCGTTAAATAATAACAAACTAGTACAACTCGACATGAACGCATTTAGGTTAGATCAAATAGACGAAGATAGTGACTTACCAGAGTTCTTTATAAGCGGAAACCCATTTGTTTGTGACTGTTCAATGGAATGGATTCAGCGCATTAATTATTTGAGTCACAGTCGACAATACCCGCGCGTGTTAGATTTAGATAAAGCCTTTTGTACGCTGGTCCATTCGCGGGCCAAAGAAAAAAAGACGATAATAGACATGTCACCTTCTGACTTTCTCTGTCCGTACGAGAGCCATTGCTTTGCTCTGTGTCATTGTTGTGACTTTGTAGCATGTGACTGTGAAATGATTTGCCCAAATAACTGTAGATGCTATCACGACATAACTTGGAATGCGAACGTTGTAGATTGTTCGTATGCCGGCTATTCCGAAGTGCCCGAACGAATTCCAATGGACGCTACTGAAATATATTTAGATGGAAATCACATCAGCCATCTGGGAAATCACGTGTTTATTGGCAAAAAGAAACTCCAAGTTTTATACTTGAACAACACAAAGTTGAAGGAAGTGAATAATCAAACTTTCAAAGGTGTTGATGCTCTCAGAGTTTTACATTTGGAAAACAATAAGTTGGTCGAGTTGAAGGGAGATGAATTTCTTCATCTTAATAACCTGAATGAATTATATTTAGACCATAACGCTATTGTGCATGTTGCAAATAACACGTTTTCCTCATTGAAGTCACTTTCGGTTCTAAGAATCGATGATAATAAACTTGTCAACTTTTTCCCTTGGAAATTATTAGCTTCGTCTTCCAAAAGTTTGGCCCATGTGTCTATTGAAGGAAACCAATATTCTTGTGACTGTAAGAGTATAGCTGAATTAGATTCGTGGCTTAGGAGGGATCCGGGGGACCCGGAGAAAATGTTGTGTACAGATACTGAAGGAAAACCAACTAAAATAACTATTGCCTCGGTATTGAGCCATTGTAAAGAGTATATGGGATCAGTAGGTGACCCCACTGTATCTAGAGACGAAATTGTGTCCAAGTCAATATTTCTTCCCGATAATTACTTCGCTGTTATATGTGGAGTAATAATTATCCTGGTGGTGGTCTTTCTGATAGGTGCTATATTTTATGCGTTCAGATACGAGATTAGTGACTGGTTGTACACTAAATATGGAGTACCCTTGTTCAAAGAACAGTCTTGTCCAAACGTCGATCATGTGTTGGAAGGTATTCCTAATCACATGTATGACTACTACGTGATATGCAATACCAAAGATACAAATTTCGTATATCATAATATAATGTCTGAGATAGAATTCCGGAAAATGACATCCAAAAAGTTTTCGCCTAACGAAGCGTCACTAAACATTTTAACTTTGGACGGTTTCTCAAAATCTTCAAAACTATCTAAGCGTCTTATTATTGTTCTAACAACGAACTTTATTTGCAACGACTTAAGCGACATTCATTTCAAAAATATATTTTTTAGTTATTTAAAATCTTTGAATCGTAGTGATTATAATAAAGTCGTATTTATTAAAGTTGTGGACAACAATCAAATAAGCGATGAATTGTGTTTCGTTTTAGATAAATACAAGAATATATCTTGGACCGACCCGCGATTCTGGGAACGATTCATTGCGTTACTCAATTCAACCGAAACTATTATCACAGTAAAAGGCTCAGAGAAGAGTGTATTCAAGAAATCGTTACGCCAGACTCCGACGTTGAGATACACGACAATGCCGGTCTCAAACGACACTTGTTCGAAGCAGAATTTCACAAATTCCTTACAGTATTGTAAGAGAAACGATGGGGAATCATCTCAGAATGAAAGTTCCCCGTCGTCAGACAACAACACGTACGGGGAAGGAAACAATTCGAACAATAGCTACATGTCGATCGACAACAGGACTTGTCCTCGGTTTAATTATGACCTGAGGCTGTCCCCTAGCAGTGGTCACGTATATTCTAGGGTAGATGATATTTCGCCCACTGTTCCGCGCTCCATAACGGGAAGTGCCTCTAATAAAGGGCGCACGTACTTTGTTTGAACGTAATTGTCAGCATTTGGTATTCTAGTAAGATTTTATTTTTTATTTCTTTTGCACTAAAGCTTACACTTTTTAAATATTCAGTCACATTTTTTGTAATTTATTTAATTATTGTAAATAAATTGTTACTTATTGTCGTACATTTTGTCAATTTTCACATACGTAATATAAGCATTACGGAAATCGAAATGTTTTACAAGAATACGAGTATTTTAATGAAACAATATTTGTACAAAGTTCGTGTGAAAATGTTGAGTCTGATTGTGGTAACATTTTTCAAATATTAAAAATTATTATTAATTGTATTAACATAGTTTATTGAAACTGTGAAATAACTTCACAGATCAGTCACTGTAACGCAACACCAAATAGCTTAAGATGTTTAAACGTAATTCCCATACTCACAATTATTACTATTAATTAATGTGTATAGCTTTATTTAAAAATGTATTAATAAATTATTGATTTCATAAATTCAGTTAAAATGGTTAACAAAAATAATAAATATAACAGTATAACCTACTTTTGATGCTGAAATAATAATATACATACTTTATTCTCAGTCAAAATTGAATTCTTTATCTAAATGTTATGTTTTCGTACTACGTATTTTAATTTTACGCTAAATATTTAAAATATTTTATTTTTATGTACGAAAGCGTACATAAAATAAAAACAAGTATGTTACACTTATTAATGTGCTTAATCATAATAATTATAACAAAAATGTATATAACGATATAATATTACCTATGTTCGCAATGTTATCGTTTTATTGGCTATACTTAGATGTATTGCTTGAGTACCTATTTTAAATAATTAAGCTAAATCGTGATATTAGATTTAATAATTATAAACTTGAAAATAAATGTAATTTTTGGATTGTAATTATTAGTCATAATGAAAATTATTGTTTTGTATAAAAATGTACAAAGATATCTTGAAAACGTAATAAATTATACTGACGTTTTGATACTTATTCTGTTTTTCATTTATCCTCCAGTCCTCCAAAATTATTTATTGAGGAATGAATATTTATAATTACTCTTATTTTTAATTACTTTATCTCCGAGCGATATTTCAGAGCAACACATTTGAGTACCCACCTACCTACTTTAATTAAAAATAATATGGCCGGGCTTTCATTTGAAGTTTTTGCTAAACATCTGGCCGCTAAGATTATTTTAACCGAAAAAGAAATTCCTACGTAATTATTTTAACTCAATACATTTTAAACAAAATATATATTTTTTTTATTCTTATTAAGAATAGCTAAGTAATGTGTCATCCTGCCGGGTTAGTAGATTCAGTTGCATATTTCCAGTTAGCGATTAAACCCAAATATTGACACGTTGTTTAAGTACTCGTATGTTTAAGTATTACATGTAATGAGGGCGAGCTTATTGCCATCAACCGGGCACAAATCCAAACTCCCAAGCTGCTACTCAGATATTCCTGAAAAACCCCAATAACACTTCGACCGAACTGGGGATTATTTGTAGACTAATCCCAAAACTAAATCCTTAGATAATTGTAATAGAGATTAAGCTATTCTTAAGCACCATAGTAACACTTAGAAATTGTAAAACTCTTTGTGAAGGAGGTCCGTCCGGGGAAGTACTACTATGATACATACTTCTGACACAAAGCAGTGTTGCTGTGTTCCGGTATAAAGGATGTGGGTGCTAGTGTAATTACAGGTAGGGGAGACATCTAAACTTTGCTTCTGGGATTGCAAAGCATCTGCAAGGCATCTGGTATCGCAGATGTAACCATTTAAAATCAGGTGGACTGTAGGCTTGTTTGCCGTCCAATGATATAGAAAAATTAGAAACTATACTACAGAAGTATGAAGACTTTTCCTCTTACATTATGTAAGAAAAACCAATTGGTTCATTATGAACCAATTGGTTATCAATATTAGTTTACATTGGAATCCTACAGTCTAGTAAGATTCCAATGTAAAACATACGTAAAGAAAAGTTTTATCGAAAGACTGTTTAATATTTTTAGCAAGCGGTGACAGAGCTATTCTACTCGTATTTT
Organism: Hoplodrina ambigua; assembly: GCA_949774945.1. Taxonomy (NCBI): domain Eukaryota; kingdom Metazoa; phylum Arthropoda; class Insecta; order Lepidoptera; family Noctuidae; genus Hoplodrina; species Hoplodrina ambigua. The sequence goes on from OX458973.1 coordinate 9,597,452, forward strand.
AAGATCCTTAATCCAAAAAATCTTACTCAAAGTCAAAGTCAAATCATTTATTTCAATAGGCCATTACAAGGCACTTTTGAACGAACTACTAAAACAATTATGAAATTTGACTAAGGCTACGTTGGTATTTTTCGTTTCTATAAAGACACTTATTAGATAAAATTCAACAACTAAAATTAATCTTCTATTTATATTAAGTCATAATTGACTTCAGATAGCAGCATTTTTAACTATGTTCATATTAAGGCTAAGGTATATTAGAGGTATTTTTGATAGATGAGTCTATCAAAAATAGACTGGGATTAGAATGAAATGTATTCAATATACCTCCAATAAACAATATAATACAAATACTTAGGTACAAAGATTGAATGATGAAAATTGACCTCGCATTAATTATGTTCAAAGTATCAAAACACTTGAAATATTGACAACACAATTTAGGATATCAATTAGTAAATAAGTCCAAGAAACAGCAAGATTTACTCACTCGAGTTTATCACGTCTCATAACTTTACTTAGCTCCCCATACAAATGTTGCTATCAATTCTAAAAACAAATTAGAAAATCGTAGTCATAAACATGTTTTGTTTATATTATCGTCGTACAATTGGCTCGTATATTAAAGTTAGTAATATATTATAGCTAATTACGAGTTCAGAGTATTATACGACTGTGTTTAGTCACACAAACGCCGACAATGCATCGTGTGGATACTCTAATTGGTCGATTGTCATGTCAATAAAGATAAAACAGATAAGTCAGACCAATCCGCACGCTCTAATAAATGTATTTTTCATCAATTTGCCTGCAGCTTAATTGATTTAATATTAAATGCCTTTAGATCGCTTTTCAGAGATAATTATTTTCATTTTAATTAAATGATTTCGTGATTTCAAAAGAGCTTAATTAAAATTATTATTTATTTCAAGTTTTCAAGTGGATAAGTAGGTACTTATTTTTTTGGTTGTTTTTAATTAATTTCAATTAAATTATTGAACTAATTGGAATGTAAATTCAAACAAGATAGAGATGCATTCTTTTTTTACCTTGAGTCTGCAATTTTCATAAAAAAATGATATTTAAATAAAAGAATCACTGAAATAAAAATAAAAATGGAACTGCATTCTTTAAAGATATAAAATTAATGAGAGTCAACATTCTTGTTAAATTCCCACTAGGTAAACTGATTAATAACAAAATATCAATACGACCTATCCAATTATGAACTTTCGTTTTCGAATACCAATGGAGTTCGTTTTTGAGACCTTAATTGCTTCGTTTATTGCTCGACAACAAATTCTTAAGTTGCCTGAACGTTCAAACGTTCAAAGTTGTCTTTGCGTTTGTAGACGGCCAGGTTTATTTTCGATGAAATAGTGAAACAGTATTTTCTTTGACTGATTTTGAAAGAAAGTTAGGTTATTCAATTTGTAATTTTATATTTTATTTTATTTTTTGTTTTCATCGTAACTTTGCTTAGTTAGCTTTGTTCGTTTGTTAAGTCTATAAGCAGTTATGTTCTCTTTTTTTCTAATGAAATGTGTAATACTGACCTTTGTTAGCAGCTTCAGGATAATGGAATTATGATAATCTAATAAAATCCAATTAGAAAATTTATAATACCTATCCATTTAGGTTTAAATTAGCCAATTTATTGTAACATTCCAACAAAAGGCTTATAAGAAAAAAATATTTAAGGGTATATAGTTTGTACAAAGAAATAATGTTATTAAGATTTGTTTTGTTTGATTTGTTTGGTTTGTTTAATTTTTTTTTTTTTATTTTGTAATAGTATACAGACGAAGTTGCGGAATAAAAAATAGCTTATGTCTTCTTAACTTACTCCGTACCAAATTTTATCAAAATCGGTTTAGTGTTTTAGGTGTGAAAGCGTAACAGAGAGACAGTGTTACTTTCAAAATAATGTTAGCATGGATTTGACTTCCAAGTGGACAAAGTCGCGATTTACAATTAGTACGTTTATTTACATATACCTACATTTATCCTATTCCTATCCAATATTTCGTGAGGATGGTTACATGGATGGATGGATAAATGGATGGAAAGAAAGGTGGATGGATGTTTGTTACCCTTTCGCTCTTAAATAGCGAAAAGGAATTAACTATTGGCACACATAATAAAATTATGGTTATTGATCTAGCTTAATACTAACGCGTTTTTGTGTTCCCATGAAATAATTTAGGACTTTAGCTTAATTCTGACTACCTCGTTGGTCTAGTGGTAGCAAGCGCAACTGCTGTGCATAAGATCTTGGGTTCGATTCCCAGGTCGGGCAAAGTGTTATTGGGTTTTTCCATCAGGAATTTCTCAGTAGCAGCCTCGGAGTCTGGATTTGTGCCCGGTTGATGACAATAGGCTCGCCCCCTATTACATGGGACTAAAAAAACATAACTGGCGAAATGTGGGTGTACGGGTACACCTCTGCTTAACCCTTCGGGGATTACAGGCGTGATGTTATGTTTAGCTTAATTCTTCCAAGTGGACAAAGTCGCATACACAAGCTAGTTTTCTATACATAAAGATTGTATTTGTCACCAACATCGTCTACGTAGCTCGCAAAGCTTCCCACAGTTTTAGTTAACTTTAAGTGTTTTACATAAAACAAGTTGAAGTTGCAGTTGTAACTTGTTCAAGTCTTTGTGGTGAGCCCTTAGCAAATTGATGTGTCTGCATCTCGACAGTAACTCATTCTCGAAGTTGAAGATGGCGCCAGGTAACAGAATAGGGTCAGACGGGGCTATTTCGACTGTGGGTTAATTGTACCTGTGGTAATAGTAAAATTAACAGTTCTTGTAGCTGTTAGTATAATTTTATTTAATTTAAAATTAACTGAAAGAATATTTTTGGATATTTAAATATAAAAATCGCAGACTACTAGTTTCAGCCTGCGATTTTGTCAGCGTATACTTCAGAATTATGCCCAAGGCCAAATTATCGCACAAAAACGGGATAAAAATTCTAAGAATTAAGCTAGAATAATATAATATAATTATAATGTGCGGTGATCTGCTAATTTTGTTTAGCTGTTTAAGCACGAAAGTGTAATAAAACACATCCATTCTCTCAAACTTTCGTATTTATAATAGTATATTACAGTAGGTATATTATAGTATATTATTCGTCGATCTAGTGGTCGCAAAGCGAGACTTCTGAGCATGAGGTCTTGGGTACGATTCCCAGGTCGGGCAAAGTGTTGTTGATATTTTCCATCAGCAATTTCTTAGTAGCAGCCTTGGAGTCTGGATTGTGCCCGGTTGATGACAATAGTCTCGCCCCCTTTTACATGGGACTTCAAGATAACTGGCGAAATGTGGGTATACTAATGGGTACACTTCTGCCTTACCTTTTCGGGGATTACAGGCGAGATGTTATGTTATATACAAAAAAAAAATCCAAGCCGACTGGTAGGTATTTCCTGAGATTAGAAACAAACAAAAGAAACCTCTTCAGTTTTATTATATTAATATAAAAGATAACGTTTACCTATAACATAAAAAGCAGACAGCTTTTTTACAATACAATAATTTTGCTGAATACCTACCTACTATACGGGTTCATAGACCTCTACTCAATAATTCAGGAATCGCAGACAGCCTTACAAACAAAGTACCTTGATTTTCAAATAAATGTTGAAGATGTAGTAAATTCAAAGTTGTCAATTTCCAATAGGTACTTTACGGAGGTAGGTACTAAACTAACTGAGTTCAACGTACCTGTAGCCGCAAATAGACTTTGTTTAGACTCTTGTAATTATTGAACCGCGAAATTAACTAAACCGGTTTGTGAACAACAAGATCAAATTAATGAGAATTTAAACTGTTTTTTGGTACTTATGTTCCTTTTTGGCAATAATTTTAATTGATCGATTGTGTCAAGTTCTTGTCTAGTACTACGTGATTATGGACAGATAGATATTATAGATACTATGAACCTGGTGTCTAACATACTTTACTTTGGCATAAGGAAAAGTTGCTTCAAAACTACAAAGTGTGTAAGTGACAAAAATGTTTACATATATTTATCCTATTCTTATCACAAACGCAAAAGTTTGTGAGGATGGATACATGGATGGATGAATGGATGGCTGAATGGATGTTTGTTATTTTTTCAAATTTAAATAGCTGAACGGAATTAGCTGAAATGTGTGTTATTGATCTAGACTAGATAGACACTTAATTATTTAAGAAAAAATATAGGATGTTTATTCCTGTTTTGTTTATCGTGGAATAATATCAGACTTTGCCTTTATTCTGAAGTCTATGCAGACGAAGTCGCGGACAGAAGCTAGTGTCAAATATACAAATAGTTAATTTGTCATACCTTAATTTTTAATTTTTCATTTAATTGTCTACTTAGTTGAACGAAGAACTTAGGATCATAACTTCAAGCCTTGCAACATCAACCACGGCATGGACATCCAATTTTAAGATACAGCAGATACAATAAGGCCATTACGTTCCACAGTAAAGATATCAACAGAAAAACTGACAAGAAAATCAGAATGAACGTTCACAATAAAACAAAAGAACACGATTTTATCCCGTTATGTTATTCCTTGTTCCTCAATATTATTTTTATGAAAGACATTGACTGAATCAACATGACAAAGTCAACATATCGAAACTGCCTATGAATAGTGGATGTTTTGACTCCATAACTACCGAGGCGCTGTATAACCGGGCAATTTATGTCAACACGGAGTTAATCACGGATAAATATTTGCATAAGTTAATCATAAACATTATTGTTCGTCTGTACGTTGATGATGCTATTGTCTCCATGGTTTTGTTGTTTTATGGGTAGGTTTACATAGGGTTTTTTTGTATGTTTTGATGTTTAATTTGGAATAAGTGCTGAAAGAAGATTAGAGCTACATACTCGGACAAACACAGTTTTGTTGTGACTATGATTACAGAGTAGAAAAGTAAATAATGATTTTCTTTGAGTTTTTTCATATCCATTTACATACATAAACTCTCGCCTTTTTCCCAGGTAGAAACCACAAAACACCACCTGCTACGATCCTTACATACTACTTTCGCCTCGTCCACGTTCATACATCTTGTCATACAAGCACGCCGGTTTTAGTACCACCTGACCTTACTGAAGAACCTTACCAATAAGGTCAGTGTAGGTCATCCTAGGGCGTCCCCTCCCTGTGTTGCCACTCAGATTTGCCATATTTTTACCTTTAGTTAATCGTTTATCACATTTTTTTTTCTATATTATTATTTAAAACATAATGCTGGCATTTAGCGTATTTGTCCAAATAATCGCTTAACATAAACAGCATTATTCATAAGAACCCTATAGGTACGTACCTAATCACTAATTAGATAATAATGAAACCAACATAGTACCTATCACAGCCATGATAGTATTCTATGAATCATTGTATGATTCAAACCTTGTATATTTACTGTACTTTTAACAGTTTTAACACATTTTCGCAACAATTATCACGTTTAGCATTTTTAAAATTATACAGTTTCCACACTTTTCAGCTAAATACACTAAAAGTAAAAATTAGTGTAACACCAATGACATCGACACACTTTAGTTGTACATATTGAAAAATAACAGTTTTCTGTCACAAAAAAAAAACAGGTAATTTTATTAACAAGTTCTGTTTTTAGTTGTAGTAAGAAAATTGTTGTTAATACTGGCACTGTTATTTTTTTAAATAATGCTTTTTGTGTTAAAAATGAAAGCTGTTATTGAAAGTTCTGTTAAACAGTTTGTGATTCTACTTAGGTTGTATGCAATGCAATGTACCTTTTTTTTTAAGTGGTAAAAATCATCATATCTCTCCTTCCGCCCTGGGTGGGGCGGAAGGGACTGTCAGACTTTTACTGACTAAAAAACCACCCTGTTCCTTCTGTTGCCCTTTGCGTTCCGAGGCCACGGTATCCTGTTAAGACGTCCCGCAACCAATGCAATGTACCTACGACGACTTTTAAGTTTCATCATATGTAGGCGAGTTGGTCGTAATGGCGTGTGTAGAAATGCAGGTGCACCTACACATCCTTGACAATTCGAAATGGCCTATATAATAAAATGGTTTAATTGAAATAGGTAAATGTTTTGATTTTGACAGCGAGCAGAGCTAGTAAAAAAAACCTTTAAAAATAGTTGGAACTTTGACCTTCAGATGGTAAGACCACTCTGGTCTGGTCTGGTACTTTTGACTTTGTTTAGTTTCTTTTTATACGATACATAAGGAAGAATAAGAACACTTTATGGTACTTATTTAAAAAGGATTTATCAAAAAAAAAATCTAGATCAAATATTCACGGGGTTTATTTTTCTTTTGATAAAAATGTTCAGTCGTACACATGGTTGTAATGGGATATTCTGTACACCTACATAATACTCACGGCTTGTACCTACTAAATGTCGAGTCATACCACCATGATCTAGTATTGTCTTTTACATTTGAAAAATGTGCGGGCCATTCGACCCCTGAACCCTCTCCATCACCGTGTCAATCAGATGTTATCAAATTTAATTTCTTCGCCCATTAGAACGAAATCATGATAGGACAACAAAGTAATTCTTACATATCTCGTCCGTCTTCCCCTACTGGACGCCAATTTTAATCGGATGACGTTCGATGCATTGAAACACATAATTACGAATCCGAGACTCTCACGGGACAACGTAACGTATTAGTTTTGACATTCGGCTTGATGGATGGACCACAATCTCTGAGCAAATCTCGTGAATGAACGCCCGTATGATCTACCAACTACAAACTTACAACTTCGTCTTAAATAAATCTTATGCGAAAGGTATTAAGACCTAGTTTTGAATGCATCATTTTTTAGTTGTGAAAGGTTAGATTGTACGGGCGATAGGTGTGTCAAATTGGGAGCGTTGGTTCACGTCAGTTTGACAGAATATGGACGGTTAGTTGAATTTTTGATTGATCGCTAATATCGCTGTTACTTTTTTAAGGATTTTTCCAATTTTTTGTCAACTGAAATGTGATGTTCGTTTTTGTTTTTAAAATACTGTGTAACGTCTGGTGATTCCCAAATGCCGCATTGATCTCTTGGTCGCAGGGTTTACCACCTCAAAAAAAAAAAAAAAAAAAAAAAAAAGGGTGACTGCTAAGCTAGTCGAATTTCTTAGGAACAGCCTCGGAGTCTGGTCTGGTCTCGGAGTCCGGAGATGGTGGATTTTGGTGTGACAACGCCGTAAAGCATGTCAAGCCGATGGTCCTGTGCCTAATCTCTCCCCGATCAGATAGCCATCCCGTCGGACTATGAGAGTGAGGGAAAAGAGTTTTGCACCTATGTTTACGCACACATTTGTGCACTACAAAATCTCCTGCATACTAGTGCCTGAAATTCTGTCGGAAGAATATCATTATTAGAGTGATTCACTTGGGTTTTTGCATAGTTTTTTGACAAGCCTATATATTTAAAGCGACTGATTGATTCTAGATCATTGACTAAGCGTACGTAGGTACGGAAACAATTTAAATACTCACGGTATTTGTAACGTCGAAAATATGTAATGATCGATGCCGTATGTCTTTTACGATTCCGCTCTTAAATAATTAATAAATCTAACTTCGACTTTAACCTCAATTAACCGCTGCTATATTTACGTAAAAATTGGGACATAAGTAACATTGAGATAGATTTTTCTTTATGACTTTTTCATTATGTACCTATTTTTATAAAAAATAATAATAATACCAGCCTTTTACTGTCCTACTGCAGGCCAAAGTTCTCTTCTCATTTAGAGAAAGCACGAGTATTGATCTTTATGTACATCTGTGAGTATGATCTGTATGCAAGGCATTAAAAAAAAAACACAAAGGCAGATTGGTGATTTCAGACTTATATTTAATTTTAGTCCAGGTTTCCTTACGGTGATATCCAAGATCAACGTATGAATTGAAAAAAACACATTGGTACCTACTTGCTCTGTCGCTATCTCATGCATAAGAGACATTATTACGAATTTGTTTGTTTAATCTAAATGTTTTTTTTTTTTACGAATTTACACAATGATGATGACTAACAGTGACGATGTGGCGATGACGATACATAGTAATGCAACTTAGATATTATTTGCGTCCTTTATTTTTAGTACCAGGTACAACGATAGCGCTTCAAGCGAAGCCGCGGGTAGCAACTCATGTTTTTTTTTTATCTAATCGTATTCTAGGAAGTCTTCGTAAACAAAGCCTACCGGGTACCGAGATGTTGGCACATCGCAGTGTCAACTTCCGTTTCCACAGTCGTCTCGTGTCACTATCAATGCACTATTGTGTAGGTGCCTTATGGTACCAACATTACATTACATTTGATGCAGTTTTCTGTGAGCTTTCAAAATATTGTTACTGTACCATTGTGTGATACAATGTGGCTTACTGGGCTTGTGTGTGAATATATAGTGATTAGTTGGTGGGTGTGACAGGTATCATTTCGGTGTGATTTTTGGTTCTTGATTTATGTATTCAACATTCATTATAAGCTTAAAGTAATTAAACCAAAGCTTTTCTATGTTTTTATTTGGTAACCATTAAAATAGATTTTCTTATCAAAGATATAATGACAATGAAACAGTACTTCTAGGTGAATCAAAATCAGGAGATCTGTACGAATACAGAACCTATATCGGAAGAGGCGGTTTCTCAGTAACGTACATTGAATATTTTGTTTACTAAATCTATACCAGATATTTATTAACAGTCCTGTACTGTACTTTCAGAATATAATAAAATTCAACAAATTAAAACTGTTGCTAGAGGTATTACCATCTCTATAAAAATATAAACAAAACTGACGTGTCACCGATTACACACAATGATTACTGGATTCAATAAAAACTGACACCAAAGCTTCTTAACGATGCTCTTTGTTGGCTTTGCATAAACGTCTCGGGCTATATAATAAATAATTGTACATCATATGTATGACGTCACTGGAAGCCGACTTTAACATAGATGAACGAAGTTCAGGGCCATTATGATCTCTATTTGATCAAAGTTATAAGAGTGTATTATGTATATTGTGCTACGATTCCTATAATAAAAAGATTGTCTTCTTGTCTGATTGGATCTTGGTTTAATCTAAAATTTAATCTTTGTTTATTAAACTTTTATATATTTATCTTTTATAAACTTTTATATATTTATCTTGTAGCGTGAATGCTGTATTTCTTCTTCAAATTGTTGTGAATGTTGTGCACGTCTATAATTGACGTAAACACAAGCCCATGTCTCTGTACACTGTTATTTGTAAATGTTTGTGTTTATGTTGTTGATGTGCCTTATAATAAATAAATAAATAAATGATCTACGGCGTAGCATTACGTCGTAGTAATTATTTAAATGCTACGAAAATTTTAATGCTATATGCGTATTTACTATAGATTAATCTCGCATACTATCAAATGTGTTCTTTTATCAAAACGAACCTTAAGGTTTTTTTTTTTCCCAACAAATCACATTCATGTTTAGGTTGACAATGAAAACTGAGTTTAATTTGAGTACTATTTATGGATGGTTTTTGTATGCACCCACCGACCCACGTGACACGTACAGTTTTATTGTGGTTCGACTGATCAGACTTAGAAAGCCACGCGTTATTTAACAAAATTTTGTAATGAAACTGATTACAAAATGTATTCGAACTATTCAAGCGCAAAATGTATTACAGACATTGGCTACGCGCTACGTGGCGTGGTGTCAATTTGTCTTTTGTTAACCTTATGTTATCTGTTTATTTCACAATAAACATAATAGAATAGAGATTTGTAAATACTAAATAAAAAACTGAGTGTCTGTGATAAAAATAAATGAATGGCGGTAGTTTTTAATTATAGACTTATTTTAGAATTGCTAGATCACAAAGTTTAAAAAAAGAACACAAAGTTTGGGAATTATTTTTATTTTCGTTTAATTCAAATATTTTTTCTTAAGGCACAGCCAGACTAGCATAGAAAACTTACTTGCGCGGGATACTGCGGTAGTATTTGACCTACGTTGATGTGGAACCATCTATACAAAAACTGCCGCAATATCTGACCGCGTTTGAGACTATTACAATCGCGCCGAAAGTTGTCTGCTCCAGTGTGACCGGGCCTTTAGCCGTCAAAGAGCCCATCCAAGTCACGTATCATACAATGTCGGTCCTTTGTAAATCATAAATTATTCTTCACCTTCAACATTTTAAGTAAAAAACAGCAAACTTACAAACAGCTGCAATACACCAAATACATAATTTAATGACCACTTCCGACCGCACCGGCTTTAGTTCCCCAACAAACTTTTCAGCCAATTTAACCCTTACTTTTCTGTAAACTTCTAACAACTCTATTTCCAAGAGATAAAGTTCAAATTGCCGTGGCATATTTTAGATGAGTCGAAATAGAGAATTGCGTTTACTATGTTCGGTCCAGAAATCGCACAATACAAGTACGCGACACTAACAGGCCAAGTTGTTGCGATTGACAATTGGTACAATACAAAATAATATAATATTGCGCTAGTCCTTTGTGTCAGTGTACCTCTGTGCTTATGAAACTACTGATACCGATGGCACATTCGACGAATATGGGTGCAATGTTGCGATTTTTGCTGTTTTTTGGTGACACGCAAAGTTGACTTTGAAAGAATGAATTAGGTGTTTTATTTAGGAATTTATATTTTTTAATTTTATACTCTCTGAAAAAATACAAATTTTATTCTTACTAAATACTTAAGCATATTTATTTGCAATGTGAAATATTACAATTAAAACAAAACCTTTTTTTTTCTATTCTTCAAAATTGTGTTAAGGTAGGTTAATGCTGTGAGAATAATATCGAATAAAAAAGAAGTACTTGGAAGACTAAATCTGTTTTTTAGGCTTTATCCCAGACCAGTCGCGGGCGCGGATTATGCATCAAGCGAATACCGGGCTTCCTAGTCCAGTTTTAATCGGTAAGAGCCCGATATAGCCCTCCCCACTCCCCAAACTGAACGGTTTATGTCAGACCCATGAGGACTTCCTCATGAAGAAGAAAAGTGATCCTATGCCAGATAATTCTTTACTTTTGCTTAAATGAATTTCAGACAAAAATCTCAAAAGTACATAAGATAGGTACTTGGACAGTCTATCTAAATGCCGCACCAAATACTGTTGAACGTGCATTAACCACTACAATGTGACAACCCTCTGAGTAACTCGATACATTTAGAACCACCCACAGGGTCGAACTGGGTATCGCTTTACAGGAAACTAGCGGTTGCAACAATTGTGTCATACATCGCGAACGAAATACGAATCGAATTTGCTGAACACACTACATTTGAAAATTCAACTCTAGCACCACGAAATAAGAGTGAATAGATTATTTTTTTCGATGAAAGGTACCGGAAGAAAAAACGATACGACCACAAAATGACGGATGACGATTAGACGTTATAAAAGATAGGGCTTTGATAACAATCGAATGTTATAAGAAAATGTTATTGTTGCGATTTTAAAGGAAATATAATACGGGATGCGAATCTTTTGAAACAGTTTTATAGAAAAAAAAAATGATCATTTAATTCCACTATATTTGGCATTTTTTAAATTAAGTACTTACGTCAATCTTTTTTCAATAAAAGTTATTCGAAATCAGTACATTTAACTGTACCTACCTATTTTAAATTATGTTCTATGTAGCCTCGCAAATAATCTTTCAACTATACATTTTTGAACTATTAAATTCAAAAATTTCAGTTTTAAGACTCATCACGTAACCACAGATAGAAAATCAACAGAATCCAGCAAAAACTCAAACAATAGCAAGTCATCAAATCTGCCAAAACTGAACACAACATTACCTACCGACTTCAAGGCGTAACGCGGCCAGCAAAAAAACTTCCCAACCACGTTTACGAAAGGAAACAAGGTAGAACGGTTCTACGAATAGAACTGTGGTTAGATTTGAAATTACAGTTATTATACTTGTTAACGTCGTAATCAGGGATCACGTGCAGCAAAAGTACGGCTATTCGCGTTAGCAATACAGAAATGATGGCTTTTGTTGGATGTATGTAAATGGTTAGTTTGTAGGAAATATTGTTGATTTGATAATTGTTTTTCTTGATTGTGGCAATTTCCTTGCTTTACTCTAGAATAGGAGAAACGTGAAACAGAGGGAGAAAATCGTCACCGTCTTCAACTACGGATAGTTTGGCTACGGCTGTGTGATATTTGCAAATCGGTGAATGGCCAGGCAAAAATGAAATTTATAAGTATTATAATTACGTTTGCTATTAGACTACAGTACCTAAATCATTCCAGAAGGCCAAGACTACTAGATATAAAATAAAAATGTCACTTTTTCATCTCAGCCGCAATAAAAAAAAAAATAGGTGAATTAAAGATTATTGACAGATTGAGACTGAGCACTAGCATTTTTTATTTAAGTCGAGATCATTCTTAAAAGTTAGTAAAGTTGCCTCCCTGATATGATATATTTTAATAACTCGATAAAGGAGATGATAGCTGGGAGAAAATGTATAAGTATACTGCACACTGTTTGTTGTTGTGCCAACTGCATATCATGACCATTTCGTACATGTTTCGTACAGGTCAGTAAAGACAGAGTAACAATATTATTTTCTAGCAGTTTTGATTAATTAATTGGTAATTGTAGTTTTTATTTGTGGTCAGTATTTATATAGTGATTTTATACGTTTCTGTGCATTTAGAAGACTTAAAAACAATATAAATAGAGTTAAGAATTTCGTGTGTCGGATCTAAGATCATAATATATAATCACGCATATTGAAGCTCAATTTGGGCTCGCCCTTAAGTCCAATGTCGTGCTTATGACCAATGAAGCAAGTCTTTTTTTTTAATATTTCTATCCCTATTATAACATAGATAAGTGCTTTTTATTTAACCAGTAGTAATTATGTAATTATTTACACATTATCTAAGGATAATATGTGTTTGTTTACGTTTTCAAAATTAAGGGGAAAATAAAGTGAAAAATAAGTTTGAAGTCTATTGCTAATAACTAAAAATTTATACACGATTATTATTTTGCAGAGAAACGTCACACTCCTTAAGGGTCTTATTAGTGAGATCGTGTACAGGTAAAATAAAAAAATGCAACGAAAAATTTAGTTCAGAATACCTTTATTTAAAAAAAAACTGCAGGCACAATTTTGTGTCAATCTACCTTCATTTAAAAATTCCGGATACACAAGACCCACCTGCAAAAGATCATCGGACTTTTAAATTTGGAATTCGTTGTTACGTCATAATAACCCCTCGTTATAATTCTGTTGCTAACGATCCGAAACATTGTTTGTTCTTCTCAGGCCGCCGTCTGGGCTCCATAAACGTATGTATGTAACCAACAATCATTCTATACCCAACGACCTTAATGATAGCCCTTCGAACGAGTAAATTATCAATTCCGCCCGAAGGGGCTCGGACCTTGTTTTTGGAAAGCGGTAACAAGCCTATCATCTGCCCTCCTTTTACCATTATTCATGCACGCTATTTTGACCTTAACAAGACTAGTAATTGGAGTCAAGTTTCTGTAAGAGAATTGTAGGAAATGACTTTGTTAGTAAAAAAAAACTGAAGCAATTTTTCGATTAAAATGTTTTGACCTTGACAAAGTTCATCGTGGTGATTTTTTGTGCGTTTTTTTTTTGAGACAGGGTATTTGTTTAGGCGACGCGGGAGTTTTTAGAACCCATATTGTTTTTTTTTTTGGAAATAATTTTATTGTAATAAGTTCTTCTTGTGAGGTTTTTCTGGAAATACAAATAACCTAAATTATAGTTTTTAAAGAAATTATTTCAAAGGTACTTATGGTTGTTTACCTAACCACTTACTTGTTGCGATTTGATAATGTTTGTGCCAACTTAAAATAAAATGGATTTATATTTCTCGAAGTTTAGTTTCAAAGGAGTGTCTAGATGACCAGGCTGACGCAGTAGCTGAGCCATTAACTGGTGCACTGCGCGTCACGGGGTTGATTCCCGTCCGAAACAAATGTGTCAGACCCACTGTTCTGCGGTATGGTGGTTTGTGTATATGAGTGTATGTATATGCCCACAATACAAGAAAAATTGCTAGTGGTTTAAAGAAAAGGTATGATTAAATTAGTGAAACAACAAAAAAAAAGTTATAATTTTTAGATTCTAAATACAAGTCGTAATGACGTGAATCTAGTTAGAGAACTGCATGCATGTACTGAACTCGGAAACCATTACTGTTAACCATATTCAACGAACAGCACGAATATTTCCGTGAAGGAACTTTTTTAATTTTGTGTTTGTTTTTCCCTTATAATTTTTCTGTAAATGGTGGAATTGTTTTCCAACTACCAGACTCGGTGTTGTGTCACAGAATGAGATAAAAAAAAAACAATGATAAAACTAGCCTTACATCAGATACTAAACTTACACTAGACATTAAAAACGCCACTGATAAAGGGTACCACTGGTAACCTATTGGGGCATAGTACTAAAAAATATGCGATTCATACTCGCACACGAAGAGTTTCGTACCATCGTTGAATATTATAGTATCAAGCCAAAAACGGATCTCCCTTAATTTAAACTTTTATTTATTTTTATTATTTGTTGGTACACCGGCTATAGAAATAATACACATTCTGTGAAAATTTCAACGCTCTAGCTGTAACGGTTCATGAGACGCTGCCCGCTAACAGACGGACGGACGGACTTCGGAGTCTTAGCAATAGAGTGCGGTAGCACCCTTTAAGTACGGAACTCTAAAAAGGATTTACTCAAACTAATGATTAAAAAAGAAGAATATTAGTTACTAACTTTGAGTTAAGCTTTTGGCACAAGTTGGCCTTATAGGATCAAATCCACTTTTTTTATTTCCAATCGTATTATCGATATGATCATGTTTTTTTTCAACCAATATTATATAATAACCAATAACTTAAGTTTAAAAATACTTTTCAACCGTTTTCTGTATGTTCAAAGTTAAACACAAACTTGCTATATCAGCAACTTGAACAAACTATAACATTTTTGCTCATTAGAAAATGTTCAAGTAAAGAGAGAGTTTTTTTACACATTACATATTTTTCTTGTATACTACAAACGTGTTGCAAGTTTGCAACGTTATTCTAAAAGGTTCGTGTTCACGCCCAAAGCAACACCAATTAACGTTTTCTGAAGAACGTAGGTACTACTTGCAAGTAGGTAGACGGTTACAAAAAATTAAATATTATCAATGTTTTTGTAATGTTCAAAATAAATTACATATTGTTTTTCGGTACCTCAATTTAAAAAAAATAATAATCTCACTCACGAGGCGTTCCGCACCGCCGCAAAATATTTTACTGATAAATAAATAAGTTTCTTGTATCCAAGAAACTTCACTTTATTACTTTAACATACATAACATCACGCCTGTAATCCCCGAAGGGTTAGGCAGAGGTGTACCCATTAGTACACCCACATTTCGCCAGTTATGTTTTTTTTTTGTCCCATGTAATAGGGGGCGAGCCTATCGCCATTAACCGGGCACAAATCCAGACTCCGAGGCTGCTACTGAGAAATTCCTGATGGAAAAACCCAATAACACTTTGCCCGACCTGGGAACCCAAGACCTCATGCACAGCAGTCGCGCTTGCGACTACTAGACCAACTAGGCAGTCAGTAAAAAATTAAGTGTCTAGATATTACGGTTCAAAAGATACAACCCTGTTGTCTGGGCTTCTGTCCGTCGACAGACGAACAGTTAAAGGAGCTGTAAGAATAGAGTCCCGTTGGTAATCTTTGGGGCTTTTCATTTTGGTCCACATCGTCGATATGCTATCCAAAACACTGGCCTTATTTGCCTACCAATAAGGCCAAACGAATCCATCATCTATCGCCTGAAGCAACCGTCTAACATCAACAACCCTTAGCAAAATCATTTCTAACTACGTTAGCATAACATTGGGAAAAAAACTGTAGCAATTATAAATAAATGTTAGTTCTACATTCATTAAAGAAATACAGAGAAACTAGTTTAGCAAAATAGGCAAAGAAAACTTCGGGCCTGTTAAAACGTTGACGTGTGCACGAAGGTAAACATTTCACAAGAGTTATAGACCAAGATACAGAGTCGCTAGACCTACGTAAAATTGAAGATGAAATGAGAAGATATACAGGTAAGTGTAGGTCGGAAGAAACTTTAAGTGTTTGGTTCAGGGTAGGTATAGCCTACGGTCTGTGACTGGCAATTATGTAAGTCGATGTTTTACATATTCTTGTCCAACAAAAAACAGCCGTCATACCTAAACGGCGTGTTTGATCTATCCCGAGGCGAATTTATGTTTGTTTCTGCTCCCATCTAAATCTAACTTGCTCGATATCCCAACTTATTTATTTTGTCTGGCCAGCGTGTTGTCACTTAACTACAGCCGTAGTATAGTCAAATTCATTTGGAATAACCATTCTGTAACGTCAAAAATTTTGAAATGGGCGTAGTAATTGTATAAATATAAAGTTAGCACTATAAACGCGTTTTCAACGCTTTTACCTGTAGCCTTTTCAGGCGTACGTTTTCTTAATTTTGGAACCTGATACTTGAAGCACTGAAGCTAGCAAGAACATACATGATATTTTCCCCTATCTTTTCTTAAAATTTTAGCCATAACAAAATGACGTAGGTCGGGAGACGTCGGCCTCTCAGCCTATAAAGGTGAATGACCTTCATGATATACTTTGTGAACCTTTTATGTATAATGATGTCCTACTTTCTTTTAATAGTTACGAAGAATATTTGATTCGATATTGGTTATCTCTAGGGAATGACGCACTTAAAATAGATAAAGATGGAATATTATACCTACTATTGTTCGTCTCTTTTGGGTATAGTAAATACGTCTTGAAGGATGCTGAATAAGTTCTATTTATATCATGATAATGGTGTTTATTTAGGTTAAGGGTTGTATCTATAGAAGCTGTAGTAGATATCTACTTCATAGAATAAATAATACTATGATTTGAATCTGAGAATCCGGCAAAACGAACTATAGGTACTTCGGTTTTGTCAGTTTCTTAAGTGAACTGTGAACCGAAGAGTCAAAAATTTGACATAGCTAAGGTTTATAATAATATGCAGGAAGTGCAAAAAGCTGGACAATAAAGTTACGTTATAGATCAACTTCTACCAATGACGGACAAGATCTTAGTCGTAAAAAAATTGCTGGAATTAAAACATAAGTAATTAATTAAAATTTTGGACCATTCTAAAGAACTGAACACCTACCTATAAACTTTACGCTTTGTTAGGGTTCTGTACCAACAGAACCCTATTATCTACTAAGACTCCTCCACATCGTCTGTCTGTCAGCGGATTTTATCTCATGTATGTAGAGAGTCGATATTTTCACGAAGTGAGCGAATGTTTGTATTGCCGCTGTAAAAACAAATAATAAAGCTTATAATTAGAGAGAAGGTAGGCTTTCTGCACTACATACCGTAGTGTTAAAATTGTACGAAACCCTTCGTGTGCGAATCCGTCTCGCACTTGACCGCGTCTTATATTTTAGTTTCCACAAGAATCATTGGAAGACGAATCACGACCGGAATACAGTAGCGAGCGTTTTATCGTGCCATCTTCATTTGAATTATAATTAAATGATAACTAGCACCAATGAGCGCGCGCTACTTGGGTCACCACACCCACCGACCGCCATCTTGGTTTATGCGCATAGGCATATTAATTGCCTTATTAATGGAGTGGGAAATATTGCACTAATATTTGTATAATACTTGTCATCACAGATTTGTTTACATTTGTTGGTTAGTTTTTTGGTTATTTGGTATCGAGTTTGACAAGAATTATCCTCTTGAATGACATTATCAATGACAGTTCGACAGAGACAGAGACAGACAGATTTATAATTCCAATAATATTATTATTTCGGTATTTTTTTAAGAGATGAAAAGTTTAAACTTTTTTCCGTTTTGAGTCAAAGTCAAAGTTAAATCATTCATTTAAATATTGAAATGAATGATTTAACTTTGACTTTGGCTAATGGTCATATGACCATTATAAGGCACTTTTGAACGTGCAAAGTTGCTCTACAGGGCTAAAGTAACCCACATTTATGGTACCGTTAATAAAAAATGACTTTAACAGATAAACTATTTGAACTAAAATTACAGTAATCAGCAAATACCTAATTGATTTCAAAATTGTTAGAACATAATTATTTAAGAAGTAAAATGTTTGGTCTTCAAATAAATTGACAGTCATCGTGCACAATTTTCTATTAAATTGTTGTGAACTGTTTAGAGAGAATGACTTGCTCCCGAACTCATGGGATTATACGAGTAAGTCACAACAGACATCTTTCATGTAATGTTCATTATAAATTGTATTACGTAACTATAGATAATCCTACTTTTTACACTTAGAGAAGTCGTTACATTAAAAAGTCTACATACTTGTAGATTTCACCAGCTTTTGAGCGCGTGACACTCTGTTAAAGAGACGAAATCTTGAAATAGCCTTATGTCATTTCTTAGGGTTCAAACTTATCTCATATCAAATTTCAATAAAATCGGTTCAGTCGTTTAGTCGTGAAATCGTAAAAGTCAGACAGTTTCACATTCACATTTAAAATATTAGTGTTAATTAGAAATATCTAAATTAATATTTCAATGTTAGTCTTATAATCGCCCAAATATTGTAATTTACATAATAATTTGGATAATATCCACACATAATTTTCAATCACACATAATGATACCAACCTAGGTAGAATTAGTGATTCATCAGTGATTTAATAATTTATTCGTGGTTTGGTTGATTGAAATTGTATAACGTTTGGTATAAAATTGTTACTCATAATACCATAGCTATACTTTACCATACGAGGACACAATAACTCACCTTACCTACTTACCACCTAATTGACTATTTTTTTAAGTACTAATACTCTCCCCGCGACTTCGCTCGCGTGATTTTTCTAACGGATCCCTAATTTTTTGTTAATAAAATATAGCCCTCAATGATAGCGTAGCTTCCAATTCGCGAAAGAATTTTCAAAATCGGTTTAGTAAATACAGAGATTTCCCCCTACGACCTCACAAACTTTACCTCATAATAATACACGTATTAGTATAGATATCTTTTAAAGAGATTTGTTATTATTTTCTTATGATCTCTTAGGCGCTCTTGTTAGACTCCCACGTGGACACGGGGTGGTGTCTATTCATAGTTAAGACAACAGGAACAAGATACATGGGTTTATCTATAATAATATTACTAGATTTTGCTCGCGACTTGATCTGTGTAGTTTTTCTTTACGGATCCTTAATTTTGAAAACAAATATTGCTTATCTTATTAGCTAATTATGTAGCTTTCCATAGGTGAAATAATTTCCAAAATTAGTTAAAGAATTTTCGACTTTATCCATTACGAACAAAATATAATTTTTTTTCTTTCCTTATAATAATTGTTTAGAAAAGTTTGCTTGTTTTTGTTTGAACGCGCTAAGCTCCAGAACTATTGGTTTGATTCTAAAAAATATTTCTAATAGTATTTTTTTGTTTTTGTTCGGTTTTATATAAAAAATAGGGATCCGTAAGAAAATTTACGCTAATAAAGTCGCGGTTTTAGTTCAAAAAAGATTGTACTAAAGAAAAAACTCACTCATATTTACATTATGAGGAAATGCATATGAATGTGCTGTACAGATGAAAACTGTAACTGTAATGAAGCAATGTCTGTAATTAAATGGACAGATACAAATAACCTTCAGTAAAGTATTTATTCCCAAAATAATAATTCTATATTTTCATTCAATGTCAATTTAACGCACGGCTGTGTTTTCATCAAATGTCTTAATAAGAGACATCGTTATTTTCCGTTATTTGTCTATATTATTTAGGGCAATCAACTTCAAAAGAATTACAGTTGACTTGTTCCATATTAATGACACAGTTTTTTAAGGTTTGTGTATAATTAGGGTGTGTTGTATTTTGATTATAGAAAAGTGATTCATGAATTTAATCAATGACAAAAGCTTGATTTTCATGTCATATTAAACAAAAAGATTAAGGTGATTTTGCAAGTTACTCTTTTATTTGTGGCTAAGTAATTCGACCATATTATGGACACACTAAGAACGACCATACATACATACATAAACTCACGCCTTTTTCCCATGGGGGTAGGCAGAAACTACAGAACGCCACCTGCTACGATCCTTACATACTCCTTTCGCCTCATCTACGTTCATACATCTCGTCATACAAAAGAAAAGAGCACGTCGGTATAGCAACAAAAAAGTCGACAATAAACTTTGACCTCCTAATTCTTCCACTTATCACTTTTAGTACACAATTACAAGTACTATTGTCAGTATTTCGAAAGCCACACATGTCTCCATGTTGGTACCAGTCACTGTCATTCTGTCACCATCAGAAATGTCCGACTATAAAAGTGGACAAGGCTAATTTAGTACACCATCATTGGTTCCAAACTTGTTCGAGACATTACATGTCTTGTGGGCGGGTCGTGTTGATTCTTAAGATATTGGCTCTTATGCCGTGCATTGATCGCCTTATTCTGAAATGAGTGTGTCGAAAAATTTGTGGCGAATGAATTATAAATACATTGTTGTTTTTGTTGTTGGGGGAGATTCGAGGAAGCTTATCGTCATTAGTTCGTTTGTCGTCATCATTAGCATACATCCAGAAGGATGTGATAATATGTACACTGTAACAGAGAATGACTCTGTTTGTATCAACTTGATAAAAGGTTAGGTGATTTAATAGCACGGGTACAGTCAAAGTCTTATAACTGATTTAAATTGACCCTTAAAAAAAAACATTTTGATAGTCATATACAACAGAGAACGTAGTTGCAACGAATCTAGTTGCCTTTATTCAATAGTCAGTTTGATATGAAAAAGAATGGAAAAGTAGGTACTCTTTAAAAGAAAAATTTTGCAATATTTTGTAGGCCATAGTATTAGAATCTAGTAATAAAGAATTGTTTGTTGACCTTACCTTTAGATCCATTGCTGCAAACATATCTAAATACTAAGTGCATTTATATATCCTCATTATTATTTTTTTATTATTAGCTACTTCTTAACTTTGTTTTGCTTGCTATGGTAGCCTTTGAGAGAGTCTTCTAAGAGACCTTTTGCTGACCATAATTTGTGTGTCATGATTTAAGAGTATCTTCTGATGGAGATTCTAAATAAATAAAAAAATGAAGTCATACAAATCACCATAAATATAGTAAAAATAACTCGTGACTCCTAGTTATTGTGTCTTCTACCAGTACTCCAGAATAAACCACTAAGGTAATGTACAGTCAGACTCCAAACACGCTAAGCACAGACTGTTATGTCCCTTATACGGCACAGAGTCATATTCGACAGCATTCTTGTACCATTTCTGAAATCGTTTCATTTCAATTTGTTTACCATATTATTATTCTCTCTTTTATTCACTATATCGTTATCTCAAAGTATCTTACCAAGGAATATGAAATACTTGTTCGGTATCAAGGAATATTCTATTATGTAAAAGCAGTCCACTCGGGTTTCATGTGAAACTTGCCTAGGAGTCCCTTTATGGAATAATAGTGTTGGTTGCTTTATGATTATCGATCTAATTTACTCGTGTCTGGTTAGGTCAGGTTTTTTTTTCTTTATATATGTACTTTCTAAGCTTATCTTGGGTACTGATTTCGGTGAAAGAATTTGTACCTGCTTTTTACTTTTAAAAAAATTTCATGGATTCATCTAGAATTTTTATCTTTTCTTCGCTATTTTAATATCAATGAAGTAAAGCCGCATAACGATGCACAAGTCAAACACTAGCTTTAACTTTCTGACTTATTGACCATCTATTTCTCTGTTTAAGTGGCTTAATTTAAATAAATCCTTTGACCTAACCTACACTTTGACTATCGATACAAACTCAAAATCTAGAATGTTTGTAACGATCACCATATATTCCATTTTATTTCCTTGTTGTGGTTAACAACTCGGCTATTGGATTTGATTTAAGTTAAGACATTGGTCTTGTTCTTACCTAATGGCTTAACCACATCTATCCATTTTATTAACCATCCTTATCAAGTCACGATCAGTGAGTGACTTCTTTTATCGCCGTTTTATTTCGAATGACTGATTTTAGGGCCGTACCTACATGTGAAGCCGAATCTATTTTTATTGAGCAACTCTAATGGATTTTAGTAATATGATCCTTAATTTCTGTGTTGTTTTTTACTGCATTGACTTCTTAAAATGCTGTACCGCACACGGTTTAATTTTAACTCATCAGTCTGTAGCGATAAAATGTTGACACATCTGTGATTACTTCTTTTACTTTAGATTTACAACAGTCCGCGGAGATATCTTTAGACACGACTGTTTTCTCGTTTTATTTTTTTGGTTTGCCTTATACATCACCGGTTACTACGTTTACATGTTTTAATAATTTACTTTATGTTGCTAAAAGATCTCTTTTTTCATTCTGACATTGCTCTCTAAACTCGAAACAAGTATCAAGCCGTGAAACGATTTCAACATTCATATATTCAAATTGATCACTTCAAACGTTTATGAAACAAACAAGCAGTGAGTTGTCAGCCAGGTGATGAATAAGCCAACATTTATTAAAGATTCTCATTTCACTGAACACGAACCCAATCCTGAAGCAGTAGGTGGCAAAAGTAATTGAGCATTGTCTTCCAATGACGTAGGTGTAACTGAATGCAGTGATGATTCAATTTTGTTTTTGTGTGTGATGAAATTTGATTGTTGTTGTTTGAAGTTGTACATGTAATTTGTATATGAATGAGAATTCGATAAGTAAGATTGATAAGGGAAAAAAAAACAATAATATTTAATTAGGAGAAAAAAGAAAACATTGAAATTTTGTTTTGTGTTGTGTTTGATGAAATTTAATTGTAGACAAAAAAGAATGAGATGATAAGAAGGAAAGATTTGATAATTAATTTAATTATTTAGAATCTCCAACAAAGGATACACAATTACATAACATTCGGTACAATTTGTTTATGTTACATGCTTTTTTCAATTATAGGGCACTACATTATGCACATGCACAATTAGGTGAATACCAAAATATAGGTAGTGCTTAATTTGATACACAAAATTAATAATAATTATTACTTCTTGGTTCTAATATTTTCTCTTATAATAAAAGAAGAGAAAAAGTGAACGTTTGAATGATAAACGACAGCTAAATATAGACCAACAATATTGTTATTAGTCCTCCAGGATGAATAAATCTTAAACTTTTTATAGCCTTTTTATTTTAACTACACAATTGAAATCCAAACAGTAACTAGACACTAAAACATTTTATCCTTTGTAAGCTAAGCCCAATTAATCACGAAATCAGATGCTCTAAAACTAACATTAATTCCGGATGTTTTCCGTTTAATCTTCTTTTTTCTTAGCTTAATGTCTTACGGAGTTGCTTACGTCTTGTCTTGACGTAAATACGACTTAGGAATTCTTATTAACTTGTCTAAATAATGAGGTTTTAGCTCCCTTAACAAACTAGCTTTCCCTTACATACGCACTTATATAAATAAATAAATTCCCTTCATTATTTTTGTTCGCATTGTAATCGGATATTTTTTTGGTTTTGTTTCGGCTTGTATTTACTTTTACGTCGGTATTTTGTGTAAGCCTTAATTCAGCATCTTTGTGGATGCTTTCAGGCAGAATAAATAGTGCCTTAATCTATCGACATTACGTGTTGTGCTTGGGTTATAAGCGATATGGAACTAATGCTTATGTTGCAGACTAGTACCTATAAGTTACATATTGCGATGTAAAAAGGATGATAGGCTAACTACCATATAGTCCCCCCATTTTTTAAAATGAATCCATATTATTTATTTTGGCCGTCATTATTCTGTTATGGGCTTTGAGTCAATTCTCAATTATAACTTGAGATTAAAAAAACATAGGTTATTCAGTTCAATTTTTCTAACGAAAATGTTTTTATCTTTTGTATTTTTTTAAATCACAAAGAAAGACATTAAAACTAATAAATGCGGAATATGATGTGTCTATTTTTCTCAGAGTGGTAGGCAGGTATGGCAGCTATCACAGTTCTTTGTTGAAGATTATGAGTTAAGCAGAAAAAGATCCCAAAGCGTTGGCTGAAAAAAGTTCAGCCAACTCGTTCGTCACTTCGTAGTATGCTTGGGTGTAAAAAAAAACAAGTAGATAGCTACATGTAATCTTGTTTATACTATCAATGTTATTTTTCAAATCTTTACAGTAATTCTCACCAACATAAGGATAAATAGCGGGTTAAGATAACAGACCGCCTCACATAAATTATAGACGTTCTGCTCATGAACCGTCATTCATCCTTGTTACAATCGTAACGAAGGCGCTGTGCATTAATAATGATATTATTAATCAACCTTATCAAACATTATTTTGAGACCGTTTATATCATTAAAAATCACAGTAGTAAATATTTTGACTTTGACTTTGATATATTTACTCGAAATTATTGACTGCGCAAAACAAGTGCCCATCTCTTTTCATACTCTTTAATGAACAAGAACTTTTACTATAACCCTCAAACGCTCGACTGATCGCGTATACATTTATTATTAAGCCTTGCCATATCTACTGCAAGATTAAACGGCGACTTGTGCGAAGATTAAATCCAGGATTTTATTCCCATATTGCCGTACATTTCCACCCCACAGTTGAGGCAGAAAACTCGAGTATTCATTGCGGGTAGCCGAGCTATGTCGGCGAGGGTTGACGAAGCAGCGTTTGCGGGTTAACCTCAAACGTGTGCAATGGTACTAGGTTAGGAAATTTGGCAGATATTAAATTTAGATTAATATTAAATTGAAATTGTGAGTTTTGAATTTCTAGTAGATATCGCCTTTACCTATCATATGTAGGTAAATTATAATATGAGTAAAAATTAGCAAGATTTTGCTTTTCTATACTCCAACTATACTAGGCTGTTAGGTCTCATAATTTCGTGATTACCTTTATCTGTAAGTAATTATATTTTAAATTGAACTTTTTTTCTTTTTTTGAATCGATATTAAGTTAATCTTTTTTTTTTATTTAGTTTAGCCCTAGTTTAACTAAACTAGGGCTAAACCACTAACTAGTGCCGTAGTAAGTTTTTTTTTTATAATAAAACTAGTAGTACTTCATAGAGTATTAGAAAATCAAGTTAATGCATTAGAAGAATATCGAAATATTTTCCGTTGCTTTCTTGTTTTAACCTACACTGTACTTGACGGTAGCTTGCGAGCCATTGCCAAATAAAAAAGGCAATGTTTCGACAACCCTGCGAACTCTAAACCAAGATTTATATAGAGGTCGTGGTTATTTATACTCACCAGCCTTATTTTTATTCCCTGTGTGATATTTTTAATGAGGCAACTGAATAGCACTGCTGCACCTTTTATTAACTTTTAAAAGCATTAGTCGTGCCCAAATAGTGGGAATTCACTGAAAGTTATGTTTCGTGACCGTTTGTTTATAGTTTTCGTATAATAAAAACTTATTCTACTTAGGATTCCACGGCTATAATAATAGCTGCATTTTGTTGTTGAGTTTAAATTTAGAATATAAATAGAAAACGTGGAATCTTTAACTGGTTTCCCTGATATGTTATGATTTATTAATTTGAGATTTATTTAAATCCTCATTCATTTGTTTTTATTTGACTTAAAATAAATTAGTGAGATTGAGAACTAACCGACTACAATAATTGAAAATGAATAAAAAGTTGTTTTCGGTAATTATCACTATATAAATAATAAAGTATTAATACATAATAATTATGCTCGTTTTATGTATTATAGGTATTAGTTATTAAGTTTTGTTTACCTGTAAATGTAAAATGTGTGTACCAATACAAACCATTTTTGTTTTACTAGTAGGTATATAATCAACTTCAAAATATTATTTTAGAGAATAAATATATTTGAAAAAAAAAGATCCGATGCTCAGAACGTTTTAAAAAAAAATCTTCTTTAGTCTTCTTCATGCAACGAACTTTAATTACTGAAATACCTTTTAGTATCAATTAGCCAAGAATTTTCCATTCGGGAATCATTACGATTTGGAAGGGTTAAGCCTAGCAATACACGTGGCTGCCTAGAAATATACATATAGAGAAAATATAGTATTCATTTGACCTTTTTACCCTCTACAACATCCTGAACACCAAAATAATTTAAAACTAACATAAAAACATTTTTCTATCTCTTTATTCATGGTTTCCTTTTACTAAATAAGGCTAGAATGTTATTTTTATGGACCGAATAACATTTAATAATGAACTTAAATATTCTGTAGGACTATCCAACCTTATATTTGTTTTAAAACATAATTTGGGTCGAACAGTTCATAAATGAGCTTCTCGTTGACCAGTATGCAAATGTAGCAATTAGGTTAATAAAGATCTTGGTAACATGCTGGTATAAAGATGGGTTAACTAATTTGAACGCGCACTCGCATTTACAGGTTAAGATTTTTGTTTGCACGCGATCTTTAAGTGTTAAATAAATGAATGGAATGAATAAGGAAGCGAAGCGTGATTATGATTTCAGGGTGTGTGTGTGTGTGTGTTTCTTTTATTTTTATATCTTTTCATTAGGGTATTTAAGAGTACAAGAACTCTAAGTAAGCAGAAAATGTTGAATGAGAGTAGAATTTTATTAAGCGTTTAAGATAAGTAGGTAAATATTTTCTAAACATTTTGTTGAAATCTCAGTCAGCAAACTAAATGTGAAAATTAATTGGTAAATAATAATAAAAACATAAAGCCGGGCTTCCTCAACAAGCGGGACGGACTCCATGCGTAGTCTGTTTATCTCGCAATAATAAATTTCATCTTTCGCGGTGGAAAAATCCAAAAATCATAAATAAATAATAAGGATTTTTTTTACTACATAATTATGTGATATCTTTTCTGCATCCAAATGATTAAAAGCAATAATATTATAATAAGTTTTTTTTATTGTGGTTTTCTTGTCGTATCCATTTCATTACTTAAACAGCAACACAATAAACATAGATGCCACAAACTCTTACACACAACTCAACAAATAGTGTTCTAGACTTAACGGATTTTCTAAAACTGATTAAACGTTTTTGTTTGTACTACTCGGATCGAAGCAAAGAGAAGCGAAACGTTTAAAAGTCGATGCAGCAACCGACTTCCTCGGCGCATCACCATCTCTCACTCAAGTTTAACGATCTAAATATTTGATGGAACCAACAAGATCAAATGAAATAGCAACGGTACATCGAGGGTTGGCATCTACTTAGGTACTTATGACAAGGGTACTTGAATCAGAATATATTATGCGATCAATAGATAGGGATTAATCCAATATGTATTTGGATAACATCTTGAACAACTCAAATAACTTGACGAACCGATTCTTGTTGAGTTACAATAGTTCGCTATTAGGGTTAGCCGTGTCTAGTTTCAAGATGAGCGTGATTCTCAAGTAGGGTATGAGGAGCAATATGAGAATTTGTAACGTTTTGATGAAACAGTGCAGCCCTGTTTTACCTGGAATTTTGTGAAAGTTACATATTTTAGGAGAGCGATACTTAGCCTAGATAAGACAGCACGTACACGTAGACCTTACATATAGACTACTAGCTTCTGCCAACGACTTCGTCTGTGTAGATTTTAGAATTAAGCCAAAAGTTATCTCAAGGGAACCGTACATTATATATATCTGTAATTTCTATTTGTGTTCTCTAGCTTAATCCCACATGAGCCGCAGCCTTTTTCCTAGGTCCATAAAGACAATTTGAAACGCAGAAAGGCATTACGTTATGTAGATTTAAAACTTAGCTAGTGCTATACAAGTACCATTTTTATCTGAAGCTTAAAAAGAAATGGAAGCAAAAAAAATAACAACCAATTAGCAGTCTCCATTACCTACATCTCTGTTTCATGTTTAAACACAAAATGTTTAAAAACAAATAAAAACTCAAAAATTCTCCACCCAATGTTTCTTAGTATTGAAACTAACGCTCGCGGCGCAGCAAAAAGGAGCGAATAAAGCGTCCCGCTATCCAATATTAATATCGCTCTTTCAAAAAGTTTGAACTGTAAGCAAGCCCGTTATCAATATTCATAAGCACAAGACGGTATCTGAGGGCTGCAATAAACAAAGCGGAGTGAACTGAGGCAAAGTAACCGATCCAAAGAGCTCTTACTTACCGCTGGCTCATAAATTTCAGTTTGCAACTTGCACCGCCTAACATTCGATCAATAAGTATTTTGTATGGGTTCTATATTTGCAAGCTAATACGCCACATCAAAACTTCCATGCTTGCCTTACCAGCCAATATTACCTACTTACCTACGTCACGTGGCGGGTGGAACATTTCTAAAGAGTCTAAACACACTATGAACAACAAAGTATTTACGTATTTATTGCGTGAGACATAAGAAAACAATTTCTTTGTATTAATTTTTTGACTTGTATCGAGTTTGTTGAACTAATTTTAGTTGCACCGGTGCCAATATTGTCACGTGTCAAGTTACTTTGCAAAGGGCTAAATCAGATCATGTTTTATCGTGGCGAGGAAATTATGTTATTATTTCAAGGGTTTCAATAGTTACCGGTATTATTATTTTGTATATTATAGTTTAGTGGGTGAAGGTCGTATCCATTGTTATTTCGCGGCGTATTTAATCGGAAGTGTTCAGAACTGGCAATGACCGTGTTTGCCCAAACAAAATGCTTTCATCGAATCATTATTTAAGTTCTGGATTCGTGATCTTTATCGCGTTCCTTATCATTTACGGGTTATATCTCGCCACTGAAAGTGAAAATGAAAGCTATAAAATAAAACCTCACAATTTAATCACGAGGAATTTTACACGGCGATCACGTTTTTTCATTTTTTTATTTTCATTTTTATAACGTTACGCGAGCGTGACTTAATCAAATAAAGTAAGGAGTTTATAAATCGGGGTTGTTAGTGCATTAAATACCTATATTTCGTGAAGAATTAAAAAAGTATCATTCTCTACGTGAACTATTTTTATAATACCGGGTGGTCGTCAATTTGATTCATTATATTCGTAGGTGGGCTAGTGAAGTTTGGACAAAATGACCCATAATTCCCTTGTTAAGGCTTCGGGGAGATAACCGTGACTAACATATTAATCTAGAGCCATAAAATATTGTAGAAAAAAAGGATTGTGTTGTATAAACAGGTTTGCAGGCGACTCGTAAATCTTTTATCGAGTTGGCTAATTGATGGTTGCCTATTTGTAGTTTTAACAAGATCGAACTGTTAATAAATTATTAGGTAAGGATTTAAGGATATTGGAAGTTTTTCTAAAGCTTATCTGTTCCTGGTAAAATTTAAAAGTAAATTATCGAAACAAAATTGTATTATACTGTATTGTATTATTAAATTGTTTTATTGTAATTAATTGGGTTTCTATAAATTATATATTAATTCTTGGGTTCGATTCCCAGATCTGGCAAAGTGTTATTGGGTTTTTCCATCAGGAATTTCTCAGTAGAGGCCTTGGAGTCTGGATTTGAGCCCAGTTGATTGCAATAGGCTCGCCCGCTATTACATGGGACTAAAACATAACTGGCGAAATGTGAGTGTACTAATGGGTACACCTCTGAATAACCCTTCGGGGATTACGGGCGTGATGTTATGTATGTAAAATTGTATTATGTACTAAGTACTTTATTGCATTTTTGTAATTAGTTTATTTATAATCAGATAACTTGTATTGTCTAACTGCTATCAACAGTCCTTGAACAAGGCAGGCAGAATATGCTGAAATATTTAATCCAAAGAAGGTAAACGGACGGAAAAAAATAATGAATTTACCACTTTCAATCTAAAATGATAAATACAGGAAATACCCGAAGGTCCTAAAATTTTCAGAACTACGTCATCGAAACGTCTATCCTCACAAAACTTTCGTATTTATATATAAAGGATTATTGTGGTACAATAATAAATAGTCAAAGACTTGTTGAATAAAAATGTATATTACTTAAAGAAAATGACGGTTACAAGATTCGAAGTAGGTGAAAGAGAGAGCAGCGACCCAAGTGGTCAAAATAGGAACTAACTAGAGGTTGCGTTCACATACATTTAACAATATATTATTAAATACTAGCGACCTGCTTCGGGTTCGCAAGGATTCAATGAACCTTTAGATACCTTTCTTTTAAATCACTCTATCTTTTGATCAATACAGTATAAAAATCTGATGCGTAGTTCAAAAGATCTAAGCGTAGTAGTAGTAGGATCTATCCTCAAAAACTTAGCCATGCTTTAAATGACGCAGGTCTAAAGTCCCTGGGGTCTTAATCTAAAACATCTTAAGGGAAATCAAACCAACGAAGCTTACCATAATCTATCATAATCGACGTATCAAGCACGATGTTTTAAATAAATATGAACATTATTAATTTTAAAGTAGATTACACCACAGCGGTCGGAGTATCAAATGTACCTATAATTAAAATTTATGAGGGATGATTCGTTAGGTAGGTATAACATGGCCTGTGTTACTGTTACAAGTAATATTAACCCATAATAACTGGGGGTTATCTAAATCCCTTTGTGTTTTGAATCCCGTTAGGCTGGATATTGCGAACAAATGGTTTATTTTGCGTATTACAATGTTAATATCATATTAATTTATTAATTGAGCACAAAATTGTGTTGTTTTATGTGTATAAGGAAAATATGTGTTGTATTATTTTTGTTATTGTTTGTAAGGGAATTATAAGTGCCTACTCTGATTAATATAACAGACAAATATAACCTTTTACGGTTTTTTTCTCATCTATAATATTTATACAAATAAATAAAATTAATTTGTCTATATTCAGTTTCAAAATAAAATGTAGCTTTTCATGAAATGCACATGAACATTTACCTACACGTTACTTACACAAAAATCCAATATTTCAATTTATTGTTTGTCTGTCTGACTGTTTGTTTGGGCTAATCTTCAAAACGCCTGGACGGATTTTGAGTGGGTAATAATTTATAATAAAGATTTATATTTGACTCCTGCTCTCTAAGCATTCGACATCTGACATTTCGATCAACATGTGAATTTAAAATTAGATTGTTAAAGTCCAAATTTGGACCTCTGCCTTTTTAGCTCTCGATGCCCAACATTAATGAACGGTCATGTGATATTTTCATAGCTACGCAGTATCTTGTTATTAGCAGAGAAGTTTGTTACCCATCCCCTTAATGTAATCCCTAAGCTCCCTTTTAACGACACCCATAGAATTAAGTCACCCAAAGGGGTTGAGTTGTACCCATATTTTCGGCATCAAAGATCTTCCTTTAAGCAGAAGTTCTTAGGGTTAGGGGGCAAAGGCAAACTTAGAGAAAGTGTTTCATATTACGTTCTACCTCCACTTTTATACATACTAACGAGAACTTTTGTAAACAGGTAAGAAGGGACTTGGACGGGTAACACGTTGTCATTACTTCATTAAAATATAATTCTTTAGCCCCAAGCTATGTAGGTAATTTGTATGCACCAGCGGATTTTTTTTTAATTAATGACAAATTTTAATGAATTTTATTGCAGTGCTGTAGGGTCTAGATTCTGTAGAATCTAAATAAAAGTTTACGCATTGATTCCTTTTCCACTGTGTATGACGTTAGAAAATGAAGACATGCATTAGGCGACAAATTTTACATTTTTTTTAAAGTACAAAAGTAAGTTTTTTTTTCTGTTTGAATTTACGCACGTTATCCATGAGTCCCATAGACTATATGTTACTATCAGAACGATATTTTACTACCGCGGACTATATAAATATATTAATTACCTATATATAAAGCTAACAAATAACACATATCTAATCAATTATCAAATCAATAGACTAAAAAGTGGCCATCACAATCTGAATCGAAACAAAGTTGCATCTAAAACCTAGTTCACACAAAATTAACAAATCAACAAGTACCTACCAGAGACTTGTGCAGTAAAGCTTGTCAGCAAACAAGTGCCTAATACATACATGTTAACGTTTACAACGTGTCTATTCACGTCTTAACACGAGCATAGTGTCACACTGGTATTAAAAAAAAAACGTCAATTACATGTGCCAGGTTAGCTAAATCTGGCCCTTTGAGAATTTCTATGTAGGGTTAGGTCACGGTGTTAGCGATTG
Organism: Hoplodrina ambigua; assembly: GCA_949774945.1. NCBI lineage: Eukaryota > Metazoa > Arthropoda > Insecta > Lepidoptera > Noctuidae > Hoplodrina > Hoplodrina ambigua. Next base: position 9,629,675 of record OX458973.1, read on the forward strand.
GCGACTTGACAAAAAAGTTTCAGTTTTTCGTCTACTTCTTACTTTTATAAGCGGTAAAAAAAAAAACAAGATTTTTATATTGAATAGTCATAGACTATGCATAATGTATTAAAAATTCCAGCTCAATCGAACACTGAGAAGTAAGTCTTTAAATTGTGAAATCTGATTGAGTTCCTTAAATGATGCACATACATGAATTAACCAGCCGTCTTTCATAAGACCAATGTTCAGAGGTTGGAAAACATCGTTAAGTACATACATAAACTCACGCTTTTTTCCCACGGGGGTAGGCAGAAACTACAGAACGCCACCTGCTACGATCTTCGCCTCATCTACGTTCATACATATCTCGTCATACAAGCACGCCGGTGCCGTTAAGTATATTTCTATTATCCCGCAAATCGCTGGCTGCTTGACCAAAGCTTTATACCTTCCATATACCTTTTTGATCGCGTAATCAGAGGTATGAGACGCTAATACTAATTAATATGTTTACTAATGAGAAACATTAATTAGCTCTCAACCAATCTAAATTATTACGTATGAAAAGATTGTTTTCACTGCAGTAAATAATATCAGCCTATTATTGTCCTACCGCAGGGCAAAGGCCTCTTGCTCACGTATGCTTGTTTATTGAGGATTGACGATTTCAGGCTTATATTAATTGTAAGGCCAGATTTCCTCACGATCTTTTTATTCGCCGATGTCAGTGATGTGTAAGATAAACTTATAAAGTATAATATAAATTGAAAAAGTCACATTCTTACTTACCCGGTATTGAACCCACTATCTCATGTATGACAGCCAGCAGCGAGACAGTAGGTACTAGTAAAATGAAATAATATGAAAAACACAATTTTCCAGCTCTAGGGAGGTTTTTTCAAAGTGTGCAAACCTACATATTTTACGATTTTTTTATATTACGTTGGTATCAAGTCCGTACACCATAAAAGGTCCAATGTTAGTAACCTGAAAACTGTCAAACATATCAACCATTTTGGCATTGACCCAAAATAGTTATTGGTATCGAAATTGCGTTATGACAAGATCGCGTATTAAGATTAATATTAACACTGGTCAGCAAATTATTCCGTCCACATCAAGATGGTGCTAACCCACACGTCAGTTTCGTGTACGGGTGCTGTTAGTTGGGATTGGACATCTCTAAACAGCTATGGCTAAAATCTTTTATTATTATTTTTTTTGTTTTTGTTTTTTAGTCGCCTCCATTTTTTATTACATAATAGAAGCAACATGAATATTGTAACCAGGATTTAGTAAAAATCTAATTGAAAAGAATGTCCGTGGATCAGTTTATTGCTCGTTCTTTTCCATAAAGGTCTACCTCCGTTTTGGTACGAGCAACTAGTTTCAACTTTCTGCCTAACTAACCGACTTCTTGACAATTCAAAAGTGCCTGTAAATATTCTAATTGAAATAAATGCTTTGACTTGACTATTTCTTTAGAAGAACTTTCAAAATATTAGCTATGTACAATTTGTTAGCCAACTTAATAATGTCGAATGAAAATCCCCTTGTGACTCGTCAAACAAAAAGTCAAAGAGTCGAGGCATCTCTCATTTAATATTTATTCAGGTTTCAATTTCCTGCAATATTCCGACTGTTTCAGTGTATTTTTTTCGTCTCAACTCATTCGACCGATGTGATCCAGACAGGAGTTCTCATATCGAATATTTCGCACGTAAGGTAAAGCAAACAGCCCGAATTGCGGTCCCATTGAAATAACATTCGTACGTACCACTTATATCAGATTTCTTATTGTTCTTCATTTCATTCCATTAACGTTTGTGTAAGGGACACTTGTCTTAGATGTTTTCTTTGTGATTTTAACGTCGCTTGATGATTTCTTAGGAAACTATTATTGTTGATTGTGATATCTTTAGCGAGATATTTCTGGTAGACTTACGGATGTATGAAGTTTCCTGTTTTATGGAAATATTATTTTGCAACACATGTATAGTTACTGTTAGGTTCTGTAAATAAAGCTTGTATCCATGAGTGGACGTCGTTCGGCTGATATGATGATAATGATGATGATGTCTGTAAATGTTGGAGATTACATTATTTAGCTGTAATTTCTTAGTTTGTAGCACTCGGTACTTAATTTAGACTTTAGTACATAAATTGAATTTTATTTTAGGTACTATGGTGCCGATTCTCTTGGTAGCAAATTAAACTAAAATTAGACTATTTCCATCTTTTTCTGCCCAATAAAATAAGAAAGAGAATAATGTAAATAAGAGCTGCCAAATTTAGTCCATCTGACGCATCCATACAGTTATAGTTGACATCTTAAAACGTGTGGACTAAAAATACGGAGAAGTTCAAGGCAAAACTAACTTGACATCTCTAACTTAGTTCTTTAATGTCACGGAATGTCACCGTCCTTTTCTTTCGTTGTATGTTAGTAAGAGATGTCAATTCTCTAAATTTAGTCTAGTTTGTGAACAAGGGAATCGGCACCATTGTCTTCACATTCATTTAGGTACTTATTGATGCGGTTGCATTGGCATACAAAGTGACCAAAAATAAGTCTGGCCGGAAATGTTTTACCCAAATATTTAAGTACATTCTAGATCGAATTCAAAAAATACAAGAAAACAAGTGTAGTTACACACACACACCCGGAACTAGGACTATGTCGCAATGGTACTAATTACCTAAATAATAAACTATATTAGTCTGATAATAGATTTAAATTACACTTCCTTTAATGTGTCAATTAAAATTTAAAAAAATTCTAGCCAAAGTCTCTTTAAAAGTCTTAACTTACTAAAAGAACTAAGATGATCTTACAAAACATGGTTCATGGTTCTGGTCAAAATAATATTAATTAGTGAGTGTGTGAAGTTAATAATGTCATGTAAACATCATCATTTCAAACTCAAATAAATAACACAATGCAATACGATGATGCAAATAATTTAACGTAAGTATTTTACTGCAGAAATAACATTGCTTTACACGTTAATTCATTAAGCGACGGACTTCATTAATTACCATGTTTGCTATACAAATTACAACTTCGAAATGGTTTTCAATACGAGCTGCATACTGCGAATGCTTTTCGCGTATCCATTTGATGTGGATTTTTAGTATACAGCGTGGGTAGACGACGAGCTGATAGCAAAATGTTTTCAAGCCTTTAAAAGGGATTTTTGATTCTTCCTTATTTGTATTTTAATACAGTGTAAGAGCGTTATTGAAATTTATTCATGTTTTTCTGCAATTTTATACAGGGTGTAAAAAGACAAGAGTATAGCCAAAAAAGACATGCTGTTCCCATCATTGTCATCATTTTTTTTTTGTTATGGGTTACGGAGATAATGAAGTTTAGAGATATTGACTATTACAAGTATTGATTCGTGAATATTCTAACTAAACTTAATACCCTTACGACCCCTGTTCTCTGTTGCATGCACCAGTAAGAAGAATGTTTTCTGTACAATCATAAACAGTGATTTTTACACAAATTGTAAAAATAATTTATCTGCAATAATTTTTTATCAATGCTTTTATTGGGCAGTTTGAGTAGTTAACATCTATATGATGTGTCTTTTTACACCCTGTATAGTAAATAATCAAAATACTACTTAAACTTTGTAAAATTATTACTCCAAGGGCAAGGGTCATTGGAGGTTTGTGAGCATATTATTATTGCTATAAAGTTCCCATAAAAGGCAACAAGATAGTAACAGCTTCAAAGCAGATCATAAAATTACTAATTAATGTACACAAAAATAAACTAAACAAGAATACTGCCACAAGAGAATCAATTTTTACAAAAAACCCGGATGCTTTTAGTACTTTTTTCTTTCTATCAGGGAATATGAAAACATAATTGAAAAAAAAAACAAGCTAGTAATAGACTCCGCACTAACAGAACAGTTTTTAAATATGCAACATTAAATTTCGCATAAAAGTTCCCGTAGAGAGGTTTTGATGCTTTCGGGTACACTTTTCAAACATTTTGACATGAATTCTGCTGGCCTTTGAAATAGTCCGTGCAGAGCGTAACGCTATACACTGTATACTGAATGTATGCGAAAGTTGTCTATTTGCTACAAATGAAAAGGCACTTATATTTTGTTTGATATGAATAAAAGGCACGTGAATTGAACAAGTAAGTTTAAATAGAAGTTATTTTGTGATAAAAAATTTGGTCATGCTTTTCATGAAATTTACGTGTCGTCAGATCGGTAGACGAGAACAAGTCCTGCTTCGTCTTTTATTAAGAACTAGGTTCTGCCCCCGACTTCGTCCATGTGGTTTTTTTCACCTGTAGGTACTAAGTTATCTCTTTGATAAGTGCTCCGCACTGGTGAGTCCTCATGCTACGGATGTTATTATGTTAGGTACTATTCCTAATGAATCTGGTTATCATATATACAAAAGGTCATCCAATACGACTGGTAGTTCCAAAGATCTTTTACACAAACAAACAAAAATTTTCAGGTCTAGAGTATAGATAAAAAAAAGAAGAATTTAATGACTACGTCAAAACGCAAATTTCTCACGATACAACTTTCCCAGCGACAGTACCTTTTCTTGATTGTTGATTTAAGAAGAGTACCTCGAACTTTCTTCTCTTTTATTAGAATATCTCTTCTATGAATATTTTTCCTAAATTTCTTGTATAAATTTGCTAGAGAACTGTTATGTACCAATTACGAACATAGTTTGATGGTCTGGTCTGCTATCAGTAAAATTACAGACACATGAGACATTTCGTTCTAAAAAAATACAATACCAAAATAGGTGAGGCTTTTTAGAATTTACCAAATAAAGTTATGGCCCAAGATCCTAGAGCCGTAACGCTAATGTCATTTCAACATGGATGAAATATGGAAGATGGATAGAGAAATATGTGTATAAGAGGCATATTGTATACTTGCTAGTTTTCTGAACCCTTTTTCAAGTATTAGGTTTACAAGTTTTTCTGCTGCATTTAATATGTTTCACAGAATATTGGTTAAAATCATCTTTCGATGCCACTTTTCATGGGGCAAACTTCAACCAGTCGCTTTAAAATTCTTATCTCTAAGCATCAGACTGAAGGTTTTTTTCTATGACGTTTTAGGTTACGTCATAGAAAAAAACCTTCAGTCTGTAAGTGACTAAGACTTACGTTTTAAGCCTCAGCAATGCAGTTAGCGATTATTAATCTAACCTCTATCTATCCTCGAGAATTTCAGCTATACTAACATGACGTAGGTGAGGCGACTCTGGGATCTCAGTCTACAAGAACAAAACACACAGGATCCATCAGTTCCGCTGTGACGTGAGTGCATGTTGTCACAGACTCAGTGTGAGGTGTTTATATGTGTCTCGCGCGGGACAGCGTATCGGTTACTCACGAACGATGCTTGTTTGTAAGGATGCGGTTATGTGGCGAGCATGTAGCGATTTGCAGAAAAAAATGCTCTTTCTTTATCCTGTGGACAGTAAGGTCTTACGACCCGACACACCCTAGTGTCAGAGTTTCTAAACCGCCTCAAAGGCCTCTGACATGGTGGGTTAGAAAGCTAAGAAAAAATGCTACAAATTGGTTATACCAAATTCAATACATCCATACTTAATATTATAAAAGTAAATCTGTCCGTCTGTCTGTTAAGCTTTCACGACTAAACCACTGAGGTCATAGGCTACTTTTTATTCCGCGACTTCGTCTGCATCCGCGATAACTGACATTCATGCGGACGAAATTGCAGGCAAAAGCACTAGCTTAACCTAGTCTAAAAGCCGTGTGCTAGACTACTAAAACACTACTAATAGGCTACTAAGTCTATAAGTTAAATTACGCCGTTAGGCAATCACAGAACCTCCTAAATATATGATAAAAAATTACAGCCAGATACTAAGACAGTTTAAAAAAAAACGGCTGAAGAGTTATCACCGTTCCTTTTTTTATTATATTTGGAGGCTGGCGATGAGCTTCCAATAAAGATTTTAAAGGTAGCTAAACCGCTATCTCTTATCAACTCCCAATATACTCTCTACCTTAATAATACCATTTCGAAAATGAGCTTTCGTTATCGATATGCACTACAGTGCTTTAGTCAGTCTTACGAGGCGTTTAATGAAATCAGTCATTAACTAAAGTGCCAGTAAAATGTTCTGTTTGACTAAGAATGGACGGTTTTCGTCTAAGTTAATAGGGTTGTCAACGAAACTAAGTGCAACATGATTAAAAAAAGAACTGCGGAAATCAGCAGGAGGTGCTAAAAGGGCTTCGTTGTTTTGTAATATGGGGGACCCTGGCTGTGGTGTAAGGAAGGGCAATAGGAGGTAACGATAATGTAGGTTGCTCGTATATTCTACGTTTTAACATTATAAAGAACTATTCTTTGCCCGCGAATTCCTCCGCATAAATACCGGATATCGCGAACGCGGAATATCTTAGTATGTCCTTCCTTGAGGTTCTAACTTACCCCATACCAAATTTCATCAAAATCGGTTTAGTAGTTTATGGTCGTGAAAGCGTAACAGACATACAGACAGTGTCATCATCTGCCTAGCCTTTTCCCAACTATGTTGGGGTCGGCTTCCAGTCTCACCGGATGCAGCTGAGTACCAGTATTTTACATGGAGCGACTGCCTATCTGACCTCCACAACCCAGTAACTGGGTAACACGATACCCCTAGGTAAGACTGGTTGTCAGACTCTCAAGCTTCTGACACACATTGGTACTTGCCCGGATTTGAACCCATCATCACAACACCCTCATGCATGAGAGGCGGGCGCCTTAACCACTAGGCCATCACGACATTCACATACAGACAGTGTGTATGCCGATAATCATAAGCGCGTTTAAAAATAACAATTTAACAATCAGTAAAGCTTACCGAGAAACAAGGCCTGGTTTTATCACACAATGCAGTTACTGCTGTCATAATTAAAAATAACTGGGCATAAATCACAGCGGTGAGTCATATGCGTGGAAGCTTGCAGAGTATTAAGTATTGCTTTTTAATAAGCAATCTTAAAGAAAATGTGTTAAGACATTTAATTGTTTTTTTTATATTTCAGTACTTGTTATAAAATAGGTTTTATACAAATTTTATACACAAAGTACACATCCGTAAATGTGCAGTGTTTTAACCCATAATCATAAATGTCATTTATTCTATATAAAAAAAAATTGATGATCCTTTTACAATTAAGTATACGAAAAACATAGGTTCATTAAAATATTAAGGTGAATCATGAAAAATCACTATCGACAACAGACTAAACCTTTAATATTAATTTTTTAAACTATTTTACACAATCTGTATTTATCCAAGGACTAAGAAGTGAAAACCCTAATTTAACAAGACGAAATTTCAAGTGACGAAATCCTAGATATATGTCTGACTCATAAACTTGGTCATGTAAACTTAGATTAGGATGTTATAGCTTTTTAAACACGTGACCTCATTATTTTACCATAAGATAACAAGGTTGTCTGTCATTAAAGATAATTTTTAAGGTCATTAAAAAACTGATAAATGAATATAATTTATCAGTTCAAATTCTTGGTAAAAATGACAAAAATGTTTGTAGGTTTGGGTATTTTAGATAGTTTAGTGGCAGAAGGATATGAGATAAAATTATAATACTTTTTTTTTAAATTTAATACTGCAGAAGAATAGAGTGACGTGAGTCAAAACTAAAGACAGTTAAAATCCTAAACGAAGAGACCAATATTTGTGTAGGAAGGTACGTTTGTCGATGCAACGGCAGAGATTATACTTCTCCGTGGTCCATAGTATTTTCTACTTCCTATGCTAAGTCAAATTCCAATCTTTTATTCCAATTTTGACATTTACCTTTACCTTTTCTTATTGCCCCTTTCAAAAGGCAGGTAGTTATGTAATATAATCGCGAAAGTTTCTTAAGATGAATTGTGAAGCTTACACAGCTGAACAGAATTAGCTGATTGATATATTGATCTAGCTAAACACATAGGATCTATGACATTTTTGTTACGGACTTCAGCTCAATTTTAAAAATGGCGTCAGAAGGTAAGCGAAAAAATAATCAGTAAATGCAAAAAAAAATATCAACAAAATATTGGAGTAGATATTAAATTAATTTATTATTCACTTCCCGTGTAAAGTTGATGGTACTTGACTCGGACAGCTCAATGCTCTTGATATATCGATGAGATTATCAGTCGGCTGTCGACAGGCAGCTCGCACACATGCGATTAAATCTGACGTCAGATGGGCTGAAAATAAAACTGTAGTTGAGATTTTTTCAAAAGTAGAAAGTAAATGAGATACTAAATTAAAGACTGGGATATGCAATTATTGACAGTATTTTTTACAAAAATAACATCTATCTATCTAGCCATGAAATGTCAAAATCTTAAATAAAATCAAAATAATATATACGTTATTTACAAGCTTAATAATAAAAATAAAAAAAAAACAACCGGAAAAAAAATAGAATCATAATTATTTGAACACTGTAAGACCGTATATTCTATGACACAATTTTATGTTCACAAAAATCTCCACAAATTGCATTATGCAATATTGCAAAAAAAAATACACGTTGGAACAATCTTTAATCAAATAACATTAGCTTGTAAAGACAAACTAAACGAAGCCCGAAACACGAAAAAATCCCTTAAATACAACACACTTAACGATTTTTAGTCGCACCACGCCTGCTATCAGAAACCATTACAAATTTAATCTAACATGTCGCCACTTTACAACGAGCCTTAATCACGTCTACGAATGTTTATTCAGATGCAGGCCGTCTAAAGAGCTCCACAATTTACTGGAAATTAAGAGGACGCATCCGTTGGGGATGCTACAATAACATTGTGCCACCGAAAATACAACCACTAAGTGACAGAAATAAAAATAGGAGTGGCAATGTACTGAAATCATTGGTAAAAGTATTAACTTTTATTTTGGGTCGGCTGAAGGAGTTACCCATGAGGGGTGAGGGGTGAGGAAACCTGGACTTTAGTATAAGTATAAGTATTTATTCGCATTAACAAGGACTATTTAGCATTACATACTACAAGACTTCTAGAAGAGATTTATAAAATCACACTAGAAGTTGTCATTACAAGCACCCTTGCTAAGTTATCAAGATAACTTGTATTAAGGGTACTAGTCCCAATCCTTGATTCGTTTATTCTAAGACATTCCAAAAAAAATGTAAAAGTATTATGTAGTTTCCAATAACAAAATATTTATATAAAAGGTTACTAATAAAAGATTAAAAATGAAAACAAAGAAAGCAAAAGCCACTTATAAACAAAACACACTTATAATTAATATAAATCTAAAATTGCTCATCAGCCTTGAGCAAACAAGATGAACAAAGCTCCTGCCTTTTCTGCTTGAGAAAAGGCCTTAGCCCTTTGGGACAATAATAGGCTGGTATTATTATTTAAAGAGGTTAGTTATGCACATCAACCCATGTCTAAACTTCTCCTATTTTTGTCCATAACACATTTGGTATATTAAATTAACTTCACGTAATTAATTATTGATTAAGATTGTTCATCATTTAGTTTCCTTGTTTCTTTGATTTTTGAACAAATCTTTCCAGTTCTAACTCTTCTTGTGGAAAAAAGTTCAAAGTAAATAAAGATGATTATGTAGAACGGTGTAAAAATAAAATATAGAAGAGACAAGTCTCTTTGACTCTGTTACAAATAAATTAAATAACTACTGTAATTGTTTTTAAGTTTCTTAAGTATAATTTCATTATTTGCTACCGTTATAAGTTACTAATTGTTTGTTATTCCTAATAAAAATAATGAACATAAGGCTGAGATTAAATGTAACTAACTAATTAAGCTTAGTAAGCTAGAACCACAGGGTAAATATTGTTATAAATATAGCAATTTCTTATTCCCAATTTCTATCCACTCCATTTCCAATTAAAAACACCATTTTTATTCAGCTAGTTAATTTTAACGGCCGCCGAACAAACTGCATAAAAATAAAAATAAATCCAATGAAAAAATTCTCTGCATTTCTGTTAGGGTTGCACGATAAGAAATTCGCTGACCAACGAAAGAAGCAAGGGCCGTCCATTTGCAACTGAACGACATCTTTTCATTAAAATAAAAATTGCTAATGACTCCATCTCCATATTTTAGCATAAAAACGTCAGCGCTTTGTACCATTTCGCCTTGGTTATAAAAAAAAAGTATAATTACAAGACACATCTACATATCTTTTGACGCCTCCGCGCTATTACTCGACACATGGACGGCGATGTTAAATGTTCTACTTTAATATTTTTTGCTTTTAAAGTGCAGATGACTTTATTACTGAGGATGGTAAGACAAGGGAATGTTCCTTTTTTCTTTGTATGATATGTGAGATTTACAGATATACTTGACTTGTTATGCTCGTAAATATTCATATTTTTGAAATGACATGTACCGGAGAAAGTTTGTGCATGTAAGTAGGTACTACGTTTTGATAGCTAAAGTAAACAGAAATAATTTCGGTAATTAGATAAAGACGAGGTAGGTCATTTTGTTTATATGGAGAACAATGACAGTAAAATTTAAAGCTTGACAGTCTGTAGCTTTTTAAGTTTATCAATTGTTATTTAATGAGAAAAGCATTTTTTTCTATGAAAGAGTGACGGGCGGTTACTTACTCGGCCTGCTTGGCTTGGCCACCACCGTTTGTATACGTATGTAGGTACTAATCAAGTCTCTAAGTTCGGAGTTCTGACCGCCACGCCGTCAAGCGAGTATCGTTGAGCGAGTATTTTTTGGACAACTCTTGTCGTGATAAACGAGTAGAAAGAGAGTCCTTGACGGAATATGAACATTTAACGTTCAACTGTTAACATAACAAGTCTTTTATTCAAAATCTACATCTGTTGTACAAAATAATAATTATTTTAATGAGATTCGCAAAATTTGTTTGTTGGCAAAAAAAAGCAATTTAGTTATAACATCAAGTAACACAAAGCAATTTGTGTGCCAAACACAGTCTGTTTACACCTCAATTAATAACATCGAACAATCAACATCGCAAAAACACGAAATCAAAAGGAAGTTTACGCATCAATTTATATGAAATACAAGGAGGTATCTCGTTCGTTAATTTGTTTACACTTTGCATGTTCCCTCCGTGCCAATGTTTACATTTCACATCTAAGTATCCTCATAAAACGTAATAAAGTTCGCCTCCCGATGATTATGGGCCTTTGAAAATAAACTTGGAAGTCGATTCACAAACACTGTCTTTTATTTTTGTTTAGTTTATGTACTTTCTTTCGTCTCGAAGTCAGTGAGTTATGGATTTATTCTTTCATTCTGAGTTCAGCGGAACTTGCCCTCGTCCCCTTTTATTGATACATTAGAAATTATTTTTTCATGTTATTCTGCCATAAAAATGACTCTGGAGTCTTGTTTTGCTAAAATTATTTTAATGTCGGTGTTCTTCGTGTTTTGTGCAAGTATTTTGTATTGAATTTTTGGTTATATAGGTATTTTAAAGTTTATGAACATTATTAATAATAATAAAACCAGTCTATAACTGCCCCACTGCTGGAAAACGCCTTTTCTCATATAAAGAAGGCATGAGCATTAGTCACTACGCTTGCTCAAAAGTGGTTGTTATTTCGGACTTATATTTATTATAAATCTAGTTTTCCTAACGATGTTTTTCTTCATCGATGACAGTGATATTCAATATAAACTCAAAAAGAACATGTGAATTTAAAAAGTCACTCTGGTACTTGCCCTTTACCGAACCAGCAGAGGTTCGATGAAGGGCATGTATGTTGAGGATTTACGGGGTTGGATGGCCCAGCAGTTAAAGCGCTTTAACTACTGGGCTATCAACATTCAAGATAAACGTTGCAAAAAAAAAGTATGTATTTATTACGGAAAGCCACAAAAAGCGCATTTTCACGGAGAAGTTCTGTCGACAGTCGAGAAACTTTATTCACGTAAACGCGCATTAAAAAATACCTCAACAACTATTTTTACCTAAGTAGTTCAAAGAAAGTTAAAACTCCGTTTTGTCTTTTGAATAAATCATACATTCTTGAACAACATTGTTCTTTGTAGGTACCATGTTGAGTGCATCCCTTTTACTTAACTTCAACGTTACTTTCCTTAGCAAAAAGAAATAAGCAATCAGGCGACCCCATGCTAACGTTCATCCACCAATGTTAAGCTAAACTCACCTTAAAAGTCAAGGTAATAACGTCTACATAAATCAAATCTATTAAACTGACAACGGAAAATTCTTCAAGCCAGGTAAACACTAGGCATACTTCACCTAGTACATTTTCCATTGGTAACATGCAAAGCTATAAATATTCACTTGGCTGCTGTTTGTTTCCACCTCTTAGGCCCCATAAAATTAATGCTTTTATATTAATATTTATTAATATATGAATGTCTCGTACATTGTTAGGAAGCCGGCATGATAAAATGGTAAGTAAAGTTTATGGTGCAATAACAGCGGTATTATGCTGTTGCCTATGAATTTCCATTGGATATGCTTACAGTCATTATGTTGTCTCATTTCTATTTGTTAGAAAAGAGTGGGAAAGGGATATACCAGCTTAGGAGCAAAGGTTACACTTACTTATTAGGAGTTTATGATTGGTTTTACGTGCTGGACTATTAATAGGAGTAATCGAATGTCTAATTAATGTGAAGCCTATAATGTTTATTGAAGGTAACTAGGAGATTATATGACAGCGGTGTAATTAAATTCTGTACTAGTACCTAGCATATAGGCTGACTTTAATTTAACTGCGCATTTAGGGAGTGAAAGAGCTCTAAAAATACGAACAGCTTTTTTAAGGTACCAATCCTGAAATATAAAAAGAAAATCAAATGCTCCATTCTTCTCTTTAGTTGGTCCTATAGTAGAAGTTAAATTGTTCATATTCAAGAGTATTTTTACTTTCAGAAATCTGTATATTGGATACAAATTAATTTATTTGACATTTGTGGGAAACATACGTATGAGTAACTGTGTCTATTGATATTATCTATTAATATTATTATGATTATTAAATCTGTATCTAAATGCGATACGTATAAGACTCGCTTTCGATGGGTAAATTTAAATTTTGGAACGGAAACATAACTATTACAAAACAATAATTTATACAAATACAAATAAAAATAAAAACTCAACCAAAAAGCTTTTAACCTAAATCAGCATATTGTAAATGTATTTCAATTCTAAATACAAACATCAACTTAACACCATTTAATTCAGCAGATAAAATGTCAAAGCGTTTCACACCAAATTCGGTTACTAGATACGGTATAAAACAATATGACATTAATCGAAACAAATGAAAAGCTTCCATTTTAATTAAAGAAGCAGGTAACCCAAACCTTACGGAAGATTAAAGAACAAGTAACACAAACATGAAAGACAACCACGAAATTAGATTTTCACGAATCAAAAACGAATTTGTAATATGATAGATCATCGTTATTCGTAGAACTTTCGAAATTACACCCCGATAACAGATTGTAACACGACAAAGGAATCACACCTTTATTCTGATAGGAATACGGTAGTGTAAAAACTGTCGTTTTCTGTCCATCCGGCCGGAAGATTGCTCTTTTGATATGATTAAAAGGGTGAAGACTGTTTTATGTGGCAATTAAAGAGTTTTGTTGCTCCCATACTTTCTATTTCTTCATCTATGACCTGGTAACGATTGGCTATAAACAACGTGACATCTTATTTGTTGGAATTGTGAAGGCCATTAATTTATCTTCGTACAAAGAAGATGTCATTAATAGAAATATGGTTTTTATAATTGAGGAAATATGGCGTTCCAGATGTTTGTAGCCAACTGGGAACAACGATGAGGCTAAAAATATTTATAAAAATTTGATTAAAATTCATAATAACGTAGGTATTATTAGTATTGGAAATGCTAGTAAATATGAAAGAAATAATTGATTTATGAGCGCAACTAAAGCAAAGTTTCTCCAACTCCACTGTTTCATATGTAAACAAAATTAAATTATTTTTCCGTACGTCAATATAGGTTGTTTTTTACACTCCAGGGGACGGTTAAAAGCACAAACAACCAAACTTTTCACTTACAGTCAACGTTCGTTTGTTGGTCCGATCCGTTCACTTTGTGGGAAAAACGTAAAATTTCGTACATTTAAAATACATTGACATATGTGTTGAGCTTCAAAAGTTGGCACAGTCTTCTCAGGAAGAGTTTTTGTTTTAATAGAAAGTGCTAGAAATGAGCCAAACAATAATATGCCTTAAGGTAAGGTTTGTACATCAGGTGATTTTATAGCACTTTGGTTATAAAAGTCGAAGGAAGGATTAGATTACTAAGGGAAATGTAGGCGATGACTTTTGAAGTTTATAGTCAATAGGCTTGCTTGTAACACTTGCGGTTTGGATTACAAATGAAATTATTTGAGCTATTTATTATCTGGTGAAAAGAATAAACAAGTTTTTACAGAACACACTGCAAGAGCGATAAAGAAGAGCCCAATCTTCATAGCATTCGTTCAAGTGTCATTTTACGCTAATTGAATTCGTTCAATTGCAAAAAAAAGGCTATAAAGACTCATTCATTGACCAGTAATCATTTCCTCAAGTCATTACAAATAGGATGGAAGCACTCCATCTTTTTAATTGCACACCAAAGGGTCATTTCATTGTAAAAAATAATAAAAAAAAAACATAGTTAAGTCTGAATCGTGCATCCTACCTATACCCTGTTTTGTCTGCAGCAGTATTTTGTTTTCGCGACAGCCGGAAACGGATATAGAGGGAGACAGAATAATAGCCGTCGGAAATGGTCAGACATGGTGGAATCTTACTTTTTTTTCTCATACGCTGGACATTGCTAACTCAATGCGAGGGGGTTACATTAAAAGGAAATTATACCTTAACTAGTAGCGTTAAAGTTTAGATTGCAGTGCCAAAGATAGTGTCTTAAATTTAAGAATACTGGTGTTTTTAGTGAAGCATATCGTAACGCATACACATTGGTTAGGGATGTGAGATAGCATCGTTAAATTGTATGGTTTTTTGTTTCATGTTGGATTTAATTGTCTTTGTCATGAAGCGTCATAAAGGGGTAAATTAATCTGGTTCTCTTGCATCGTTATTTACAGACCTAAGTTGATTTATGAAGGATCAAGATGATTTGATCTACCTACTTACTTAGACTTAATAAGCGGAGAAAAAATTATAAATATTAGGTGTTATTATTGAAATTATTGTATTTTGCAAATAAATAAATTTTGCAAATAAAAATTATAAATCAATGATGACAAATAGTTTTAATTGTATTGTAATGCTGGCTGGTTTTTTTTTATGACTAACATCCTCCTCTTGTTAAAAACATTGGTCAGTGTGATGCAATAAAAAAAAATCTTACACAAACAACATAATTGTCCCTTGACTAAAAGATAAAAGACATCATAACATCGAAACATGTGCCATATTTAAATTTAAGATCTCTGTATACCATGTTTTAGAGCAAATAAATATATTACTATTACTATTACTATTACTATAACAATCCTGATTTTTTAAACTATTTGTCTTTCATCACTGTTATTCTAAGAAATATAGTAAAAGTAGTTCCCTTTTAAGAGATAAACTATTTTCAACCTCATATTTTCAAGAAATGAAGAGGGATTCAATAGAAATGTAAATAAAGCGTGCCTTCAAAAAGTTTGGCTAGTTGGCAGGAGTGTCACATCTACAGGGGGATAAAATAATATTATTGCTACGCCACGAAGTGAGAAAGTCCATTTGTCTGATTAGAAAACTGTTCTTTGATATTAAAAATAACAACCGGGAAGTGGTACCTACCTATTAAAGTTACTTTACTTTTAATTGAACGAATATAAGGTGTGAATGCAATAGCAATTTCAATGTTTTTATCCGTTATGATTTTAACGACTTAAATATATAAAAAAATAACTTTGTAAAAGTTTATCTAAACAAATAAATAAAATTGAAATGTCTTTTTGTAATATCTAAATAACAGCTTATTACTACATGCCAATGTTTACAAGGTAGATATTTATAGCTAAAAACTTTATTTTTTATTTTAGTTTATCTGTCTGTCTGGCGATATCGGTTTTGACGGGACTTTCATTGGTAGATAGCTGATGTTAGGAGAAACAAAGGCTTCTTTAATTTTAGAAGATTTCGGGTTAAAAAAGTTAAAAGGTTAAAAAAGTAAAACCCGTTAGAAAAGCGAAATTCACGTGGACGAAGTCGCGGGCATAAGTATAGCATATAAATATAGAAAAAGTTGAAAGCTTAATTTTGAAAATGTAACTTATTTACCTACGTATTTGTTTTATAGAAATGTCTAGATAAAATTAATGTGTGGTTATATAGTAGATATATACGTTTACCTTCGCTTTATTCCGAATAAAATTAAATGTGAAACATTTTCGAAAAGGGTTGAATCCCTATAAAACCTAATCTACCGTTTAATCGTTCGAGCCTGCGGTAGTTAACGCTTTCCATATTCATATTAAATTCCTCGTCAGATATTTGTTACAACGCTTGTTAGCCTATAACCGCACGAGAAAATTAGGGTACCGCAAACAACGTCTTAATAACGGCTGAACTCAAACAATTTACAAAGTAAATATTCAAACAAACTTAATTAGTATATTCTCTGTATAACAGACGTGAAATATGTTGTGTAACTATAGGGAATATATTGATTGGCCATTAAAATAATGGGCACAAGCTTGAACGATACGCTTCATCGCTGGAAGGCCGAAGGGGCATTCTACATCAAATATCCTACCACCAGTTATAATGAACCCGCCCCTCCGCTTTCTCCATTCAAATTTTGCGAACACAGAAGAGTTTACCTGTACAATTTGAAAGTTCATTTTACAATGGACGTGTAACTATTTGTTTAAGATCGCCACTGCCGGGGCTGTATCGAAAATAACGTGAAAAACGATCAAAAAGCGAAAACGAGTAATATCCGGAGTTGTATTGTTCTCATATCGGGTCCGTGGAGTTAATCGAAATTAAGCGATCCATTACAAGATACCGGGTCAATGTTGAGTTTAACAAACGACTGTATTATTTATTGAATCGATTTTTATGCGTCGTTAAACTTATACCTTTGTGTTTTCTTTGTCTTGTGTTATTAAAAAGCGAATAATTTCCTTTCGTATTTTTTCGGTTGCAAAATTGAGTAAGTTTTGTGTTTACTTTTTAAGTTTGGGCTCTGGTGAGGTCACGCTTTAGTAGATTTAAATAAAAACTTTGATTTATTGAAACTTTCCTTTCTACTCGAGCTTGTTGCTAAGCGTTTCCTAAAATCTATATAAACTCTCTAAGTTGATCTTATAATAACTTGAAAGTTACGCTCTATAACTGTTACATAAGAAAACTTCTGTATGTAGAGAATTTGTTTTATGAATACGTCTACGAAGTTTCATTATACTCCATTCATTATAACATTAGAAAAATATTGTTCTACCGCTATTTAAATTCAATGTTGACATGTAATTCAACATTATGTGTTACACGAGTACAAAGCAATGTAAACTATTTGCCATTTACATAAAACAGTATCTGATATTTTCTTCTTTTTATACTTTCTAAGCTTATTTTGGCCATCACTGACACCGGTGTCGTAAAACATCGCGAGGAAACCTAGATTGATAAAAATTAAAATAACTTCTCTGTTTGAAAAGAGGCCAGTGGGTCACATAGTATAACAACATCACGCCTGTAATCCCCGAAGGGTTGGGCAGAGGTGTACCCATTAGTACACTCACATTTCCCCAGTTATGTTTTTAGTCCCATGTAATAGGGGGCGAGCCTATTGCCATCAACCGGGCACAAATCCAGACTCCGAGGCTGCTACTGAGAAATTCCTGATGGAAAAACCCAATAACACGTTGCCCGACCTGGGAATCGAACCCAAGACCTCATGCACAGCAGTCGCGCTTGCGACCACTAGACCAACGAGGCAGTCAGTGTAGGCCAGTGGGTCAGTAATGTAATAAAAAAAACAAAAACTAATTTCAACCATTTAACGAATAATTATCTTTTTCGGCCATTTTTTGTCTAATGCATCATGCATGAAAAAACATTGCATGTAGCGAAGATGAGATTATTGAGATGTATGTGCTGAGTGACCAGAATAGATAAGGTCAGAAATTATAGTAGAAGTATTAGAGGGAGTTCAAAAGTGGCGCCAATGACAGAAAAGTTAAAAGGGAATCGTTTGTCTTGGTATGGGCATGTTAAGAGGAGGGATGAAACGCATGTGACCAAAGAGTTATGAATATTATGAATGCGGATAGATGGAGAGGAATAGGAAGACCAAAGAAAAGATGGATGAATTGTTTAAATAATGTTAAGAAATAAAAGGAGGTCGGTGATAACATGTCGGCTGACAGGACGGAATGGAAGAAGAAAACGTGTTTTGCCGACCCCCAATGACATGATGCGAGGGTAGGAAGATGATATTTAATTAATAAATGGAATATATACATATTTTTTTAAATTTAATAATACAACTTAATATAAGTAAGGATTCTATCCCCTTTGGAGTAATTTATATCCACCTGTGGAATACAAATCATTATGTGTAAGAAGATGTTTATATTTAAGCTCCTGCTTGATAAATGAGACACAACGATGCAAATAATGAGAACTGTGATTTAATATACAAGTGTTAATTTCCTGAACGGGTGTGGCAGTGTCAGGAAAAGCATTTTCCGTGTCCATTGCTGTTGTTTGATTTATTTCATAGTGTGCTTATTTTATAAACATCGACACGGATTCTTCTAATTGTTTTTATTTATTTTCGCATCTAATACGTTTAATGATTATCTGTGTGTTTTATAACAATTTAGAATTCTCATGTTTCATATTCTGTAGGTTTATCATGACTTATAATATTATGTAGTTTTATATCTTACGATTTGAAATGAAGAGTCGGCCATTTTGTTTTCTTAAATTAACATTTTACAGCTCTGGCTCTGATGTAAGATTATGACAGCACGGTTGGCGCAGTGGTTGAGCTATTGGCTGCGGGATTGCGTGTCTCAGGTTCGATTTTCACACGGAACAAATATTTGTACCTAAAATCTACAGATAATTGTTTCGGGTCTGGCTGGTTATTTATGTGATCTTATATGTTTGTCATCACACTCACGATAAACGAGAAAATCCTATGATGAGCAAACGTTTGTTTTTTTTTTTCTTAATTCAGAATAATTATCATGTTTTCAGCGAATTATGTCCAGGGACCGATAAAAATCCTATGCATTCAACATTGCCGTATTTATTCAACTGTATCAACACAATATATTTTAACTATTTTATTTCTCACTTCACTACAACTCCCATTAGGGTAGTTTCAATGAAAAACACAACTCTTTATACCGTGATTTACCGTTTAATGGTTGTTTGAATACCGCTTACATTTACGAGTTAGCCCTTTAGCCCTTACCACTTTAAAATCTCACTTTGAAGTCGCCCAGAATTAGATGGGGCGAATTTCTTTCTTAATCTTTGATTTATAGTTGACATATTTTGAGGTATAACCCGTATGGTCGCACTTAATCTTGATTTAACCGACGTGAACCGCTTGTCGGTACCGAAGATACGGTTTACGAATAATTTACGATTACCTTATGTGGCTTATCATTCGGAATTTTTGGTAGCTATGACTGAAATATTAGATGACTTTAAATTGATTCTTAATTTACTGATTGAATTCAGTCGCTTTCTAACAAGAAAGTAATAATACCGGTTCCCGTGGTTATACTTGAAATTAAAACCGTGTTTCTTCACTCATTATCGTCGCGTGTAGATAAAAATTGTAGGTTTTTCGACAACTTTTCTACTTTTCTATACAAATAAATAAAATTGAAATGTTTGTTTGTAATATCAAAATAGAAGCCTTTTACTATATGCATATGAATACTGTTTATAATGAATATGAAAAATGCGTATACGCGATACTTACAAATAAAAAAAGTAACAATTTGTACTTTTTTTGCCTGTCTGTTGCTTCCGGCTAATCTTCGAAACTGCTGAATCGATTTTGACCGAACTTTCACTGACTTATAGCTAACGTAATGAGAAGGAAATAGGAACATAAGCATATTAACTCAAAATAAATAAAACCCCGAAGAGAACCGATATAACGTAGACAAAGTCGCGGGCATAAGAAAGTTTGAAATAACGTCGATAGCTTTTTACTGCTTTATAAAAATGAAAACCATGCTCTTCCTAACATTATTATAACTGTTCGTCCGTCCTTCATAGTTGCCAAAGAACTATTCACGAAGATACCCGAGGCTACCTAATTAGCTGAAACATTTTCAACTTTACACAAGGCTTTTAACATTGACCGAATAGTTCAGTAAATTAATAACCTCCGTCAGAATCTCATAATAAGTTCGAACTTGAAAAAATCGAGTTGAAAATTTTAATTAGGTAGTCCGAAAATACTTCAATAAAACCACTGAGCGAAGCACGAAACTCGTAAATTGTAGAAGCGTTGGGTTTAAAGATTAACTATTAGAGTTTTAAGAGTTCAAATTTATAGATGGACGTGGTGCAACCCGCTGTGACGTGTTGCTACTGTTTTTATTTATCCGCTAATAAAACTGATTGACATTCTTTCCTTGGACTTAATGATGGGGCTGTTAAATGCGTTAAGCGATAGGCGATAGCGATTTTGAACTTCATCACCCTAAGGTAGACTGATAGAAAATGCCTAAGGCATTAAGTCCGCCTTTGTAGAGTGTATGTTTTACATGTGCTTATAGTTAAAATAAATAAATAAAAGAATTCTTGTAATTCTTAAAATTACATTGTTTTAATTAAAGTTCCAAATCCAAAAAGCCTTTACTAAGACTCCGATGTCTGTCTGCCCCTCCATCTGTCACATGGTTGTGTCTTCTGAACCTTAGTAGGTAAACACTTGAAATTTTCACCGAGTGTGTATTAACTATGGCAGTTATAACAACAAAACATAAAGATAAAAAATTTAGGAGGATCTCCATACAAGATACACGTTTTACCTGAGAATACGGAACCCATCATATGCTCACTTTTACGTTTTTTTTTTTTAAATTATTGAACTTTCACACTGATCTTTTATATGAACACATAAATAATAAAATAAAAATACTGTATACTTGTATAAATGCCTATGATATGAGCGACATGTCGTCGCTCATATCTTGTAACTTAAACCGCCCCACCACTATGATACGGTCAGCATTAAAAACCAAGTCAGTTCTACAGGCGCATTTGATGTTTATCAAACATAAAAGTTAAGGACAGGAAGTGGCTCCTACCTATAAATCACGACACCTAACTGTTAAGTTTTGACTTAACCTTTGATATACTTAGTTAAGTTTAAAGTGCAATTAAATCATTAAAGTCGTAACTTTAATTTATTGAGAAATAGAATATTTATTTAGGTGCTTGAAAAAGGAGTCGAAAGTTGAGTTCAGTTTTGGTACTAGTACCGGTATGCAAGGTGGAATTTTTTAGCTCTCCTGAAAGAAAGTACTCTAAATACTGGGGAAAGTAGTAAATTATATTCAAAGAAAACATTTCTTACTTAAAAAAAAAAACCGAATAAAAAAACTGAATAAAAAGATTTCTGAAAATTAGCTTGACACAGAAAAATAATCCTTGTACTTTAATGTCATCAATCGATAGATTATCAACAAACAAGATAAATATAAAAAAAAGACATAAATTATTTAATTTAAAAAAAAAAGGTAAACTATAGTATAACTAATTAGTTGTCCGAAATAAGATTAGCGTAACAGTAGAATCAGGACTGCCTATGTAATATAATCATTCCAATATCTGAATGATGAAATGATGAAAAAAAAAATCATCTGATTGTTTCGTTCATACCAAATAAACGGAACAATCAGATGGCCTGCGTGATCACCAGACCTTACCCCTTTTGATTCAGCTTACCTATAAAAACTTATTTTTGACTGCCTATTTTTTCATACATCAAAATAGTTTTCGTAATGAAAGTTGTGCATATTCATGAGTACTTACACCCTCTGAAAAATGTACAAAATATAAGAAAACATGTTCTATAATAACTAAATAATATGTTAAATATTCTACACATAACGCTTGCTTACTGAAAAACTTGGAATACCGGTACCAAAAAACCAGTCCAGAAAAATTCATTGTTTGGACATTTCATTATGTAAAATACAGCAACGAAAGAACAAAGTTGTAGCATAATTGAATACAAAATATTTATATTCATATCAAAACTTTTGTATTATCATATTCCAGAGTTCCAAAAGAAAAATACATAACTTCGTTATAAATACAAAAACAAAAAGAATATTATTTTTAACGGAGAATTTAATTAAAAATTTAACAGTATCCGAGTTTATAATATGCCTACTTAATTAACGTTTTTGATGTAAAAAGCGGTCGTTTTTATAACCTAGTTAAGGAATGTACGAAGGCAAGGCCAACAGAAATTTTCATCAACTGAACTTCTACAGTTCTTCAAATTCTTTCCTCAGAGAGACTTCAATGAGAATAAAGTCTTCGTGAAAAATAAAATGAGAGAAATAAAGGACTAAAGTAAATAAATGTTCTAGAAGCTTTTTTACTTACTTCTAAAAGCCTACATAATAAAAATTATTTTTAGACACGAATCATAAATCTAGTGAACAAAGAGTTTTGTCTACTTGTTCCCGAATAAGATTATTTTACGATCACGAATTGGTATGTAACCGGTAATATTAGAATAATATCTAGTAATATTTTATTTAGACTTTACATAGGTATGGAAGCGGCTTCTTTTCATTTTAAAACAATGAATTTAGTCGGTCGCCTCACATGTATGAAGTTAGATATGTATACAGGGTGTTTGGCGCATGGACCGACAAAAATTTTTGGGGGTTTGGTGTGGCCATGTACTAGTTTTCACCCTTAGACCCAATGTCCTATATGTCACTGTATTCGAGAAACGATTTTTTTTGGTTTTTTTTTAAATTACCAGAACTATCACCTTTAAAACGTTATAACTTTATAGTCTGTAGTTGTATTTACACCAAATCACTTTTATTGCGTTCTCTGGTGTATTATTATTCTAAATAAAACATAAATTCATAGTACTACATGTAAAAAAATACTTGTCAAGCTTCCAAACTCTTAAAAATGAAATAATGTATGAAAAATTACAAATTCAAAATTAATTATAAAAAAAAGTCAAAGCTTTTTTGAACTTCACTAGTACATGGCCTCACCAAACCCCCAAAAATTTTTGTCGGTCCATGCGCCAAACACCCTGTATAGGACAAGAACCAATATGACTCTTTCAATTCATAATATAGTAGGTACTTTCTCAGCTTATCTTGAACATCACTGACGTCTGTGAAGGAAAACAACGCAAGGAAAATTGAACTTATAATTGATATAAGTCTGAAATCGTCAATCCGCCTTGAGCAACTGTGATGATTAATGCTCGTGTATGGGAAGAGGTCTTTGCCCTATTTGTGGACCAATAATACGCTCATATTCTTTCTTTTAAGCACAGAATAAGCTTAAAACCAACTGCGTATGTGATAAGCGTTATGAATACAATATTACGGAAACATTCCCCCCTTAGATCAGCATAAAACAATAAACTTATTTACCAACCCACAAAATAAAGTAGTTAAAAAAACAAACGATTACAGCGTGAATGATTAAGCGGCGTACATTTTCACTTCATTAATAATAACACTTTGGGGCATTTTATTAAACTGAAGGTAATTTATAAATACTTAATATGAGCGCGGCGGTCGTAGATCACGTTAATTGGCGTTTCGACCGACGGTAGGTATGGTTTATACGACACAGAAACGCACTGGATTAAACATTGGCACGCGAAACCGTGACTCGGCTTACCTAGTTTAAGTTTTCAAGTGTGGGTTGTCATTTAATGGGAATGAATATAACCTATTGTTGTGGGGGAAATATACACACCTAAATACGGTTCAGAAAAAAGGGATTTTGCTAGAAGATTACAGGAATAATTCAGGTGTAAATAAAAATAGATGTTATTTAAATTAGGTATCACAAAGTTATTTTTTTGTACATAACTAGCCAGTTACGAAATCTGTGATTGACTTTTCTCCTGGAACCCGAAAATATTGACAAAAAGCAATAAAATTACGATTGGCATTTTGATATGCTTCAATTTGAGTATACATGTCATATCATCTTATGTAGGTACCAAGAACCTAGCCTTCATCAATCTAATAAATTACTAAACCAATAAAAGCATCCCCAATGCCAAGTACAGTCAATAACAAAAAATATTGTCTCCTTTCAATACTAAAATTACGTGAAAATAGTGCGGCAAAAGTAAGCAAATAAACGCTCGGTGACATTTAGCTGTCGTCAGTCTATTAAGGGCTCTCACCCAGCTTTTTATAAATGGCCAAGTAACATGCAACCGCAGTCATTCCACGGAAAAATTGGCCAGCCAGGTAGAAAATGTTGAATAAACAATATTATTTCCACCTTATTTTCGGCGTGTGCTTCAAACAAAAGAGGTTGATAGGGATCTATATTGGGTATATGCTGACATAGATACTGACTAGAGTTTACTTATGCTTGTAGTAGAAATAAATGAGAAAAATCCACTTTCTTTTGTAATATTAAAGAGGTTCGGGTACTAGTGTTTTTGAGGTCTACCTCGGTTTTGAAACGAGCAACTAGCTTCAACTTTCTAACTGATCGACTCCTTGATGTTTCAAAAGTGTCTGTAAATGGTGTAATTGTAATAAATGCTTTGAAATTGGCAAAAAAAAAAATGTATCCGTTTTTCAGACAAAACGAGCTGGGTAACCAACTCTCTCAATTATTATGTACCTTGATGTTTTAATCATTTTGAACGTCGTTATTTATGGTAGAAGTCTATCAAGCCTATTTCTACGTTCAAAGACGATATTTTAAATTTTAATTAAGTAACAAAAACAAAAAATAAAACAACATCGCAGCCAAATTAACAGTTTCAATTTCAAATGCCAATTCCAGTGGATGGGTTAAAACACTCGAGAAAATTCAAACAATGGAAATACCAATTAATTGCTTCATTGTAAACAGATTGCTTAATTAAGAGAAGGAAATGAATAAAGAGCGTTTAGCGAACATGGAGTCAAATTAATTTTAATGATAAACGGTTTACATAGAAGTCTTTGGCGGCGGCTCACAGACGGCGGTGGGCAAACTTTAATTTTCTCTCCTATTATTCACAAGTAGATATTGTGAATTGAGTATCTGAAGAGAAAATAATGCAGCAAAGTTTTGAAATTGCCTTCAGATGAGTTTAATACTTATGCGTTATTTGCTTTCTGTTTGCTTCCTTGTCCATTTGTGGACTTGCGTTGATATATTCGTCATCATCACCCTCATCATCATTGTCTGCAGTCTAAATTGTATCTTCTGTAGATACACTGAGTTCTGTCTTTTGCTTGTCTCTTCTATTTGCAGTGTCTACCTCTCATTTATAAGTAAATGTTCTCAGTTATGAAAATATTTTTATGCTTAGCAGTCTTTTCTGTTGGTTGCTAAGTGAACTGTATCGCTTAATGGCGACTTCTAGCTCTGTTCGAGATTACTTTTTGTTATATTAAACATACGTTTACTTAATTATCCTCGTTCCTTGTCCGGTGTTCATAAACGAATAATTATAATATTATATAGTCTTTGATATTTGTTCTGGCAGTCTATTTATATATTTGTACATTTTACACACAATAATAAAACATGCAACAAAAATGGACCAAAAAGTAATACCTACATTTTCCCGCATTCCCATATCACCACTAAAAAAGGCCCGAAAATTCTAGTGAATAAATCCTGAAAATTAAATAATAAATTCTTTTTTTATTTACACACGCTCTAAAAAACG
This sequence comes from Hoplodrina ambigua, assembly GCA_949774945.1. Lineage (NCBI taxonomy): Eukaryota > Metazoa > Arthropoda > Insecta > Lepidoptera > Noctuidae > Hoplodrina > Hoplodrina ambigua. The sequence goes on from OX458973.1 coordinate 9,655,608, forward strand.
CATCCGCGGAATAGAGGGATTCACACAATTCCCTTTGAATCCCTAGTGTACAATTTTGTAACTCTTGAACCGACTTTCACGAAGCTTTTAGGTTAATGCTTTATAAATCATAAATTAGAAATGGAAGACACGTTCTGTCCCGACGTGACGTGGAAATTATTTTCTTTTGTTTTGCCCGAAAAAATGTTAAAATTGCATTAATAGGTAATGTTGGAGTGCTTCAGTAATAAGCCTACATTTTGGGCAACAGTAAAAATGTAAAAGCAATAGAAATAAAAAATTAAAATGGTTACTAAAATACCTTGTAATAAAGGATATTTTACATTGTTTATTTTAGTGCCTCTAAAACCTGCTTCTTCATAATAATTTTATTATAATACAGACATGTATATTTTTCAGAACAATATTGTTCACACAATAAAAAAGTAATACCAACGTAAAAAGAAATAAAAAAATATTGCAACGTTGAATATTATGTTTGTTTAGGTTAATCAGAATAATATAAAGGGTCAAAATGAAGGGCTTTCAAAATAAAGTTAAAAATGTTACATAATAAAAGAACAGCAGATTTTTTTCACGTTTATGTTCAAAGTTTTGTTCTCTTTTTAGGGTTCAGTATTCTTTATTGTACTTGAAGATAATTAATGTTTAGTACAATATTATGTGAATATTAAAATTCTACGTTTTAATTTACTTCCAATAAAACTTAAGTCAATTGAAGCGCAAATTCGAAAAACAAAAATAACGGACAAAATAAACACTGTCAAATCTTCAAAAAGTAATTAAGGCACAAATAAACGTTTTAAATCTTAGCAACCACCTGATCACATTTGCATTCTTCTGACAAGCTTTACTTTATCATTTTCGTTTACGGAACCTCAAACCACTAAAGCGGGTGCTTTGATTCGCATATAAACCTCCATTTACCGCTATATTACCTAACAAAATATAAAAGGGCAATGCCCCGAAGCAAACAGGTGTGGGGTAGCTAAGTACATAAAGGAAGAAAGCTTAAAAAAGGTTGAAATAAAGTCAGTTTCGGATCGCGTAATATTGTAACGTTGAGTTTTGATTCGTTAGGTTTTGGTACAACCTGTGAGATATAGCGATTGTTACATAATTTTGGACAATCTCGTATAATTTTACGGACGACAGCCCTTTAAAGAAAACACTGTGGCATTTTATGCGGTTGTTTTAGAAGCGATATTACAAGAACAACGTATAGTTTGAGGTGCTGGCAATTATACCTACAAATAATAGAAAAAAAACATAAAGACCTGAAGTATTAAATCGATGTTTTTATATATCGTATGTGTATTTCTGGACCAATTTGGTTATAAGTGTCAACTATATTTTTTTTAGTAAGTTCGGAATTATATCATTAGCTTAAATTACGGTCTATACCTATTACATAGTAAACAAGAAATAAATAAACATATAACCATTGTTTATTATCACAAAAAACGTTTCGTAAAACGTAACTCAAAAATACAGCCTCAAAACACAGCAGAAATGAAAAAAAAAACACCAACTTCCTTTAACCCTCTTTCGCTCATGTCTTAAGCCATAGTGTTGAGTTCCAAAGGTATAAAACATCGTATCACGGCGGCTGCCGTGTTTGCGGCGCCTGCGGGCTATTGAAAATTAAAATTGCTACTTGATTTTTTATCTGCACCGCTGAGTTTAGAGTAGAGAGCAGGCTTTGTTACATGATTCTATTATATTTAGATATTTTTTTGGCAATTCAATTGTTATTTATAATTCTGTTTGAGTTTTGTTTTTTTTTTTTTGAGTTTTTTTTTGGTTTTGTTTTATTTTTCTGTTTAGTCAAATTACATGAAATTGAAGTTAGGAAGTAACATTTTAACGTAATAAGAATTTAAAAAAGTAAAGAACATAAATTATCCATGTTTTATTAATTACCTACTAACTGAAAGATAACAAAATTCAGTTAAGGAGATCCAAAGGTCTAATGGCAATCCTTACGCATTTTTCAATTAAAATATTACAGCTACGTAAAATACAAAGAGTAATTAGGTATATACAGATCAATGTCTCCCAAACTCAACATTTCAATTCCATGATTCCAAATTCAGTTCAATACTCAAAATACGTTCATATTTCAGGTAAACTCCAACGAGGTGTCGCTTTATTGAGTTAATTGCGCGTAATTTACAACCTGGTTGCTATCAATGTAAATCTTTGTCGAAAACACGACAATAGAATACGCACAAAACAAAATTAAAGTCGAGCCAAAATCATTTCAACGTTTAATTAAACGGCGCACTGTGGTGTAATTGTGGATTAATTGCCAACTGGATTCAAATTCATCGAATTTACACGACAATTTGTTGAAAATGCGTCACAACAAGTTTTATTGTGAATCGCGTAATATGAGCGGTTTTATTACGCATGAGTTATTATTTTAAATTAATAATTGGTATGGCTGTTATAATTTAGCTTTTGAAGTAATAATTTTCAGTATAAATACTTTTTATTTTTTTCTATTTCATATACAGATACTTTCAAAAATTTTCTTAGACATCACTGACTTACGAAAAACAACATCGCAAGGAAACTTGGGCGTAAGTATAGATAATATGCGGGCTTGCGGACGGCGAGTAATGGGTAGCTCGCCGTCCGATCAAGGACCAAGCCCGGGTCGACGGCGCGTTCTGCTCGCGCGCGCCTCAAAGAGCTGTCAGCATAGGGACGGGGCCCCCAACGGGGCCAACGCCTGCCGGGGTTGCGGGACGTCTTATCAGGATACCGTGGCCCCGGAACGTAAAGGGCAACAGAAGGAACAGGGTGGTTTTATAGTCAGTAAAAGTCTGACAGTCCCTTCCGCCCCACCCAGGGCGGAAGGAGTCATTTGATGATTTTTACCAACTAAAAAAAAAAAAAAAGCTACAGATAATATAAGTCTGAATTCGCCAGTCCACTTTGAGCAAGTACGGTGATCAATGGTCTCGCCTTCTCTATGAGAAGAGGCCTTTGTCGTGCCATGAGACAGTAACAAGCTGGTATTATCGTCAAATGACCATTTTAAAACTGCTACCGAACGGATTTTCAAGTTTACAAAGGTTGCTTTTTTAAAAGATGATACCTTAAAATTCCGTCTTTTGGGAACAGTTTTTTTTCAACCCTTGAAGGTATTTTATAAAATCGTTCTTTTTAAATAAAAAAAAATGTAATCCATTTTTGCAACAAAAATAAACAACTGTAGAAAAGACCTAACCTAAATAAACAAACAATCATGCACACAAAAACTATTTTAACTCTACAAAGATAACAATATTCGTCCCAAATCTGAAGAAATCCATCGCAACGCTTTGTAACTATTACCGTGGAAATTCTTTTATATCGTAGAAGATCAAACACAGTATCTCGTTCACAAAAGATGAACATAATGATTTTGATACACGAACCGTAACGGCCGACACTAAAATAATAGGGGAAGAAAATAGGGTGCTCAATGAAAATTTGCATCCACTACTATAAATTAAACATGTGAGGGTTGTTCACCCCGAGAGGTTCGGAAATAGCTCTCTAATGAATGGAGTGCGCGAAATAGTCGAATTACTGGTAATTGGTAATTTGCAAATTAACTTAACGGAATAAGGAGAGGGAAATTTTATCAAAAGTGTTACTAGAAAACCTTAAATACCAAATAAAAGAGTGCAATATGTAAGTCAAAACAAATTATCACTAAAACTATTTACAGCCTCTTTTAAAAGTCGAAGCTGGTTGCGCGTTCTAAAACGTGTAGATGTCTATGGAGAAGACCGACCAAGAAATTCCACAGACACTTGCTGCTTCTATATGTGAAAACAATAAAAGTACTCGTAATAAAGAACAATCTAAAAATATAATAAAGATGTAGGAGATGGCCGTAGTTCCGAGATAACCAATCTTAACTGACAATGCCCGTTCACGCAGATGTTTATTAAAAACATTGTTGTGAATATGGTTTAACTAATAATGTAGATTTGGAAACATACTTAGTACGAAGTGATTTAATACAAAAATGTCACAAAATGTTGAGTCATAGTACCTAGAGATAAGTGAAGCGTTATATTATGTTGTCACGAGATTAACCACTATCAAATAGCCTTCATCATCCATGAAGGCTAATCTTGATACTCTAAATCAGTTTCACTAACACTGAAAATGTCTTGATGACACTTAAATATTCCAAGTTGATTATTTCCGTCCAACGCCTATCCTAAATTATTGATATTAAACAGCATGTTCCAATATAGCCTGCTTATATCCCATAACTGAATTCATGTAACATTATGCGTTAATCTACCAGGGAGGTATTTGGATCATTAATTTAGATGAGAATTCCTTATTGTTGCCTCTGACGCGTCATCAAACGATCGTGACGTCACTACTTGCAATATGTGACGTAAGAAGTAGGAGGTTATCGGTTTGCTGAGAGCTTTATTTGTTTGCATTGAGAATGCAATCTTCATTGCTGCTCTCTTAAACTATTTAGTGGCATATCATGACGTAAATAACACCATTTGGAGTGAACTAGTTAATGGTGTCTTTTCTTTAAATTATTTGATGTTCAGTACTAAAATATTAATAAGGCTTTATAAAATATCCTGTCTGGTCAAATTAAAATTCTATAATTTCAATTTTCAAAAGCTTATTGTTTAGAGAGTCATGTTGAGGGCACTGAGATTAAGTACCTATATAAATAAATGGTATCATTTTGTCTTGCCTCCCTCAACAAGAACGTGAAAAGAATGGCAATTTCAAGCCACACTCCAACGTTAAATACAAAAGAAACCGTTAACACGTCTAGACACATAATTTTACAAATTATCGCTATATTAACGACTGCCATAATTAAACATTGAGGCGAGATGATCGCACTCTCTCCATTTGTTACACCGTTGACAAGTTAAGTCGTAGTCTGGGGTGGGTAGTCAGTATTCATAAGACACCTTCCTTACAGGCGTTTCATTATAACACTGCATAGACACACCAAGAGAATAGATGCGGCAAAATACCGTCTAGACTCTAAACCCAGGTTGCCTGTTGAATATAATGCTCGGAGAATGTTAATGAAATGGAAATCAATACAAAAATGCGAGGTGCAATCTCGATAGGAATCGATTAGGAAACTCGTTGGAGAAAAATAGTAGTTTGAATGTAGCATGAAAGAACGTTAATGAGAAACTTCGTTCGATTTTAAAGTTAGCTGTAGAAACTTAAAACGTTATTGCAAATGAGCAAGTTAGTGAAACTTTTTGTTAAAATTCATGATTATAATTCAATCGTCCGAATGGTTTATAAGGTAATCAAACGCTATATCCATATGGAACTCCAATTGAAAAACAGTATGGATTTGGTAGAAGAAAAAAAACAATATTTTCTTCAAACAATTGTTCACAAATGCTAATAAATTTGTGGGTTACTCTCTCTTTCTGTTATTTGGAAAAATCACATCTTTGTTGTTGTTGTCGTAGATAGGTAAATTTCAAAAAACAACATCATTATTTCTTCTTTAGTTCTACTGTCTCAGTGACTATCACATCTCCAAACATTATCAATATTCATAGCTCGTCTAAATATTCGTGAGTCCCAGTAGATAGCCTACACGCGAACGTTCGCGGCTTCGCGAATACCGTCACACGGTGTTTTGGGTGCTGTGTAATGCAATTTTGATAACCTCATCAAGAACGTGCACTTTATTAGCGGTTTTGCTAGTTGCAATCTCATGTTCTTCGTAAACTTCGTTAATGTTCTTGTTATTGTAAATAATTGTTATTGGGGCTTCTATTGTAATCAAGAGATCTTCTTTTATGGTGACGCGTTTCTAAACGTTTGTATGTTCTAAATTGAAGGAACAAATATATCAATTACAATTTTTTATGTCAATTGCCTTAATAGAGCATTATTTTGGCTACTGAATGAATATGAATATGATTTATGCAGATGTAATTCTGTTTTTTTTTTACATTCTAGAATTACTCATGAAAACTAGTATGTGTAGGGTTTGAGACCAGTTTTAACTATGTCAAATATAATAGGTACTTTGTTTTTGAAGTACCTAGCTCGAAGTACCTACACATACATCTTTATTCCCCTGCCTATATGATCCCAAAAACTTTATCCAAATGAATACAAAACTAAAAAAAAACATTACCTACAATCTACAAGAAAAAGACCGTTACCAACGTGACGTAGCAATAACTAGGGATTAAGTTAACGTTCCCTCCACGGGATAGCGTTAATGCGATGGCGAAAGGCGCGATGAGCTCATCACCATGAAAACTAAATTAATTGCAAGAAGACGTGTCAGGATTAAGACTCATGCATCTCAAATAAGCTACAGCATATTGTGTCGTAATACAAATTGATTATATTTTGAACCTCAATGTGACGTGAAAAGAAAGAGACTCATGCCGAGGGAAGAAAATAAGGGACACATTATTATCGGTAGGTGTGGACGCAAACAAAAATTAATTGCTTTAAGGTTTTGTGTCAGTTTCACACTTTCACTAGCAGATAGCTGATGTTATAAGAAGTAACTTAGGTTTACTTTTATTAGAAAAATAATTGGGTTCACGCGGACGAAGTCGCAGGCATGGCTAGTAGCTAGTAGTCTTAAATAATGCAGTCATTTGCAGTTCACTTTATTGATTTATCGATAATAGGTACTTTGACTGCTGAGTTTGTGGTCTTGGGTTCGATTCTCAGGTCGGGTAAAATGTTATTGGGTTTTTTCGCCAAGAATTTATCAGTAGCAGCCTCAGAGTTTGGATTTTATAGCCGGTTGAGGAAATAGGCTCGCCCCCTATAATATGGAACTTAAACATAACTGACGAAATGTGGTTGTACTAATGCAAACACCTCTGCCTAATTTTTCGGAGATTACAGGCGTGATGTTATGTAGTATTTTAAATATCTAACATTTGTCTTCTTCTTTACGTGGCTTAATACCTAGATTAACATTATCAGGCTCAGTTAACTGTATATAGTGTACAAAGTCTAATTCTTTTCAAGTATAACAGTCGAGACGATGAAAATTAACTACAATTTCGCCAAAAGTTCGGCAATTGGCTTCAAAGACACAAAGACGAGTTCTAGACAATTTACCGCTCAGTAAAGCTCAAGAGAGTCTAAATATGTAATACGTAAAGTAACTTTATATTCTTTTTATCTTGCTTATGACAGAAAAGATATATTATTTTGATAATTTTATTTAGATAACTGTTGTAGGTTTTTGCAAAAATGTGCGGTGTTAATAAAATTGAAATATTCTTCTCATCAAATATTAATCACTAGCTAATACCCGTGACTTTATTCGCAAGTATTGTTAGTAAGGGGTTTTATTTTTCATGCTGGTTCCAGAAATTGCAGCGTTTAAACAAACAAACAAAATCTCTTCGGCATTATTATAGAAAAATCTTCGGTGTTTCTAATTGAAGTATCCTTCTCATTAAATATTAAACATGATAGTGAAACGTAAGGGAGGTACTAATTCCCCAACACAGTGCTACCTCGAGAGCAAATTCAATGAAACAATACACCTACAGCATGGCAACTATAGGAATAATGGCTAAGACACTTAGCCAAATAACCCAGTGCTCGTGATGTACATGTGAAATTAGCCGTTCCTGCAAATTGCTCAGTTCCACTACCCCCACGGAATCCAGTCGGTTTTGCGGCGGTTCATTCGCTAAAATATTTAACGTGTACTCTTATTAAAGTTTACAAGCTTCGGCTGGGGTTAAGAATCTTTCTAGATGTATTTATAGGAACTGTTTTAGTTTAATTACTTTGAAACGAAGTTTACCGCTAAGTCATAACATAACATCACGCCTAGTAATCCCCGAAGTGTTAGGCAGAGGTGGACTCATTAGTACAAACACATTTCGCCAGTTATGTTAAGTCCCATGTAAAAAAGTGGCAAAAGTGTCATTGGATTTTTTATTAGGACTTTCTCAGTAGCAGTTCAGAAGTTTGGAAGTTGGTGGTGTGACAACTCCGTGTCTCGAAAAGCACGTATAGCCGTTGGCTCCTGATTTAACCGCAGGCTTATTTGATTGACTATGAGAGTGATGAAGACGGAGTGCACCTGTGTATGGGCACACTAAACTTGTGCACTATAATATTTCATGTGTACTCGGCTAGTCTCCATTGAGATTGGCCGCTGTGGCCGACATTCGGTCTGGAAGATATTCTTATTAGGTTGACTAGATTTCAATTGTTCCTTCTTCCTTCTCTTGCAACAATATACTTTTTGGCACTGGTTCATAGACTTTAAGTAGTTCAATGCGTTTCTTCAACTTAGGGCTATAAATAGCTTGTCATGATAAATTGCTTAAACATTCACATTTCGCTTCCTCTCTATTATTTCCTGTCCCACTTAAAATATTTTCACCTACATCATGGTCGCAGTTAATTATTACTTTGGTAAAAATACTTCGTGTTGTCAAGTGCTTAGCAATTACCTTAATAACTGACACTCGACTGGCATTAGTGCTACCCCTCAAGGGAGATAATGAATGTACTTTTATAGTTATTGTAAAATCAGCCACAAAATACGTTCATAGAAAAGGACATCGTAATACAAACTTTTACTATGCATTCAGTACATGATTCTAGATCATCTAGCGTCATACTTTTTCTTCGGTTAGTAAAAAAGAAACCAGCTATTCCAAATATTTCGTTGAACTGATACATTTTTTTGTAGAACAACATTTCGTTTTTAATAACCGATAAAAATATCAAATTTGGATTCTAATAGAATCTTAAACGGAATCCCAGGTAAAGTTTGAACCACGATGTGTTCCATCTCCATGCCAAATTTCATCAAAATCTATTCAGCGGTTTAAGCGTGAAGAGGTAACAGACAGACAGACAAACACACTTTCGCATTTATAATATTAGTTCTATAATATTAGTATGGATTCTTATAGACCTCTTAATTCAAGTTCCATTTTTAAAACACATAAAATAACATTAAAATTTTAAGGATCCCTCTTCACGAACTCCCAATTCTCCCTTCTCAACTTAAAAAAATATTTGAGTATGCAAATTAAAATCAAGTCGTGGACTATGAATGTCATAATTAACATTCATTACTAGCCCCAACCTAAACGGGCTTAATTTGACGGGACCATCTTCATCAACATACCTCAGGGGTTTAAGGTTTTCCACACCGTCAGGTCTTGTCTGCGAAGGCTTTATGTTAGCTGAGTATACGCAGCACCTCGGTATAGAGCCGGGAGAAGACCGCAAGGTGTATTATGGATGTGAGAAGATATTGGAAGGTGGCTTGATGAATATTTTGAAAAAAAAACATTGTTTTGCTAGAAATCTAAAGTTGTTCAATTGAGGTATGTCCATAATAAATGATTGGTTGACAATTAGGTTTCATCTTTAATGTGTTCTCATTCTAATAGTTTATGGTAAATGAATGAGAGTGTTTTATAAATAGAATTTCAATAAATTGACTTGACCGATCAAATAGTATCTATTCATTTTTTTAAAATAAAAATTGCTATCTCGAAACGTCACAATTGTTTTAAAAAAGGATAGTAGGATCACCAGCTGTTACACTGAACCTTAACCCTCCTGGCGAGAAAAAACTGGCAAATTTGAAGTACTAATGTTTATCAAAGTTCGAGGTTTCAACATGATGACACTGTAAGTGAATATTTCGAACCGATGGCAAATTCGTGTTCATATACTTGTATCACTATAGGTACCTACGTGTAAAGTCATGGAAAGTTCAAACAACATAATTTCAAGTAAAACGGAAACGTTCACCTACACCTCGTTTTATTTTTTAAACGTGTCGTTGGCATTTAAAATGAGAACTTATCAAGCCTTCACAGATCACGCATAGAATAAGCAGCAGACCTTACAAACTGAATTGCTCAAAATAATGACTTAACTAGCATACTGGCACCTTGTAATGATTGCCTACGATATGTTTAAACAAAGAACACACGGTTTTTTCTTTTTTTTTCCTAACGGTCATGGGTGACTGGCGGCCATTTGCCTACCCATAAACACTACTTTAGAAACCACATCTTCACATGCCAATGATTTTAGTACAACCATAAACGCTATGATTATTTAAACTAGAACTATAAAAGAACAGCTAGTTAATGTTGTAGATACCTATCAGTTTCGGATAAAGGAAGCGTAAAATTCTTTGGGAATTTATTTTGAACAAAGAGTTTTGATATGGTTTTTAACTTTTTTGTGATTGTTAGCTGAATTCATTGGTTTGTGTCTTCAATTACGTAGTACATTTTTGGGTTTTCATGTTTTTGTTTTAGATCAATCTACATAAAAATACATTGTCATGTAGTCCTGACAATTTGAAAAGCAATTTATTATTGCTCTTTGTTTTTGGATATAAATCTGTTTAATCTAAAATTGAGAGCACCGTAAATATGTAAGGATCGTAGCAGGTGGCGTTCTGTAGTTACTGCCTACCCCCATGGGAAAAAGGCGTGAGTTTATGTATGTACCTATGAGAGCACCGTTTCGCACATCACTGTTTCTCGACAACCGCTGAAGTATGTCAGCATTCAAGCAGCCTGAAGTCGAGTAATTAGCTTTTATATGCAATGAGCACCAAATAATAGATGCTTGGTTCTAATACCAAGGTACATCTGAAATACGGACTGAGGAATCTGTGGTATGTACTAAGTGATATAGGTTATGAAATCCTGTTAAGTCCTCTATCTATGGGTATATTCAGTCTTGATCTGAGATGGAATTCTTTTGGTGTAAAGCACGGCGTTTAAATTGGCAATGTTCTTTGTTATTTAGTGAGAGTATTTATTGCCGAGACAATGAGTACCATAATTTAATTTTTTTAATTCCAAATTTTTATTTTCTAAAGCAAATAGAAAACAGTTGCGATCCTTTAATTTTTTTAACGTTTTTGTTTGATTTGGGTTAATATTTTGTATATTTGAAAATATTTATTCTATGGAGTAAATATTTTTCCAACCTACATGTAATATGTATATGTAGGCATTTTAATTATTTTGCACATGTGTACAATTTCACTTGTGTAGGTATTTTGAGTCTTATTTAAAATTTATAATTTGTTGATATCGTATCTCGTATCTAGCTTCAACTTTCGGACTAACTGACCGACTCCTTGACAATTCAAAAGAGCCTGTAAATGGCCTAATTGAAATAAATGTTTTGACTTTGACTTTATAAAGATTTGCTTGTGATATATTATAGATATTTTCACCACATTTGGTTGAGTGGTAGTGAATGGTTTAGGCATTAAGTCCTTTGTTGTTTAATTAAATAAGTTGTAAATAAATACTATTGCTTGGAAAATTTTGAGCTGAAAGTACCTACCTTTATTACATTTAATTATTTTAAACACAGCCTACACGTAATACACGTTTTAATATAAACGCGTTACAATTATTCCTAACCCGAATTCGCTGAAACATTTACAGTCAAACTTATAACAGTACTCTCATACAAGCGAATACGACAGCAGCAAACGAGAAACAAGTCTATTACACAGCATAATAACCTCCTTAACACAACGATAGCCAAAGGTGGTCCTGTTATAACAATAAAACTCGTAGAACCGCCGCAGGAATAGGTTAGAGAAACTGAATAACTAGAGTAACCACGTGTTATGTTCTAGCTCCACATGAGCTTAATTAATTAATATTAACAAGCCTCGTACCATGTTAGCTAAACTCCTTGGTGTAATAATTTTATCAAATATTTACACGGTATTCATACCAGAACACGCTGATAATTAGGTAAATTTAAACCAGTCGGTAAACACATTCGATGTTGCGTTCGAGCTAGGAAATCGGTCGGAATTGTAAGTGGCTTATTGTTGGCGCCGGGCCCCGATTGTGATCCATTGTTTAGCGCAAGCACCGAACCGATTAATTTGAAACTGCCATCGGTCCTAAGTTTATTATGCCTTGACCAACTGAGGGTGCTGGCTGAATTATTAATTTCGAACGTCTGTGTCAAACCCTTTGATACAATCAAAATGAATTAAGTTTAAAATAATATTACCTCTTGTTTAATAAAACAGTATATTTCAATTAAAATTCGGTTTCATTTTGTGAACGTACATTCACAACACGTAGCAATAATACGACCGAAAATGCGAAACCGTGCGAAAATTAAAAAGCAAGTTTCAAACTACTATTCGTTTTCTAAAAATACTTGATTAGTATACTTTTATAATACGATCAACATTAAGTGAATATTATTATAAAATAAATACTAAGTGGTTTATGAATATTGGAGATATTGGTGCCGATTGGACAGAAAAGGATGAAAATGGTCTAATTTTAGTTTAGTTTGTGACCAAAAGAATCGGCACCATTGTTTTGTTTTATTTAGATTCCCTAACTTGGGTAACCTTATTTCTAAAATAATTTTTCAACCATTTTGTTACAAACATTCGTCAACGTATTTCTAGATGGGTACGCCAACAATACGCTAGGGATGTGCTTTTAGTCCGCGATTAAAGGACAACGGTCGTGTTCAACTGGTCCCTGTGATCCGTAGGATTCGCGGGCCAATCCCGCTAATTGCGTCCAAACTTCGGCGAGACGAGGGCTTTTTAATTAAAACTTATTTAATATTATAGAGACGGTTCGAGTCGGCTGGACATTCGGATAATTTTAAGTTTTTTTTTAACATGACATTGTGAATCCCGATTTTTTACTAATTAGGTAAGAAATTTGCCGTTTAAAGTCATTTTTATTGGACAGTCGATATGATACGTCACTGCACATCTACTTGCTTATTATGTATTTTTGTAAAACAAAAGCCTTGTTTCCGCAGTATATCTCCGCACGAGAATATTTTTGCCCATTCCACTATTTTTGGATAGCAGATAGTAATTTCTATGAATTGAAACATTATTTATAGCATAGATATAATTTATTCATTCACGTGGTTTGTAATACAAATGCAAAACAGTTTCATAATGTAATTTACAATTATTAAACCACAGTATGGAGCCAAAACAATTATTAAAGGCATTATTCATCTTAATATACAGTGTGTAGCGTAACTACTGATCAAGTACGTTCATGGCACTACGCTAGGCGACTATGCCATTTATTTTCTGGTAACGGCAAACGACCAATAAGTCTTGCTTCCCGGGATATTAACACTATCATAGGTTACTCTCACATTTTATGAAGACACATTAGACACCGAGACATTTCCATAAAAGATTTTGATATAATTGCGTTACGAATTGAATTCGGTTGTAATTTAAGTTTTATTATGGACTTTTGATAATTGGTACATTTGAATGCATGTTCCTCTAAATAATCTTTGCCAGTTCAATAATTTATTTGTGTTTTATTTAGGTAAGTTGGTGTACCAATTTAAATAAAATAAAAATGAACTTCGATGCCTACTGTACTGATATTTGAAGTTGTTTATAGCATTATTTAATGTTTAATTTAGAGTGAATAATTTTCCTACATAAATAAAATAAAATTAATCCCTAAACTAGTACATACGACACGACATAGTTTATAACAAAATTTGTCATTTTGAAAGTGACTGTTCAATAAATTAAATCCACGTTGAGCGATGAGTCTGTGTGTGCTGCACTTTATTTAGTGGACGTGGACGGCGGACGGCCAAATAGCTAAATGTCCAATAAGTCGCGTACTCGATATTAACTGCGACATAGTTTACTGTACGCGCCGCATGTTCATTATTACCCAGCTCAGTTTTATGACATCCGAAATTCGAATTTATATAATTGACCGGTTTAAATACCGGAACGGGTCGAAACTTAATTATTGTAAGCTCATAATAAAATTAACTGTCGACGCCTACAGAATTATTTTGTAGCAATCGCCTTGTTTTTAAGTTACTTCTGAAGTAGGCGATTGTAACAATTAAATACAGCCGGTTTTGCTTTTGTTACAGACTCTATCAATCATAGTAACTGCGTACCATTTCACAGCATTTAAATCGAAATAAAATTATTTAGTTCATTTATACGCGCCATATTTTTATTACAAGCGAAAGGGTACAAAACAAGATTAACGTTAACGAGCAACGTTTTCTAGGGAATACCCCAACTTTTAGGACGTTAGTAGAATTTCGCATGTTTGAAATAAGAGCAAAATGTATGTAAACCTCAAAAGTCCCGAAAATATTTCAGTCAGTGGTAAAGCCGGGATAAAGCCCGGTAGGCCGAAGAGAGCGGATTTCGTGGTACCGGGACTGACGAGTCCTTTGATATGTTATTGAGTTCAATTTACGTTTTCATATTCATCGGCTTGCGTACTTCTTTTGGGAAAGGACTGAGTTTTGGTTAAACTTGAACACATATTTCGGGAAACAAGTTTTGAATATCTGTATAAGACAGAAAAATGAAGGAATAATAATATTTATTTATGTCTCTCAGAAAGGTAAAATTTGGTACATAGTATCTAAGTTACAGGCAGATTCAAACCTTTGTGAGAGCTGGAGTCTGTACTGGGTTCGGGACCTGTATTACAAATCTCCAGGCTCGCATCCTCAAGATTACAATATCAACTTGCACATACGTCGGAATGGTCTTTTGAAAGATTAAATCTTTGGATACGAATACATATCTACGTGGGGAGGGGTTCGTAAAACGGGGGTCCGACGTTTACTCGGACGAAGTCCCGGGCAAAAGCTAGTATTATAATAGAACTAAAGAGATTTTTTGTTTGTTTGTTCAAACGCGCTAATCACTAAAACTACTAGTGGGATTGGAAATAATCTTTCATATATTATATGATAGCCTGATTCATGAGCAATAGTTAAGGATATATAACATCACGCTGTAACCCACGGGAGCGGAGCAGTGACCAAAGACGTAACTTAACATGAATGAGAAAAAAACCAAGCGTAGGAAGACGCAGAGAGCAACTTGTATGGATATAAATCTTGCGTTCAACATAACGTTGTCTTGTTGTAACAAGTAACACAGGTAAACATGTTTTCTTTTTGTTTTTATCTTTTACATCTGAATACTAAACTTTATGTCTAGAAATACGACGTAAAAACACCTCTGTTTAACCTCCCTTAACGTAATGTATTTAGGCATTTTGTGTTTTATGGTTTTTTTACGGCGAATAATACCTACGGGGTAAATCTGAAATCCCAGTGTTTGGAATCTGTTGACAGCTTTTTTAGAGCTTCGGTAATACAAATATGGTTTTACATTTCAAGGACGTTTTTATTGAGCGCTTTTCCTTTAATACATTTTGTTATATTTCTAACTAGCTTATGCCCGCGATTTTGTCTGCGTCATTGTCGGTTTTCGGGTAAATTTTTGATTGGGTGGAACCCTCATTAGTTAATTATAATTAAAGTTACTTCTATCTGCCAGTTAAAGTCCCATAAAAATCAGCCCAGCCGTTTAGGTGAGTAGTCGGAACAAATCGATAGGCAGACAAAACAAATAAAAAATGTTTTTTTTTTTCATATGGGTAAGTACCTAATGTGTGTAAGTAGAACATATAAAACATGTATTAAGTAATAAGCTGTTATTTTGACATTACAAACAGACACAAATATTATTTATTTGTAGGTTTAGATTATAAAAAGAGCTGTTATGATATTTATTGCTTTATATGGGTGTCAATGAATGATTTCATTTTTATTCACGTATTTACTTGTGTAATAATATCGATGATGCTAAAGTAGATACCTGAGTATTGTAGTACAAAAAACATAAGTTTAATCACAGACTAGGTACCTACTATTTAATAAGAAGCTCTAGATTATTTGGACTAAATAAATATTTTCAAAACCCAAACTACAGAGCGTTTCAATCCAGGAAGGGATTTCTAACATCATGTTGGATCGAAAACAAAAGGTGAACAGGTCCATTGAAGGATTTCCTCAATGATTATTGAAAAGTTTCAACGCAAAACCCATAGGATAACCCTGTTTGTTCTCACAAAGGGTACCTTTTACCCCGCACCGTTGTTTTATTTTGGTGAAATATGAGATAGGAATGAAAAAGCGAGTTTGAATCTTACAGGATTTACCCTGCTTTGCGGAATTGTGTTGTTCAATTTTGAAGTCTATTGTGTTTTAAAAAGAGAATACATTTAAAAGCAAAACGAATGAAACTAATACAGTCTATTTTTAAATGAGTCAAATCAGTATGAAAATCCAATTCGAGTGAAGACACTAATTTGTCAGAAGAAATAACAAAGCTTATAAAACCGAACGAAGTACGCTTCATCGCGAGCGCAAGATAAATTAACGGGAGAGTAATCACGCGCATATATCTATGTCCAACTTCAACAGAAATAGTTCGGATATGACTAGTGTAAACAAATTGCGCGTGCGTGAATAATTCATCAAAGAAACGGGCGCTGACAAATGAAATCTAATGAATACGATATGAGAAAAGGAGTGCTTGCCGAGATTCATGCAGAAATAGATACGGTTATCCATAGGGTAGAATTTGGTGAAAATATTGCAGGCACTTTAATTTTTTATGCGATGCCATAAAATTTTGTTGTTCAGGTTTGCTTTGTGGAGAGTTACGGGTTTTAGAATGATAACGTCAGCATTTGAAAAGTAGAGTAAAAATAGAACTGTTCTTTCTCCTTCTGGAATGCCTGGTTATCTGTATTCTTGATCTAACACAAGCTAAAGGAAGTTGTTACTATTAATCATCTTTATATATTATAATATATAAAACGTGTAATGATGTTTGTCCAGGATAAACCTCGAAACTACTTAACCAGTTTACATGTTTGGCTTTCAGTGTGTCATTTGGTCAAAGTAAAAGATAGGGGAGTTTATTCCTTGATTATTGTTCTCAATATGTTTTTGAAAATTTAAGCCACAGTAACACGTGGCTTGGTTAGGTAGTATTGTCCTAAATGTAAATTCTATCAGTTCGTTTACATAACATGTATTATTAGTATTGGCATGATATTGGCATTTGGCAGCTATATTCCTGTGGCGAAGCATTAAATTATTGAAATAATCACAACAGCATTGCGGCTACAAACGGAACTGGCACCACACAGAAAAGCTAATAAAAATTTAATCAACATTTATTTTACAGCATTTGATTATTACCTGTCGTTACTATCAATTAAGAATGAACAAATGGATCAGTTCCGTTATGGTTGAAGTCATAAAAATATAATTGAAGTAATCATTATGAAAGCGTTCAAGGTGGAATGGAATTCGTTAAATTACGCTGTGATTACATTGCATGTGCTTATAGCGGATTTTTGGTTTGCATTTTTTAGTAATTATAATTATTTTAATTATAATTTTTGACAGATTATATCGACTTTGACTTTGACTGAGATTATATCGACTATTTTTAATATCTATATGGAGGCTTGTAATTTGATATTTGTTAATGTCACACTCTTTATACATATAATTAGTTTGTAAAATAAAATAAATAAATAAAGGATTATATTGGGTTTGTTCCTAAAAAAAATGTGTTAATGAACTGTTTCTTAAAAGGTACCTTGAGATTCCGCCTCTCCGAAAATCGATCTACCACATAACCCGAAACCACGAAACCGATCGCCTACGCTTACGCTTATGCACAGTATCATCACCCTTATCCGACTGCGGGATTAGCTCGCGGCAAATATCTTTATTGTGAGGTACTCTCTCCTCTTGTTTTATTTTGGCGTGAACAAACATTCATAATTATGATTATCATGTTAAACCAGTGCAAGTTTCATTACAAGTGCTTTTGTTTTTTATCTGTTTGGATTACATTCAGAGGTAGGCTTTTGTATGCGTTTAATTAATTCGTAGAGTTTCTTAAGCATGGCTAGATTGCTGTGGATTTTAATTGGTTTTTAGTCTTGTATTTTTTACTTATCGCTATTGATAGGAAGGTATTGGTTTTGACTGCCGTTTGTCTAGAAGTTGCAAGCGCGACTGTTTAGCGTCCGACCTGGGTTTGATTCCCAGGTTGGACAAAAACTGTTATTGGACAGCCCGTAGTTAGGGAGTTAGTGACGTGACACCCTCGTGCTTTCGAAAGTACGTAAATACGTTGGTTCTGTGCTTGATGTCTTCCCGGTCGTGTCGGATTGGCGTCCTGTCAAACTATGAGAATAAAGTAAGAAGGATTGCACCTGAGTTTGCGCACACACTTGTGCACTATAATATCTCCTGCGTACGTTACTACTTCGTCTCCATTGCGATTGACCACCGTACCCGGAATCATTCTGCAGAATGTTATTACTGGTTTTCGCTAAGGTGTCGTGAAATCGAGTTATTGAATTATGTAGAATAAGGTAAAACACGAAACTTCTAAAATTATTACCGTATAATTAATGTTCTTTTATTATAGATACAGAGATGAATCTTCAACTCTCTTTGAAAACTTAATTTTCCGCTCCAAAAATCTTAACGACTTATATACAATTAAAAACCAATACGAATGATTAAATTCCATCTCTCCATTGTTTAAACATTCACAAAGACGAACTCTCAGCTTCCCAAATATATTTCTCAGAATTACCGAGTTTGACGAATGTATAGGAATATTTATGAATTTGTGAAATTCGTGTAACACAAAAGAAATAGCTATTCACAATATACAGTCACATAAAGAACTCGAAATCCTTTGATATCATACTTTTATTACTTATGTAGGAATGTACTTACTGTATGGATATCGTTATTGGAGATGTGGACGTGAGTTCGTACTTTCTTTTATTGTAAGGTATCGATACATAATGATGGAGACTTATACATTGGTACAACGTGTAAAGATTTATTTTGTTAGATGAAAGTCGATACCGTGCTCCTTATAAACGTAGTCTAGTCATATTTTTATTAATCTACAGTGTACAGAGTGATTGTCAATTTATCAAAAACCTGAAAAGGGGTCATTGCTCTACATTTTATGTTTTTTTTTTATATATTACATTGTAAAGGATAAAACGTAACTAAGCAAAGTTTACATGTGGAAGCATTAGCAAATGTGTATGATATTTATACGTATGTCTCATATTTATGTTTGTTATTAGTCTGTAAGCTTTCTTTAAAATAAATAAAATAATATACTTTTTCATCCCACCATCTCGGAAAGAGTATTTTTAATCTTCAATATCTGAGTGGAAAAGCCGTTTTTATTCTCTAGAGGATAAAGTAAATTGAATTTAGAACATCGTGTGTACTAAGTTTGTGAATTAAAAAAAACATTAAACCTATTTACTGCTACCTCTATGGTGCCGAATATATCATACCACTTTTTTTTAATTTGTTAAAAACTCAGACTCGGAACCTTCTTGGTGTTCGTTTTTCAATTTCCTTTGTACGCGGTTCTTTACGGGGCATTTTTTCACGTCATTGTTAAACCTTATATTAAAAACAAGAAACACTTACACTCAATTTAAATAACTGTAGCAACGTTACTTTAAAATTTTCTTAATTATACCTTAGTATTATTTTGTTATAATTTAAAGATTATTCTGTAATACTTACCTGTCAGAATGTAGTAATGAATACCTAAACTGAAATAAAAGTGTACCTATCTCGTGATTGTGAACGTTTTTTTTTTGCATTTAGTCATTTCCTCGCTGAGGTGGAATGAAAAGTTACGTGTTGCACTCGAGTGCAAAGATTTTTCACCTCGTGCTCTTTTGATTCCCTCGCTGACGCTCAGGATTCTAATTTTGAATCACTCGCTGCGCTCGTGATTCAATTTTAGAATCCTTCGCTTGCTCGGTCATCAAAATTGAACACGCGGTTAAAAAGCAACTTTGCACTCTTGTATAACAAATAACTATTTGATCACGTTGCAAATCACGTATTTCATTATTTTCAAAAAACATCTTAATATTAAAAATAGATTAGAGGTTTTTCTTTCTTTGTGTGTGTTGTTAAAACACTAATCTCTAAAAAAAAGTCCGAATGGCAAAATTCTACGTACAAGATAGCTAGGTTCATAAGTCGCGTATGTCGCCACTGCTTTTGGTGCTTTTCAAGACACGAGGGTGTTACACCATCAATTTCCGAACTCCGGGCTGCTACTAAGAAATATAAATAACACTTTGTCCGACCTCGAAACTTTAACCTACAAAGGGTGCAACAGCCCTATCGAACATAACAATTTTTGTTACTATTCAAGAATAAATAAGACCACAGTTCAAAAGGGTTCACTTTCATTCATCCAAAAATAACACTACACTACAATAGAATTATTGATAAAGAAGATCTAAGGCAACAACAGACTCGCTTCACTAACACTTAAAGACAAATAATAATAGGTATAACTCTCAGAGGCCGACTGAATAAACACAAGAATCGACTATATCGCATAGCTGGAATATTGTCTTGTTTATTAGAACCGGACGCTCCCCCGCCTAAGGCAAGGATCCAATATAATGGAATACCTACTTCAACATTATTTGCAGATACATGGGTACTTACGCGATATGCCCCGGGCCTGTATTAACGTGTGGTATGCGCTTAAATCGGCGACGACACGAATAAAGGCCCAGTTGATACAAATTCGGGTGTATTACGAAAGGTGAAACAGTGTCTGGGAATTCCGTTCTTTGATAGTTCAATATTATTAGCCCCGGAGCGACAAGTCGCTTTGACATAATTCTTTTGAAAATAACAATGGATTCGTTCGTTGTACGTGATCCTTTATTCAATATTGCGACTGTATTATTCAGGGGACGGCTCCTGTTGGTGAGTGAATAGATACTATGACGTATCTTCTACAGAGGAATTACAATGGTAAGATTGTTTTGATTTGAATTTGTTTACAATTAGGGTCTGTTTGTGACGGTTTTGAAATTACTCGCTGAATACTTCAAATGGTGAAAACATTATAAACTACGTACTATTACAAAAAAATTCACATACATAACATAACATCACGCCTGTAATCCCCGAAGGGTTAGGCAGAGGTGTACCCATTAGTAGACCCACATTTCGCCAGTTATGTTTTTAGTCCCATGTAATAGGGGGCGAGCCTATTGCCATCCACTGGGCGCAAATCCAGACTCCGAGGCTGCTACTGAGAAATTCCTGATGGAAAAACCCAATCACACTTCAAAACAATTCACTAAAGAATTCTTTATTAATTTACTTGAAAACTTGAAGCTTTACAAACGATAAACAATGTTTAGTATTAACCTCATCTTCGAAGTCGTTTTTCGCTGATTGTATTGCAACTAATCGAAACACGTGCAGCAGTAAAAACTCAAGTTTAAAGACCACAGGTGGGCATTGGTATCCGAGATATATTGTTATGTACTTGGTCTTTATCTTGGTTATTTATTTTAAGAGTTTGCTTGTCTAGAACTGAGTGATTTTATTATAAAGAGTACCTGTAGCTTACGTCTAGCTTTTGCCCGTGACTTCGTCCGCGTCAAAATTGATTCCTCCATACAAACTTAACTTAGGATGGAACGGGGGTCTCTTCTTATTCTTTTTGTGTAGAAACAAGGGTAACGTAATAAAACTGTCTCTAATATTCACTAAACATAACTTTTTGGAAACTATCCCAATAATATAATGTGCAGCCATAAAAACTTAAATGCATCATCCCAATCTCCTAAAAACAAGAACTCAAACTATCAAAGTTTCCCTTTGCACAAAATAAATAGCAACTACACTTCATATACTATAGGCACCTACTACATACGTATTTGAACGTGCTTCAGGCGGAATAATAGACAAGTTTGGACAGCGTACAACATTGTAGGTTGCATACAGTTAATGTAACTTTGTAATAAGGGTTACATGCCCCCATGCTTTGTTCCCTAGTTCCGCTGCATAATTTCGTTATGTCCATTCTACCGAGAAATCTTGTTTTGTCGAATACATTTTAAAGTGAACACGGAATAGAGAGTAGTGATTAACACTTACAAAGTGTAGTTATTTGGTTATTTTGCCAGCTGTTCTGGTTTGTTGGTGATTTGGTTTAATGCAGAATGTGTCGGGTTATGTGATTGCTCTTTGTCTGACGACATTTTAGATTGGTCTTGTGCAGACGTTACGGTTTTATGTGATGAGTATAGCTTTTTGCTCTGTTGGTGTTGTGCTTGCAAACACGACTGCTGAGCGTGGGGTCCTGGGTTAAATGCCAAGGTCAGCTTAACTGTTACTGAGTTTAAAATTTTCTCAGTAGCAGCTCGGACTGTAGAAATAGAATGGTATGACAGAAATTCGGTCAGGAAAATTCCTAAAACTTTTTTATAGCTTCCTGTTGTAGTAAATTAATGAAGTTTTTTTTTACTCTTAAACGCTATTAGTGCATCGGTCATTAATATTTTAGTGTTTTCTTCGACCAATGCTATCATAAAATAATAATGCCTTTGCCGTATTATAATTATGTAGGTATATGACTATTTTTGTCCGATTGCATTGCAAAGGCCTCTTCTCATGAGGAGCGAGCATTGATCATCAATGCGGATTGGTGGACATACATGAAAATTATTAACATCAATTTAACAAATAATGCTATTTTTTCACTAACTTGCTCCACATAAAAAAAAAAACTTCATAAAGATTTAAAATAATGTTATTGGGTTTTTCCATCAGGAATTTCTCAGTTGCAGCCTCGGAGTCTGGATTTGTGCCCGGTTGATGGCAATAGGCTCGCCCCCTATTACATGGGACTTGAACATAACTGGCGAAATGTGGGTGTACCAATGGGTACACCTCTGCCTAACCCTTCGGGGATTACAGGCGTGATGTTATGTTTATGTATGTTTGCGTTTTTTCACTAACTTGCTCCACATAAAAAAAAAAACTTCATAAAGATTTAAAATAAAAAAATAATCAGTTAAAGTAATTCACACATGTACAGTTCCCATAGAAACCCTCCACCATTTTTTGTATGCTAATTTTGAGCACGTGAGCACAAGGGCTAAAGTGTGCAATCCAGATGTTAGCACAAAAAGTTCTCAAGGGCCCTCTTAACACTGATAAGGCGCTCACATAATTACATTAAAGATTTATGGAGTATTTAAAGATTTGGCTAGTGTTAAAAGTTGCACATTTTCAAGTGTCACTTCCGTAAGACAGTTTGTCTGGTTGTCTCATCCTGTTTAGTTCCGAGAAAGATTTTACGAGATTCAGGTCAAAACTTTGCTATGGATATGTTTATATGTTAAGTTAGGGTATTTGAGTTTGGGCAGTTTTGATTTTAAAAGTTTTATATATTATTTATTTGTTTATTTATTTATTTAAACTTTATGCAACAAATGTACAAAGGCGGACTTAATGCCTTAGGCTTATTATAAGCTTACTATGTCGAGATAAAATTATTAAACCTACCTTATATTTATTTGGTGAGTATACCATTTCCATCACTTTGTATCAACGACTATTTGGTAATAAGAAATTTTGCTAAAATGCCATCCTGTTATGCTGTACTTACAAAAGAAATGCACACAAGCCACATTGGAACAAGGCATCTAACTTTTGCCTTGGGCAACGGAGACGAGCGCCTTAACGCTTCAACTATCAGGATCTATCGACTATTCAGACCACTCCATAAGACCACTCCATCTATAAATTACTTGTCGATGTTAGAAACAAATGGTCCAAACATTTTTCCTTGCATATAAAACCGTCCACAAAAATAACCTAATCAAAACACGTAATCATGATAATATCGCAACATAATTAACCACCAAATCTAGTCGAAGCACATTGGGTAAATGTTCCCGGTGCGCGGAACAGGAAGCGACAACAGCGATCCCGGAACATTGTACAATAATTACTTACAACGCTCCGCAATGTTCCATTTTGGGAAATTACTTGTGGAGACGGCCTGGTGAAAATTTGAAAGACATTTGTGCTTATTTTTGGTAAATAGATAAATTATAACAACGTAACATAACATGACTGCCTCGTTGGTCTAGTGGTTGCAAGCGCGACTGCTGTGCATGAGGTCTTGGGTTCGATTCCCAGGTCGGGCAAAGTGTTATTGGGTTTTTCCATCAGGAATTTCTCAGTAGCAGCTTCGGAGTCTGGATTTGTGCTCGGTTGATGGCAATAGGCTCGCCCCCTATTACATGGGACTAAAAAAAAAACATAACTGGCGAAACGTGGGTGTACTAATACGATACACCTCTGCCTAACCCTTCGGGGATTACAGGCGTGATGTTATGTATGTATGTATGTAACATAACATTACAGCAGGTAGTCCCCGAAGGGTTAGGTATAGGTGCATTAATTACTACACCCAGATTTGTAAGTTTAAGTCCCATAGAATAGGGGGCAAGCCTATTGCCATCAACCGGGAATTAATCCAGACTCCGAGGCTGCTACTGAGCCATTCTTGCTATAAAACCCAATAACACTCTGCCCCACGCTGGGAATCAGCAAGACCTCATGCTCAGCAGTCGCATTTTTTGCGACCACTAGACCATTGAGGCTGTCAAGTCAATATTTATTGCAGTGGCAGTCAGTCAACTAAAGGCGGTGAAGAGATAACATGGTAGGAGCAAGTTATTGTATATGTATATGCAATCTTGCTACCTATCAGTAAGGTTATTGATATTCAGTGTGGTTCTGTTTAACGAACGATCTCGTAATGAACTGACATCAGTCATGGAAGATTTGCTATCAAATACAGGGTAAAGTAGAACAAATCTTGAAGCACGTAACAGGAAGTGTCGCTCAGCACTGTGATCTTCGGAACAATATTATGCAATGATCACTTATACCGCACTCCAGCGTTCCGTTTCGGAAATGGAGAGTATGGAAGAGGCGTTCGTTTTAAATATAAAATTATTTTTTAACTAGCACTCTCTTTGCGACTTCGCTCGCGTGATTTTTCTTACGGATTCCTAATTTTTTATAATAAAATATAAGCGTCAGTGACATCGTAGTTTCCAATTTACGAAAGATTTTTCAAAACCGATTCACTAGATCCAGAGATTACCCCTACAACCTCACAAACTCACAAACTTTACCTCTTTATAATTATTATAAGTATAGATTAAGACAGTTAGCACTTCTTAACCTTTATTTAAAAAGCTTTTATTTGTGGATCCCTTTATAACTGTTGGAGATAATTATCTGTGAGTACATTTATAAATCTCAGAACAAAAAAATATATGTAAACAGGGCGGTATATTACGCCAAGAGGCGTATTAATACATATTTCTAAATAAAATAAATCAATATTAATGTTGTAATCCTAAATTAATTTATTATTCGCCATCATCATCTTCAGTCTTTATTGGTCCGTAGTCATACCTTAGTTGGTTATGTAATACCTAAGTCTATTGTTTGAAAATTTTATTTAATAATAAATAAAATTTAGACATAAGTCTGCCTTCAAATTCCTTAGTGTTAAATTTTAAACATCTATGATCAAAATGACAGATGGATAATGCCTTCAGACAATCCTCTTCAATAATTTCATAACCAGGGGGCTTACCACCATCTCTTAAAACAATATTATTATAATATTACTTTGCCTTCCGTACTATTGGATTTTCAACGCTCGGCTCAACGCCGAGAGTTGACAATCCAACAACATAAATAACAAAGTAATTTTAAATAAGATTGTTTTAAGATATGGCGGTAGGCGCCCAGATCCCTTTCCACACTAACCCAGCACGCGCATGTGTCGATAGACTATGAGCATTCCGCGAGCGGTTTTAAGACGCCCGTAATTCCGCTCGAGTGTTTCACACGTAATAATCGGATAACGTGCTGTAGTGCACGTGTTGCGCTCATGCAAAGCGATTGTACTTACCACAAATGCATGGTAGTAATAGGAGAATAAAATGGAGGTAGAATCTTATGTGGTATGGGTGCTTTTGACTGGGTTTTGGAGTCGAAATAACAGTTCTATACCTATTGGTGATTGAGAAGGATTTTTGGTCTTACTAGTTGTATACCAAACGTGACTCACGGTCTCTTTTTTGTGCGTGGTGGACATCTTCATGGACTTCGTCCATCTTGAAGGTGACGGAGGGAACTTCATGCGGAACCACCGCTAAAACCACCGCAGTTTTCTACCTCTGCCTATGGTCGGGAGTGCGGGATTTGCATAAGCATTCCACTTCCCCGGTAGGCCTCGACCAGCTGTTCCTCAGCATGACCGAAGGATTCAGACTCGAATGTGAAGCAAACTTCTATTACAACTATGAGCATGCATCATCCTACTGCTGGGTAAAGGCCTCGCCCCTATAACTACCAGCTGTTTCAGTCCCGGCCGAAGACCAACCAACCAAGACCAAGCTCCTTATTGAAGAAAATAAACAATGAAAGAAGTTGTTGTATGAAGAAACAAAAGAACCATTGCAAGACGCATTGGACTTCATTGTAGCTATTAGGCCCTAATAAAACAAACCACTATGAAAATATTACAACATGACCTAAGAGCCGCTCTTATAATTTGTAAAGCCACACAATAAACTTATCCACAGAGAACAATATTGAAAGCGCACCCGCCGATGCAGAAGGGCGCACAGAATCATAACACAAAGGAAAAAATACGGTTATTTTACACCAGTGCGGTAGATTATATCTTTTATGTTCAAAATCAACAGGAAGCTTTCAAATGGGGCATGTAACCTACACTTATTATAGACGCTGTTTCGCGAGGGTGAATAAATTTTTTTACCCAAAGGGTTTGTGCAAACAAGTCTGTGAAAGTAATTTGGTACTTTTTTTTAGTAATTGCACACGATACGAGGGTAGATGCAGCGAGTGTTCGGCCGTTTGCGGAGTTTCGAAAAGTTTTAATTCAATTTCGACGTGGAAACAAAGTAAACACTCAGTGGACCGTTCTGGGGTTTGAGCTAAGTTCCAAAGTAGATTAGTGACACTAAATTCGAACTTACATGAATAATGAAATAAACCATTTTGACTATGTATTAGGTACCGCATAAGAAGTAAAAAGGTAGTCAAAGCTATTTTTAAGAGACAAATTCAATTGTTTAACATATTTATACAATTTTGTACTGATATACTTCTGTAAGGATTCCATTTTGAATATCTAATGATACAAGAAGAGTAAGAATATTAGATAAATTAATTGTAAAGAAGAAGATTGTAAACAACAACTTTATGTTTTTGTAATAATATTTATTTTACTGAGTTCTAAAACTTGCAGTCCAAACATATCGAAATCAATGTACAAAAGTTTTATTAGTGTAATAAGATTTAAGACTTTTGGTATCAATTTTCGTTGGTAAGATTTTAAACCGATCGGCATAGTCTTCTGGTATACGACATACCCTGTCTCCGTCTAAAATACATTTTTTTAAAATCAATGGTTGTCTGTAGTCGGGAAGAGATGGCAAAGATTTGTTTAGCCTGGGGCCAACAAAGTGTAGATATTTCTTTTTTTTCCCATCAAAACGCTGAATATTAACGTCTTTTGGAAGATAGTCTTGAGCATCAATTGTTTTTCTGAAAAAGAAAATTATTTTTATTTTAGTTGCATGATTCAGGGTACAAGAAAAGCCAAATTCACAAACGTTGGTAGAAATAGGTAGGGCTAAGGTACCTAACCATATCAAATGCCTACGTACCTGTCTACTAACTCTCGGGTCAAGTAGTACCCTCGAAGTTGTTGACCATTATGTCTATATAGAACAAACCATTTAACTAGGAAAGTCCGACTTCAAGAAAGAGGGAAATCTCCTTCTCGAATCGGCAGCGTTCGGAGTATTTTTCGTCCCATTTGCCGCAATGTCTCAAGACGAAAGTATTTGAACCGTGTGTGTTGCCAGTAGTAGTAGCATAATATGGAACTTGAAACTGATGCCTCACTACAGGAATCGTAAGAAAGCACAATATGCCTGGAGTGTCTTGCTCGTTCTTCTCCATAGGTCTACCTCCGTTTTGGAATAAGTAACTAGTTTCAACATTCTGACCAACTGACAGACTCCTTGACAGTTCAAAAATGCCTGTAAATGGTCTGATTGAACTGAATGCTTTGACTTTGACCTACACATTATCTACTTAATTTATTTTCGGACTTGTTGGGTAACCTTGAAACAGAGCATTTGACTGATAAATGATATTACAGATATTTTTGTAGTCACTTTTTGTTACAGATTTTTCGCTGGCATTATTTATGAATGAAATCTCAAACATACTTTTTCATGGTATTAAGACGTTCAGCTTCCAATCCAGTCCAGACACCTCCCCATGCATTTTCCTTATCCTCTGGAGCTATAGTAGCCACAGCACCTTCCCATTCATCGTTAATTTCTACAAATTCCAATTTGTGAGCCTGAAAATAAAAACAGGTAATTATTTAACCATGATTTCTAAGAAAAAAATCATAACATAACATTACGCCTGAAATCCCCGAAGGGTTAGGCAGAGGTGTACCCATTATTAGATTATGCAAACGCTGTAGCTGAAGAGTATTTAGGTAATATCTTCCAAGCGTTAATTTGGTTAAGTAAACATGTCTATGTTTATGTAGAGATATTTGTTTGAAAACATACTATAATACATTACATACAATAACATAACATCACGCCTGTAATCCCCGAAGGGTTAGGCAGAGGTGTACCCATTAGTACACCCACATTTCGCCAGTTATGTTTTTAGTCCCATGTAATAGGGGGCGAGCCTATTGCCATCAACCGGTCACAAATCCAGACTCCAAGACTGCTACTGAGAAATTCCTGATGGAAAAACCCAATAACACTTTGCCCGACCTGGGAATCGAACCCAAGATCTCATGCATAGCAGTCGCGCTTGCTACCACTCAACGAGGTAGTCTCGGTCAGAAAAAAAAATCATTGATTGCAATCCATAATGCACACTTACAGGTGGTAAATAAAAATTGAAATAATAGAAACAAACATGGATCCTGTACATACTTATAGATACAAGTACGTAGGGTTTCAAAAACCGGACCTTATACTATTAAAATCTTACAGTACTTTATAGTGTGGGGAGTAAAAATGTTAGTAAAACACGGTAAAACTTACATCAACACGCCCCGGTCCTACAAATATCGCGGTAGGACTTTTTAATTGAATTTTCTTTTTAAACAAATTACTACCATACGTAAAATAGTGTAAATAATCTTGAGCTGGATGAACCAACATACAGCAAATGGCAATATTTATTATTTTTATAATGTAAGCAATAACAAAAATTTCGATCAATGACAACGTCATTGCGGAATGCATCAGACATGAATTATAGAATATCAAAAAGTTTATGAACCATAGAGCTTGATCAAAATAGTTTGTAAGTACCCATAAAAAATATATTCTTAGCTAGGTTTTTTTGTATATATTATGATGCGGCGAAAAGAGTATGTAGGTAAGGATCGTAGCAGGTGACGTTCTGTGGTGAAGTGAGTGAGTTTATGTATGAAGATATTTTTAAAGAAACCTTTTATTTAAAGGTATTTATAAGGAATGTTTCATCGCTATTTAATTGGCTGACCTGTTCAGTTGGTCGAGTAGTTAGTGACCTAACTGCTAGGATGGAGGTCGTGGGTTCGATTCCCACCCAAGACAAATATTTGTGTGATGAGCACAATGATTTGTTCTGTGTCTGGGTGTAATTTATCTATGATATGTATGTAATTAGAAATATATAAGTATATTTATCAGTTGTGTGGTTACCATAGTACAGGCTCTGCCTAGTTTGGGATCAGATGGCGATGTGTTGGTTGTCCTAAGATATTATTATTATTATTAATCATCTAACTAGTACTTTCTCTTTGAAAGACTAGAGCCACTTTCTTGTTATATTAGATTTAGGGTCTCAAAGAAGCCGAAAAATACAATATTGTTCCCGTTATTGCGGTATTTTTTGTTACATACCATAAATGTTTTCAGATATGGTTCAATACTTGAACCATTCCATGAACTTTTACATACAAACTAATATATCATCATAAATTATACATAATTATGTAAAAGTAAAGTGAGAAGTTTGTATTAAAAAATATGAATTGACAATTAAAATTGTTTTAAGGTACATATTGTTCACGTATTCCGCGATCTGTTTTTTTACACCCGTATAAAAAATATATTTAAAAAATAGATTGTTAATGTTTTAGTGGCATGACCAAAGGTGGTAATACTAAAATGCTTAATGCTTGGAAGCTTACATCTAAAGCTAATTTTGCGCAGCGCATAAGCCACAATGTTATTTGTTTGCCGATGGCCGCTGTGTTTGCATTGATATCAACTTGGGAATTGTTATTAAAAGCTCTAAGAGATTGGTAAATATAACTTGAGTCTTTATTATTTTAGTATTCGCTTCGCTTGTCATCTTATTGGAATTTGATACTAAATACGTGTAGGTGTGTAGGTGTAGGCTTAATAAACGTGTGCCTAGTACATTTAACAAAATCCAACTGTTGGTAAGTCTTCAATTAAAACGGGTAGATCAAGAGCTGTAATATTGTTGGTTTTAATTAAATAAACCGTAAGTATAATTGGTATATTAGACCCCATTTACATAATAATTCCAAGACAGTGATAAAGTGCAGATAACTTGTTTCTTCTCTAAAATAATATAAATTGACAGGTCATACAAGTCTACAATCTATTGGTAGTGTCAAGTACTCAATCTTATAAATACCCAGTAGGTACATGGATTTTTTAAATTGATACCAAGCAACCTTGATCAATTCTTGCTGTACTTTACCTTACAGGGAATTAATACATAGTACATTTTCATTGGCATTATAATTATCACGAAATGTATCATATCATTTTATTTGGCCGAATTATACAACTTTATTTTTATTACGAAAAAAATTATATTTGAATTTTGGAAATATTGGAATTTACTCAGACGCTTATACCTAGTAGCCGATGAAATCGTGTTGAGACTCATAAGCCAATAAAATAGATTAGTTCTTAAATTCAAAGCACACGGAGATAGTCGTATCTGCGCGTGACACATCCGTCTCATCGCCACATGTTCGGTATTAGTGATGGCGTACAAATCCAACGATCACAATATACAATGTCGAGGATTATTAGGGGATCGTACTGGCTTAGTCTTGCTCGGTGGTCTCTCAGACCCTAATGTTTTTTGTCATGCACATGATATGCCATACGGTCGAGTGCATTTGAGGACATCTGCCAAATTATATTGGACTCGAATGGGCTCGTTTGATGGGAAATGAGTATTTTTAGCAAAATATTAGTTTAATGAGACCTTTGAATGTGTGTGAACCCATAGTTTGATATGGTATCTTCTCAATTTATTTATTGAACTGTGATCATGCGACATTGTACTTTCCTGTCATGGCTATGTCTAAAATATTTTTTGTTATTTTATTTGTAACCTAGTTACAACCTGCTATACTATCCGCGTTAAAGTTAATACATATTATTATATTAAGCAAGAATTCCTAACAAGTCCTATGACTACGACGCTCGGCAATATTGTAGCTATTATCAGTGAAATAATTTTTACAATCGGATCCGTACTTCCTGTTCCTTTACAAACAAAAACAATCAAAACTTTACCGTCTTATTATATTAGTATTGAATTTAATTCTTTAAAAAAATGGACCAATTTTTAGATCACATGTCCAAACGTTCCACATGGCATGATCTGCATAATTTTTTTCTTCATTTAAACACGTTAAAGGATTAGCAGAATAAAGGGTCGTGGCCACGTGCCTTATAATTATTTGGCAAAAATTTCAATCACTTTTACATACATTCTATTCTAAATGTCAAACCAGAATACGTGATTTTTTTAATAACTTTTGTGAACAGTGTCACCCCTTCCTCTCATACGGCTAATACTGGACTCATGTTCATTCATGATTTAGGGTTGCG
Organism: Hoplodrina ambigua; assembly: GCA_949774945.1. NCBI lineage: Eukaryota > Metazoa > Arthropoda > Insecta > Lepidoptera > Noctuidae > Hoplodrina > Hoplodrina ambigua. The sequence goes on from OX458973.1 coordinate 9,687,377, forward strand.
TATTGTGTTAACAGTGAAATTAGTATCGAAAGGTGTGACGTAGCACTCAATGGTTATTCATGCGCACGTAATGAAACCGGTTCGTGTTATGATTTTATGGGGTTTACCAAACCCTTCGAGTGGGCTATTTTTTAAATGGCAACTGCACGGGTTCCAAATGACAATAGGGTGATGTATTATTCAATAATTTAACATGTGGGCTGGTAACATTTTTGAGCAGTATTATCAAACATCGAGCTTCGTGAGTGGGTAATTTGAGTATGAGATTTTTTCGGTGCTAATTTCGGTGTTAATTTTCTATGTAGATATTATGAACTATCGGAAGGATATTTTAAAAACTATTCCCAAAAAATACGATATACCATGTACCTTGCCTTACCTTATTTTATACCATATCTTAGATTATCATAGAAAAAATATTCAAACAGATATTTATAATCCAGAGGTTTATTGGTGTTTCTTAGTACTTCATGATGTTAATTCAGTAGATATCTGATTTAAGACCAAACATGACCCTAACTAAAAAACATTTATTTTATACTAAATAGTTCATAATTATTATGATTGCATAAGATATTGCTTAATCACTCAAGTCCCACGTTATGAGACACAATTGATTTTCTATTCTTTTTGCGTACCGGTTGGAGCGGTTAATTTTTTGAAAGTAAAATTTTGAGCAATATCACTTTAATTTTGAGTGTTACTCACTCACATTCTTCCTAGTCGAAGAAGTGGACCTACACGTATCCTCCATTCTAAACTTAATATGATTCAAACATCTTTTTAATTAGTTGAGAATAAACAAATAACAACAGACTACTAGACAGAGAAACTTACAAAACAAAAATAAAACCAATATTCCGCACTGTTTACGTAATTTTATAGAGATATGAATATGCAACACGTCTACGAATTGCTCAGTTAAACTCGAGTTAACGTACACTTCACAACACTTGGCTTAACGAGAGTTTTGCATGGATAATTTGTTTAAACGGAGTTTACCAGTTTAATCGCAGGTCAAGTAGGGACCGGCCCCCTAAGCGCTTTCTTAATTACACCTAAAATTATATAGCCCGTCCGGAGATTTGGTACTGTCCGTTTTATATGAGTGGCGTTATTTTGTTTTAATGTCGCCCTATTTGTAAAATTCTCTGTTGTCGAAAAAAAAAAGACAAAAGATTTCTTTTCTAAAATTGATTTTATTAGGGAAACATAAATACTAAGTTTTAAAAGATTATGGCCTATTATAAGCTTTTTCCTATAGCATAATAAAATTGTGGAACAAATTAAAAACAGTACGCAAGTATAAATCCAGCACATATAAAAAATTATGAAAAGATATCCAGAAAATCAAAAGATACACCATAGGTATGATTTATTAATTTATTTTACAACGGTTAAGCCAATTACAGTAAATCAATCTGATAACGTGGTTATATAAATGCAATAAACATGTGCTTGAACGAAACATGAAAAACATGGTAAAAATGGTTCAAAAATATTTTATTATATTTAGCAATTTTTGATATCCAACTGAAAAAAAAACATTCATATAATAATACCAGCTTATTATTGCCAGGGCCTCTTGTCATACAGAAAAGGCATGAGCATTAATCACCACACTTGCTCAAGGTGCATTGGCGATTTTAGCTTTATCATTATAAAGTCCAGGTTTCCTCACAATTTTTTCCCTTCACCGATTTCAGTAATGACCAAGATAAACTAAGAAAGTACCTCAATACGAACTGAAAATGTAACAATATAACCTATTCAACATGCATGAGAAGAGGGCGTTTTTACCTCTTAACATCCATCGCGAATAAAATATTTTTATTTTGCATTTTAGGCTTTTTCAAAAATATTAATGTCGAGTCGTGTACGAAAACTTACGAATCTGACAGTATCGGACCGACCATTCGGCCTCTGTCAGCCAGCCGACTCTAAGCGCTTAATGAAAATCGGCTTGCCCGCTTTCTGCATATAGAGAGGCAATTTACTGAAATGGTCGCATGCCTTCGAACTAATGCGAAATATTGCTGCGATCTGCTGATTTACAAACTTCAACTTTATCTTGATAAAAATAAGAGTGTTTAGATTGAAGGCTAGACTCTCGCAGATCGATGCGTTCGATACTAAATGATTATGCAAACACTGTAGCTGAAGAGTATTTAGGTTATATATTCCAAGCGTTCATTTGGTTAAGTAAACATGTCTATGTTTATGTAGAGATATTTGTTTGAAAACATACTACATTACATACAATAATATAACATCACGCCTGTAATCCCCGAAGGGTTAGGCAGAGGTGCACCCATTAGTACACCCACATTTCGTCAATTATGTTTTCAGTCCCACGTTATAGGGGACGAGCCTATTGCCATCAACCGGGCTCAAATCCAGACTCCGAGGCTGCTACTGAGAAATTCCTGTTGGAAAAACCCAATAACACTTTGCCCGACCTGGGAATCGAACCCAAGACCTCATGCACAGCAGTCGCGCTTGCGACTACTAGACCAACGAGGCAGTCACCACTACATTACCTGTAGCTATATTACCTACCTACCAATACACAGATAAAATTTATTAATCAAAATGGTAGGTATAGCAATATAACAGTAAGTTCCTATCTATTTATGATACTAACACCTGCATATTATTGTCTCACTGCAGGGCAAAGACTTCTCATATAGAGAAGGCACTATTATCTATCACCACGCCTGCTCAAGGCAAATTGGCGATTTCAGATTTAAAATTATTATAAGTCCAGGTTTCCTCTCGATAATTATAATTTGTGTTAACCACTAAAATAATAAAGGTAAAAATAACACTTTTAAATTCAAACTAAATACAGGATCTGCATTTTAAGACCAAAGCAGCATAATAAAATTTAACCTCAACCCACTTATATTTCAATTCAAGCTACTATACGGTCCTCGTTAAAACGCCAAAAGTTTACAGTTAGCTTAGTCTCGTACACAATTTGGACCGAATAGAGAGGCTTTTCATTTTTACCTTTAAAATTCAGAATTTCCAGTGAAGTTTTCAAAGCAAACTGATGTTAGAACAGCACTGATGAAATTATAACATCGACATTCATAGAGTTTCAAACTTTAAAACTATGTCGTTTGCAACTAAATTCCAAATATTCTAAGGTTCACACAATTTAGCTTTAATTTTAACCTGTGTTACTGGTAATATGTGAGTCTAGAAACTTCGATAGTTTAGATTTTAATGTGGATCTAATTACTTTTACAGGTTCACGTAAGCAGACTTCGTGAAAGCAAATGGGTAAGTGGTTTTGCATAATCTATACTAATATTATAATAAAGAGGTAAAATTCGCGAGTTTGTGAGGTTGTCGGGGGTAATCTCTGGAACTACTTACCCGATTTTGAAAATGCAAAACTAAACTCCATCAATAAATAAACAGTCAATTTAAACATCGATCAATGTCGGTAGATATTATAGCTTTAGTTCACCATAAATTGAATGTGAAATATCTCGGAACTTATAAAGTTTTACGACTTTAAAATGACATTCTAATAATTCAATAGCTATCGGAGCATACCGTCAAATATATTAAAGAATAAAAATGTATAATTATCATAAAAGTCTTCTTTATGGTAACAATGACTTTAAATTCAGTAAATTTTATTATATTGCGCAAATCCCTCGTAAAATTATATTCGATAATAACAATTCTTATGTAAATTAATGTAAACAGACAGAAAAGATATTTATGTAAATAAAAATAAATGTCTTTGTTTTGCCGTTTATCTGTTTCTTTGTAGAAAAACTGTCAGTACCAATAACAATTTAGAGACGATCTTTTTGCAAATAAAGATTGATGAAAGAGAAAATTACAATAAATATTCGAATTATGAATATTTATTGGCAATATTTGGTACATGTAGCTTTTATTAGAATTTTATTTCTGTTGTTGCTATCGAAGCTTACATTAAAACAAATACGACTTTTTTTACAAAAAGTATTCGAGCTACTACACAAACGTTGTCTGCAGAAGTCAAATGTCAAAACAAGTTAGCAGACATAAAAAATCGCGCCCAAAATTTTCTTTATTAAAACTTTCTCCATTACAAAGCCGAAGAACATTCAGTTTACAATTTATTTACGTGAGCTCCCAAATACGGGGAATTCGAAAAACTAAACAAACTGTCAAAGTCCATTAGTTTATTCTTTATACAGCAAGCGGTAGATTGGAACAAGTTTAATCAGAGTTGATGCAGTGCATACAGTGGCTGAAAGTAATCTGATACTTGTTCAACAAATCCAGCGACTTGTCGTGTGACATCGGGGGCCACGTGTTTGGACTATGTTAGGCTATCTATGTATATCGGAATCTGTGTACAATTATAGCAATTTAGTATGAAGGGGAGATAGGAAAGCTAATGGTAATACGTCGTGTTTAAAAATATACATAAGCAATTCTGGGAAATATCAAAGTTAATGTAAAATCATTTATTTCAATAAGGCCATTTAAAAGTACTTTTAAAAGTCATGTACAAGAAAAAATATTAAATCTAGTTGTCCAAAAGGTAGTTTTAGTTTTGTATTGTTGAGAATTAGCAAGAAATAAATTTTCTACAATATTGTATATACAGGACCTTATAGGATACTTGCTTTTAATAATCCTGTAATGTGTACTATGCGCTGTTACGTGTGTATTGATTTATTAAGCTCTTTTAATAAACTTTGCATTTTGACAACAACATTAAAGTACTGTTGCAAGTTTTTTTATTTATGAACACTGATTAACACAATCATGTAGCCTTGAAAGTTTGTGTATTCATCAAATATTCTTTTTGGAAAGGAACGCAGTAATAGAAATGTCTTGTATCTACGTAATAGTAAGAATAATCCTTAATATAGTATGAAGTACAAATCCTTATTTCCATCTACAAACTTTACACTCTCAATACAAAAAAATCCCTCAACAAAATCAAGAAAGGTGAGACAAGCGAAGCAGAAACGAGTCCGCCAATGTATTTAGAAATCAAACAAGACGGTAGCGAAACCCAATACTTGACTACCTCGACTCTAAACAAACATTCCAACGTATCCAAAATAACATTATAAATCATTTTCCCTACAAACTATCACTTTTTCTGGTGAAATTTGTTATTTCGTGACAATCTGTTCCGCTATTTGCTTAACGTCGCTAAACAGATGGCCGGAGTGCATCTATCATATTCGTGTATTATTCATTTTGAGTGTTACGGATTTCTTAAGTTTGACAGCAAACTAATAGTGGATTACGTTGGAATTTTCATTAATTTTCGTCTCAGTTTTGAAAAAGTTCATTACTGAACCGTCAGTATCGGTTGATTTTTTGCCTTTGCTTCGATGAGCATCTAAAATTTAGAAATAAACAACTACACACGTATTCATTTCCCGAGAGAACACTGTTTATAAAATAGATATTTCGGTGATTGCTTGCTCTTATTTTTTTTCAGTGCATAGAAATTAAAGTTCGTCTAAATTTCTTGAACAGTTCTCCCTACTTCACCACTAACAAACTCGGCCTGATCAAGTTCAAGATTGAAAAATAAATCCTAACAAGCATTAGCAGACTTTTTGCAACAAACCAACAACTACGATTGCACTTCGGCGTTCGTATCATGTTCGCAATGCTATTAGGAGCTGACATTTGCTCTCTTGCTGTACGGGCATTCGGGGAATCTCGAAATTACTCATTTGGTATTTCAGTCACGGGCCACAGTGCCGATCCGACGCTGATTTTTACTTCTTTCAATTCCAATTGCACTATTTCCAGGTAATTTGTCTTCATATTTTGCTGAATTGACACCGACTTAGAGCTGCTGAACAGTGTAATTTATATTCAATCCATATTTAACGTATTGTGAGCATGCATATTCAGTATCTTGTTCTGCAGTTACCTGTTCGATTATTACTTTATTATACTCATTTGGAACTTGTTCAAATTGATCAATTATAACAATTTGATTGAGTTTATTACCTAACGGCACAAATTGTTATTTATCTGTTTACAGCGTCATGTGTTCTGGATTCCACAAGTTCGGCGTGTTTGTCCGTAAACTGTATTAACACCTACACACCAATTATTGGATCCCACAACGATGTGACGAAAGCCACCGGAGCTTTAAATTAGTGATGAAAATTACCGTAACCGTTCCGCTTACATAATATTTCGTTACGCCATTAATATTTAATAAATATGACACACTTTTTTGATTTATTGACAATCTTTTATAAAGAAAAAAAATGTAGAAGCTAAAATTAAACTGGTCTGAAGTTGCTGACGCCTATCATAGATTCTAATTTGTGTAGGCACAGTACAACAAAAGAAAATCAGAAAGTTATTGACTGTAAATGAAATGAAATACATTTCAACATATAAATTATTCTGTCTAGACCAGATCAGGGCAAAGGAAAAAACTTTTGAAAGCACCCTCGAGATCAAATTTGTCAGGAGCGCCGTGAGTTAGTGAACGTCTAGTGGAAGAAAAAAGTCCCCGAAACAAATTGTTGGCAAACGGGAGAAGTGTCCAAGAGCGAAAATATGTTGATTGAATAAAGAAAAACTATTAAAAGTTTTCCCTTGGAGTTTCTGGTTCAGTTGCGACAGACAAAACGAGCGCAGTGCGTGGAACGGCGTTGCAACTTTAACTGGGTATTGTGAATTGGACTTATACCCAGTGTTGCTCCTTAAGATTTTTTCTACAAGAACAAGCCATTCTGACGTTGTTCTGGAAGTAAATACAATATTACTCCAGACGTGTGTAAATTTTTGAGAAATGTAAAGTTAGTATAACATCAGTCTGCCTGACCGAATTTCGGTCACGACAGAAATCTCAATGGAGACTTGACAAGTACGCAAGAGATATAGTGCACAAGAGAGTGCGCAAAGACAGAGGTGCGCACCCTCTTTCCTCACTTTAGCTCAAGCTGATAGGACGGCAATACGACACGACAGAGAACCTCTCTTCTCAGTCATGTCTTCTTTACGTGCTTCTCGGGGCAAAGGTTTTCACACCACCAACCTCCGAACTCCAGGTTGTTATTGAGAAATGAAAACTAGGTAAACTATTCTTAAAATGATTCAGAGTATTTATCGAAATTCTTTTAATAACAAACTGTTATCACTCCACAACAACACAACCTTGTTTATATCAAAATCACTAATATCTAAACAAAAAGTTATCATCGCCAAAAGTTTTTGTGGACGCAATATCAGTACAAAACTAACTTTCCCCACTCTTAAGATTCGTATAACTTTCCTAATACTTGGACGAGATTATACCCACTCGGCCGTATGCTATACTCAACAATATATCCTTATAATAATAAAAACGACAATTTCCTTTTATTTGTTGCATTAACTTCTACGGCAATAGTAAACTAATATGTAATATTTCTGGTTATTAATTCTGCTCAATAAAATCGAATTGTATTAAGATACTTTGGAATATGGGAATAATAAAAGTTGTTTTTATCGATGGCAGTTGATGACTCATTTATTTTATGATGGCCATGCTTTACTGTGTCTGGATCCGTATAATTCTAAAGATTAATTTCTCAGAGGGCCTAGCTTAGATTTTTAAATGAGGAATCCCTTATAGCGCATTTAACCAAACAAACAATCTCTTCAACAATATAATATTAGTATAGATTTAAAACAAAGCTTCATTCATGTTTACTGATACTAATTGTGTTTCTCGTATAAAATTAAACCAAAATTCTATAGGTTTTACCATTTGAAAATCCACTCGAATCGAATACTATTATTAGCGTGATCGTGTTAGGCCTTATAGTGATTTTGACTGGAGAAGTTTCAACTTTGTTCTTCGGATCTTTTGTTTTTTAGCTGATGTAAAAAAAAATCTGCATAGTGTGAACAATAAACATACTATATATTTACAAATAATTGACAATAAATCTAAACACCAGCAAGATAAACCGTGGTAAAATATGTTGCAGCCGGAGACTATAAAATGAAAAAAATAAATACCACAATAGGTTCAACTTGAAACTGTCACATTGAATTATTTGCATACCATTATAGGGGACGCGGTCCGAATACTTCTCATTCCAGTAGCAGCCTTCGAATAATTCACTTAATGTTTCTTTTTTAAACGGCCCGACGTCAATTAAAATAACGTCGGATTTTTTTTTTTTTGGTTTCCCCAAAAAGTGTTGGACGGGCGACGCGACGCGGCTTTTGAATCTTTCGCCGCGATAGGCACATTCTACAGGTGCAATGTCTGCTGGTGGCCAGGCGTGTCAACCTAGCGGTCGACAACAATATTTATTCATCCTTATCCTTACTTCTCAAACAAATTTCAACCTTATTTTTTACACAACACGGCACACGATCAATTGCAGCAGCGCTGTTAATATTTTAGTCACCAGCAAAAAACTTAGGGTTAAAATGATGGAGCATTCTACTTGGTTGGACCTCTTTTGACCCTTATCTGCTGAGGTGTTTAACGTGCGAACTTAATTTTTTTTTTAGTTTATTCATCAAGGTCCCGACGCGTCCAGTAATTAAAAATTGATAAAATCTTGTTCCCCATGTACGGGGGCGGATATACGTATTTGTGTGTTTTAAGTAAAATTAAAAAGTGGGGTTTATTTTTAAACTCGGTGGTGTTTGATGAAAACATTAATTTCCCACGGGGACTGTACGCGGTTTATTATTTCATGAAAGAAGAACATTAAATTTAGTTTAAGAGTGTTGTTATATTAAAAATAGGCGCAGATGAAACGGTTCCTTTTATTAAGAACGGAAAACAATTAGGTTGTATATCAACGCGGACGCGGAAATCTAAAAAATAATATTTATGGAAGCGAAGAATATTTCTTATATTTACCTATTAGCCATTCGCAGATGTTGAAATAATTAAGGACGTTTTGTGGACGACACGATCCATTCATATTTTTGCTACACCTAAAAATCGAAACGCCAACAATGAAGTATAGGTATATTTTTTTACAATTATAGGTGAATAAATAATTCTGCTCTCTTAAGAACATTTACAGCTTGAACAGTTACCATGATGTCACCATTAACGAATTCATTAATAATGCAATTCAATTCTTGCATATCGGCTTCGCTAGGGTTAACAAAATTTACATACACACATGTATACCTAAAAATCTGTATTAAGACAATGTATTATTAATCTTTAATTTACTTTATTAGCACACTCCCCTACGCGGTGCAGACACCCTCGCCCAAGGGATTTGCACGAGAGCGAAAATTTAAATTTGTATGACCCTCTACAATCACCTATAGACAGAATTTTGGTACATTTAGGTACCTACGTTAGTAAACATAGACGGTTTTTTATTTGCTCAAGAAGGGTTTGTTTTTGAATAATGAATCGATTAATTACGACCCAAATTGGTCAACAGAGGGGACCAATTATATCACTTTTTGTAAAGCAAATATTTTGGAAAAGCATGTAGGGGCTAAAATCTATACTTTGACTTAAACATAAACATAATTATACATTAGATTTCCTTTGTCACTAACGGAGAGTAGAGCTCTAATTAGATCTATAGATTGATCCCTGCCCTCAATACAATCTAGGACTGCAAATTCGGCCATTTCATTGGATAAAGTAAATTTATTTATTTCAATTAGACGAAACGTCCGTACATGTAGGTTCAGGACGTATCGTATTTTTTTTTCATGTTCTACCTATTTTACCACTTTGTCGGTATACTCATGACAAATTACAGCTTTCTGGTATGTACTAAGAGTCTCGAGACTCACGGACATGGCAAAACTATAAGGGTTTCTTGTTGAGTTCAAAAAGGTGATCATTTACCATCGATGGGACACACTACCTTTTTAAGAAATAAACAAGAAACACGATGTATACAAAAAGATAAATGTATGCCTTATTCAATTTGTCACCAACCTTGACACAACTCTTGAAGTGGTGTCGCGTGACAAAAGATAGTACGTCGATGATTATGCCAATGAAAAATAGACTAACTGAAAGTAGGTGTATTGTTATTATGTAATATGCATTACCAAACAATAATACAAAGTTATTAGTATGGAATCTATTATTATTGTTTAATTAAAATAATGAATAATTAATTAAAATTAAATGTATTTTAACGCTTTAAAAGGACTTGGTTTTAGTGTGATTTCGGTCTTTTTTTTCCTTAATTGATTGGTTTGGTTTCATATCCTAAAAGGTAGCTGCAAAAGTTTTAGGTAAAACATAAAGGTTATGTACCTTTTATATTATATAAATATGTTTTATTGCATTTATTATCCTTTGCTGTTTTGTCATATCATATGTAGGTAATTGACTGTTTGAAAAAACATAAAGAGTTAAATAGAAAATTAGACTTTATTCAAAGAGTCTGATTTCCCGATTTAGCTCGAATTTTCTAAAGACTTGAGAACATTCTTCTTTGCATGCTTTTAATATCGTACCCATTGTCTTTGCTACGGTAACGTATTAAGAAACGCCTTGCCTTTGTCGGAGCAACGGCGAAATATAGTACAATGTACTAATATACATTAAATTTCCATTCTCATTACTTACATTAAAACACAAAGTACAGCACTTTGTTGTACTCTTATGCAAATATTCAGCGAGTAATGAGAAGCTAACTGCGTGCAATTTAAAATAGGCGAGATTACTTCCCTAGTTGATCAGTGGGGTGGTGCCAAAAAGATAAGAGAAAACATGGGAGCCAGGATTAAGAATGAATGGGAACATGCACTCACGGGAAACTGGGTTTATTTGGTGAATTTTGAATGTTGTGTACTAATTCGTCGAGTAGATGGTGTGCCAAGTACGAAGGTACGGAAAGTTGGAAAAGAGACTTAAGTTGGTAACGATTTTGCTCTAGATTAGAATGAAGAATTTGAACACGTCGTTACTAGACATTGACAAGCTGACATTTTATTACAAGACAAAAAATATTATAGGTAGTGATGTTTTTTTTATTTATATATTTTCTCATACAATGTATTCAAAATGATGCAAACCTAAACACATTAGATTGATTACAGTAAGTTTCATTACCATTATAAGAAAAGTAAAGTATAACATTAGACACATTTTATACGAAAGTCACGGTGAACCTAAGACTAAATTAAACAATAGTAGGTACTCAATGTTGACGAGCAAATGTCGGTGACCGAGCTTGTTGCCAATCAAAGGTTTGTTCAAGTAAAAATTCTTTTTGAAGTAGATCTTCAGAAATCTAATAAAAAAATATACTGAAAGAGAAAAATCTATTAAAAAAACAACAAAACCCGAGAAGCTTATAACAGTACACAATTATATAGAATTTGACGATCAAATAAAGTTTGTGGACGAAGAAATAAGTTTTAATATAAAAAAGAACAATAAGCCTTTGAATATAAGAGCGAAAAAAAAAACAGCATTGAATTGGTGAAAACATAAGTTCAAAAGGCAACTCATTAGGTGAAGGCCAAAGAAATATTTGGGTTGTAATGAGCTAGCTGGCGGCGATTAAGACGTACAAACTTGAACCAGCCCGGAGACAACGGCCAACATGGAACATGGAACGTAAAATGTTGGATATGACAGTTAGTCACAAACGGTTCTGATCTTGAAAGCGAACGTTCCCATGAAAGATTAGGTGTTCTGTGTCCGAAAAAACCTAATTAAATTATTTGTTTCAATAATACTACATACACTAATCCATTCGGATATAAATTATTCTTATTAAATAAATAAACAAATAGAACATTTTTGAATTGTCTAGTGGTTAATCAGTCACTAAGTTGAAGTTAGTTGCGCGTTTGTAAGAACAAGTGTCAGACTGTCAGGCTTGCTAGGTTCTTTATATGCATTTATCTAACGTATTTTTATACAAACGCATCTTATAGGTACCTTACCAGCTACCGTTTGCTATTGTTTGAGTCATCTTGCCAGATTCACATTTTTCTATTTCATCTGAAACTTTTAGTTTTACGAATACGTGTGTGTCTTCGACAACTGCATTGTAAATATAATTTAGATGTTCTCCAGTTCGTCATATTCAAAGTAAAGTTATTGTCTACCGTATCTATTGTCCCAAAAATATTCTGACATCAGAACACCTCCCTTTTCCTATTTACCGAAAACTTTTCCGTCGTAGCTAATTTATTTTCCGACTAAATCTTATAAATTCGGGCTCGCGAGCGGCTTGCACGCGATCTCAGTCAAACTCGACTTTTTGATAAGGCCATTATTATTATATCGTAGATTTATTTTTGTTTTATCTACGTCTGGAATTCAATTAGGTAGATATTATTTCTACGGTTAATTGAATTGTTTATTTTCGATTCTTTGGGTAGTATTTGTATTGAACGTTAACTGGTATTGATATATTATTATCTTAACTACAAGGGGGTATTGCTTTAAACTTTTAGGAACAATCGCAATCTATTAACAGTCTTAATCCGTTTAAAATAAAGCCTTTAATTTACCTACTTTCTTTGTCACTCAGTTTAGATTGTGAGTACATTTTGTACGTTTTTAATTACCAACATTTAAACAATCCTATTATATTTACGATACTTAAATTGGACAAACAATTCAAAACAAATAAATAATTATGTATAGACTGTGAACTTGAAATTCAACAGAATATAAAACCAGCTAAATACCAGTAACTGTTGAACATGAGGTCTTGGGTTCATTTCCCATGTCAGGCAAAGTGTTATTGGGTTTTTCCATCAGGAATTTCTCAGTAGCAGCCTCGGAGTCTGGATTTGTGCCCAGTTGATGGCAATAGGCTCGCCCCCTATTACATGGGACTTAAACATAAGTAGCGAAATTGTGGGTGGAATAATGGGTACACCTCTGCCTAATCCTTCGGGGATTACAGGCGTGATGTTATGTTAAATCTAATTAAACCAAGCCTTTACTCCGAAATTTTCACGTACGAGAACTAGAAGGAAAGCTAAAACAATAACACTCGAGAATACCTGAGAACACTAAACGTAGAAGATTAATTATTCCAATAAAAAGTTCGAATGAATTTCGCGAAATTCGCCGCCGAAGCAAACCATTTAAATTAGCTCGATAACTTGAAAACCGAATGAAAAGGGTTTAACCAGGAGAGTTCCAATTAGCTTGCTGTTATTTTTCCATTCCGTTCGGCGGTATCAAAAACTGGGTCGGTTGGAAATCGATCATTTATTACATTTTGAGGACATTTTAAAGTTGATTTTAGTTTTACATTTTAGGTGAAACTAAAACTGCCTTGTTTATTCTATTCCTTCTTGCAAATGATTCAAACGACGGTAGCTAGACTGAATTAAGTTCATCGTGTTGTTGCTTATTTATATTGAACTAGCTAATGCTTGATGTCTTTGAAATGACTTTGCCCGCATAAATGTCAGTTATCGGCGATTTTTCTTGCGCTAATACTTTTTATAAAATAAATACTTACAAGAAGTAGCCTAAGTTACTACTTATAACATTAGCTATCAAAAGCCAGTCCTGCCAAAATTGGTCTAGCCGTTTCAGAGATTAGCCTGAACAAATGGATAGACAGACAAACAAATTTTTTAAATTTTTGTTATATCAATCTATGTCTATCATCACATCTAGGTACATGTATAAATGTTATGTTATATTAATCAAGACAAATAATGGTAAAATGTTAGAATTTGGAGTGTCATTTTTTGTTAATTAAATGTACACATAATACAAGAGGCAGGTCGGCGAGGAAATTAAATTTTAATTCTGTTTTTACTGTATTATTTATTCATTTTCATAGATATAGTGCAATTTATTAATACAAAATAATATTTTTTTCTACAAGGCTAAGTATTTCGCAGACACTATCCACGATTCACGTTGTTTACACCTCACAAAACCACAATTTCATCCAAGTATTTTCCCGAAGTACCACCGCAAAGTAAACAAGAATGATTGATTGTCTATCTATTAATTACAACAATATTTGCTACCATCATTCATACTGACTTAAAACAATAGACCTTCTGAAGTTTGCTCAATTTCTCAACTGTTTTATGAACTCTTGTTACCAAATTGACTCTGGCAGTCAAGTATTATAATTTAATCGATTCTCAGGTAGGTATCGTTTCGTAATATGCTATTGAAAAGTTTGAGTAGATTTATTTTAATTAAAGTAAAGGTTTACACGGGCTTGTTCAGTTTCGTTCAGGCATCTGAAATGTGTATGTAGGTTTAGGGTTAAATGGTTTGGTAATTGAACAGATAATTTGCTCATTCATTTTGAGCTTGATAATATTATTTTATCTATATCAATACTAGCTGACCGGCCCACGCGTTGCTGTGGCTCAAATTTTAATAAAAAAATATTAAGACCAATAATTGAGATAAAAACTATCTCATCTTTTAAGTTGGATTAAACTGCACACGGTGTGCAAATTTGATTAAAATCGGTTAGGAATCCATCCCGGACAAACAACGTCACGCGTTATTTATATGATTATTATAAAGAGAAACTTAAAGAGTGCTTTTATTTTTTTGTTCATCTGATAGCACACAAATCCGATTACACGTATTATTACACTGATACTAAGCTAAAATGTTACCGAGTGTCATAGGTTATGTTTTATGGTATACCTGACTGTTACGCGAACGAGTCTCGGGCAGAAGCTAGTTTCTAATGTTAAAGACTATTAGAATATAATCGTATAGAAATCACTCCACGCAAGAATCTATGACTAAAAAAATGTTACTAAAACTAGCTAATTAACCATTATAAAAGTACTCGTATTTACATAAATAACTAAGATTCCAAGTTTGCACTGATTAAATGATAAAACAAAACATATTTACCCTAAGGGGTTGCAGCAGACGGTAGACGATCCTCGTGAACTTGAAACTGGCCATAAAATAAAATTAATGAGAAAGGATGATCATGCACATGCTAATTAGGAAGTATAAGACCCTGTCTCACAAGCACAACTAAAACTTGAGAGGCTAGACTTGTGTACAGTAAAGGTACTTGATTAATAAGCAAATTGTCTATCTATACCTACTTCTATACTAGACTAATGTAGTTAAGCTGAAGAGTTTATTTGTTTTAAACACGCTTATCTCTCGAACTACCAGTTTGAGGAGATTTTTTAACTGGGCACAAAGACTCCGAGGCTGTTACAGAGAAATTCGTGATGGCGGAACCCAGTAACACTTTGCCAAAAAATAAATATTTTAGGTAACTTGGTACTATAGTGACCTAAATGGCTAATGGTAGGTATAATATAGGATTGGTGTCCAAATCACCGAAATTAAATTCAGGTAATAATATTACAATATTGAATAGACACCTACCACATAAACACAATGCAAAAAACTCTTTGTCAGTACTACGGACAACGCAATGCGAACCATACGTGTACCTCATATAAAATAAACCAGTCAAAATCTACAGTACCTACCAGCTACCAACTTAAAATCGTGAATTTTCAAATAGGTACCCACCAAACGAAAACTACAAACAAAAATACAGTAAGCACTGTTATCAACTAATGAATATTTGATTAAGTGCCACCATTAAATGAAAAGTAAACCCTGCTGGTAATAAAAAAGTTGAGACTTTATCGAATCGTTCCGACACTAATACGCCACGCGATGATAACACTAAGGCGATTATCTTGAGTAATTAAATCACATTTTTTTATTAATATTTCACACGTAGTATTTTTTTTCTACCGAATAAAATACTGTGATTAAGCTTGATATGTGAGGTAAACTTTAATGCTTTTGAGCATGCATTTTGTAAGTTCGTAATTAAGAGCAAAGTTATTGTTATTGTTTAAGTTTGTCGTTGTGTTTGTTAATTAGAAGCTGCCTAATCTTGTAAGGAATTGCATACCTCAACTTGAGATTTAATGAACTTGCTACGGATAGAGCATTTTTTTTTGTAAATTATGGAACAGGAGTGAACTTAGATTGGGTTTTTTTTTATTGACTTGCAGTCGTAAATGTTTAATTTATTTTTATGTGGTTAATTATAGTAGTAGTAGGCTTGTAGAAAACCAACTTGGTAAGAAAACGAACATTTTTTCTAAGCTGCAAAATTACTCAGTAAAAAAAATTGAGATTACTTTCACTGTCTTGAAAGTTTTGTGATTTTTATTTTTTATTTTAAATAAATTCGTCTTTAATTTTGGGGAGTTCTAACATCACCGAAGCAAAACTACACAATCAAGCGCCGAACGAATCTTCAACCACATCACACGACGTTGATTAACAAAATGACAAACGTCAAATTAAATTCTTCATTTAAACATTTAATTCTTCATGGTAGGATAAAAAAAAATATGGTCGGATGAACAATAAAGTAATGAAACAGACGGGGCGGTGGCGACGCGGAGGCGAGCCGTCGACAGTTCTTATGACACCCCTTATCTGTGCGCACACGCGATATGTGTTTGGTTAAAGTTAACTAGTTTACCTACGGAACGGACGTTTGTATTTTCTTTTTTGGGTTAAAAAAATAAATGTGGCCTTTTTCATTGAATTTTAATAAGACCGTGGTTCAATTGCAGAAGTTTTGTTTTCTTTTTGGGCTGATAAAAATTTCATTGTGACATTTCTTTTTTTGCAGTAAAAATAATGCGTTCGATGTTTAAAAATACAATTGATGCCTATCATTGGTATGCGCATATTTTTCGTTATATGACTTAATGAACTTATAAAAGGAGGCTACCCAAATTCACATTTCTTAAAAGAAATAAAGAAAATTGCGCTTATTGGCATTACATCAAAATTCATCAATTTAAAACTATGACAACAGAGAATAATTATAATATAATATAATGCCAAAAGGGCCACAGCTCAGTATAGTGTCAGATGGCAATACAAGGTGTGTACCACCTGACGCTGAAATTTTAGATATGATCTGTATTATATTCAATTGTTTTAAACAAAAATTATAGGTACTACAATTTTACTTTCAATATAAACCTTAAAACAGCAAATAAAATCTCACGATCCACAAACTTTCTCACGCGCTAAACCCATCAATAACGAATGAAGAAAAATTAAAATGAACTAAAATAGTTCAGCCAGCAATTGAAGGCCGAAATCCAAACAAACTCGTATAAATCAGTGTTTATTGCCCATTTAAATATCTACAACGCTAAAACGCGTCACGTAACTCAGTTTTACTTTACTTATGGTGCTTTTCGCCGTATAACGTTTGTGTTGCCATGAAACTAGGATTTTTAGGAAGAACTTGAAATAGGTAATATTTGGAAATTATTGGAAAATGAATTGCCAATTGGTTTCGATAAAAACCAATTAAAATTGTTTTGTTTATTTATTACCAGCTTCTGCCCTCGGGTTCGGCTGTGTTAAAAGTAACTTTCCGAAAAGTAAATTGAAATATTACCCCAAGCGGACACATTGCCGGCAATAAAAAGTATCCTGTAATCCAGGAAATGGTCTATCTAGGTATGTGCCAATTTTCATCTCCATCTGTTCAACGGTTTACGCGTGATTAAGGGACAAACATCCAAACATCTACACAAACTTTCAAATTCATAATCTGAGTAGGATTAATACCCAGTCGTTTAAACTAAATTTATCCACGTTGTCTTTTATTAGACGAGACACAAATTCAAAAGTTGTTCAGCATACCAAAAGCTGGCTAAATAAATTCTGAAATGTACTTAAAGGGAACTGTGCTAAAGAAGTCTAGGAATTGCCAGTAAACCAATTCCATGGACTCGAATAAAAATACTCCGAATTTTGCCTCCACTATGGAAATGAAACATCCTGAAAATTTTCCGAAACCAACATTTTTCGATTACATTTGCTTTCCAACAAGAAATTGGGTTTCCCCAATCTCTTTCGCTATCAATGCCAATTGTGATTATCCTTCCAATTATAATATAATACTGATTCGTTCACACTTAATCCCTCCATGGTGCAAACTTATCTGTCCGTTTTATAGTTTTCGTGCCTCGAGCAAATAATAATAAAGTTGGTTGCGCTGTACAAATGGACATTGTGACCACGTCGTGGTCTGTACAGAAATTTTACGGTTATACATCAAAGTTTTAACTTTTGATATTTATAATACTAAGATAACAATACCGAAACGTGCAGTGTGAGAAGCTCCCCCCAAGAGGTGGTCGGTGGACGGGCCATTGTGTTTATCTTTAGGGGAGACCTATGTCCAGCAGTGGACGTCGTTCGGCTGATACTTATGATGATGAGTATAAAAATACCAGCCTATTATTTTCCCACTTAAGCGCAAAGGCCTCTTTCATACGGCAAGAGGGCTCTGTATGAAAGGAGGCACGAGCATTGATCATCACGCTTGCTCAAGGCGGATTGGCGATTTCAGACTGATTTTAATTACAAGTCCAGGTTTTGTCACTATGTTTTTATTCACCGTTGTCTGTGATGTCCAAGATAAATGGAACTTAGAAAGTACATTGGAAATTGAAAAAGTCACATTGGTACTTGGCCGTTCCCGGTTGTTAACCCACAATCTCGTGTATGAGAGGCACTTTTTTTTTTTTTTTTTTTGTTTCCGTGGTGGAAAATTCTCATGGATGTCCACCGCCCTGGGGAGGGCGGAGGGGTCTGTCAGACTCTTACTGACTAAAAACCACCCCAGTGTTCCCCTCTCACACTTACGCCGGGAATCACGGGAACGTACGCGCCTTCCGCGATTCCCAACTGGTGCCGGCCCGCTTCCGCGGGCCTCCTCAGGTCAGGGGGGGGAGTGAGGTGTATGTATGAGAGGCACTGCCTTAACCACGGGGCAACACGACGTTTTTGTTTTTAACTCATGCTAATTCCAACTTCAGTTTAAAGTAAACTGTTTACTGTCCCTGATCAAAACCGGAATATTAATTTTCCCATAAATCATAACTTCTGGTATTTACTTACAAGTTCTATCAAAAGATTTCGGAACGAATTTATATTTGGAGGTGCCTACTTCTAAATGATGAAAGGGCTTCCTATGTTTAGTCCCTCAGCCTTTTTTTTTTGTTGCCCTCAGCCTACACTTAGATAATTTGGAATTTATTTAGTTAGACGGTAACTAAAAATAAAACAACTAATAAATAAATTGTATTATTTTTGTGTTTAATGAGTTTGATGATGTTTTCAGTAGGTATCATTTTTCAATGATCGGTAAATTACTTAGACGGGCTCACAAATGAGAGACACAAAAACCACTTTTTGAGAATTCTAGAGGGGCTATACCTACTACTCACTTTTAGAAATTATTGGACTCAATTATTTTTTTATATTATTTCTCTATTTTTTTACTTTAATTCTCGCTAAGATGAGATTTCGACTAGATGTCAAACGTTTTTAATTAGTTGAATTGGCTTTCACATCTCAAATAGCATGAGGTACCAGGAAAGATTTTTATTAAAGAACAGGATAACCCGTAAAACGGCTGATATTTAATTAAACGTACAATTTTAAAAAGAATAAGTTTGTATTTTGTTTGTTATGTTGAAAAGCAAAAACTTCTTTACCGATTAAAAAAAAAAAATCTTCTATGAAAATCTACCGTATCAGCATATCAACGTGGGTCATAATGTATTTTCAGAACGTTAGAGATCCATAAAGAAAATCCACTCGGACGAAGTCGCGGTCAAAAACTAGTAGTAAATAAACACAGAACCACTACAGTAAATGTCTTAGGTACAAGGGCACATCAGATCTGTTGAGTTTCACGCTCATTTTCCCTTTACGGTGTAAGCAGATCTCCTATCGACATTAAGTGCATAGGCGCCACATGAAACAATGGTCTTACGTTAAGATTTTATTACTGGTTTTATTGTTTGTGCTTATATTGAGCACTTAATCTTCCAGACTTGTATGGTCTGATTCCATCGTGCGATTCTTCTCGGACACCACCGTCATTCTTCTCGTGGGTGCAGTAACCATGACATAGAGATTTTTAAAACATGCTTTAAAAAGAGCTATTTGCTGTCAAAGCAAACACGGCAATAAGAAATAAGGAAAAGAAAAAAAAAAAGTTTTTACATGGATTCAGTGATATGATTCTAGGCACCCCAGCGTTAACATTTTTCGTCGGTTATTCAACAAAATTAGCTGTTTACATACATTTTTACCATGTAACATCTACTGATCGTTAACTCTCGAGTCAAAGTCAAATCATTTATTTCAATCAGACCATTAAAAGGCACTTATGAACGCCATCAAGAACTAGAAAAAAAAAAAAGAATTGAATCTAGTTTACCCTTCCAAAAGGTTGTTTTGTGTGGGTCTAGAATTATGTACAGTGAACAAAAGGTATAGGTATAAATCGGTTTATAGGTAGTATCGGTTTTTAAGAAAACTGAAACTATATCTGATGACCCTGGATACCAATCTCTTTTGTTGACTGTATATTTTTTTTGTTAGCCTGTTCTGTCCCACTCCTGGGCAAAGGCCTCCCTCCACTCCTTCCATCTTTCCCTATTCAGAGCCTCATCCCCCCAGTTTTGGAGAAATCCATCCGGTTCATCCCGCCATCTCCTTCGTGGCCTGCCGCGGCCCCGACTCCCTGTTTCAGGGCACCAGTTTTGCGCTATTTGGGCCCACCGTTTGTCCGACATGCGGCAGACATGTCCTGCCCAGTCCCATTTAAGTTGAGCAACCTTTTGAGCCACGTCAGCTATCCTTGTTTTGGAGCGCAGTATAAGTAGTGTTTCGAACATGGTCCGTTAATTTAACACCTAGTATACTGCGCTCCTACTGAATGCATATTAAAAGTTTTCGTTACGGTATACCACCCTGTAGGTATACTTTCATAAGCGGCTTTATGTAGGAAGGTAAGTTAAAACAGATCAGAAGCCCACAAACACTTTCCGTGAATTGTCCAGTTGATGAAAAGGGTTTAATATCCACAATCTGGTTGCTTCCTTAATCTTCAGTTTCATTCACCATGAAAAGGAAATTAGCTTTTTTTTTGTCAAGACGGTAAATCCTTTCTCATTCCTCATTCAACTTAATTGCGAAATTGTAACGAGTATCTATTTGACAACAGCATTATTAAATCTCTTTGACGTACAATTCTTTTCCCTACAGATTTAATTGAACCCGTTACAGCTCATTATAAAATATTCCACTTTAACACTGAACTTTGGCAGGATACTGTTAAGTTTAATTATGTAGGACTGGGAATGATAAACAACTATGTAATTTGCTTTTTACGCTGACTGGACGGCTACCGAATGAAAGTCCATTAAGTGAATTGGAGTGGACAAATGTCTGCGTGTACCTTTGTGGTGTGGACTTTTTTCTATGAAGTCGGGTCCTCGAAAAGGGTTTGGATTAGGAAAAGACTTTTTTTGCGAACTTTAAATTGCGTGTAAGTTAAAAAGTAAGGTACGTAATTTTACCGGTCGACTGGATTTCTTTTTTATTCGAAAAAGGACGTTATAATCACGTAGTAACTAAGTAAATAATAAACCTAAATTATCGTAAAACTGTTGAGAAAAAAATTGGTGAATTAATTAAATTCACAGATAAAAATGAAGTTTCTTTTACCTAAAACAAAACTTTTCAGGTTTTATTTCGACGAAAATATTTCTAAAATATTTGAAAAAATTTGGTCGCAGCCTGCAATTGAAGCGCGGACAGGGCCACGTATAAAACTATAAAAGATGGACCAGCTGGCTCGATGGGTTCGTTTTTACTGAATTTTTCCCAAAAAAATCCGTTGGTTGCTCAATTTAAATCAAAAATTTTACCTATGCAGTACGATGCGGTTTTTGTAAAATCCCAGAACAAATTCTTTCAACGTTTGAAAAATGTTATGTGAATGCTTGAAAAGAGAAAGGTACTGTAAAGACTGCTGGTTCAGCCATATCCAACGATTTTATATGAATGAGATAAACTCTGTAAAATATTAGCAAAACTTGCCAATTTGCCATGGGGGGAAAAATAATATCATCAAAGAAGTACTAAAACTGATCTTATCATTATGACTACTGATATTTACCTGAAATATTGTAAATTAATTAAGGATTTACATAAATAATATTGTTATTATTACGTACAATTTATAAATGTAGAGGAGGGGGGGGGGTTCGAATTGGCATTAAATTCAGTACATTATTTAACTGTGACTGTAAATATACCTAGTAACCATATGGGAACTTATTCATAGTCATGAGTAATTCCAGCTTTTATGCAATCCTACGAAGTGGCTATAATAAATTCGAAGAACGAATTCCTTTAGTATTTCGTTCGCGTTTATGCAAACGCACGTCACTATTAACGTCAAAATATTTTAACTTTGGTGAAAAAAATGAAGATATTCAAATTAGGCTCTCATTACACTGCGGGGTTGCCACTAATGAATTGTTTGAATAATTTTAATCCCCCACCTGAATTGTTTGGTCTGCTTTATTTTTAAGTGTCGTTTAATTTTAATGAATGTTGTTGAAAAAGATTTATTGCCATTTTTAGGGCATCCTCGACTTTAATTGGTAAAACTGTGTTTAACTGTTTAGAAAATAACGACATTTTATTTTTATTTTTTTTTAGAAATCGAATATAACATACCTACCTACTAAAATGCACGTTTGTACTTTATTGCCCGTTTTTCTCCATTAGAGGCCTACCTCCGTTTTGGAACGAGCAACTAGCTTCAACTTTCTGACCAACTGACCAACTCCTTGACATTCGAAAGTGCCTGTAAATGGTCAAATTGAAATAAATGTTTTAACTTTGACTTTGATGAGTGCTCAGCAAAGCTTAGCAGTGTCCGTGGAGTTACTAGCCCGTTCTTCTCTATAAAGACCTACCTACGTTTTAGAAAGAGCAAATAACTTCAACTTTTGTGCCTACTTATATTGTAGTATTGTTAACCTAGTGTGTTTTCTTATAGTTTTTAAATAAGTAGGTAGGAACTTAATTAGCATGTTTTATAGAAATATAACATTTTAATGTGAATTTTCTTTTTCAAACACGAAATTTAGCTGCTTTTTATAAAACAGTTTTATTGCAAAACCTATTACCTATTACTAAGTAATTCTTGTACATAAATTAGTGTTATGACTATTTTTATGAACGTTAAACAAGTACAATTCATGTTAATAACACTGTTGAGTGTATTGTATCGTAAAAGTTAGTAATGGTGAGTAAAAAAAAACCTTTTACCTTATTCAGTAATTCTCACGTGAGCTTTAAGGGTTAGACTAGTTGTCGAGGAGCATGGAAAATGAAAAAGTACAAAAGCAAAAAAATAATCCATCGAAGTATTTTTTTTTTTTAGAATTTCATCTCGCCTAACTACTTATGAGATTGAAGGTGATTGATTAAAAAATTAAGGCCTTCAACCAGGGCTTAAAAATTATAAACCAAGCGACTACACGCTAAGGATGCACCTAAAGGTTCTCGGTTGAGTTTTGGTGGGGAAGGTTAACAGGAGGACAGGCTGGATCGAATCTTGATCTTCTTCTTTATCGTGTGTTCAGTAAGGTCTTACGACCCCACACACTCTAGTGTCAGAGTTTCTAAACCGCCTCAAGGGCCTCTGACCATGGTTTGAGTGGAACAGCAAGTTCAAGTTTCCTCACAATGTTTTCCTTAACCGACAGTGATGTAAGTGGTTTAGTGCATCAACGTTTTTTTTCAGCAATCACCTTTTATACTTACCTACGAAATGGCCACATGCTCATTTAGTACCAAAGGGGTACTACATAAATGCAGAATAGTACAAATAAATTATTAATTTATTGATTTTTGTGTGGTTTAATTTAAAAAAATTATAAGTTGATGGCTGAAAACCCTGACCTTTTAGCATAATGTGACTATTAGTACATAGCCAAGGTACTTGTAATCATAATAATTAAAGTAAAGAAATAGTCTGCCTCATTTGCTCGAGCTAAAACGTAAAGTGTCTCATATCAATGTATTTTAATTATTGTCTACATTTTAATTATTCTTGCAGAAATACCTAGAACATAATAGCTTCAAAAACATTTACGTATAAATTGTAACTAAATTGTTTGTTATTTTCGCTGAAATTAAATTCGTTATTTAGTTAACTTATTGTTTCAATGTCCAATTTATTAAAGCTTCGTGAAAATTGTTGAAGTACTTACAGCATCGAACGAAAACGAAAATTTTCGTCAAGTGTAGTTTTGTTTTATAATGATTGAACTTTCATTTAATCTATAATCTTTAAACTATCTGTTATATATATAATAAAGCTGAAGAGATTTTTTGTTACCTTGTTTACGCGCTAATCTCTGAAACTGTCATCTGGAGTAGAAAAAATATTTGTGTATACAAATAAAAACCAGCCTGCCTCGTTGGTCTAGTGGTCGCAAGCGCGACTGTTGTGCATGAGGTCTTGGGTTCGATTCCCGGGTCGGGCAAAGTGTTATTGGGTTTTTCCCAGTAGCAGCCTTGGAGTCTAGATTTGAGCCCGGTTGATGGCAATAGGCTCGCCCCCTATTACATGGGACTTAAAACATAACTGGCGAATTGTGGGTGTACTACGTACTTAATAGGCACACCTCTGCCTAACCCTTCGAGGATTACAGGCGTGATGTTATTTTATGTTAAATAGAAACCAGATTCATGAAAACTAGTCAAGGCTATATAACATCACGCCACGACCCACGGGAACGGTGCAGTAACCAAATATAGAACGCGAGTGAAAATGTGGGGTTGTAGCTATTAGTAAATAAAATTAGTTGATTATTAGTTGATGGCAATAGGCTTGCCCCCTATTACATGCGACTTAAACATAACTGGCAAAATATGGGTGTACTAATGGGTACATCTCTGCCTAACCCTCAACCCCTCTCGGAGATTAGAGGCGTGATGTTATGTAAATAAAGTTAAACCCCATAACATGAAATAATAATGCAGAATTTTATCCAACACAAATTCTTAATTAAGCCTACTGACTCCTTAAACCAATAGGTATATTCGCACGCCATTCTGCCAGCCCCGACATTATATTCACCTCATTAGGCAGACCACTGACTTCACATAGTATGACGTCACAAATATCTCCAGGGATATTCCCACGTTTCAAGAGTGAGAACTAATTACTTGGTTGATCAAGCCTAAAATAACGATGAAAAAAAAACCACAACAAATCCGAAAAATATCTTTAAAAAGTATATACACCCTGTGATAATACCACACCTGATTGCCTTATACTTTTTAATTGATTGGTATGCCTACTTATGAAAGTATACATACTCGTCTCAAGCTTTCATGCAGACAACGCTTTTTAAAACATTTTTACGTATACAAATACCAAATGTAATATAGCTTCAAGGAACGTATGGTCATGCAAACACAGTGTACAGACCTACCACGTGACTGTTATCAATTGCGGTCACTTAGCATATCGCTTGCCGCTGCTTTTTGTGTAGCCTAGGCGACGACGGTATACATGGCAGCCGGTAAGGCGTGCTGTTCACGTGTCGATTTCAAGACTGTTTGTTTGTACATGATTAAAAAAAATAACCGAATTACTGACTGAATGTGTTGTGTGACACAACACATTTATAAATACACAGTTTATAAATATTGTATAAAAAACAAAACAATAGTATAAAACCCCAATTTTACTAGAAGAAATAAAAAAATACGTTAAAGTTTTTTTGTTCATTTTTGTCATGTGTCATCATGACATATGATTTCAACTTTGAACAGTACCTATTTAGTAAATAAACATCTACTCTGTTCAACATTGTCCTTCTAATTAACGCTACATCTAATAATTAAAAGTAAATACTGACAATTCCTTCAGCCGTTTCGCAGACATAATGGTCATAGCTGTCTGTTATCTTTAATAGGTGATAAGACGCCTCACAATATGTTCCCATAGTAGAATTTAATGATAACATCAGGTTTAAACCAACGAGTAATCTCTTGCCAAGTACGAATTTGACGACACGGCTGGCATAGTAACTAAGCGAATGGCTGCTGCGCTGGGTGTCGCAGGTTCAATTTTTAAAACGAACTAATAGAGATTTCTGCGGCTTACAGGTATTTGTTCCGAATCTGGTTACTTGTGAATAAGAATTTATATGCTTTTGTGATTTTTTTACGAAACATGAGAACTTCCTACTGTACCGTAAAAAAAAAATATATATAAAAAGGTTTTCGCTGAGGATAAACCGATGGTAAAGACTTATTGTATGTGTACACGCGCATGGGTGCCCCAACAGTATGCCTATATAGCTTATTTTTCTTTTTGTATAAACGCCTATTGTTTAACTCTCTTTTAGTAACAAACCCAGTAAATAATCATTTAAATCGCAGCGTCACTAGCCCGCTTTATTTACGTTTCGTGACTCCAACCTTTGTTACGTTGGAATGTCATTTGAAGTATTATCGGTATTCTGGCGAAATGCCTTATTTATTTCTAATGTTTCACCAATACCTAGCAGTTGAAAGAAACATTTTAGCATTGCGGCCACGAATACTTTGTTGAAGTCATTAGCATCCATGGAAAATAATGAGGCTTATGAAGCGGAATTCCTAAGTTAATACCTAAGTAATTTTGCTTAGTGGAAAGTGGCTACAAGTAATAATGATGGTGGTTTGTAATAACTATTAATGTATACTAAATTATTTTACTAAAAGCTTCTGCTCAAGACCGCTTCCGTGTAGAAGTTAAGTTTACCATAAATATTGCCTTTGAAATTGTATAGTTTTCTGTCCGTCAAAGATTTTATGTTCGGACCAGTGCTTGCAAAGATTACCTCTTACAAACAAAATTTAGACAAACTTGTCTTTCATGAAATAAACTTCTTTGCTATATTATAAAGTAACTTAACTGATAAGGTAACTTTATAATATAGCGAAGAAGTATAAATACTTATTGGATAGTTAATTAAAAACGTAAAGATTTTATTTCATGGAAGACAAGTATTACGCAATCCCTAGAGTGATTTTTCAACAAAGCATAGGTTATGTAGGTAAAAATTCTAAATAAATTTTATTTTATAAATCAGATAATACGTAAATAGGTACCATAAAAAAATTAAAAAGGGTTGAGCGTGAAAATTATCATGACGAAACGCCATAAAAAATATTTACGCACTTGTAAATAAATTCGACTTAATGATATTGTTGTGTGTGACTTTTACGGGCGGGTGTTGACGCACGTATTATGATGTTACACCCTTTAGCTCACCTACCTAACGTGACGCGAGGCCAAACGTCTAATCGTAAATCAACCTCCAAATATACACATCAACTCGCAATACTTATAAATCCTTACGAACGATTAGCTCGCACAATTAAAACGAATTAGGTTAATGTGTGTGGGTTTCGACCAAAAACGAGTTCTTTTTCTCTTTCGTGACGCCGCCGCCGCGACTTTCTGTTTATCTGATGGCATTAATCACAATTTCCACCCCCAATTAAAAGTGCTACTCGGGTTCAAGCAAGGAACCGCTTTTATTTGCTGTTTATTTCCTAGTACAGTTTGTTTTGTTAGTTTGTACGACAATGGTTTTTATTGCGATTGTAACGTTGGAAGTTTTATATAAAGGCTATAAAGCTATATCATGTTGCAGTCTATAATAGTGTTTCGACGTAAAAATGTTTATATTTCTACACTAAAAGCAACATAAAGGTAGCTAAACATCTTGATAAATGTGTACACAGCGGCACGTACACCGGTAGCCGCTCAAACCAAACAAAAACAGTATTATCAAGAAGATAAGGTTTTATCTAAGAAAAATATAAAGACACGGCTCCCGAACTAATTCGGCCAGTGTTTGTCAACATGAGGACGGCAGTGGTCGAACTACGACGGTCACAAATCATTCTAACACCTGACCGCACGCTTATCGCGGTTACGACATGAAAAATTACCGTCTCAGAAACGTTACCAGTCACAGTTTTTCCGCGCCAACGCAAGGGGGCGACGCTGGTCATTAAAACAAATTGTTGACGACAACTGGCGCGCCAAACTTTAACAGCAATACCCAATAAGAGTTTTGTAAATAAAATCGTACTAATTGATCCAGTTTCTAAAAGTATTTTATTATTTTCAGCAAAATAATTAATGAAAAACTTTCTTTACTTGGCATTTTGCAATTAAAAACTTTGAAAGGAATTTTTCTTTTTATTGTAAGAAACATTGTTTCCTCGTTTATATTTTTACATTGTATAAGTGTTTATTTTTACATAACATAATTGAATGTGTATGCCGAATTAATTACTTACGCCTAAATTGTGTTGCAAAATTATATCATTCTAAAATTATGTTATATTTTCTTCTCCTACAAGTAAAAAAGAAACAAGAAAGCCTCTTTTAAATTAAAACGAAAATGCTAAAAGACTAGTCTAATGTTTTTCTTTAATTCCCAAACCGTAAAAGAAAAACCTTTTCGCACAAAACTAAATACATTTACTACTTGATCAATCGTAGTATAAAATCGACTGGGGCCATGACGTCACTAATATTTACGTTCAGCCCGGCTCCGGGCAGGATATTAAGGTTCGCTTTGATCCTAGAGCCTTTTTGACCGGACTTGTTCAACAAATTCAACGGTAACATGTTTGACTTAGCGTTTTTTAGTTGAGAAAAACGTCAAAGTTATACTGTGTTATAACAGTTTACTTTTTGAATATAGAAGCTTGTTCATCGTTTACTAAAAGATCTCAAATCAACTTTCACAAAAGAATAAAATAAAAAAGTAAGATAAAAAAGTAATAAAAGAAAAATACCCGGTCTTTACGGATATTAAAACTATCAAAGAATGTATGGACGAAAATAATATCTGCAAATATTCCTTGGTACAGTAATAAACAAAACTTCTAACTTCCAAATGAAATTAAGACATAAAAGACGTTGCAATCTGTCTTAAATTTAAGACCCTCATAAATAGTTTTCTTGTCTGTCGTTTGGTTAAGTCATAAAGCAAGATATGTTAAACGACTGTCGACTAACATCGCAAATGATTTTTTCTAACTACGAAACAAAGAAATAAATTAAACTCTATCTTTTAGTTACTAAGGTTGGAATTAGCAAGAAAGCAAGTTCTATAAAGTTTTTCATATCGTTGAAGCAGAAAACATTGGCAGGGCGCTTCACCCGTCATAAAGGGGGAAAACTTTACAAATCTACGGATTTCTTACGCTTTTAGGGACACATAATATATTTATCTGCCCCTCGACACATTTACAATAGCTCAAGTTTGACGCCCGAGGATTTGTTTCGAGTTAAAATGACTGTTGACTTAATTTTATACAGGTTTCGTTATCGATAAATGAAAAGTTTTCGGAAAATAGGTCGTAGTATAAAAAGTTATGTGACTAGGTTCAACAAGACAGTTTTATAAAGATTTCTTAGAAAGTTTTCTTAGTATTTAAATATTTTTAATATAATAATTTTATAATTTTGATAGATAACTGGAATTTAAGTAAGCAATTACATTCAGAAATACATATTATGTTTTTTTCTTATAAATTAAATCTGACTACGAAAAGTGCCACATTATATTAAAGATTAACAAATTGCTTGTGCTCGACCTGTCAAATCAATACAACCAGCCTTTATTACCTACACAGTAAAGTTTAAAAATACAAAACAAGTACTTCAAAATTCAATTTCAGTCATAAAAAGATAAAATTGCAACAAAGTATATAGACAGCAGCAATTACATAGCCTGTTAATTTCCGCGGTGCAACGTCAAAATTTTACAGCACCAGTAACATGTAGGGGGACCCAGGATGGCGCCTAGAAAATGAACTCATAACACTTTTATGAGAGCTGGTATGGTTCACACTAGGATCCCCGTTCAAAGATATGATGGCTATTAAAAACGTCGGACGCTCGCCGCAATCAGACTGTTATATCGTCACTGTCATCTTAATTAAAATCTACTATTTACTGCTGCATTTTGTCGAGTTTAGAGAGATTGCTTGTTTGGTTAGCAAGTCGTAGTTGCGGAACAGATATGAAAGAAATAAGGAATTGTGTTCAACTCAGACTGAAAGGCAAACAACATTTATTAAAATCCACGACAATTTTTTTTCCGTCTCAGAATATAAACAATATCTAAACGCTGAATAAATAAAAGAAAGAAAAATAATATAGTTATAAAATAATTAAACAATAACTAAAACAACTTGTAATGTGCCATTTTGGATGAGACTGCGGCCCAGGAAGAAGCCAGCCCTTGAGTCACGAGAAGTGTCAGCTAACCGTTTGAACGTTTCTTTACAATTTTTGTAAAAAAAACATAAGAAACTTCTATGCTCCGACTCTAATTAGGCCCACGTCAGCAAAATATCAGACACTAGCGCTGGCCGTTGGTTTTCAACTCAAAAAGTAAAAGTGCAATGGTTATGCATTTGTTTTACGGTAAAACCGAATTCAAGTCCGTTGCGTAGTTTAAAAGGTTAAGGTCCGGTTTCATAACCTCTGATTAAGCGCTAATCTTCCGACATATTCGGAAATACACTCAGCGGCACGGAATGTGGCCCAAACATAAACGAACCGATAACAGGCGATTTTGATATCACGTATGAAAATTTCGTATGGCAGTTTGTCAGGACATTGTTTTTTGTTAATTTAAAAGAGTAAGCACAGAAAAAACTTAATTTGTTTAATTTCTGTGATACTTAACGTTAGTTCGTTACCGGAACGCATAACACACGGGTGAGTTGAACCTCGATATTCAAATGGTCGTGCATTTGGTCTTTACTGTTTTACTTTGTGATTAATCTGTAGTAATTTATGCTTCCAGAATTGGAACATAATGTGTCTTACTTCAGCTCAATTTGCTCAAATTGTGTTGCTTAGGAATCAGGGGCGAACGCAGCGAGATATTGCTGTAACTTTAAATGTACCGCGTACAACTCTCAGGTACGCCTTAACACAGTACGACCAGACCGGCCTACACACAATGAGACCAGAAAATGGCGGTATTAGGTGTACATCAGCGCGAGATGACCGATTTATCGCTCTCGCAATTTTAAGAAATCGGTTCCTTACTGCGGTTGAAATACGGCAGCGACTACAAACGGCCAGAGGGGTCAACGAAAGTGAGCAGACAATAAGAAGGAGGATTAAGGAACGGGATATGCGCATTCAAAGGCCAGCTCGAGGTCCAGAACTGCTCCGGCACCATCGCGTAGCTCGACTTTGGTTCGCTCGCGAACACGCAAATTGGACTCACAAGTAACGGAGTTAAGTTCTGTGGACTGACGAATGCAGAGTGGCCATAAGAGCTCCAGATGGCTGCGAACGTGTGAAGAAGGCATGGGGAGAGGTCTCTGCCAATCACTACCAGGCAAAACGTCAGTATCCATGGTGGATCAGTTTTGTTTTGGGAAGAAATTTGTTCAATCGCATGTACAGAGTTGGCTGTAGCTGCTGGTTGTCTAACGGCAGTGCGATACATTGAAGAAGTCCTCCAGGAACATGTTTAACCATTCGTGGGATGCATCGGTAGCGAAGAATTCAAATTAATGCAAGATAATGCCCGACCCCACACAGTACTTTGTGTGGATGATTACCTTTCGGAACTGAAAATCACAAAATTGGAGTGGCTGACACAAAACCCAGACCTGAATCCCATAGAACATGTCTGGGATATGCTTAAAAGACGCATCCGATCCAGTCCCAACCCTCCAGAGACCATCAGTCAATTAAAAACTGCTCAGGGAAGAAATACCCCAGATGGACATTTAAAACATAATCCATGGCATGTCTGATCACATGCAGGTGGTCATAAGGGCCATAGGTGGAAATACCCGCTATAAATTTTGAGTTCCATAGCTTAATTCTGTAAATTTCATTCAAAAACATTTTTTGAAACTTACAGCTTAATGTCTTTTTTGTAATTTTGTACGATTTTAATAAAGTTTACTCACTTTTTTGTTAATTAATCATTCGCATTTAAGATATGAATAAACATTTAAGTTCTACAATGAAGAAAACTCTTAGTTTTATGTTTAATTTTGATGATAAACCACATAACGCGCTTGGGCCACATTCCGTGCCGCTGAGTGTAGAACAGAATTTATATGAAATAATCTACCAAGTAATTTAATCGGAAATTTATGAAAGGTGGTGAAATAGGCCCTTAAGCTTATAGACGGCGGAAAGCAGGCATTGTTTTATAGTAAAGAGTTTTTAGTTATTCATATCAAACAACTATCGAGAAAATATCGATGCAGAATGTGCTTGTAGGTACTATTACTAAGATATTTTGTTAAAGAGCTGAAAGCAATGAGAGTTTGTTAAGTCAATAGCATAACCCATAAGTACTTATGCATATACTCTTTCTATGGTCTCTGGATAGCTCATAACACGGATGTTACTACTTGTATATCGCTAAGATTTTCCGATTGCTTATCTGATAAATAGTAAAATAGAACAGCCCATTTCCGTCGGAAAACTTTTACTGCTTGCGATTCAATCTTATGTTGCACTTTATAGTTTCACTAGCTTTCAACCCCGAGTTTGTACGAGTATTTTTTTTTATAGATTATATATTTTGAATGATGGAATTTATCAGGTGCAAAAAAATTAGGACACTTCAATAGGTATATTTTAAATATGCGTATTATGATATGCACAGGCGAAATATGAATATCTTTAATAAACATACCTACTTTAAATACGAGCCTATATTGACTCAAGAGTCTAAGAGAAAATCACCGTAAAATGTTACCGAGTGTTTTTTTTTTTTTCATGTCATTGTATATTGTCGATATCACTTAAGCATAATTATCGTAAATGACTAGTGGCGGAAGAATTTTCAAAACCACAAGACCCGGAGATTTGTTTTTAAACAAAAAAATAAGTAAAGATATTTTAAAGAAAAATCTCTAGCTCATTAATCTTCAATCGGTTATTCTATGCAACAGTTAAAGCATTCAAAAGGACAGAGGTGATGAAACATTACCTTAATTAAAACGGATTTTCCATCTATAAAGTAATTAAAACCGTTATCAAAGTCTGACTTCTGGATAAGATTACAAAAACGATTAATAAGATATCTTTTTGACATCTTCCCAGAAAGCGATACCAAGTTTAATAGCTATGAAACTTTATAGAGGTCGTTTTTATTGACCCTTGATTTACTTAGCTGCAGATATTTTTTTTATAGTATTTTTATAGTGATTTCCTTGTTTTCCCACGGTAACAGAGAACGTGCTTTTTCCGCCTACATAACACAATAAATCGATACACCGCTGTGTTAACGCAGCTAATAACAGTTTGTTCTCGTTTGACGCTCATTTAGAAAGGTAAACAGCCGTCTAAACAGCCAATATGGCGGTACAAATGCAAGCATTAGCTGTTTATGTTCCCCTTATGATGTTAACAATGCACTTCATGTAGACATTAACGAGAACAATTTTCTGTATTGAAGGAACATGCTAATTTGAGAACGGTTATGTCGTATTATTTGCTTTTAATTTATGTTTTCACTGATTGGGTAATTACGAAGATCTTAAATCTTTACTAAATAATGATAATAATAATGCTTCACGTAAGAATTTTTCTCCTTCATATGATACAAAACTACCTCTTAGAAGGGGCAACTAGATTCTATTCCATTTTCAAGTAGGTATTATTAGTTTTCCAATATTATTAGCTTAATTAAAATAAATTTGACTTTGACTTTGAACACTGATACCTGTCATTTTACAGATCACACTGTGATTTAAAAGAAGAAATTATTAAACTAAAAATAATATTCCTTCCATAAAAGTGACAATCTACTCGTACCACAACTTAAGAACATCGTCCGATCCACCTCTTAAAAGTTTTTAGCCATAACTTATTCCTATAACATGAGTAGTAAGAAGAGGGTTGATCTAAGTATTTTTAAGCAAGAACGATACAATAAATATTATAAATACTAGCCTATTATTGCCTCACTGTAGGGCAAAGGCCTGTTCTCATACAGATGAGGCACAAAAGGCACGAAAGGTGGATTATAGCGATTCTAGACTTATAATATTAATTGTAGGTAAGTCCTTACGATGTTTTCCTTCACCGATGTCTGTGATATAATTTAAAAACTCACATTGGTATTTGCTCGGTATCAAAACTGCAACCTCATGCATGATAGGCGTGTGACTTAACCTTTGGGTCATCACGACATATAAAAAAACAACACCAAATCAAGCAATCTCCTTATTCAGCCAATAAACCTTAATGATTAATTCATTAGACTACATAGGAAGTGAGGTGACATAATTGGAAATATCGAAACTTATGAGACAGGAAAAAGGGACCACCAGGGACCACCTATTCGACATGTGTCGGTAGTTGAACTCAAACGGCGCGTTAACACAGATTAAACTCAACCAACTATATACCCGGTGTCGCTGTCATAGACGGATAAAAAAAAAACAATTTCCACGCATTTTCTTTGTTTGTGGCAACACACGGAGGTAATTATGTTTTTGTTGTATAGTTTTGTGGGACCGACGACCCTTTGTTTGAAATTCCGTAACGTCTTCGCAATTTGGGCATTTCGTTGGTATTCTAAACAAAAGATTTGGTTTGAAAATGGAAGTGGGATTGTTTCTTTTTAATTTTGGACGTATAAGAAACAATCGTAGAGAATAAACAAGGAAATTGTCGTTGTCTTCTTTTTTTCATAATGTAGAGTTAGTTGTAAGTACCTACTATTGTAATAAGACCAATTCATGTACACTTAGTTAGGGAATAATACAATTTTCTAACAAAAAGTAACTAAATAAATATAAATGCAAAATTTGGAAGAATAGATGAATTGTTATTCATAATCGCTAGATAGGCTTATCGGATCTGTATGTTTGGCACACAGAAAGAAAAGATGATTAATTAAGGTCTGGTAAAATATACCAACTTGACGCAAACAAAGTCGCGAGCAGGAGTTGGTAAAAATAATTCGTACTTTCACTAAGAGTTAGCTTTCAGTACCAATCCAAAACAAAGATAAATATTTTCCTGAAAGCTCTTAGACGACAAAACCCTTACGTACATTAAAAGGAAAAGTCGTCAGAAACAAGACACCTCGCTCTCCTTAACCCTCCAAACGCGGGGGTACAAAATTTCGTCAATCAAGGGATTTACCTTACACTTGACGCTGACAACGTTCTTGAGTTACAAACTGGTGGGCTTAGCAACACGACACGATTGCATTGAGCCTGTTGACATCCATAAGTGAGGTTTTTATTTGAAAGACGTATGATGTTAGGTGGATTATGATATAGGGCAAGATTTTGTTTTATTTTTTGTATGGTTTACTAAAATGTTTATAAAGAATATTTAAAAAAATACTGTTTGTGATATTCTCGCTCATCCGTCCGTCTTTCTAAGATACCTCTGTGACGAGCCTGGTTTTTTTTAACCATCATACGATCATTATACATTATACGCCCCCTGTAATACTTCGCAGTTTGCCGTTGAAAATTCTAATAAAACATAAAAAATGGTTGAATAAATAATGTGAATGAAAATAATTATATGAAAATAATTTGTTCCAAAGTAATAAAATTAAAGCGACAGATGCAATTCGCCAAATAATTACACTAATTATAATCAATGCCACTATTCTAAACCTTCAAAAGGATAACCATAATCAGAAAAAATAATAGCCGTACGATTCGTGTAGGTATACGATTGTCCCCCGTCAAATTGGGCCCAATCCCTCTGGCCCGTATATTCACGCCATCGATCGCGGACGATTGCCGGTATTTTGTGCAGTTAATTATCCGCAGCGCTTGCGGGTTAATCCGGCAAGTCACGTGACATGCACGTGCTTGGTTTAAAGAGACGTATTCTTGACCCAAACGGTTCCCCGGTAGGGTAGAAAAATGTAGAGTAGTAAGTGCATTTTTGGTGATAATGATCCAATTAGGGGCTTAAGTGGTTAGGTCGCGTGGTATAGCATAACTTTGTTATCTGTGTAATGGTGATGGTAGCTTAAGTTATTTATTAGTTACCAACACAATACATAAATACTAAATACGTAAAATCTTGCCCAATGGTATAATTTCAACTTGTTCATATTAAAAAAAAAAATTAAATCATATATTTTTTTATTTTTTGGCAGAAAATTTCTGCGATCGCAAAACGATGTGGTTTCCAGAATATTCACCGTTATCCCTCTGATGTAAAAGGATTAAATGTTATAAATAAAATATTTGTACAGGGCGTGCTTAGTCAATCAGTAATGGGATTTCGTATAAAAAATCATAATGATAAATAACCTGAAAATATTTGAACGAGGTTTTTCATGAAAACCTATGAGATAATTAATTTGCATACGTTTTATAAAAAACAAATGATAACCGATAATAATTTATGTAAAATTTTATCACTGCTTACAATAATACCAAAAAGAGTTTAATATCCGATTTCTATGTTTTAGAACCATATTTATTATAAACCAGTATAATATAAGCCGTATTCCAGAATTAAAAAGAAATACTCCATAA
Organism: Hoplodrina ambigua; assembly: GCA_949774945.1. NCBI lineage: Eukaryota > Metazoa > Arthropoda > Insecta > Lepidoptera > Noctuidae > Hoplodrina > Hoplodrina ambigua. The sequence goes on from OX458973.1 coordinate 9,723,783, forward strand.
AAGAATAACGTTATTCATATTTTTTTCAAAGCATATTCAGTTTTCAAAAAAACAAAATATGAAAAGCAAATAAACACAAAACAAGTTATTCAGCAACTTGTTTCATATTCACGCAGTATGTACAGCCAACAAAAAAGATAGGTATGCAGGGTCATCAGACATAGTTGAAGTTTTCTCAGAAACCAATGGATGTTAACAAATGTAATTTCATTCAAAAAGTAGATAATAAACATTTATTAAGTTTCAATTGAAAACATCCATCGGTTTCTAAGAAAACTTAAACCATATCTGACTAACCTGTGTGCATATCTCTTTTGTTGACTGTACCTGTAAAAATTGAGTATGAAACCTCAAAATTGTTGTCTCTTTAGATCCCCTGCATAAAACCCTTAAAGGCATTGTAATGCAATTGGCCCTTAAACAAAGATTTTAAGCGCAAAGTGGCCGGTTCAAAGATTACGTTAGGTCCCCCCAGGGTACTTTCAAACTCATATCTCCCTAAAATCACGAAGGCATAATTTAAAGTATAAACATATTAGTAAAGGGCCAACTGGTTGCTTCGGGCGAATTTCTAACGATGGTAATATTGGATCATCTTTTTGTTTGTGGTATGCGGTAGTAAATTTTCTGGAGCGGGTAATTTGCATTAGATTAAAAAATAAGCCAGTTATGTAATAGGGGGCGAGCCTATTGCCATCAATCGGGCAGAAATTTAGACTCCGAGGCTGTTACTGAGAAATTGGTGTACTACACCTACACCTCTGCCTAACCCCTCGGGGATTACAGGCGTTATGTTATGATGTTATGTATTAAAAAATTAGATCATTAAGATCAAAAGTATCTACCGGTATATAAGGGATGTAAGAAGAGACTTCAAATAGCTGTTGTCTATACATACTGCCCATGAAATAAGTTCGAGCAAAAAATATTGCTGGGAAAAGACTTTTATATAAGGTGTGAAATATAACTGTTTGTAATGGTAACATACGCAAATCATTGTGCTTTTGGGTACATGTGGCAGTACAGGGACCGTAGGGTATTTAACCGGTCAAGCCTCGGCCGACTTACCAGTAAGTCAGAACGATAGAAAATCAATTGTGTCTCATTACTTGGAACTTGAGTAATTAATGTTAGGCTGTAACATTTGTTATAACTTTTTTTAAAGTGTACAAAATAGTTGGTGGTTGCTGTGATGTAACTTTCAGCTTCGTTAAGTGGCTTTTTAGACCAATTATAATGACTACTGACTGCAATTGCATAAAGTTTAGTCGAGAAACTGCATTTTCACCACAACGTTAGATTTTACGGAACTCATTAAAATTAACGAAACGAATAATGGTGACCACGGAGCTTCCTAACTCCCTTAACAGACGTGTTCGCACGACTAAACTCGAGAAACGACTGAGAGTAAACGCGAAGATAGAAAAGTATAATGTCTAAAGTCTTAACAGGTTTATTTCAACTTCGACTCGGTACGCCATCTCGCGGCCAATTTCCTTACCCAGTACGTAGGATATTATTTTAATGCGTAACTTGGAGGAAATTTCAACGGAACGGTTATGGTAGCAGTTAAGCTTGAAGTTGTGGACCACCAATTACTTGAATGGGACCTAGACTGCATTCTTAGTTTCATTTTGTTTTGAACTATGGAACGATCCAAGTTATTCGCAAACAAGTTTCTAATCCTTCGCTGTTTGTTTATACGGAAAAAGTTAAGAAATGATTTCATTTTTGTAAACAAAAATTTTTACTATAAATATATTTTGTTTTGGATGTCGTGATGGCCCAGTGGTTAAGCCGTCCGTCTCTCATGCATGCGGGCTTTGTACCAAATGTAATATTTTCAATACATATAATTATTATGTAGGTGCTTTCTAAGTTTATCTTGTACGTCACTGACATCGGTGAAGGAAAATCTGGTAAGGAAACCAGAACTAATAATTACTCTGAAATCTCCAATCATGATCAATGCTCGTGCCTTCTCTGTATAAAAAGAGGTATTTATCCAGCACTGAGACAGTAATTAGGCGATTTATTTTTACGTTTTTACCTTCGGAGATTTTGTGTCTCCTAGTATGTCTATATAGTCATGTCGACCTAGGTATGTCCTAAAGAATTTAGGTATCTACGACGTTATTTGCTTAATTACTAGTCATCAATGAGAACACTTTTTAAAACACAGTCTCGCATACGTAAAAGAAATTAAGTTTACTTTAACTTGCATTAAAAATCTCATTTCTCTAAAAGGCATAGCGTTCATTTAGTATTTCCCCTATCATGTAGATGGAATCTCAAGCATGTTGATACACATACTCGTCGCATCTTCGAGAGCTGATCGAGTTTCCATTTCTACGAAAGCTGTTGCATTCAGAGCTCCTATTACGAAAGCTCATCTGGTAAATGCAGTATGAGCATTGCTCGCGCAGGAGGGCGGCACGGTCGCTTAAGTATTGTTGATATTCTAAACCGCCCCAGAACGCTGCGGCCCTCTGTCGCAACCGCACACTGTCGCGTGCGTTCGCCTGATTGCAAGCATTGGTAACGTTCCGCTTGTATACGACGAATTTGATTTTTGATTTGCGAATGTTAGTGAACTTTATTAATTATTTTAAACCTTATTCGCAATTGCATAAAATCTAATTCTCGTATCGTCTTAAAAGGTAAGAAGATAAATCGAACGAAAATAACCTCTGAATAATGTTTTTAGTTCCTACGTAAAAGTCACAACGCCGATTAACAAAGCTGTTAGTTTTGCAGTTTACGAATATATTCGAATAGGTATTACAGGAGAAATGCTCCTTTTTGCAAGATCCTCTTAATATTATATGACCGAGAGGGTCATATAATATACGCTGACTACATTCTGTAGTTAATGTTTTATATAGAGATAGTCATCTTAACGAATAACTCGTGCAGGATACAATAAAAAATGAGTCACAAGACTGGCTGCTCAGTATGTGCTGAACATACTTTAATCTCAGCATATGGGATTCAAAGCATCCCTTAACGATTTAACAGAAATAATAAATAATTTGTGATCGCCAACCGAAACAATTTTTAATTCTGTGAATTGTGAATAAAGTAATAGTTTTTAGTTACCTAAAATAAAACTGCATATCCAACAATTTATTATTCCAAAAATCAAATCAGTTTGAAAAATTGTATTGTGTTTAATTAAAACGAGGCAGTACCCGCCCACCAACCATTAAAAAATATAGCCTACGTTCGACGTACACAGCCCGCACCATCATGGAAGTCGTTCGCAGTTGGCGAAGCGTTAAATGCTACATTTTCCTCGGCCATTTGCAATTCGATATTCAGCTAAGCTTCGCGGGATTGAACTCTCTGGATTGCATGTCTACTCGCATTTGATATTGTAATAATATTCATCCCTTTTAAGTATAAAGTGGATCAGGAGTATAAAGTCTACCCACTCGCGGTTAAGATTAAGTGATCCGTATCAAGGAATAATATTATTATCGTGTTTTGTTTTGTTGTGCTAACTTTTGTTTATTGATTTCTGCTTCACTGTTTTTGTTTGCTTTGGCAGTGGTGGGCGAAAAGTTTAGTATTTCTATTTTTAAATACGAGGTCAGGTAGTGTATTGTTTAAATAAATGTCAAACAGTTACAAACAATTATGAAATAAAAACTTTTAAATAAGTTGACAGTTGAAAATATATCGGGTGTCCGGTAAAGAATGGATTATCTTGAAATGGGTGATAGTAGAACTAATGGCGATTCAGAAAAAAAAATACATTAAAAAATAAAAGCAAGTAGTACCAAAGATATGATTAATTTAATAATATTCATTGTTTTTTGTTACCTTATTTTACATTCTTGTACACCACGACCACGAATTAATGAATTCCGTCGGTTTTTTATTGTTAACGTAATTAACGTTAACTAAGCTAATAGATAAGTAATCAAAAGTAGGACTGCTATTACACGGTTTTGAAAAAAAACACCTTAAACTATGTTCTTTTGGAAAAAAATGTGAAAAAAATTCTTTACTAAAAAGTTCAAGCGTCCGTAGTTTTAAAAAAATGTATCGAAACACAAGTGGCCAATAATTTTAAAAAATTATGTGTTTGTAGCCGATTTCAAAATGGTATGATTCAGTTTTGTACCTAATGTAAATAGTGAATTATTGCTATTCTTTTTCAAAAGGAGCGGAATTTGGTTAAACAACAAAGTTTGCAATATTGTAACAAATTTGAACATTAGATGAACCTGACCATCTGGGTTTAAATAAAAAGATTTGTAGACGTTAGTAATGAATAGGAAAGCTTGGTTAACCTGTTATGCGACTGGTGGGATGTGATACGATGAAAATGTGGTGTGACCGTGTTTTTTTTTCTATTTGGGCTGTCTTAAGGAAAATTATTACGCGAAGTCGATCCTTGAAAGACTTAGGTAGCCGTGTCCGGTCAACCACATCAAAAATAAGCGATCGACGTGATATACGACTACTTAGGAGAGCATTTATTCTAAAATGTAGGGTCTGAATCAGAGTGGGTGGCAGACAATTTACAACGAATGTAATTTACAACGAATACAATCTTAACATCACGCCTGTAATCCCCAAAGGGCAGAGGTGTAGCCACATTTCACCAGTTATAACGCTTTACCCAATAACACTGCTCGACCTGGCAATCGAACCCAAAACCTCATGCTTAGCAGTCAAAAACAGTGTCATTAATATCAAATGCTGTTTTTTATGAAACCCCGATGACCAGATACATTTAATGTAAATAAATATTCTAATATCTCAAACTTTGTTGTTTATCCAAATTTCGCTCCTTTTGAAAACGAATAGCAATAATTCACTATTTATATTAGGTACAAAACTGAATCATACCATTTTTAAATCGGCTATAAATACATAATCTTATAAAATTATTGGCCACTTGTGTTTCGATACATCTTTTTTAAGCTACGGACGTTTAAACTTGCTCAAAAAGAAATTTGATCAAGATTTTTTTCAAAAGAACATAGTTCAAGTTGTTTTTTTTTCAAAACCGTTTAATAGCAGTCCTATTTTTGATTACTTATCTATCAGCTTAGTTAACGTAAATTACGTTAACAATAAAAAACCGACAGAATTCATTAATTCGTGGTCGTGGTGTACAAGAATGTAAAAAAGGTCACAAAAAACTACGAATCTTATTAAATGAATCATATCTTTGGTACTACTTGGTTTTTTTTTTTATTTGTATTTTTTCCAGATTAGTCATTAGTTCTACCATGACCCATTTCAAGATAATCCATTGAAAACCGGACACCCTGTATTTTCTGTCTATTTTTTCATAGTTTATTATTCGAAAAAGTAACTAAAGTTACAAAAGTTAGTGACAAATAAAATCAAATTTTATAAAGCTTTCAAAATCAATACCATGAACAAGAGTACATCAGTGTTATTCTGTAAAAATCTTCCTCAGTGAATTTAGGTGAAGTGAGTTTTAGGTGAGCTGTCATCTTACCTAATGCCCCTTATACATTGATAGTTCACTTAACAAATACTAAAGGGATTTTATCAGAATAGAACTTCTGGATCTATTCCAAATACGGCCGCGTCGCGTTTCCTGCAACATTTTTATTCTTAATTCACCACACAAGCTCCTTGAGTTATCCCCTACTACTAGACAATCAGTGGCAGCGTGGGCGCCGCCCGTGGCACCTTTTGTTGCCTTGCAACTTATTGCTACAGAAATCCACACACCTACGAGGCCACATTATGTTCCTACAATAAAATCTTCATCATTCTCTGTCCGAACAAACGTATGGCAGTAACAAATTGGTCATTCTTCACTACGTTTAACGCCCACCACGCTTAAAATACGGCTGTATGCATTTTAATGCGTTTTAATGGTTCAGTACTACTGTATGCAATGGGATTATGCCTGGATGCAGCCAGACATTTCTAGGCAAGATAAACAGTGGAGGCGTTCTCTGAGATTAGTGCTAAGAGTCTGTGCGTCTTGTATAGTCGAGATTTCCGTTTGTGAATAACCTAAATGTTTAAGTAACCATTGTTTTAATAATGAGTCATGCTTGTGTACTGAGTTAATTACTTAGTGTGAGGTTAAGAGTACAGAACAAGTTGTTGTTTTGTTTCATAATAGTTTTAATGAAATAGGATGTGATATTCTACCTGCTGTTAGAATTATTCTAATTTCACTGGGAAAAACTAACTTTTATGGCAGTTTTCACAGTGACACTAGTTATACGTATAACGTACAGGGAAAGTCAGTAGACACAAATTACCCCATTTTAAAATTGATGCAAAAAATCGTGACGATAATAAAATAATAACCTTCATTTATAGAAGAGTTTTGTACGTTACGTAAAAAAAACTTAGCATAAGCACATGTTATCGACAACTCCAAAACTTAAACCAGGCAATGACCTATAAAACTCTTGAATTGAGGTAACTTCTTCATCTTTCTACTATTAATATATTAACCAACGTTGAGGTTAATGCTGTTCGCAATTCCACATCTGTATACAAATTTTAAGCCACATTTTTAATTTTCCCAACATACAAAGTGCAGCTTGCATTGTCGTGGCATCTCTGAGATAGCACAAGTCTTAATCTCGCCGGAGCACGTTGCGACTGCCCTAATGATATCTCAAGATGCGCTTAAGAGCCCATACATAACACTCTATGAGACGTTTTTAAAATTTAAGCCAACGTTAATGCATTCTACCCTGTTTACTGTTTATATTTATTCAAATTTGTAGGCGAGTTCACAATGCAGTGTCTCGCCTTTGTGACAGTATAGTATTAGCATAGTACGAGGTGTATTCAATGGACAAAGTAACTGGTATAAAATAAAATTTTACGGTTTATCCTTATATTGAAGGGAGGTCGGGTTATTCACAATAAAATGCGCATGAGCCGTGGTGTATGGGAACTGAATATTTCACGCTCATTGACGATATTGTTGTTATCAAGTTTTGTTGTTTCAGAGTTGGTTGTTTTTGTTGCTCCGAGGCGGGTGCACTTTGTATTGCTGTTCTTTCTGAATGAATTTTAATATTATAACATGTTTATGAAATGTTGTTGTTTATTTATGAAAATGTATTCCGTTCTCAGTAGGTTTCGTTAGCCTTAGGGTTTTAACAAACAATAACAAATGTTTTCGTTTAAATAATCGTTTTAATTAATTTTCTTCGGGAATTGGTCTGTCTGTTTGGGAAGCATATTATTTTCCCTACACAATAGGGACGGAAAAAAAAATTATAATATAAATTATTGTTTCACTACAGGACAAAGGCCTCTTCTCATACAGAGAAGGCACAAGCATTGATCACCACGCTTGCTTAAGAGTAGAAGAAGGTAGTACATACAAATTTGAAAAAGTCACATAAGTACTGAGCCTTTTTAATGAAAGACTCGTATTTTCCTACGGTTCTTTTTCCTTCACTACATACATCGCTAGTCGATCTTTTCAAATGGCGAATTCTACTAGCTATGTATACGACTTCAGTCTGTTAGTCTATGTATATTCAAAGTAATTTTTTTATAAATTTAATAAAGGGCGTTGTAAAAATATCAGTAACAAAACTTACAGCCTACCAAACAAAAAACAAATCTTAACAAAGCTCCAAAAATTAAATGAAGTTATCGAACAATTTTCCAATTACCCGCTATAAAATAATCGAAGTGGGTAGTTGAACAAAAAATTAATAATCGATTCACAAAGTTTGAGTAACGATAAATTTCGTAATAAACTGTGCTGCGCTCTACTCTAAATACTTTATTTTGAACGCCGCTCGCGGGCATTGCTCCATTATTGAAACGAATTGTTTTCTGAAGTTTAATATTAAAGGCTACGTTATTGGAATTTCCTTCTTGTTTTTTTCTATTATTGCTTATAAAATTGCTGTGCTGTTTAAACTTTTAAGTATGGCGGACTTGCTTTATTGGGTATTTAATATTAAGAAACATTGTGCCCAAATTTCGTAAAACTTTGAAAATTGATAATTTTGCTCTAAAGCAGATTTTTAAATAAGCTATGTGAGGGTGGCCCAGATAACGATGACTAAAAGAAGATTTTAGAAGCCTCTCTTTATGCATGTCACAAAACACCCATGCATGTCCTGCCCATGTATGCCCTGAGATTTGAATTTGAGTAGATTTGATTTGAAGTTCATAACATAACATAACACGCCTGTAATCCCCGAAGGGTTAGGCAGAGGTGCACCCATTAGTACACCCACATTTCGCCAGTTATGTTTGTAGTCCCATGTAATAGGGGGCGAGCCTATTGCCATCAACCGGGCACAAATCCAGACTCCGACGCTGCTACTGAGAAATTCCTGATGGAAAAACCCAATAGCACTTTGCCCGACCTGGGAATCGAACCCAAGACCTCATGCACAGCAGACGCGCTTGCGACCACTAGACCAACGAGGCAGTCATTTGAAGTTCAATACTATAAAAAAAAAAATAATGGGAAATTTATGCCTGGTTACTACTACAAGTAGGTACTTACAAATATTTATCTAAAACAGTAATTTTTAGGTGGATTATTGCGCAAACAAAAATACAAATTGTCAGGAGGACAATTCTTCTGACTTTTAGGAACGATCGCAATCTAATCTCAGTCAGTCAAAAATACCTTTAATATAACAACATTGATTGCGACTACATTTGGAATATTTCTAATTTGTAGAATATTGGCCTTCCGATGTAATTACTTAGGTACCCCTCAATGGGCAATCTTTTTTAAATCGAGGACCACATATCCTAAGTAAAAAAGAATTCCAAAAGGACCATTGCATGGTGCACTTTCCATTACTTTTTTCAAAAGAATCATTTAAGAAGAGATACAAATAAACCCAAGCTTAACATGTAAACAGTCAAAAGTATTCAAGGCGAAGAAAATGTTTTCCTAATCAAAGTCTCTTCAAGCCCTTTTCATAGCTACTTGAATCGAGAGGATGAATGGTACTGAATGCTAATTCACATGAAAGCTCGAGTTTGTATCTAATTACACTTTACAGCCTTTCTACTTGTTAAGTAGACTCGAATTTGTACTAAGTTTAATCGAATTTCTGTTTTGACCTATCTAGAGATTTTAATGTAGGTAAGTAATGTGATTTGGAATGGAAAATATAATGTTTAAATGTACTCTTATTAGGCTACTTATTATACGTCGAAGCATTGATCAAAGTCTGCTTTAATTACGTTTTATATTGAATTGCTTCTTTGCAAACAATCATCGGAATATAAAAAACCTTTAAAGTAAATCATAAAGGTAGTTTCGTATGGAGAAAAATGGGAAAGAAACTCCAAAGGAACATTAAAAAAAATATTACTTTACATTAAGTAGTACTGGTACATAATACATACATACATAATATAATATCACGCATGTAATCCCCGAAGGGTTAGGCAGAGGGGTACCTATTAGTACACCCGCATTTCGCCAGTTATATTTCAAGTCCCATGTAATAGGGGGCGAGCCTATTACCATCAACCGGGCACAAATCCAGACTCCGAGGCTGCTACTGAGAAATCCCTGATGGAAAAACCCAATAACACTTTACCCGACCTGAGAATCGAACCCGAGTGCTCAGCAGTCGCACTTTGCGACCACTAGACCAACGAGGCAGTCATTGGTACATACTGTACCGGTAAATTAATTTATGAAATATGCGAACGTTCGGGAAATAAGAAAAAACAATTTTATAACATTTATAAATGTCTAAGAAATTAAATTATTTTTCATTCAAAACGTTCCATTTCTTACAAATTACTACAAAAAAAAATAACGTCTAAACAGTAGCCATTGTTTGAGGCCAACCATTTTGTTCCCGCGTACTAAAATTAAACGTCAATCGTTATGTCAAAGGCAGCGTGGTCGTAGTTTGTTATTAAAATTATCGACAATTCCTACTTCCTCCGTATTTTCTAAAACATCTCTGTTGTTACGTATTTTTTTCAATTTGCCTTCCTGCTGTTTGTATTTTTAATGAGAAAATGTTGCAGAATGTTCCTTCAGCTAGGCAGTTGGTTTATTAAAGAGCGAAAAACGTCAACTTATTAAGTGTCATGTATAAAAACTTTATTTATGACTCGAAGGACCAGTATGCCTGGTAGATAAAAATTTAAACAAGGATAATAAAAGTATTATACAAAATTGTTGTGTTCATTTCCCTCCTGGTTGCTAGAAAAACGGGTGATAAAATACTTTTACTTCATTTATTTAAACTTATTGCAACTTAAAAAATACAATAGTAACAATTACTAAAAGGAGAAATCTGATTTAGACGAGTTTCCTATTTGTGGTTCTAGTGGTAATAAATTAAAATATAACTGATCTTGTAACTTTTTTCTAATTATGCATGGCTATACTTTTAATATTTTTTCCACTTTTCCTATATATTCCAACAAAAAAAAATTGTATACCCGCAACATAACAAACACGACTAAAAAGAAATCGCGCGTTTTCTATTTCCGTCCCCAATCGTTTAACATACGACAAAATCATTTCCATGCGTTCAAACTTGGTAAAACGAATCCAAATTACTTCAAACACAACAGGAATGAGTGAACCGAAAACTCGTTTCTTCGCTATAAATCGGAATATGCAAAATGCTGGGATGACAAAAGTTTGTTTCGCTGGCCAGTGGCTAGGCTAGGTTCGTTCCGAACTCCCGATACGGTTTGACAATGCACATGCAAATTAACCAACTGCAAAGAGCATTTCTGTGCGGAAAGTTTAATGGCATAGCGTACCCCGTTTAAGTTCCGCGATCCTTGCAACAATTATTTTGCTACCGGTGCTATTCCTGTTTACCCGCTTTCCCTATTTTGATCACAATGCGCTACGTGTGCGAACTTGGCTAGTCTTCCCTAACTTAAGCTAAATAAGGAACCTTTTATAATGTGGGAAAAATGGAAAATGTATCGGGTTTGGAGTTAGGACAATAAAAGGGATAATCTTTGCATAAATTTATTTATTTAGTAAAACAAATTAAAGACAAATATTTATAAGTATCAATGAGATTAGAAAAGACAAACATAAGTAATAATGTATTTAAAATTGTACAATTATATTGTCTATTTTAGTAAAATGTATTTTGAATATTAATGTTTCAGTGTACTTACACTAACTACTAATTAATAATAAAATAATAATAATTAAATAATAAATAAATAATAACTAAATAATAATTTACTTAAATTATTGAAATCATAATTTGAATTTCAGGCACAAATGTAAATGTATTTTGTTATGAATAAAATGACTATGAGGTTTTGGTAAATAAATATAAAATATAGACATTTGGATATAATGAAATTGGCTAAGTATGTTAAAAAATTCAACGGTTTATTTAGTAATGGCACCAAACAATTACCTAAATTAAAATTCTACTACCCAGATATTTAAAAAAGTCAAACGATTTTTTAAGTTTATTTTTACAATTTTATTTCACTTTATTACTTCACTAATTACCTACCTACCAGAATGTATTTTTTTTTTCAAAGGATACATTTCAAATTCTGTCTTAGATCATTAATTAAACATGGAGGCACTTATTAATTTCCGCTTATCAATTTTTAATAAAGCACACAGAAACATAAGGAGGAAATATTTTTGAAACAAAGTAGACCGTAATCTTAAAAATCCAATATTGCGAAATTAAGTTTTTTAATTAATTTTCTTTCTGTTCACGGCTTACTTAGTTCTCTCCACTGCCCGAGGCCGTCCCGGCAAAAATATTGAGTTCCATGATATCTTAATAACTCGAATATCTTTTGTTTTGTTACTTCGAGATAATTAGGTATTATTGATTATATAAATATTTTTCTTCTTCGTGGCGTATGGACGGTAAATCATCATCATCTATTCTGCCTAGCCTTTTTCCCAACTATGTTGGGGTCGGCTTCCAGTCTAATCGGATGCAGCTGAATACCAGTATTTTAATATACATATATAAATATTTTTACAAGATGATTATTAAAATTTTGTATTTCTTGTGCTATAATGAATAAGATATACATAGTTCAAATCAAGTAAATTAGCCATAGCATCTTTCTAGAAATAAGATATCATAGTTACAAAAATGTTAACGAATTCACTGTGAACTATTTTAATAAGTATTATTTTGATCAAAAGATAATTGTAACCTTTTATTTTATCCATAATCAAATAAAAATAATGTGTTCACTCAATTATGACCACAAAAAAATGAATATAAATATAAATTCTCAATTATCCTGTGGCCACTTGACAACAGATATAAATACCTGTCCCCATTCGATAGGAAGTGTGCTAAATTACATATTGTTCTATAATATATTGTAATGAAATGCGTCTGTGCGCATGCGATTAGTGGAGCGAGAAATTGCTTAATCAGTCATCTGTGTAATGTCGATGATTAGCCCGATACCGATATGAAATCGACGGTGAAATTTTCGGTGCATTCATTGCGACAAGCATTAGTAGGGTCAGCGACAAAAGTTTTACTAGGTCTGCGAAAGTTTCTTCTTAATGCTTTTTGGGGGAATTAATATAGATTGTAATTTTTATGACACGACCAAAAGGCATAAAAAATCAAAAATATTTTATTTTTATTTTTAAATGTTTTTATTTTAATATGAATATTTAAAAATGTATTGTAAATTAATAAATGGATTATATATTTTAATCTTATCTTTTTTTAGCAGTTTGTGGTATTACAATTTAATTATTTAGATAAACTGTATACATTATACCTACCTAATAAACCAACATGCCTGTATTTAATATGTATTAATACAATACATAGTATTCTTAACAAGTTTCTACAACAGCAACGAAAATGGGATGGAAAAATGTATACTAATTAAAATTGACTCCAGGATTCTGACAATCAGATCTCATAAATTGTTGTACCATTAATATTCTACAGGTACTAATTATCATAAAGAATTGGTTTTAATAAGCGGATTTCCAGAATCGGGTCCAATTATTAAAATTATTTCACTAATACGAAGCTACGTAATCCCTGATTGCCATTTATTATCAAAATATTTTAGGATCCGTAAGAAAAGAAGAAAAATAGAAAAATTTGTACTAAATATATTTGTTTTAAAATGCAACAGTCTTCCCTAGAACATTTTGAATGAATTTATTCACAGAAACCTCCACACATTCAAGGTTCATGAGCCGTAAATTTGCCAACAAATGGCCCTTGACGATTTTCGCGCTGTCAGAGAAATGAAGGAAAACGGAATCCTGGGCATTGACCGCCCCAAGAGATATATTGTCCAGTCCCAACCCGCCACGTCATGATGATAACAAATACCACAGTAATACACATTATTTTTGCCACCCTTTACACGAATTATTTACGTCAAAATATGATACTTTATGTACGTATCGATTGTTAACGTGATTAATGATATGAGCGCGCGGTTTATATCAATTATTTGATTTTCTATGCGATTGTTTTCTATTCGAGTGGACACCGTTTTAATATCGAAATGGTTTGGATTTATTGTTCAGTTGACGTGTAATGGTTGAATGTTGGTTCCTATTATGAATGTCTGTTATTAATGACTGTGAAAGCTAAAAAAAATGAGTGCTCTTTGTGGTAATAAATATGTTGGTTAGTACAAAATTATACTACACACACGTCTTCTTCTTCATCAACTTCAAGGAGGTGTAACTATGCTAGATAGATTCAACACGAATCAATAACAAAAACAGTATTGGTTTATTTTTAATTCGCTGGGTTTATGCAGGCGGAGCAATAACTGATGACCTGAGGTGTATAATTCTGAAATACATAAACAACAAAAAAAAACAGTATTTATTAATTTGACTAAGTGTCGTAATTTTTATAAAAAGTATTAATTAGTTAATCAATTCTTTTTTTTATTATTGTTTATTAAATAATTAAACTTAATTAATTAATTTATTATTTAAATTGCACCTAGTATAACTTTTGTTTTATAAAACAAAAGAGTCATATTTTATTATCATTAATCTTATACGGCTCCTAAATACACTAACTACAAACTCGTATTATTTTAATTATCTTTAAAACTTTCCACAAGTAATTTTTCTCCAACTAATTTTATCAACGTTTTATCCATTTCCACGTTGCCAGTACCTACATAGGTACAAATTCAATTCAGTTTTCCAATCGACTGAAAGCTGTTTACAATCACGCAAGCAAGTAACACGGCTCGTTTGAGCTAAATAAAAGGCAGCGGACGATGCGTCCGAGCCCACTGGAGTACGGAAAGCATGGCGAGGGGTAGTAAGTATGGTAATGTTTTTCTCTGTTAATGCATAAGGTAGGTATATTCCTAGAATTAGAAAAACAATTGCAAGGTACTAAGCTTTAGAAAATACTTCGATATATGTATCTATAAATATTATACCAAACTCATAATTATATTATATTCTAATATTATAAAGAAGTAAATTTTGTTTATAAGAGACAATCTTTGAAAGTAACATAACATAACATCACGCCTGTAATCTTCGAAGGGTTAGGCAGAGGTGTATCCATTAATACACCCACATTTCACCAGTTATGTTTAAGTCCCATGTAATAGGGGGTAAGCCTATTGCCATCAACCGGGCACAAATCCAGACTCCGAGGCTGCTACTGAGAAATTCCTGGTGGAAAAACCCAATAACACTTTGTTCGACCTGGGAATCGAACCCAAGACCTCATGCTCAGCAGTCGCGCTTTACAACCACTAGACCAACGAGGCAGTCTTTGAAAGTACTGATCCGATTACAAAATAATTTCACAAATAAAAAGTTATACATACTATTGCCGAGTGTCACAGGATTTATGATTTATAGCATATTTAATTTACGCACTGTCATCATTTCGGGTTAGTTATTAATAATTTAAACGTGAAAATTCGTATGTTTATTTCTCAATTACGCTTTAATTTTTGATTCGAAATGTCCGGTTTAATTTTAAATTCAACGCAGTCAAAGGAGCGTGTAGAAACTAGTACCTAGATATTTTCTGAACTGCGTTTAAAAAATGTCATCATTTATAATTTTGCAATAGTCTATCATGATAGATAACAGAATAACACAGCAGTACGTGATATTTTAATTCAAATAGAAAAGGTTGTTGTAACACCTCACATTTTTTCTCTTGCTGTAAATCTGTTCTCACATCTTACCAAAGCACATAAAAAAATCTCACAATAAATTCCGTGTAAAATTGTACCAGTTTTTAATTTGCATTCGTCTCATACATCACTTAGTATTCAAAGCGTCGCCTTGAAGTGAATCGAAACAGGAACTTTCAATAGCAAAAACATTCGCCCACTAAGTGGAGTGCTCGGAATTAGCGGATTTATTCATTCTTTTATGCTTTCATAATTATATCTTAGGATGCTGGGTTCCTTCTATTTTTCATGCTAATCTAGGAACGTGCTTTTAAATAACTTACGACGTTCATTTAAAGTACGTTGGTACTGAGTTGTGGTTCTTTAAAAGATTTGGCGCGACGGCTGTAATAAAATCTATAATGGGTAGGTACTTACATGTATACATAAGGAGCATGTTGTTTAAGTGCTTCTTAATTTTAGTGCGTACTATCTTCTCGTTTTGTTTTAAACAAAAGACCTAGGAATAAGACCTATCGTATTACCCAGTTACTGAGTTGTGGAGGTCAGATACGAAGTCGCTCCATGTAAAATACTGGTATTCAGCTGCATCTGGTTAGACTGGAAGCCGATCCCAACATAGTTGGGAAAAGGCTAGGCAGATGATGAGTTATGAGCTTTGCTTTTGCCTGTTGATAAGCAATCATTTCTCTACAATAGCCTGCTGCGTAAAACAAAGGATGTCTTTTTATATAATTTATTAAAATGATGAATGAGTAATACTATAAAGAAAAACAAAAAAAAATGTATTTGTATTAGTTTTAAATAGTTTTACTTAAAAACAACCTAACTTTAAAAAATTCTTTCAGCTATTAAAAGTTACATTAACAGCGAGTAACATAGACTTTATTTAAAAAAATATATTGATTTGTAAGAAATTCACGCGGGCGAATATATTTAAAATATTATGTTTAAAATGAACGACTGCCTCGTTGGTCTAGTGGTCGCAAGCGCGACTGCAGTGCATGGGGTCTTGGGTTCGATTCCCAGGTCGGGAAAAGTGTTATTGGGTTTTTCCATCAGGAATTTCTCAGTAGCAGCCTCGGAGTCTGGATTTGTGCCCGGTTGATGGCAATAGGCTCGCCCCCTATTACATGGGACTAAAAACATAACTGGCGAAATGTGGGTGTACTAATAGGTACACCTCTGCCTAACCCTTCGGGGATTACAGGCGTGATGTTATGTTATGTTATGTTTAAAATGAAGAATTTTAATTGAACATTGTACCATTTTATTGTAGTCAAAGACCCACTTAATTGAACTCGGTCACAAAATCCATTGTTAGCTGACGTCTCCTACCAACTGCAAATTTCAATTTCATAGGTCAAGCAGTTTTTGAACTTGATGAAAAGCTCAAATAGAGTAACAAACCTAGTTAGCAAACTATTGCATTAGAAAACCAGAAGACAAATGTTTCGAGTAATCTTTTTAATTATACCATGTATCAAATAGATTGGCCGTTAGAGATTCACTGTCCGTTTTATTGCTAATTTATTCCAAAAATGCGCTGCAATTGGCTAATGTCACCCAACTACTCCTCTAATGAGGTCTTTATGAATTATTTTCGGCCTATTACTCTTTTTTCTTGAATTATTTTGTGCCTACGCAAAGCAATGATTGGCCATTTACGCAAGAGAAAGAAAGTTTATACTGATTAAATTGTGTCATTACGTAGAACTAAATTACGGGTGTTCTATTTTTGAATTTTTTAACTGTCTGAGGACTCATTGATTCCGAATAAGGTTTTATACCTGTTCAATAATGAAGTTTTAGAATTAGAGGCATGATGATTTTATTTCTAACTTTTTCTTGTAAATAACGAGTAGGTATATTTATTTTGGTAAAAGTGCAGTTATTTAGACTATATTAACTTAATTTTATATTTTTAATATTTGCTATGAAAAATAATATGTGACCTGCCTCGTTGGTCTAGTGGTAGCAAAGCGCGACTACTGAACATGAGGTCTTGGGTTTTGTTCCCAGGTCCGGCAAAGTATTATTGGATTTTCCACCAGGAATTTCTCAGTAGCAGCCTCGGAGTCTGGATTTGTGCCCGGTTGATCGCAATAGGCTCGTCACCCATTACGTGAGACTTAGACATAACTGGCGAAATTTGGATGTAGGTACTAATGGATACACTTCTGCCTAACCCTTTGGGAATTACAGGCGTGATGTTATGTTATATGAATATGTGAGGTATACAATAATTCTTAACAGACGACGAAGATAACGGAGTTTTTAAAATTTTGACCTCCATTGATTTCGCAATACAGAATTTAAAAACCAATTAAAAGGCCAATGCAGACATTCAAAAAGTAAATGAACTTTCCGTCAGCACCAGCGAAAAGGGATTAAATATATTTCCCTTTAAAAATACCTCACTCCCAATGTGGCTGATAAATGAGTAAAAGCTTGCTCCATGTCATATTGAGACCTTTACTGTTCATTACTGTTATTAGCAAAGGGTTGAACAAAAGTACAACTTTTCCAACCCCTTTAGGGATTTGCGAAGCCCCCAATTTTTGGGATCCTAATCCCATTCCACGTTCTTTCGTCGAATCAGTGAAACTTCTCAATTATGTGTGTAGGTAGGAAGGTAAAGCACAATGGTGCCGATTCCCTTGTTCACAAACTAGACTAAATTTAGAGAATTGACATCTCTTACTAACATACAGCGAATGGAAAGGACAGTGACATTCCGTGACATTAAAGAACTAAGCTAGCAATGCCAAATTAGTTTTGCCTTGAACTTTTCCCTATTTTTAATCTATACGTTTTAAGATGTCAATTATAATTGTATGGATGTGTCAGATTGACTAAATTTGACAGCTCTTATTTACATTAGTCTCTTTCTTGTTTTATTGGACAGAAAAAGATGGAAATAGTCTAATTTTAGTTTAGTTTGTGACCAAGGGAATCGGCACCACTAAAGAACTTAGTTAGCGATGTCAAATTAGTTTTGCCTTGAACTTTTCCGTATTTTTAATCTATACGTTTTAAGACGTCAATTATAATTGTATGAATGTGTCAGATTGACTAAATTTGACAGCTCTTATATACATTAGTCTCTTTCTTGTTTTATTGGACAGAAAAAGATGGAAATAGTCTAATTTTAGTTTAGTCTGTGACCAAGAGAATCGGCACCAATGTCTATCAGAGTTCCTATTGCGTTTCACGCTTGTGCATGCAAATTGGAGAGCGATAGCAAACTATTATTTGCTTGCAAAGTTAAATAGCTTTTGCCGGTCTTTCTCTGGAAAAACCAGGAAGAGTTTTAATCCCAAATCGAACTGGGAACTGACTGAACTTTCAACGAGGTGTTGTTATAGAAAATGCGTTTTTTTCCGTCAATGAATACTAACTTTATATTGCTACTAAAGTTGTTGGTACGTACAATAGAACAGTTGGAAACTGTTTTATTGGTTTTTTGTGTATAGAATTTTATATTGCAGAAAATCAATGAAGTTTATTTGTGGAGTTTTATGAGTGTGGATATTATGGTCAAAATGCTTAATGACATATTTTTACATCAACATTTCTGTCAACACAATGCACGGTAACTCTAATGAGTTCATGTTTGCAGCATTTTTAATGGACATGACGTGTATAGTATACACATAACATCACGCCTGTAATCCCCGAAGGGTTAGGCAGAGGTGTATCCATTAGTACACCCACATTTTGCCAGTTATGTTTAAGTCCCATGTAATAGGGGGCGAGCCTATTGCCATCAACCGGGCACAAATCCAGACTCCGAGGCTGCTACTGAGATATTCCTGGTGGAAAAACCCAATAACACTTTGTTCGATCAGGGAATCGAACCCAAGACCTCATGCTCAGCAGTCGCGCTTTGCGACCACTAGACCAACGAGACAGTATAGTATATCAACAAAAAAATATGTAGTTGGGGGAGCCCCATTAGGAACGAACTGCTAGTGCAAGAAAAAGAAAGGGAAGGTCACCTGGAGGAGGCATGTTTAATTTTCTTACGTGACGATTTCTGCCAGTTAACTCCTATTGCCGACCGCGTAAAGGAACCTTGTTCCAAAAAAATACGCAAATCTTTATCCGCCACACCTTTAGAGGTCTATTATAGCCCTTAGAGCTCTCAAGCTACGTCACAATATCAAAATAAGACGCCTCATCATAGTAAGGCCCATAATGCAACCATCAATTTCCACAACACGCCCATAAAAAATCAGGTTACTGGTTTACGTAATGCACTCATGAAAAACTAAGAGCTTTCTCACATCAATAGCCTTTCAACAAGGCATCCATCACTAATACATAAAGCTGTTTCATAGTGCTGATGTCACTGTGGTACACATAAATCTAAGTGCAAGTTGCAACGATATAAGTAGGTCAGATTACGTCATAAGGTGTCCGACTGAGATTACCTGCTAGTAGTTTAATCTTGGTGACGTCAGGTCTTAATCTTTTATTTGTTTTGGTGTTTGTTTTCTGTAGTCTTGGATACTTTGTTGATCTAGCGACGAACGCATACTGTGACCTTTTTTTATAAAATAAAAATAAATAGGTAGGCAGGTACACATCGCGTAAAAAAAAACTTTTAACGAATCGGAAATTAACAAAGACATTATTTTTTTTTGTTCTAGAATAAATGAATGCGATAATATTTTTTTTATCTAGAACATACCGGGAAATAATGATTGCGTTTTTGTTTCACGAAAATATTTTTTTAATATTATAATTAAGTTATAAATTAAACACCCCCACGACTCCTGTACCATTGTCGTGCACCCGTAAGCATGATGAAACAAGAAAACAATCGTTTCCTAGCATTTTTTTTTTTTGCTTAATGTTACATAATTTGATAAGTATTATGCGTAGTTCACGGCTTTGTGATGTGTATTTTTACATCCGTATTTCCCATAATAAATACCTACTAGTAACCAATCGTATAATAAGCATAACTATTTTTATAATCATCCATTCAAAAACAACAATAATCCATTACTACATTTTGCAATCACACTTTCATAAGAAGACGAGCAACTAATTTCAACATTATGTTGAAATTAGTGGTAGCAGTTGTTCGTCTTCTTCAACATGTATATTTTATACATATACTTATGTATATGTGTACAATATACATTGTGCAACATGTATATGTTGCACAATGCATATCCATCAACATGCAATACAAATCGAATACCAAAAAACCGGCCAAGAATCGGACTCGCACGCGAAGGGTTCCGCTTCACAATACAATATACAGATCGAACAAAAAACATATTTCTTGCATAGGAACTCCCTTTTATTATTACTTTATATCATTTTTAATATTTAAAATCTTCTGACCGCGATTTTGTCTGAATAGTTTTTTTTATTTTGTTTAAATTTTGTGTACATTAAATTCCGGATAAAAAGCTTATGTGCTATTTTAGACTATAAGTAATCTACTTCTGTGCCAAATTTCATCTACATCTGTTTGATTTTTCTGGCGTGATTGAGTAACAAACATCAAACCATCTAAACTTTCACATTTTAATAGTAGTAAGATTTACAAGATGCAATGGTTCAAATAAAATATATTACCCTGTGATAGACGGACGGATAAACTAACAGACAGACAGCGAAGTCTTAATAAGGGCCCCGTTTAGCACTCATTGGACACGGAACCCTAAAAATATCGATGCTTATTAAAATTCCTTAATTACCGTGAACAGTTGAGACCATTATTGCCTTGGCCTTTGATCAATCAGACAGCTGACTAACCAAATTATATCGATATTGAATCAACCCAAACAAATTACATCGTCTTTGATAAGGTGATTATTAAATATAATTATTGTTTCGTCACGTACCCCTGCTTTGTGGTGCGCCAGTCCATTGATACTACTATAATTTTCGTTGTGGGGAGGTACGGACGTTTCTCAGTTTAGTATCGCCAAGATAATTTTGTTCAGGTTTTTATTTTACCTTTACAAAGTATAAAACAAAGTCTCTGTCCGCCGTTTGTACGCTTAGATATTTTATACTAAGCAACGGACTTTTATAATAGATAGAGTGATTCAATAGTATAGTATACGTATCTATCCGCGATCGCATCTGCAAGATGTCCGCTCCGATGCTAGCCCTTAACGTAGCGTAACGTATCTACTAGGCTTAGTACTTAAAAAGAGGGGTAAAATTATAACCATGGATTCAAAAAGAAGAAGATTCTGTGGAACTAGGTACATCATTTCTATTGGTATAAACGTCAACTTAGAGGCCCTAGGTATTATTCATATAGGTAAATGGCTCGTAGCACCAGATATAGTATTTATTTATTTAAAAGCATACCAACATCGGCAAAAGCATCCCTAAGTACTACATAAAATATCCAACGAACGTCTACACAGCCCAACAAAAAACATTTATTGTATCCCGCAAAAAGACAATGACGTCACCCAGACCTAATTGGCGAAGATGCGGTTGAAGGCATGAAATTAAACATGACAAAATGTTCGGACACAAAGAGAAATTACAGTCGGCAACACTTCTATGTCCTAATTATCGCAATGACAAAGTACAGGCTGAAAAGAAGAAAGGACAACGAAATTTATATCGAATCAGCGAGAATTTATTGTCGTGTCTTGTCTTACATTTATTTGATTGTCTTTTGTTTCTTTTCAGTTTGAGTTTGGAACAACAACGGGGTATTCATTTAAAATAAGGTGGTTTTATTGAAAGATACAAAAATCAATATGTTTATAATTTAGACATACAAAAACATACATAAACACGAATCAATAATAAAATAAGTTTGTTATTTTTCATAGGTGATTTTAAAATTTGAACTAGCCATCTTGCCGTTAAGTTTAGGCAGGCAAGGCGATGAACCCGCACGCATACAGTGATAAAGATACCGCCTACTACCTACTGCATATAATAAGCTACTACTACACGTTCTGTTCTTAGAAATAGGTGAATTCTGAAATAAGAAACATACAAACATAATCAAATAAAAAAAAACCAGTATCTGTTCATTTTTGTCCAGGTGTCGTTATTTAATTTATTTATTTAGATATTTCATGACAACCTTCTGAAATTTGATAGAGATTCAGAACGGCACCTTGTGAGATACTTAAAAGCAGTGAATCCAAAGCATGTCTTTGTTAAAAGTAATTGATTTTCAAAGAGAAAGATTTAAAATAATAATTGCTAACAAATTGTTTAGATTCGAAATTCGAGTTAGGTTTGTTTCTTTAAATATTTAGGTCTGATTTTATGTTAAATAATATCTAAAACAAATTCAAACTAAATATCACTTTCTGAATAATAACTGGCCTACTTTACGAGCGAACAGTTTAAAAACTATGAACCGTATCAGTTATTAAACTAATAGATTTAACTGAGGATCGTGTGAAAGCAATAAATTGATGCTGCAAAACAATACTAATACTTTTAACAGTTTATATTTTAATTGTGAATAGTTCAGAGAATTTTTGTTATTATCCTGCATTTTTTATTATGTTAGATTTTTTGATTGATTACAATTATTTGACGACACAATTGGCGCAGTGGTTAAGTGATTGGCTATTGCGCTGCTTGTCATGGATTCGATTCCCACACGGAAACAATATTTGTGTTGCCTACAGATAGTAGTATAATTATGTTTGTAAGCACACCCCCGATACTGAAGAAAATTGTAGTGCTGCGTTTTTAAAAGAAAGATCCTACCATTATTATGAATACTCTTGCCAATGACTATTTTATATAGTTGATTGGCAGCTTTTAAGGAGATTACAAGATGGAAGATGCTAAAACATAATATTTGAAAAGAAAACTCAGTTTATGGAAAATCGTAGTACGATTTTTTATTCAGAATTAATCGAGCTGTTGAAAATCCTTTATAATCATAACAAAGGCTCAACAGTGTTTATCTGTTCACTGTACTGCATGAAATGCGCACGAGTGGACACCAATCTTCTTAAAATTAATTCGCAGTGTACACAAAACGTAAACTGGTCTTACGGCGTAAATTGAACCACAGTTAAGTACATTATTTTGGTATTTTGGCAGAGTAACAGTTTAAGCGGGCTCATAGTGCTTGGCTACGATTTCAAATTAATAGTAGATAATTATTTTGTGAAGAAAATAAATTCAAAATAATCCAAATTATAACGTCAAAAAAAATCGCCTGTAATCCCCACAGGGTTAGACAAAGTCAAAGTCAAAGTCAAATCATTTATTTCAATTAGACCATTAAATGGCACTTTTGAACGTCATTTACAAGAGAAAAGAAAAATTATCATATTAAATCTAGTTGCCCATTCCAAAACGTAGTTTCGTATGGAGAAGAAGGGGCAAGAAACTCCATACTTACTCTTTCAAAAATATAATATAAATATGGTTTACAATAAGTAGTAGGTACATTAATTCTATTTATACGTGAAGTGAAAGAAGTGTACCTATTATTACACCCCCATTTCGCCTATTGCCATCAACCAGGCAAAAATTAAGACTCCGAAGCTGCTACTGAAAAAATCCTGATGGAAAATCCCAATAACACTGTCCGATCTGGGAATCGTGGACAAAATTGCGGGCATAAGCTACTCTATATTAAAATATAAATAATATCCAAAAATAGTGCTATTTACTTTTGCTCTGGTTCTATATTCATTTGTTTTAATATCGACTATAATACGATCGTATCACAGCAGAATACAATTTAGGAACTGTTAAACTAAATACGATTCCAGGATTAATTGGGGCTCTGCTAATCTGAAGCTGGATTAAACGCATGAAAATCCTTACTCCGTCAATACCGACGTAATATCATTGCCATCCATAGCCTAAATATATTTGTCCAAGATCCCAAAGTCACCAGATCTTCGTCATTGCATGGCTGATATTATTATTTAGAAAATATATATAGGAATATGTAGTTAAGAAAATATGTGTACCTGCTAGATTCAGTTATAAGTCCTCTTTTAAGTATGACCGCTAGATTTTCTATCATTATGTATTAAAGGATTTACCATATGAAGCGTTGAAAAGGTATGCGTAAAAGCTAGCTAGTACGATAGAGGAATTTGTCTGAAAATGTTCTTTGTATTGAAAATTATACGATTTAGTTCGTCACCATTCCGTCACCGTCCACGACAGTCGCGTATCATGCACGATGATTCAATTATTGTCGGTTGATTTGCTATTGATGGGTTCTGGTGGGTAAAGGGAGCAGACTACTCAGAGGAACACATCCTACCGACATATTCCTTTATCTATTATAAATGACGAAAGCCAGGCGACTTCGGGATCTCAGCCTATATCCACTGCAGAATTAAGGCCACACTGTATTAAACTGCACTCTACGCTGATTGCATTACATTAGAGTTTATAACCCTGTGACAATCTAAACGTTATTGAACTAGGGTTTTGTTTCATTCTGTTATGCGATTTTGTAATGAGTTAAATGTATGAACAAATAAGCCTAATTTTATTAAGCTTATTTGTTTATACATTCATTCATCATTCGCTTAAAAAAATCGTTTTTTTTTTGCTCTGTTCTATGTATTCTAGGAATACCTGTATTTAGTATAGTCGGTACATTTACAAACATTCAGACTTATGTCAATAAATAACCAAACCCGGAAGAACTATCTGCAGACCAAACAAAATTCGTTCCATACGGGAATCACATCATTTTAATCATGATACTCTTTCCTTTGCTACCTACATACAGTCTGAAACAATCGTCTCATTCTTTAAGTTTTCTCTCAATAACCATAAGTACCTATAAATCTTCTCATTTTTACCGTTTAAAATATGACATATTTTCACTCATTATTCCGGAACTCAAAAGTTTTCAAAAGTGCCTCTAAATGGTCTAATTGAAATAAATGTTCTGACTTTGACGTCGACTTTGACTTTCATGACAGCAAATTTAAAAGAAAACATTGTACTCGCATGCCTTTTTGAACTTATGCTTACTTAGAAAAAGTCATATCTTGCCACATCTTCATAATAGAAAAGACACAAAGAGAACGAAAATAATAATAAGAATTATGCTCAACACCTGTCGCATCACCAAACAACGTCAACCCTATCAGCAATCTACTCGATATTCAACCCTCCCCCTCTTATGCTTGGCAGCCCGTGCAAGGTTTCATTACCTCTTTATTCATAATTAGAAAACAAAACAAAAAAAAAATGCGTAGCCCTCCATCAAATGAGTGAACGTAAACTCTAAAGAGGGATTTCCTTACTGTTCTAATATGAAGCGATATTTATTTACTAGAGATAAATAAAACAGAATTTATTTTTAAATGCCCAACGAAAGCTTGCAGCACCACCTACCAAGTCCCATTCGAAATGTACTCGTAAACCATACAGGGACGGACTCAAATACACACAAAAAAATCATCATAATTATTAGTCCGATCGTGTAGGAATTATAGACATTTATAAAGGTTATCTATTAGTTAAGTTAACTGGAAGTGTTGGAACAGGTCGTTTTTCTGTGACTGTTGTTAAAGCCATAAAAAATTACACATGATATCCATAACGTCTAGAAATTAATATTTAAAGATTATGAACTAAATGGGACAAGTTCACAAAAGCAACTAAAGAAACAGTTATAATGGCGGTAAAAAACCCGATCCCACCCACACTAGTTCACAAAAGTCGTTATTTAAATAGTTTTAATAGCCAAATATGGTGTATTATCTGATTGTATGTGAATTTATCTCATACAAGCTATTCCCTGCGACTTTATACGCGTGTTTTTTTTCCACCGTAGACTGCTCCGCTCCCGTCAGTCGTAGCGTGATGTTTTAAAGCTTATACTGTTCCTTATGAATCTGGCTTTCATTTACAAAAAGATTTTTTCCAATCCGACTAGAAATTCCAGAGATTAGCACTTCCAAACAAACACACAAAAAATCTTCAGCTTTATATTAACATAGAAGATCATCTGATTGTGTGTGAATTTATCTCATATATATTTAGTTCTAGATGCCAGTACTTTACTAATGAGCTCGCTTAATTTCGTTTGCTTGGCTACAAAATGTCGTAACGTTGCATTCCATAACACGCCTTCGAAATGTATGCGACTCATTAGAGGCGTCAGATGAATTTTGTGGAATCAACGCGCTAATGACACAGAAATCCGTGCATATTTATCTATACTAATATTATAAACCTGAAGAGATGTTTTTGTTTGTTTGTGCGTTTGTTTAAACGTGCTAAGCTCACTCTATTCGACTTTGTCTCTGTCACATCTGACCTAGACTGGAGTCAAGAGCAAACCCATTCCAAAAAAAAACTTTGTAACTAGACGCCGGTTTGGAGAAATATTGTATATGATAGCCAGATTCATGAGGAATAGTATGGTAAGCTATTTAACATCACACTATGACCCATGGGAGCGGAGCAGTAACCAAACACGTAACTTAGGCGCTTTGCACACAGAGCAACTATTGCAGCAACTGGCAACTGGCAACTAGCTGTTTACATACATTTCAATTGGACTGCGCACACAGAGCAACTCGAGTTTCGAGTTGCGGCAATCGTCAACAGTTTTCAGTTGCTACAATCGATGACTAAGTCAGTTGCTAGTTGCCGCAACTAGCAACTTTTAAATATTGTACCGGTTTTTGAAGTTTTCGGTTTCCTCAACCGTCAATCGCAACGGTTCGGGCGATTTCACACCCTCCCTCCCTCTCCAACAACTCGGCTATGAAAGTTGTTCACAAATTGCCAAAAAGTTGCGGTAACCGGCAACGTTATAGCAACTATCAACTTTTACAGGAAACTTTTAAAGAATTGCCAGTTGCCTCAACTTAAGTTGCTCCGTGTGCGGAGCGCCTTAGCGCGTGTGACAAAAAAACAAGCAGATATAATAGATAGCTAATAGATAGCTAATGATAGCTAATAGATAATAGCTAATAGATGGATAGATAACTAATAGATATGATAGATAGAGATAGCTAATCTCAGTAACTGCAGGGCCGATTGTAAAAAGTCTTTTTTGCGTTATATTTTATTATTGCGTTTATCAAGGAAGGTTTATACGTAGGTATCATAACGCTACGACCCACGGAAGCTGAGCAATAATAAAATACATTACTTAACGTGGGTGAAACCGCGGGGTATTACTAGTTTTGAATAAATGATAATGTTGTATCGTTAATGTTAGGTCGTGAGAAATTTTTAAACGAAAAGGTTAATTTAAATTAGTGCCAAATTATTTCTGAAATGCTTTTTAATTTGTAACGATCGTTAAGATAGGCATTTGTGTGCTTTATTTTTAAACGTGAACTAATAAAATTCTCCAGACCGAATTCACTCACGGCGGCTAATTTCAATGGAGACTAGCCAAGTACGCAGGAGATATTATAGTGCACAAGTGTGTGCGCAAACACAGGTGCACTTACCCTCATAGTCCGAAGGGACGGCATCCGCATGACCGGGGAGAGATCAGGCGCAGGACCAACGGCTTTACGTGCTTTCCGAGGCACGTGTAGGTATATCACACTACCATATTCCAAACTTCAGGCTGCTACTAAAAAATTCGTAATGGAAATACACTTTTTGCGCGACCTAAGAATCTAACCCAAGACCTAGCGCTCAACAGTCGCACTTGCAAACCCGAGACCAATGGGGCAATCAGAACGGGAACTATAGAACATACAAGTACATTTGTGTATTTTTAACGAAAAACCTTACACGATTTTGCATAATAGGGAGTAGAAAAATACCTGTAAAATTTTCTAATTAATTAACAAAGAAAAATTTTGTGGAGATAATGCTTTCATATTCCGTTGAAGAGTCGACGTCCTAATTAAAACGCTTCTAACAATTTACGTGAAAAATAACAATCTAATTTCACAAAAGTAACAAAGTATTATAGCTTCCGGGAATCGTCTCGATAGTGATCAAATGGCCGCGAACATCACATGGAATGTTAACATTGCTTTTTCTCTCTCAAAAACTTTCCTTTTATTTCAACCAAAGTCTCTCATAACGAGATTCACTGGATGAAATTTCGCTTCATCCGAATTGAACAAAGGATTTCATAGATGCAGACCGAAATGACTATACAATACAAAATAAAGTAACGATAAATCTAGAAATCCCCTTGCAGAACGCCCACCGCATTGATTCAGCTAACCCTACTCTCCCCCTGTCGGGTATGCAGTTACCAAAGTAAACAAAATGACGCCGGGCCTAAGCAAATAATGTGAGCAAGTAAGTCTAATTCATTATTGTTCGCAGAAACAATAAAAGCGGCAACAAACGAGATTACCGATAAATCTAAAAGGGAATTTTTCTACACGGGAGGGGCTTATCTACTTTACGTCGTTTTGGGAATAAATACCGGGAGTCTTACTGCAATGAAGACGGTGCCGAACTTAAGTCTGCTATTGTCTGTTAGGATAAAAAAGGTACACGAGAGAAAGTAGGCCCGACCAACCTCCTATCGTAATCTCTTTATTTACTACAGAATCTTTTACTGACCTTGTTATTTCGTAAGGGGTTTTAAAGGTAGCATCCATGTTTGAATCGGGAATTCTTCCGATTTCATCTTCATTCCATTCAGTGAAAATATCAATCGATTATGTCTAAGTGACATGTTTTATTTTATTATATTATTTGACATAACATCACGCCTGTAATCCCCGAAGGGTTAGGCAGAGGTGTACCCATTAGTACACCCACATTTCACCAGTTATGTTTTTAGTCCCATATAATAGGGGGCGAGCCTATTGCCATCAACCGGGCACAAATCGAGACTCCGAGGCTGCTACTGAGAAATTCCTGATGGAAAAACCCAATAACACTTTGCCCGACCTGGGAATCGAACCCAAGACCTCATGCACAGCAATAATATAATGCCTCAGCATTAGGTATATTATTTATTTTTAATTTTTACACTTTGTCGAAGGTCTCAAGGTATTACTGTCCTACTGCAGGACCAAAGTACGAGCATTGATCACTACGCTTGCTCAAGGCAAGACATATGTTCTGTTAAAATAAACCTACTAAATCACACAATAATAATATATACCTATTTGTTCTCGTATTACTTCACACACAATAATAATAAAAATATTCACAAATCTCCCAAATAAACATGCAAAACACAAGATAAAGAAAAAATATGTAGCATTTTGTAAACACTTTGTCATAATGACAGCTGCGTGAAACCGAGAAGAAGCTACCAAAATGTGGTAGGACGGCGCCAAAGTATTAAGTTACAATCCAGTAAGGGGACAATCGAATTCAGATTCAGAAATCTCGTTTGAAACGCAGTGATTATTTTATTCACCGACTTAATGTTTTCAAACAGCGTTATCGCGAATGACAAATTGCTTTATTGGACCACTTTCCGAATGTTTGAATTATTATAATTGTTTTTCGGTCTTTTACCACACGATTTAAGTTCCCTTATCTTTTGTTATGTGATACCGCTGTGAGGCGCTGTGAATATTAAACAGTTACAAAAAATACCAGATGGTGAAGACATTTCTAGAAATATTGGTTTTTGAACACCAGAATTATTCAAAGGAAGTGGTGAACGCAATTGTGCGGAGATAACTGCCTCCTATGCGTCAATTGAAGCTAGTTTCATGTACATCACAGTACTAAACTCGTGGGTGAGCCGAATTTAATCGTCCGAAGCGCTAGTGCGAATAATGGCCGCGACAAATTTTCCGTTCCGCCGAGCATTTTCCTCTGAATGCACCTACACAATCGACGGTATTGCCTGCAAAATTGTACGCTATTAAGTGACATTCTAAATATAGGGATCCACAGGATGACGTCGAGATAGCCAGTCGCACTCAACCCTTTTCGTATCCGAACCGACATTCATTTTCTACGCTTTACCAATATCGACCTTATTCTCTCATGGAAACTTCGAGTTTGGTGTAGCAATTTGCGGCTGCGTTATAACGTTTTCAAAATAAAAACACGCGGGCAACCTGATGAAGTGTAACTGTTACACATCTGCCTTTTGACGATTGATTCGTAATGATGATTGCTACGTGCGGTTTGGAAGACATGTCTGTGGAAAGGAGCCACGTGTTATATCAATGTTGTGACGTTAATAATATGGCAACCGTGGAGGACTAAAGATAGCTTACTACCGACCATATAATTCCAGTTCCTGATGTATTGCAAGGAGGTACCCCCTACTTATCCACCGTATCGAAGAAAAAATGAATAATCGAATTTAAATTTCAAAATTGTTTTGTAATCGACTTTTAACTTCAACTGACGGATTTATGTACGCGAATTAAAATGCTCGACTGTTATAGAAATTGTACCTTAAGGCATTGCCTTTTGTGCGTTTCGTAAATATTTCATTTACGCAAATGTGAACATTATGACATAATGATTATACACATTAAACGTTGTATGTTAAGAAGTAAACGTTGTGGACTTGTTAATGAAAAAACTTATTAAGGACATTTATGAGCATATGGCCTTATGGTTGTTGGGTCAATGACATTAATAATGTTATAATGATAAAGATGAGATAAGCGAAATATTAAAAGCCTCTTACCACGACTCAATAGGCCATATTCACCAGATATATATACGAACTGATTTTTAAGGTTCTGCATGTTTTTTTTTTAATTTTTAAAGATGGTCTCATAACCACCCGCCAATAGCCGTTGGTGGTTGATGTACTTACTAACTGTCTTCAATATTGATGAGCAAATTATACTATAAGTGTAAACTTATAATTGGATTAAGGTCTTTCTATTCTTTGTTAATAGGCGTTAGTTTACGCTAATAAATTAACGTAAAATGAATTTTATAATAACAAAAGTTGTACAAATTCCTGTATTTTTTACCCCCCGCAGTATAACAAGTCAGTTAAAAGACAGACTGAATTAATAAATGGAACAGAATTTGTCTGAAAATGGTCAGCAAATTAATTTAATCGGAACTTTAAAAGTTGGTGAAACGAGCACCCTTAGTTCTGGCGAAGAATATTAGTCATACTACATTTCTACCACTGAAAAACCGACCCTATTGTATAGCTGAACAAAAGTAATAATCAAAAACATCTGGAATCAATACTACACTTCCATTTAACATACATTACTTCCAAAAATACAAATAGACAAAAATTTAAAATTTCGCCCATTCGTTACGGCAATGCACAACTATTTCCTTTGCGGCATATAACATCTCTTATAATTGAAAGCAAGCGCGCGTACGCACGGTTGAACGTCTGAACATGTTTCCAATCAGTCCACATCGTGAGTTTTACGACTGTCTGTCTGTTCGTCTTCATAAGGAGCTTCATAAGTCAATTAAAAGACAGACTGAATTAATAAATGGAACAGAATTTGTCTGAAAATGGTCAGCAAATTAATTTAATCGGAACTTTAAAAGTTGGTGAAACGAGCACCCTTAGTTCTGGCGAAGAATATTAGTCATACTACATTTCTACCACTGAAAAACCGACCCTATTGTATAGCTGAACAAAAGTAATAATCAAAAACATCTGGAATCAATACTACACTTCCATTTAACATACATTACTTCCAAAAATACAAATAGACAAAAATTTAAAATTTCGCCCATTCGTTACGGCAATGCACAACTATTTCCTTTGCGGCATATAACATCTCTTATAATTGAAAGCAAGCGCGCGTACGCACGGTTGAACGTCTGAACATGTTTCCAATCAGTCCACATCGTGAGTTTTACGACTGTCTGTCTGTTCGTCTTCATAAGGAGCTGGAGCTTTGCACTGATCGATCACACGTGTTGGTATAAGAACAACGGATTTGTGTTTCATAACACAGTCAGTAATTAATTCGGTTTTAATTCCAATGATTGTTTGCAGACTGCCGAGTAATGACTACAACGGTACAACGAAAAGAAACTAAATGGTTTAAGGCAATTAACACACGGTACCGCGCACCGCCGCGGAGGGCGATGACGATAAAGTGGATTGCACCGCTCGACCGCGCAGTCGGGCGGTGTACGTGTGTTAGGCATCTACGGATTTCTTAGAGGCCAATGCGACATGAGATCCGCTTCACCGCCAACTGCGGTGGTGTACGGTGCCATGTGTTAATCGTTACAAGTTTTCAATGCAGACGATATTATACTGGGCTGGTGTAATTCCTCTATGAATAATTTCTAAAGTTTGATTTAGAGACCAAACGAGCGAATAATCTTTCTATCCCTTTTCTAATAAATTCTCTTTATACAAGCTGACTTTCAGTTCACTCTGATCTTTCAAGGGTGATAGTACTCATGAATATGATCCTCTTTTGTGAAGGGAACGAAAAGTAGTGTATTACTGTCCTTTACCTGAATAAAGGCCCCTTCTTAAACAGAGAAGGCACGAACATTGATCACCACGCTTGGTCAAGGCGGATTGGTGATCTATGAAATATGAAGACAACATTTCCTTACATTTCGATCGTGTTATAGGTTGTGCATTATTGTATGGAACGCTGTTTTTTTCTTACAATTTAAACTTGGTTCAACCTTCCCTTGATTGATAGTTAATTAAAAGTATTGTTGTGTATGAAGAGATAGGGTACTTTTTCGTCCGCACAAAAAATTTCAAGAATATCCAGTAAAAATACTTTTACTCTTCCTCTCACAAAAATGAAACGAGTACACACAGCTTTTAATTTGATGACGTCACAAATGTTTTCACATTGTTAACATTTTAAAGCAGCAGCTGCACTTTAATTTGGTATAAATTGAAGTCATGCAATTTGTTTTCCCACCACTGTCACCACTTCCAGGCCATTAGCAGAAATTAATCCAGTTTCCTCTGTATTTCTGTACGAAATTATGGTAAAGCCCGCAGTATATTGTATGTACAATATGATCGCCAGAACCGAACAGATGTATTTTATATTCTGATTCATATGCAATACAGTTTAAATCACAACAAAAGATCCTTCATTCAAATAATTAATACAAAATGCCATACCTATTCCAACAAAACCGTTTCGGCCCAATGTAAAATAAACACATTTACGACAAATAAACATACAAAGCGGAATGTAAAAAAGGAAATACGAGAGAACTCAACATTTTATAAAAAGGACGTCAAAATAATGTTGTTGGAGCTCGATTTTCTATCGCAAAACAAATAACATTAAACGTTAACGTCACTAAGGCAGGTGAAATGGCAGACGTAAGGCGTACGAAAGCTTACCAAATATTTACAAGTGCCTCAAGTGGCTTAAAACAAATTCTCCAATAATCTTACCTCGTCTTTGTACTATTGTTTACACTGAATTTCGCTACTGCCTCCCCTTAGCTTGTATTTTTGTGGAACGCCACTCAAATCGTGTTTGATTTCGCCAAACATAAAGCATTTGTAAACAATTTTAACGGAGTTGTATCGGGTTACACATTTCCTTTTGTTCGTACCGTTGGAGATTCTGTACAGAAAATATTTTATGATACTAATTTTTAATGATTCAGCGTTTTGAAAAATGATTGATGGTGATTTTAATGAGCCGGTGTTGGACGTAACCTTTATAATTCGAGAATCCAGGCCATGAGCTCCTACCTACTACAGATTTTTATAAATATTTATTATAAGTTGTTAATAATAAATCATGATTGAACGAGATGGGGTCAGTTGTGAAAAACACTGTTCTGAATGATACTGAGTTTTATATCATTTAAATATAAAATTGGTTTTCCAATATTATCTAATCTTGTATAATACATACATATATAACATCACGCCTGTAATCCCGAAGGGTTAGGCAGAGGTGTACCTATGAGTACACCCACATTTTGCCAGTTGTGTTGTAATCTTGTATAATATATAATCTAATCTTCTTTTTTATATAAAAAGCTTAAGATTCAAACTCTTAAGCTTTTTTTTAAAACAGAATGTTTATTTATTCATTCACTTGCTAACTTAACTTCAAGAACTGCTTGACCTTTGAAGCTGAGATTGGCAGATAGTTTATAGGTAGTAGACTTCAGCTAAGAATGGATTTTGCGATGGGGCCGTGTTATGGAAGTCTCTGTATTTCACCCAAAAGAAGTTGCTGGTAAACAAAAACTTTAATAAATTATGTAAACAGCACGATTTTGATCCCTTTTCGACAAGTGTGTCTACGGCCAGAAGGTGCCTGAGCCTTAAGTTTTTTTTACTTAGGTAAGTTAATTAATTCATAAATACTGTGTAAGTTTAGACTAATGTGTACTCGAAAGATGCAAGCTCCAGTGCCTATGTTAGATTATGTTGTTTCTTAGTTTAATAAGCTTCTGATGTTGTCCTGTTTTCTCTTTTTCTTTTCTTGTGCGAGCAGTACTGAGTTATTCACACCATCTTTGCCAGCCTGTTTTTTATAAGTGAAGACTTGTAATTGGCTGTCAGTTTTATTTACTATTCTTTTAATATGTTTTATTTAGCTGTAAGTCTTCCATAAATCATAAATAAATAAATAAATAAATCTAATTAATATTTCGAGCTTGTTTTCAAACCATAAATAAAGCAATCAATCTTCCTCCATATTTACATAGACAACTGTAAGCCTATACGTGAAACATACAAATTCCCCTCAGTTTCTTTCTTAGCTGTCGTGATGATTTTGACAGTGTCGCCCGTCGAATGTTTACATCGTCACTACCAAGTCATTAGTCGACACTTTCGTCGCAAGCGCATCTGGCGGACGCATCTAACACACGGTGACAAAGTTAATCTAATATTCTAAGAATTCTGTTATGCACTTTAACGCTAAAGGAATAAGGTATAAAATTAAAGATTACGTAGTAATTTGAACTGCATAAAGACCTTGGTAATTAGAGTATTGGAATGATTAAATTTCAAAA
The DNA here is from genome assembly GCA_949774945.1 of Hoplodrina ambigua. Lineage (NCBI taxonomy): Eukaryota > Metazoa > Arthropoda > Insecta > Lepidoptera > Noctuidae > Hoplodrina > Hoplodrina ambigua. The sequence goes on from OX458973.1 coordinate 9,758,721, forward strand.
TCATAACAAAATAAGTCACACGTTGTCTTGCCTTGTCATGAATGTTGCACGTTGTAATAACAGTGAGCTTTCCTCCAATCAAATGATTAAATTAAATATATACGGTCAACAAAAGGATTAAGTAGCCAGGGTGGTCCGATATAGTTGAAGTTTTCTTAGAAATCAGTGGATGACTTCGATGAAAGCTTAATTTAATTAATGAACTGCCTCGTTGGTCTAGTGGGCGCAAAGCGTGACTGCTGAGCATGAGGTCTTGGGTTCGATTCCCAGGTCGGGCAAAGTATAATTGGGTTTTTCGATTAGGATTTTCTCAGTAGCAGCCTCGGAGTCTGGATTTGTGCCCGGCTGATTGCAATAGGCTCGCGACCCCTATAAAATGGGATTTAATAAAACATAACTGGCGAAATGTGGGTATACTAATAAATACAACTCTGCCTGACCCTTCAGGGAGGCGTGGTGTAATGTTATGAACTGCTTATTACCTATTTAGTTTTTAAATTAATAAAATATTTTTTTAAGAAAACTTCATCTATATAATCTGACAACCCTGCTTACTTATCTTTTTGTTGACTGTACCTTGGTCCTGTGTTCTGTACTTATGCTCTCAACAATCATGAAATGTTTTAAGTCGGTCTGGGAATAAAAGTACAATTGCAGTTTTCATGACTTAGGAAAACGGTCCACTATAGGGTTCATATGGATGTAAGCCATGCGGACTATTTACTGTAACAGTTTCATTTGAAATTATTGTTATTTCTGTTGTGGTCATATCACCTTACCGTGTGGTTTGAGGAAGACTTTTGTGCCCTTCTATCTATACCTACTAATGATATGAAGAGGTAAAGTTTGTGAGTTTTTGAGATTATAGAGCGTCTTTAGATCTACTGAACCGATTTTGATAATCAACAATGCGTAGGCTGTGATCATGATAAATATTAGTGCCACCAGCTACCAAATCACAATATCTCAGAGACTAAGAATGTTTATTTGTGATTTATGGAATTTTCATTCAATATCTGCTACGTCCCCAGTAGGTACTTAAAATTATTTCAACTGCATATCTGTCTATAAATATCTATAAATAGATCAGCATCACATTTACAAATTCCTTTAGAAACAGTAGCAATATTAAAATCACAGCGTTTCTCACAAAGACAAAGGGGGAGCCGACGCGAGAGGTATCAAAAGTAATAAATAATTCCCTCGCTTCGCGACAAATGAGGTCATGTGTTTCTCCTTTACGTTTTTTGTTCGACTTCCCGCGGGATCGTGTGTCTTCTATTTCCGTTTCAATGTATCGACTGAACGATTTGCTTATTTAAATTTAGAATATGTTCGCTGTTTAGTGTGACCGCCTTGGGGATCATTGTAGGGATGAGATCAATGAAACACAGGACTGCTAGAATAGTACTGATTGTTTATTCGGATGTAGCTGAATATATATTGCTTACAACTATGGAGTACATGCCTATATAGTACTTATTATCTACTACACTACAGCTCCCCCTTAACAAAACAAAAAAAAAATTGACAAAATTTTTTTTTTTTTTTTTTTTTAGAATAACATAAAATGCTTATACAGAGAATAATATAATTTTATTTAGTACATGATTATAACTAGTATACAAAACATGTAAATAATATAATTGTTATTTCTAAGTATAATATAATTTAGTTCGGTTCTTATGAACTGTATCGAGCTTTCCTTTTTTAATAATTTCTACATTGGGTGACAAATCTCTTACAACTACATACGGTCCAGAAAATATAGGACTTAATTTATTGCCGCTATCATATTATCGAGTTGTCTTTTTACCTCAACCTTCTGTGAGTGAGGTAACCTGTAGGGCTTAACAAATACTGGTTCGGCATTCGGCTTTAATCTAATTGAATGTTGGTATATGTGCGTAGTTGTTAATTTATCCCCGGGTACGAAGAAAATATCAGGGTATTTAGCACATATACTTTCAATCGACATTTGTTCCTCTTTGTTTAAATGTTTAAGATTTAACATCGGAAGTATAGTTTTAACTCGATTTGTATTTCTGTCGCATTTGTTAAAACTGCAAATATTATAATCCGAAGCGCTATGTATAACAGGTTGTAGTTTATCTATAGTTAATTCGGCTTCCGTAGTATTCAAAACCCGTATCGGTATTTTACCATCAATTGGTCTTACTAACGAGCTAGCCATGAACACACCCTCACTCAATTCGCTTGCGCAAACAACAGATTCACCTAATTTTTCTGTTTGTATAAAATGTATTGATTCTGATCTTGGAGGTATGACAAAACATTTATTATAATTATTGTCACTCGTCTTAATTGGTAACGTAATAATGTTTCCAACCTCATTACGCATAATTACATTGTTGTTATTGTAATCTAATAATGATTTATACTTCCGTAAAAAGTCATCGCCAATTATGCCATTCACCGAACATGGCAATGTTTTAAATACATAAAATATATGGTTAAAGGTGGCGTCATTCGCTACTAAGTTTAAATACACATAGCCTATTGATTGTACCTTGCCCCCTAGTCCATTGATCTCTGAAGTTTTGCTATAAAAGGGAATGTTTAGTTCAACAAGATGTTTATGTTTGATGGCCGAGATTGACGCACCCGTATCTAATAACCATTGAAATGGGCAACCATTTACGGAGAGTGATATCGTTATGCTACTGTTACATGATAAAATATTTGGTACACGATTATTCACGAAAAAACTGGTTCGGATTGCCTGATCCATCTGATTTCTTTTCATTTTCCGTCATAACACGCATCGTCTCATTATTTTGTGTCCCCTTATTTCGATTGTAAAAGGAAGTCTTACCTCGATAAGGTCTATTTCTAGGTCCGTTCTGCCACGAACCTCGCGACGCATGACCTCGGCTAGCTCCCTGGTTGCTCGCGTAATGTCCACCTCGCACCTGACCTCTGCTTGACTGCCCTCTAAAGTATCGTCCAGATTGGCCTCTAAAATAATTATTTGTCCCTCGCCTGTAATGGTAATTGTTTTTATGAAATGTTCTAATTTCACCTGGGGAAGAAGATGCCGTCGTAGTGTCCTCCTCCACAGCTGCTTGAATAGCATCCTTTAAGGAATCGAAGTTCCGTGCAGTAATAATTGTGCCTAGACGACGGTTTCGCAATCCGTCGGCAAATCGCTTAATTGCCTGTTTTTCATTTAATTGCCTTAAGAAGTTGTAATTTTCGGGTTTACCGTCTGATTGCGAAACAGTCAGATCAACAAACATTTCGGTTATAGTTTTGCCATAATCATCAATTGTTAAATCATTCTGACGAAAAGAATGTAATTTGCTTTGTAATGCTGTATGGGACTTTTTCGGCAGTAGTTGAATGCTCATATCTTTTAATAAGTTGTCTACTGAGTCATAGCTAGTACTAAGTTTCAATTTTGCTGCTTGAGACAACCGACTCTTTAATACAAACACAATCAATTCCTTTTGGGATTCTACGTCCAATATTGAACTGTAATAATCTATACTATCAATGACCTGTCTAACAGTATGCTCCTCATTATTTATCATAACAGGCACCAAGTTTAGTGCTACTTTTAAATCAAACTTCCCCATTATTGGCAATGATTTTCTTTCCTCTTTACTGACGCTTTCTGAATCAGAGCTACTGTTACTAGTCACTGAGTCACATAACTCTTTTATATTAGTATACAATTCATTTATTTTTAAGCGATAATCCTGTATTATACTTAACTCTTCACTTTTATGATATTTTATGTTACTTCCAATACTAATCCATAGCTTTTCTAATGATAAATATAAAGAACTTGCTTCAATTAATTTCTTACCACATACATTAGATTCGCGCCTGCGTTTGGGACCTACCTTTACCAAGTATTGTCTAATCTTGTACAAATCACTATATATATTTTTTAGTCCTTCAGCCATAAACACCTATGTTCTTTTAATCGTACCGCAAACACTGTTTCACATACCGGTACATAACGCGCACTTTTATTTTTGTTAACGAGTTTCGCACTTAAACACTTTGATTTTTATTCACACACAACACTTCGTTAGAAATAAGATAGGGTTCATGTCTATTATTTGTTCATGGATGTAGTTTGGCACGCGCAATCAGCCGACCTCTGTTGGACAAAGCTCCGACGACGTTCGGACCATCTCAAGCCCCTAAAGGCCTGCTGGTTTATCTCCTGACGCATCCACCGTGTATGGCATTTCTTATACGCCTTATATCCGAAATACAGCAATATAGCTGCGACCATGCATATAACAACTACTGATATAATGGTCTGAGTGCTCATATGCGCTCCAATTTCTTGTAAATTCGCGTTATTGCCAGCACCTGCAGCGTTCTGGGCCAGGAAAACCTCCTCCTTGGTTTGATATGATTGACACATCACGAATTATTTAATTTTATCAAATTACGGTGAAATTATTTGATCACGTATTTCATTTTTAAAGTAATCTACAGCCACGCGCGAAATTCGATACCCGTCTCTCGCGCTACCGGCAGGGTCGCCATGTAGGGATGAGATCAATGAAACACAGGACTGCTAGAATAGTACTGATTGTTTATTCGGATGTAGCTGAATATATATTGCTTACAACTATGGAGTACATGCCTATATAGTACTTATTATCTACTACACTACATCATTAAATTCGGGAGAACGCAGATGTCAACCTTGCCAGCATCTGGTAACTTTTAGTTTTAATTTAACAAATTGATATTTGTTGGTTACATCCTTTATAGTTCACTTGATGTGAGAAATGAATAGCATTATAATTATGCAGTGTTTATGAGCGTGGCTAACTAAATATATGTAATGCACGTGTTTGTTGATGATTTAAGCTTTCATAAACATCAATGTTCTAAAAACAAATCTAATTACTATCATCGTCATCTGTTTAGCCTCTTCCGACTATGTTGGGGTCGGCTTCCAGTCTTACGGGATGCAGCTCAATATCAGTGTTTTATATGGAGCGACTGCCTACTTGATCTTCACAACATAGTTACTGAATAGCACGATACCTCTTTTTAAGACTGCAATTTCGTATTACTGACGACCCGTAACGACTGTCAAAGATCTACAAATGACTACCGAGACCAACTGCTTGACGTGCATTCCGAACCACAAGGGGAGTAATACCACTATTTACAAAATCTGGACTACTAATGAGAAATTGTCTAATGGAATATCTGATAGCCTTTTTAATAATCTGAAAAATATTTAGTTCTCTGACGATTTGATTACCGATTATGGGATCTGGTACACTTGCGCGAAAGACATTTCCGCGCCAGACACTTGCGCGAGTCCCTTTGCGCGCCAAGACACATGCGCGAATGGACTTTTGCGCGCCTAGACCTTTCCGCGAACAGACACTTGCGCGAATGGACATTTCCGCGCCAAGACACTTCCGCGAGTCCCTTTGCGCGCTGGCCACTTGCGCGAAAGACACTTCCGCGACAGACATATGCGCGCCTATTCTTGCGCGATAGATACTTCCACGAAATATGCGCGAAGTATATTTTTATAAAGGACAATGGGCAAAATTCTTGAATTAGGGTTCCGTTACTTTTTTTACAAAATATGCGTCATGGGTGTCGTGTCCATGGTTTTCGAGGGTGCTGATGACGAAAATGAGGTCTAAAAGAAAATCCAAGATGGCGGCCGGAAAAATTTCCAAGATATCTTTCATGGGTGTCGTGTCCATGGTTTTCGGGGGTGCTAATGACGAAAACGGTGTCAAAATGAAAATCCAAGATGGCGGCCGGAAAATTTTCCAAGATATGCTTCATGGGTGTCGTGTCCATGGTTTTCGGGAGTGCTGATGACGAAAATGAGGTCTAAAAGAAAATCCAAGATGGCGGCCGGAAAAATTTCCAAGATATGCTTCATGGGTGTCGTGTCCATGGTTTTCGGGGGTGCTAATGACGAAAATGGTGTCAAAATGAAAATCCAAGATGGCGGCCGGAAAATTTTCCAAGATATGCTTCATGGGTCTCGTGTCCATGGTTTTCGGGGGTGCTGATGACGAAAATGAGGTCAAAATGAAAATCCAAGATGGCGGCCGGAAAAATTTCCAAGATATGCTTCATGGGTGTCGTGTCCATGGTTTCGGGGGTGCTAATGACGAAAATGGTGTCAAAATGAAAATCCAAGATGGCGGCCGGAAAATTTTCCAAGATATGCTTCATGGGTGTCGTGTCCATGGTTTTCGGGGGTGCTGATGACGAAAATGAGGTCAAAATGAAAATCCAAGATGGCGGCCAGAAAATTTTCCAAGATATGCTTCATGGGTGTCGTGTCCATGGTTTTCGGGGGTGCTGATGACGAAAATAAGGTCTAAAAGAAAATCCAAGATGGCGGCCGGAAAATTTTCCAAGACATGCTTCATGGGTGTCGTGTCCATGGTTTTCAGGGGTGCTGATGACGAAAATGAGGTCAAAATGAAAATCCAAGATGGCGGCCGGAAAATTTTCCAAGATATGCTTCATGGGTGTCGTGTCCATGGTTTTCGGGGGTGCTGATGACCTGCTGATGGCAAGCCGGCCGATCACCGGGCAGGAGGCAAGGCCTACGCCCCACCCGCCAAGGCCAGCGGTAGAGGTAGGCCCTCCGCTGCCGCCGCCGCTAGGGCGATTCCGCCCTCGAGGAGGGCCCTGGAGGGGGATGTAATGGAGGGCTAGTCACGGCCCCATTGCGCCTCCTCCAGGCCAATATCAACCACTGCGCCGCCGCTCAGGATCTCTTGGTCCAGAGCATGGCGCAGTGGCTGATCAACATCGCGGTGGTCGCCGAGCCGTACTTTGTCCCACCCCGGGATGACTGGGTGGCGGACCTCGACGGCTCGGTGGTCATAATCGCGTCGGCTGCCGCCGGTACCCACGTGTGTACGGATGCGGGGCGAGTCGGTGGTGGACATCTCGTTCGCCAGCCTCGCTCTGTCGCCACGTGTCGTTGACTGGCGCGTAGAGGAGGGGGTGGAGACATATTCCGACCACCGGTACATCCGGTTCGACGTCTCCGCCCAGATCCCAGATACGCCGGTCCGACAGACCCCGAGTGGTCCGCGATGGGCGCTGAAGCAGCCGGACCGGGAGCTCTTCCTGGAAGCCTCGTTCGTGCAGGCCTGGGTGTCGTCACCAGACAGGCCTGCCGACGTCAACGACGAGGCGGAGTGGTTCCAGGAGGCCATGTCCGTGATCTGCGACATGGCAATGCCCCGGGCCCGGCCAGGAAGCGCCCGGCGTCAGGTGTACTGGTGGTCGCGCGAGATAACGGCACTACGCGAGGCGGTGCCGCATCCGACCCGCCTCGTCGGGCACCTGGGGAGATCCGGGCCGGACCTTGCGGAGAGCCAGTTAAGCTTCCGCAGGGGGCGCTCCACGGTGGACGCCATCATGCGCGTGAGGGCCCTCACGAAGGGGGAAGCAGTATCCCGGGGCAGGGTCGTCTTGGCGGTGTCTCTCGACATCTCCAATGCCTTCAACACCCTGGCCTGGAGTTGCATCAGGGAGGCACTCCGGTATCACCGGATGCCGACCTACCTTCGTCGTGTTGTCGAGGACTATCTGACGGATAGGGCCGTCATCTACCCCGGCCAACGGGGAGAGTGGAACCGGCGAGAGATGTCGTGCGGTGTCCCACGGGGATCGGTCCTGGGACCGCTTCTGTGGGACATTGGATACGACTGGGTGCTGCGCGCCGACCTCCCTGACGGCGTCAGCGTAGTCTGCTACGCTGACGACATGCTCGTCCTGGCACAGGGAGAGTCGCACCAGGCGGCGGCCGACCTAGCGACGCGAGGGGTTGCGACAGTCGTCGAAAGAATCCGGCAATTGGGACTCGAGGTGGCATTGCACAAATCCGAGGCCATGTGCTTTCATGGTCTTCGGAACGCGCCACCGTCGGGTTCCCAAATAACGGTGGGAGGGGTTCACATCGGCGTCGAGGCGACGATGAAGTATCTGGGTCTCGTCCTCGACAGCCGGTGGAGCTTCAAGGAGCACTTCCGACGTCTGGCTCCGCGATTGGACAGGGCTGGGGCTGCTTTTTGGCGGCTCCTGCCCAACCTCGGGGGACCAGGCGCCTCCTACCGGAGGCTTTACGCCGGAGTCACCAGCCAAGTTGGTGGCATGCCAGAGGGTCATGGCCTCCTTGCCGGATTGCCGCCGTGGGATCTGGAGGCAACAGTCCTCCAGCGCGTCTACGAGTGGCGTGTGGACGCGCAGCGCCGGGGTGAAACCCCGCTGCCGCGGCAAATCGTGCACTGCGGAGTGAGCTCCGGTGCGATCTCATGGCGGGATGGGAGATGCGACTGTCGCAACCCAAGTTCGGGCACGCCGCAATCGCGGCGATAAGACCCCTCTCTTTGAGGTGTGGCTGGAGAGGCGCTACGGCGTCCTCACCTACCGCCTGACGCAGGTCCTCACCGGACACGGTTGTTTCGGGAGGTTCCTGTGTCGGATAGGGCGGGAGGAAACGCCCGGGTGTCACTACTGTGTGGATCGCCCGGAGGACACGGTGGAGCATACGGTGCAGGACTGCTCCGCTTGGGCAGAGCACCGCCGTGCCCTCACGGAGGTGATAGGCGGCGGCAACCTCTCGCGTCCGGACCTGGTTCAGGCCATGCTCCGGGGCGAGAGGGAATGGGATGCAGTCACCTCCTTCTGCGAAGCAGTAATGCTAGCGAAGGAGGAGGCGGGCCGCGTGACGGAGAGAACCACCTCACGCCCCAGCCGCCGCGGGAGACGCCCAGGGCGTCGGACGTCGCGAGGCGACATCCGGCCACCGTAGGCGCGGGCTTGCGTACGGCGAGTAATGGGTAGCTCGCCGTCCGATCAAGGACCAAGCCCGGGTCGACGGCGCGTTCTGTTCGCGCGCGCCTCAAAGAGCTGTCAGCACAGGGACGGGGCCCCCAACGGAGCCAACGCCTGCCGGGGTTGCAGGGCAACAGAAGGAACAGGGTGGTTTTTTAGTCAGTAAAAGTCTGACAGTCCTTCGTCAGTCGGAGTCATTTGATGATTTTTACCACCTCAAAAAAAAAAAAACAAAGCATTGCTGACATCACACTCTTGGTTATTTTCCATCTTCTTCAAATAAAACACTTTTTACAAGGACGACAGTATAAATATTTCGTTGCGGGACCCAAGACAGTAAATCGTTTCTCTGGGACTCGTCGAGCTTCATTGCCTCGACGCTTTTCTGGTGGCCTCCACCGTTGATTCTGGCTTTCAGGAGTTGCAGTGGGTGGAAACAGTGTGGCGGGCTTGTCCAAAAAAAAAAAAAAAACAAAAAAAGTATAAATATGACTCAGAGATGTGTTCCGTCCGACGGCTCGTGCGCAACTGAGCCGCTCTGTGGCTGTCGCCTGTATTTATAAACACGTGCTCGGCGCACGTGTTTGAGTTTTTAGGTTAGGATTCTAACTTTGTAAATAAATGATTATTTTTACAATCTTTTGGAGTAAATAAACTGATAATTAATTGAACCATACAATTATAATTAATTAATCATCTTCAAAAAAAAAAAAACAAAAAAAAAAACAAAAAAAAAAAACAAAAAAAGTATAAATATGACTCACAGAGATGTGTTCCGTCCGACGGCTCGTGCGCAACTGAGCCGCTCTGTGGCTGTCGCCTGTATTTATAGACACTAACCACGTGCTCGGCGCACGTGTTTGAGTTTTTAGGTTAGGATTCTAACTTTGTAAATAAATGATTATTTTGACAATCTTTTGGAGTAAATAAACTGATAATTAATTGAACCATACAATTATAATTAATCAATCATCTTCAAAAAAAAAAAAAAACAAAAAAAAAAAAAAACAAAAAAGTATAAATATGACTCACAGAGATGTGTTCCGTCCGACGGCTCGTGCGCAACTGAGCCGCTCTGTTTTTTTTTTTTTTTTTTTTCGGTATTACACCTCGCAGGTCAACCTATGAGGTTGTCGGCTGCTTAACCGGGCTTTCCTGTGGTGCCTTAAATGAATTTAAGGCCTCCAGCCAGGGCTTAATATAACTTATAAACTAAGCGACTACACGCTAAGGGCACCCCCTGTGGGGTACGGGCCTCGGCTTAGGGCGTCGCTGGGGGAGGGCAGCAAAGGGACAGGCTGGATCTGGTCAGTATTAATTAGGGACGAATTTAAAGCTACAGGCTCAGCGGCGCGGGCTGGCACGAGCAAGGGACGGGGCGGAGATGAACAGGGACGTCGCGACGGACCTCGGCGGCGAGGGCGGAATGACGGCGGTCTGTATTTGTACTTTCGTAATGTACTGGTTTCTTTGTTACTCTCCTGGAGGAGAGTAATGGCATCGTCGGGGATGGTCAGAGTATGTCTCGGTCGGCGAGTCTTACTAATACGGGAGGGAGTGTATCGGGCGGCCGATGCGATCAGGGGATTGGGGTGTTTTTCAGCAGTGTCGAAGAAGCGCTTGGCGGTGCGTTTCATGAACTGCTGGATGGTGGGGATTCTCAGATCGAGATGGAGATTCTCGTTGCGAAGGTAGTACGGGGCTCCCGTGGCCTTACGCAAGAAACGGTTTTGTAGGGTTTGCATCCTATGGAGACGGTATGCCTTTGCGTGTGCGAATACGGCACAGGCGTAGGTCATGATGGGACGAATGCACGCCGTGAAGATGCGCAATTTGCACTTGAATGACAACTTGCTGCGTGCATTTAACATGGGGTGAAGCCTACCGAGAGCGAAAGCGGCGCGCGAACGAACCGCCTTAATGTGCTCTCCGAAAGTGAGGTGGTGGTCGAGGATCACACCGAGGTATTTGGCTCGCTTTTCCCAAGGGATCGGCTTGCCGTACATGGTGATGGGACTAGGGGGGGTGAGGGATGAGCGCGGTTTAGAGAAGAGGACCGCTTGGCTCTTGTCAGGGTTGACCTCGATTCTCCATTTCCGGAACCAAGCGCCTAGGGCGCTTGCGGCGATTTGGAGAGTGCGGGCGATGGAGGCTGGGTTGCGACCGGTGTAATAAATAGCCGTATCGTCAGCGAATAGGGCCAGATGGGTCTTGCTATTTTTTGGGATGTCGCTGGTGAACAGCGTGAACAGAAGCGGGGATAGGACGGAGCCTTGAGGGACTCCGGCGCGTATGGGGTGGGGAGAGGAGAGCGCACCTTCAATGCGATAGCGAAAGGTACGATTTGACAGAAAGTCTCGTATGATGAGAACGAGGCGGTCGGGCACTCCGATCTGGTAGAGCTTGTATATTAAGCCATTGTGCCAGACTTTATCGAAAGCTTTCGCTATGTCGAAGAAGAGGGCGCCCGTCAGAGAGCCACGTTGAAAGCCAACGCTTATGTGCTCGACGATGCGGTGGACTTGTTGGACGCAACAATGGTGGGAACGAAATCCGAATTGTTCGTCCGGGATGAGGCTCTTTGCTTCGACATAGTCTTTGAGGCGCTTATAAATAAGTCTCTCGTAGATTTTGCCGAGAACGTTGAGCAGACTGATGGGTCGATAGCTCGAAGGCTCCGACTTGGGTTTGCCGGGTTTGGGGATGCCAATGACGGTGGCTTCCTTCCATGTACCGGGGAAGATGTTGTTGCTCATGGCGCCATTGAAGATGGCAGTCATAAGCATTATGAGAGGGGCAGGGAGGAGTTTGAAAACCCTGTTCGTGATTCCGTCAGACCCAGGGGCTTTCCGGGGTCTGAGGTTTTTGATGATGTCCTGCACCTCGTCGGGGGTGACGGGGGGCAGTGGGTCGTCGGGGTCTTCGACGGGTGGAATGGCAGCTCTACGTTCGACTTCGGCGTCAACCCTGGAAAGGTGAGCTTCGTCTACAGGTTGAGTGCTCGGGGTGCATTGGGCCTCAAGACTGTCGGCTAGACATTCAGCCTTTTCGTCGTTGTCGAAAGCGACGGTTTTGTCGGGGCGAGTGAGAGGAGGCATGGCGGCCTCTCTGGTGGAGCGTAGCCTCCTCTGTAGCTCCCAGAAGGCTTGATGGGTGGGCTCCAGTTCGCTAAGCGTCTTTTCCCAGCTAGCGTTACGCCACTCATCTATGCGGTTCTTTACAGCACGCTGTAGAGATCGCATGTGAGCTTTGTTCGCGTCACAGGGGAAAGCGCTATACGCACGGATGGCCGCGTTCTTCTCGGTCATCAGAGCACGCACATCGTCCGGTAGTTTCCAGCGGTGATCGTTCACCACCGGAACCTCCCTTGAACAATCGTTCAGGACGGATTGTACGTGTTCCGTGAAGGAGTTGATCGCGCCCGTCGTGTCTGCGACTGAAACGATGTGGTCGGGGATAGCGTCCAGGTGAGGCGACGTGACGGACTTTAAGCTTTCGCTTACTTTCCTCCAGTCGGTTATCACTTGGGTCGGGGGGGGTTGGCTGGGATCATAGGGACCTGAGCGAGGAGCTAGTTCCATGATGACCGGACGGTGGTCGGAGTCGAGCTCGGGGAGCGCTTCAATAGAATGCAAACGGAGATTTACATTCTTGAGGAGCGCTACATCGAGGATGTCGGGGAGGTGATTTGGGTCGTGGGGGAAGTGAGTGGGAGTCATCGGAGCGATGACGTCAAAGTTGAGGGTGGCACAGAGGTTGAACACGATTTTACCTCTGGTAGAGGTCGTGTTGCAGTTCCAGGCGGGGTGTTTGGCGTTGAGATCGCCCGCTAGTATAACGGAGTCACTCAGGCCAAGAAGAGCGGAGAGATCGTTGGTGAGCAGAGTTGGGTCCTCTGAGGACGAAGGAGGGATGTAGGCAGAGATAATGGTAATCGGCTGATGACCAGTCATGCCGAGCCGACAGAGTGAGACCTCGAGGCGAGAGAGGGGGGGAGGGTCCATAGGGATGCAGTACAGTTCCTTTCTGTAATATATGAGGGTGCCGCCCTTGTGACAGCGAGACCTATCGTTGCGAACTAACCGATAGTTTGCAATTCTCGGGTCACGATGGCGGGGCTTCAGGAATGTCTCCTGTACTAGGAGTATGTCGAGATGATGATCGCGGAGGAAGGTGGCGATCTCATCCCGCTGACCATTGATGCCATTTGCGTTGAAGAAGCCTAACTTGAGGGAACGGGGTTTGGTACTACAAAGCTTTTTACTATCCATTATGGTTTAGGACGGTAAAGCTTTTCTAAGACACGCGTAATTGCGGGGTACGCGTCGAACACTTTCCCTATGGCTGTAAGGTCAGCATTGCAAGCAATGATTTCCTGAGCCATAGTTACGGCGTCCGGGTTAACGTAGATGCTGAAGGCGTCCGATAAGATTTGGACGTGTTCAGCGTTGGGGATAGCGGCCACGGGGCCGGTGCGGGCGGGAGAGGGCGCGGCTGGGGCTACAGGGGCAGCCTTTGTGGGAGGAATCTTTTTGGGGGCGGATTGAGGAGCAGGGGCGGCAGGGGCCGGCGGCGCTGAGATAGGGGCTGGCTGTGGGGTGGCCAGTGCTGGAAAGGCTCTCTGGTGGTTGAGCGTGTTCCAGGGGGAGGGCCTCTGAGGGCTGAGACGCTCGGGCATCTGTGAGGAGGGAACCTTCACAGATGGGCTTTCCCTTTGCTGGCGGGCGTTTGCACGCTTTACCAACTTGGGAGAAGAGGATTTAGGGGCCTTGGGACAGCCGCGGTAGTTAGCCGGGTGTCCTGACTGGCCACATAGTACGCAGCTAGGCGGTTCTGTACATAGCTCACGCTCCTTTGGGCGTGGGCAATCGGCAGTGCCGTGCTCCCCCAGACACTTAACGCATCTCGGGGTCGCGAAACAGTTGCGCTGTACGTGGCCATACAGTTGGCAACGGTGACATTGGCCGACTACGTTGGCCTTGTAGGGCTTCTCTATGGAGATGCCAGAAAGGGAGCAAATTGACTTCACCTTGAAGATGGGGTGATGGCCTTCTGTGGGGTCACAGACGACCAGGACGGTGTCGAAGGCGGGGCCGCCCCTCGCTTTGTGCAGGCGATGGACTGCCGAGACGGGGACCTTTTGGGAGTGGAGGTCGTTGAGGATGTCCTCAACTGGGATCTCTTTTGGGATGCGCCGGATCACCACTCGGGTGGGCGCTTCCTCGGGGAGGGAATAGGTGTGGAACGAGACGTTCCTCACCTTCAGTAGGCTGGTTAGTTCCCTGTGGTCTTTTGCCGTGGGAACTTGGACTTTAATGCCCTGCAGGGTAGTGCGGGCGTTGGTGTAAGTGATCTTGCGATCATTACACCACTTGGAGACCTCCGTCCATTTGGCCTTGTCTTGAATGAACAAGGGCGGCGGGGGTTTGAGCTTCTTCTTCGAAGCTAAGGCGGGGTTGGGAGTGAGGGGGCTAGGGGGGCGGCTGGACTCGGAAGTCGAGACAGCGTTGACGGTGGGACTAGGGGTCGGGAGGGACGCGGGGGAGGTCGTTGCTACGACCTTTTTGGCTTTGGTAGCCTGAGAGGGAGACTTTCCCTTCTTCCTCTTGCCTCCGCTGCCGACGACTTGGTAGTCGTCGTCCGAGGAGGAAGCGGAGGAGGATAGGGAGTCCTCAGAATCGGAGACAGAGGCAGAAGGGTGGTCACGTGGGACCGAGGTGTCCATGCTTTCGGACGAGTCGGGGTTTGCAGCTGCGATACGCAGCTGCGAGGCGCCCATTGTTTGCGAAACAATGGCGGCGGGAACAATGGCGGTCGGCACATTGTGTGCTTCCGCGTAGGGATTTATTGTCTCGATGGACAATAATGAAGGAATGTCCCGTGAAGGCATTGATGGTGCCGACACTGGAATTCCTTTGTCAACGGGCGGCGGGGAAGCGGGGCTGTCGAGTACATCGCTAAAGCTAGCGATGCTTTCCTCGATCGGGGAAGAATTTTGCTGCAGAGCAGCAAACTTTTTGCCATACTTGGCAATGAATTCGGGGTCCTTGAAGAGGACCTCCTTGACGAACGCAACGATAATTGCGTCCGACATCATCGAAGAGGGAGGGGAATCGCGGGAGAAATTTTCGCGGGGGAACCTAACTGTATCCTAACTGCCTAGCTCCCCGGGTGGACAGGCCCGGGGATGTGTGACCCTCCCTGCCGGGTGTAGGCAGGGAGGTGAGTACCTACTGGTGTGCCCTAAGCTTGTAAACCCGTCGCCAGTCTTATTGTGCGAACGGGGCCCTGACCAGTCTAGTGCGAAGGGTGTAGACACGCCCAACCGACACTAGGTGTGTAGCTGTGAACGAAACCAGAGACTAGGCACGACTAGGAGACCCCCCAAGGCCGTGACACTAGCTCCCGACTCCAATTGACTGCCTCACCCTGAAGGGGGTCGGCGGGTGTGATTGGGGCAACACCCCCTCGGCTTCGTTGGCACCGTAAGGTATCCACCGAGGACCACGAAACTGTGGATTTAAGCCCTGAAGGGGCCAAGTGAAGCTAACACAACAACACGCGGGTTAAAGAAATAATTAATCGTCCACTGCCTTGAAAAAGGCGGCTTCCGATCGAATAGGTTGTAGTCTGCTGACTACAGGAGTCGTCGCGGCGGGCGCAACGAGAAGTGGCGGGAAGTCGAGAGCGGGCGCGGAGCGAAGCGCAGCACGTCCGTTCGCGGCGAGCGTCGAGCGAAGAGTGTGAGCCGCTCTGTGGCTGTCGCCTGTATTTATAGACACTAACCACGTGCTCGGCGCACGTGTTTGAGTTTTTAGGTTAGGATTCTAACTTTGTAAATAAATGATTATTTTTACAATCTTTTGGAGTAAATAAACTGATAATTAATTGAACCGTACAATTATAATTAATTAATCATCAATAATAATTAATTAACCCTCAAAATAAATAACATTAACATAATTTGTGTTTTTAAACAATTAATTCGTGATCATAATTGTAATCAACTCTTAATCTAATTATTCGTTGATGTAGCTGCATCTTATATAGTTGACGAGGTTCTTTAAATAATGCACTTGCGCCGATACACATGATTACCATAATTTTGTTTTGAGCTCTATCTAGTAACGAAGATTTTGTATAAGTTGGTAATTACAATATTTGTTAAGTTACATGTTAAGACATTTTGTATATTGGTATTGTATTGACTGCTTCGTGGGTCTAGTGGTCGCAAGCGCGACTGCTGTGCATGAGGTCTTGGGTTCGATTCCCAGGTCGGGCAAAGTGTTATTGGGTTTTTCCATCAGGAATTTCTCAGTAGCAGCCTCGGAGTCTGGATTTGTGCCCGGTTGATGGCAATAGGCTCGCCCCCTATTACATGGGACTAACAAAACATAACTGGCGAAATGTGGGTGTACTAATGGGACACCTCTGCCTAACCCTTCGGGGATTACAGGTGTGATGTTATGTGTTATGTTATGTATATTGGTACTGATGGTTAGTAATTAATATGGCATATTTAATTACTTTTTTAAATATTGTGGGTTGACTTTGTTTGGCAAATCTAAGTCCATTAAAAGGTTTTCGCCTTTATTTAATTAGGAACATAATAAACAGCTGTGTTTATATTAACAATAATAAATCTGGGATCTGGTACACTTGCGCGAAAGACATTTCCGCGCCAGACACTTGCGCGAGTCCTTTTGCGCGCCAAGACACATGCGCGAATGGACTTTTGCGCGCCTAGACCTTTCCGCGAACAGACACTTGCGCGAATGGACATTTCCGCGCCAAGACACTTCCGCGAGTCCCTTTGCGCGCTGGCCACTTGCGCGAAAGACACTTCCGCGATAGACATATGCGCGCCTATACTTGCGCGATAGATACTTCCGCGAAATATGCGCGAAGTATATTTTTATAAAGGACAATGGGCAAAATTCTTGAATTAGGGTTCCGTTACTTTTTTTACAAAATATGCGTCATGGGTGTCGTGTCCATGGTTTTCGAGGGTGCTGATGACGAAAATGAGGTCTAAAAGAAAATCCAAGATGGCGGCCGGAAAAATTTCCAAGATATGCTTCATGGGTGTCGTGTCCATGGTTTTCGGGGGTGCTGATGACGAAAATGAGGTCTAAAAGAAAATCCAAGATGGCGGCCGGAAAAATTTCCAAGATATGCTTCATGGGTGTCGTGTCCATGGTTTTCGGGGGTGCTAATGACGAAAATGGTGTCAAAATGAAAATCCAAGATGTCGGCCGGAAAATTTTCCAAGATATGCTTCATGGGTGTCGTGTCCATGGTTTTCGGGGGTGCTGATGACAAAAATGAGGTCAAAATGAAAATCCAAGATGGCGGCCAGAAAATTTTCCAAGATATGCTTCATGGGTGTCGTGTCCATGGTTTTCGGGGGTGCTGATGACGAAAATAAGGTCTAAAAGAAAATCCAAGATGGCGGCCGGAAAATTTTCCAAGATATGCTTCATGGGTGTCGTGTCCATGGTTTTCGGGGGTGCTGATGACGAAAATGAGGTCAAAATGAAAATCCAAGATGGCGGCCGGAAGAAATATCTTTGACTTTCCGCCATCTTGGATTTTCATTTTGACACCATTTTCGTCATCAGCACCCCCGAAAACCATGGACACGACACCCATGAAGCATATCTTGGAAAATTTTCCGGCCGCCATCTTGGATTTTCTTTTAGACTTCATTTTCGTCATCAGCACCCTCGAAAACCATGGACACGACACCCATGACGCATATTTTGTAAAAAAAGTAACGGAACCCTAATTTAAGAATTTTGCCCATTGTCCTTTATAAAAATATACTTCGCGCATATTTCGCGGAAGTATCTATCGCGCAAGTATAGGCGCGCATATGTCTATCGCGGAAGTGTCTTCCGCGCAAGTGGCCAGCGCGCAAAGGGAGTCGCGGAAGTGTCTTGGCGCGGAAATGTCCATTCGCGCAAGTGTCTGTTCGCGGAAAGTTCTAGGCGCGCAAACGTCCATTCGCGCATGTGTCTTGGCGCGCAAAGGGACTCGCGCAAATGTCTGGCGCGGAAATGTCTTTCGCGCATATGTCCTGATACCCCGATTATGAGAATGGAAAATAGTAATTTAAAGATTACACAACCAAGTTCATTTTGTAATGAAGAAAAGATTACTGACTTGCAGTTAATTAGAATTGTAAGTTACTCTAGTCTTGAACTAGTACAATCAGCATAACAACAGCTACAAATGTTGCTGTCTCATTGCATTTGACAATTCCATTCTTGTCTATGAGTCATCTAGTTCATAGAACTAATAATACTAAATTACACAAGACAGTTAATCCTGAGCATAATTTATGAGTGATACTATCAAACTATAATTTCATTAGAACTTTAGGCTTTGTATTACCTAATGTCTGTTTATGTTTTACATTACATTAAGTCAAAGTTAATTTGATCATCAAAAACATCAACATTTTTTTTTATCTTTTCTATTAATTTTAGAGCATTTGTCTCTATGGACATCCAGAAAGCAAAAGAAAAGCCCCAACGTCACCAATACTTAAATTACACTCTCAAACTATAATATTTAAATTTAAAATTATGTCCAATAAGAAAAAAGTAATTTATACAAAACCACAATAAACATTGCTGCCTCAGATGTTGGTTCTCCTAATATACTTAAGAATACTAACCTCGTGGTTAACATCCCACTTCTTTCTTTATTACTGACCTCCACATCAAAGGACACACAAGTACAAAACCATTCTTATAATCCTTTTATACTTTGACCTATTTAAATCACGTTAAAAGCAAATAGGAGTTTAACCTCAAAACCGCATTTAGAGTAAGCGTTGCAATCTTACGTACAATGGGCAACATAAAATGTTTCGCTAGACACAATATTATCCAGTAGAGTTTCTCCTTTATCCCGTATACATAGGGTTACATTTCCTGAATCCAAGGGTTCGTCTTCGTAATAATTGGAAGAGAGGCAGCCTGTACGTTTGGAACAATCAAACTTAACCTTGGGAACGTTTTACGAGTCGCTTACAGCTCGCAACGGCGTAATAAACATGTCGGCATCGTCGGCAACAAGTGTTACCGGCTTGTGGTCTACGCACGTGTTTACTGGTTGTAATAATGGAAAAGTAATAATTACTAGAAGCAGCAATAGAAGTAATGAGTCTAGGACTTCAGTTAAGACTGCGAAGGTAAAACTGTATTATGGTACCTAGTTACAAAGCTGGTATAGGCTTCCTTAACGTATTACACTTCATTTAACGTATTATCATTTTTCTTTTGTTGTAACCATAGTTTTTACCTTCTATTTTTATTAATCTTATTGCATAGGATTCTGTACTTAATACCTCCTACTGGGAGAGGGCACTGGCTCCTGTAACACAGGGCTATCACCTAGCACAGGAGTCAGGGACTTCACACACAATTGTAACCACTTCTTGTGTAAAAAAGATTATTATTATTAAAGATTATTATTATTATTAGACTCACCCGTTGTTAAGTGATCGCCGTTACCTTTAAACATCTATGAAAGCTGTAAGTAATATAAGGCGTTGCAGATGCGTTGACATCTATGAAAGCCAGTTAAAATGTATTATGTGCCTGTAATTACACCGCTGGTCAGGCTGAGTGTTAAGTTCTTTGCGATTAAAGACGATTTGAAAATGACAATATGGGTGAAATGTTAACTTTGAGAGTCAATCAAACAAATTGTACTCAGCAAATTGAGAAATTTTGGCATTATTTAGTCTATTGATGAAAGACGATGTTCTTATATGCATTTGGAGATTCCAGTTTTAAGAAATTAATAATATGATTTAAAAATGGCATATATTACATGCTTTATACAAAAGCTATGAAGGTGAAAAATTTACCTCTAGGTTTCTATGAAAATTCATCCCTACACGAGTGCTCGCACAAAAATTATTATCGCTAGATAAAACTCTAACAACCAAACTACGGGTCATAAAGTAAAGTGAAGCATCTCTCACAAAGAGACATAAATGTGTTAGCATATAAATAAAATCAAGCCGTGCGTCATGGCTGAAAATCCATATTTTTAGTTCGGTATAAGACGGGTACTTTAGACATTTTTATTAGATGCATTATCTATGTTTTGTTTTACAGCACATGTTTTTATAATCTAAGGTGAAATAATAAAGAACATAGTAAAATTATGTATTGACAGATTTATGACTTGTAAAGCAATAACGGTGAATGCATTAGTGAATGAAAATATTACTGTTAATGGTAAACTTTATTGGTTATTTTCAATACACGTGTAGATAGATATAATACTCTTCATAATAATAGGCCTCTTCTCATATAGGGAAGGCGCATTGACCACCACGCTTGCTCAAGGCGGATTGGCGATTTTAGACGCATTTATTAGTCTTTCCTTACGATTGTCCTTCACCGATGTTAGTGATATCCAAGATCACTTCAAAAATTACATATGAAATAGCTAAAGTCTCATTGGCCAGCTCGTGCCCAATTGCGAACCCACAACATTGTACTTACATGAGACTTTCCGTATCACTGATTAAAGAAAACACATTTGAGCTAATTTAACATAACATCACGCCTGTTATCCCCGAAGGGCTAGGCAGAGGTGTACCCATTAGTACACCCACATTTCGCCAGTTATGTTTAAGTCCCATGTAATAGGGGGCGAGCCTATTGCCATCCACAAATGCCGGGCACAAATCCAGACTCCGAGGCTGCTACTGAGAAATTCCTGATGGAAAAACCCAATAACACTTTGCCCGAACTGGGAATCGAACCCAAGACCTCGTGCCCAGCAGTCGCGCTTTGCGACCACTAGACCAACGAGGCAGTCAATTTATTAAAAAGATTAAATTACACATACATATATGAAACGAACGAATATTTAAACGACTAAATCATAAAACAATAATATAATAATAAATATTTTTATATTCGTACTTAAAATAAGCTGGATTGTAAGTAAGTCCAGTTCATTCCTTTAATTTTCTTTGCTGTGTCTTCGATTATTTAATTTACAATTGTTTAACTTTCCATGTTAGTATGAACCTTGAGGAATGCAAGTGGAAGTTGTAATACAATATTGTATCTTGTCGCAATAAGTGAAACTTATTTCATCAATATCATCTTCTAAACATTCATGATTGTGTCAAACAGTTTGATGAAATTGAGTAAAAGCTATTAGAAGACAAAACTGTTTTATGCCGTAAAACCCACAATATTCTCACCTCACTAATTAAGCGTTTGATCTTCCAAAATATTATGAAGTCGCTCCGTCAACATTGCCATTTCTTGTTTCATCATTCCAACTTTAAAGCTTCTTGTTGCAAACAACACGAGCCTGAAATCAAAATTTGACAAATCATTGACATGTTTACGTTTCCTTTCTTGTCTTTCATCTATTTTATAAATAGTACCAGTGGCGTCGAATTCACTTACATCGTTTCAATCATCAACATCGATATTTTCGTTAGCATTATGATCGAACTAACATTTCCTACCAATAACATTCAATGTTATGTTTGATGGAATTACGATGCCCGCTGTGAAATGCGTTATACTAATATAGCTCCTATGGGTGTGATCTCACTGTGCTGTAATTTCTGTAAGTGATATTACTTCTGTAGTATTATTAGTTCTAATATTGTTTCTTTTATTTGTTCAGCCTCGTATCCGTGACCTATTTTTTGCAATAACAACTGTATTTTTTTTGTTTATTTCGAATTCAGTTTTAGTACCGTTGCATAATGCCTGTTAGGTAGATACAGTTTAGAATTATCAGTCTTAAAATAATGTTCAAGTTCTTTTATGAATTAGCCAGTAATAAAACACGAATCTAATACCAAACTAAAATAGTTCTAAACATATCTTATTTAAGGAAATGTCTTATTACTGCTGCATAATTTTAGCAGTTAAGATAATTGAGCTTTGATCTAAAAACATAACCACGATTCAGGAAAACCTTTGATATTTATCATGTGAAGCGCAATGTTTATCAGACTTGCCGTGTCATTAATCTTGTTACAGACATTTGCATAGTTATTGAACCAATTATTATATCAAACAAAAATTATATTAATAACTTCTGAAACACGTGAATAGGTACTAATCTCTTTGATGCTATTGGAAGTTAAAAGATTTTCACAAAAACTTCAAAGTATTAAGATAAGAAGGAGTTTCTTGGTCGTACTAAGAGAAACTTGTTAACACTGAGAAAGCACTGCAATAAAGTAGAATACTAATAAAAAATTAACCTTAAAATCAGAAAGCAGACGGCAGAACCGTTTTCAGTACTTCCAAAAGCTAGCTACAATACAAATTGCATCATATTATTCATCCAAAACTCCGTTGAACCTGAGATCGTAATTCGCATACTTGATTCGGTTGGAACATCAACTTTACGCTCTTTTTACTAGGTTCAGTGTTAAAGTATTGCATACTATATTGCTGTTGTAAACTAGCCACTTCCAAGTCTGGCAGATTGTATTCATGAATGCTTTTAACATGTACCTTGTTTGCTGTAACTGCAGTCATCTGGGAGTTTTAGTACCATTACGATAGTGAAGCTATATTTTAGAATCAAAGCAAGCTTCAACGAGATGGTAGGTAGTATATCTTAGTCTGAAGACTTGAATCTCGTGAACCATTTAACGAGAGGAGAGCTTAATTACTCCACATTTGGCGAGTGTTTTTTTTTTTGTTTGTTGAGTGCTTTGCCTTTTTAGAAAAGGGTTTTAACTTGAGTAAAATACCGTGACTTACAGAAATTTAAATCGAATTTCTAAACTGCGATATTTTGTTTTATTTCGATTTCGGGTAAATGAGAAACCGTTTTATTTTTATTTAGTTTTAAGTGAAAATTAACACGTAGGTACTTTATGTATTTTTCCTAATCCTTTTCGAGTTAAACATAAACTTATGTTGCGAAAATTAATATATTACTATGAATCTATCTATGTACCTATTAAATGGGTCCATAATGATCTCAATTATTTAAGTTACCACCTAAAGTATACATAAGGAGAAGCTATAAAGATATTGAGTATTAAGTATTAATAAACCAATTGCCGTGTATGTGTATGAAAGATTCATAGTAGGTAATATAATATTTATTTTCGCATAAGTTTTTGTTTAACTAGAAAAGGGTTAAAAAAAACACAAAGTAAATAAGTGTTTATTTTTAACAAAGTATAGTTCTTATTTGTTAGGACAAAGTTTGTACGAAAGTTTTAATTCTGTCGGTATTTTTACAAAAAATATTTTGACATTCAGATTGACAGTTCATTTAATGTAGAAACATAAGCTAAACATTGACAAATTATATTCGGGTACCTCAACTAAACAATAATGATTACAGAACATACAATGTACTAACTTAACAGTAAAGTTATAATTCATCATTAGCCACTGAAACAACACGGAACATTTGTTAACAACATTAATTATTCCCTCACACATGCCTCTGTGTACAAAGCCCTCCAATTAGACAGTACTAGTAGATTACACAAACAATGCTGGCTACTTGATTGTATGATTTTTTAATATCCTATCGTCTTGAGTTCGTTTGCTCTTGCTTCGTTAACTTTGAAAGTTATTGCTTTCTTTAGAACATGGATAGTAGCTTCAATTTTTCTTTTAGACGTCTACACTTTTTAAAAATAATATTTTTGTGATCTTTTTATTTTAAAACTAAACTTAATTTTTTGTTAACATTTAATTAAATCCTAGATTATAAAACGCCGCAATGGTGAAAACTTAAATAAAAAATGATTCATTTGAAACTAAAATTAGTATCAAAATGACGTTCTATTTTGAATTTAAAACAAAAGTTCTACAACTAATACACTTTACATTTTTATACAACCCTTTCAAAAAAAAATCCAGTTCTTTCTAGGTCATTTTCATTTTCCACTGGGATGGACACTGCACAGTAAAGACAGTGTAGCTACACTATAAAATGTCGCCTGTTTCTCAACTGGAATGGCTGTTGAAATATAAAAGAGTGTGTAAAACAAGGAACAGCGCTTCCATAGTTTTATGAATACTGCTCTCTGGCAACAATCGAGGCGAGGATAAATAAAAAAATAAAATAAAAGACGGACATGCACCGTTTAAAGTCACTGGAGCCAACAACATGATGAATATTACAGCTAGCTTGTAGCAAGCCAAATAAGATAGTTGTTCGCAACGAATAAAACAATCTTTGGATAGTGTTGTTGGCTTTCAAGTTGAATATTACGCTTTTTATGATGCGTTACCATAATGGTGAACATGTTTCTTGGACCCTGTAATGTGGACGTGGGTGTAAAACAAGTAGGCATGTCTTTATTAGTTGTGATACTTTGTACCGAGATGCTTTTTATGTTATACACATTTCTACAAGGATACATAACAATTTAAGCAGAAATATATTTACGATCACAATAATATAGGTACGTCATTGTAAGAATATGATAAAGTTGTGTGGGATTTTATATTTCTACGAAGAAAAGTGGGAACAATTACTTCCTTTACTTGTTTGAAATATATGTTCAAGATACTATAAATATATCTAAAACATTTTCTATTAACAACTTTTTCTAGTGTTACAACACTTCGTCTTAAACATTCTAGTAACATATTTATTTGTCTGGATATTCACCACGTAACAGAACGACACCACCACAGAATGTAAAACGAAACAAATGTCGGATGTTATGACGAACCTCAAATATTCCAACTGGTATTCGCTGTACTAAATTATGAAGATATTTTGACTATCGCAACAAAATCATGATTTATGTGAGCCAAAGCTTACCCGTTCTCATTAGTTGTGTTATTCTTTACAAAATAAACGAAAAATCAAAGGGCAACATAGCTCTCGGACGAACTGACGTACGGTCGTGTTTACAGAATTTCGTAACAACAAATGGTTCATTTTGTCAAATAACCAATGTTCGTGAGTTATAAATTCAACGAGCTAAAGGATGAATCACGTTAATGAATCAACCTATCCGAGATTACGTGATAAATCGCCTAACAGTTAATATTAATATTTCACTTTAGCGGATTAAGCGAGAAGACGTGAATTATGTTGTTTAATTCACAATAATTATCAGAATAAGTCGTCTAATAAAAACATCGTTCTCGTTTGTCGTATTAGGATAATTTTTGAGACTTTGATTTACTACCAATTTATCCTCTCCCTATAAACCTTTTCAAGAAACACTTACTTTGCAAATCAACATTATTTTAGTTACTTTTCATGACAGAAATAAACTTTTGCTGAATAAAATATATTTATATAATAAGCTTCTCTGTCAACACACCGCTTCAGTCTTCACATCAATGCCATTTTAACATATTTTAAACTAGAAATAAGATTTACGGTCACATTATAACTTTTATGTATTACGATAAATACATGACGTTTATTGTTTAGCGTTCCTAGATTAACACGGCCATTATGCGATCCGAAAAAAGATATTTGTCAATAAAAATCACCACAAAGCGCCGTCGTAAGATATAAAGTTGAAATTAATAGACAGGATTACGTAAACCAAAACATGGAACAGACTCCTGCCACCACACATATCCTGACTACCGAAAATCACTCGGAACGACCGTAAACGCGACAAAGTGTGCGAGACTCCATAAATTAAAGTTCATTAAAACTTAGCCAGTGGCACCGAATGGTATTTTATTTACACAAAAATGGACTTTAAATCGTTGAGCGAACGATAAATCTGACTTTTATAATTTTTATTTTTACGTGAATTCAGACGGGATTTCTTTTATGCTGCCCGCATGGTTATTTTCAACTGCACCGACGTAGTAATGAAAGCGATGTTTAGGTTTATTTTATCATTTTATTTTGTTCTTGACGATTTAATGTCGGTGTTCAACGCTTGCCAGGTGAAGTGACACAGTCATTAAGTATCGATACCAACACTTGTGGCTGTCAGCAAGAAGCTTAATGCACATCATTAAGGTGCCACTTTGTATGTTCATTTGAATATTAAGTAAACACATCGTATTTACATTTAGATTAATATAAATAGACCGGTGACTTGTCGAGTAGTACATGTACAATATTATCGTTTCAGATTATGTGCTATAAACCCCGATAGCAACAATGCTACTGATTAGACAAATATTTACAGAAATTCTCTCCTAATCTTCTACAGTTCCGAATTCAACTAAGACTTTCTTTTTCAATGTGTCACTAACCGAACATTGAAACCAGGTTTCGTTAGATTTACACAAGCCAGCTGTGACTTTTTGTCAAGCTGTTAATGAAGATTTGTATCTGTCCGTTAGCTTTAGTGTGGTCTCACAAACGCTAAAGAGATTTCTTCTTTATGCCAACACTAAAAGGAGAATACAAATCGTATAATTTATGTCGTGCTTTGAACTGATTTCGCGCCGACATGTACCGAGTTCGAACTATTCTCAAAATAATATACGTGCGTTCGCAATATCTCCACAAAGGGATTTAATTTTATGAAGATGTAAGCAATATAAACGCTCATCTTTGCTAGACAAGCAAGACTGACGAATTAATAAAAGGTCTGCCCCACAGCGCTCAAAGTTAATGGGAAACTAACAAGCGTAAACTAAAACACATAAAACAATAGGAAACAGCCGCGGGGCGCGGATAGCGAACTCCGTCCGCTCGATAGTGCACCTGCGATAACAGATCTCCACTTAATTTAATATTAAAAGCGAAAAACTTTTTAATTTCCCTCTTATTACCTTCTTCCCGTTAAAGTTTAAGGAACTTGTATTTTGTTCTGAAAACTTCGTCTTGTATGCTCGTGACGTGACATGTTTCCCGCGCTTTTACGCGGCGGAAAAAAAAAATTAGAGGCGGCCATCACTACGTAATTGAAGTGTCAAAAGTTATCTGATTTTACTTGCAAAACGCGTGGCAATATGAAATTTTTCGAGCAACTGAGATCGTTGGTTGGTGGAAAAAAAGAGAATTCGATATGAGGCGAGTGTCTGCAATCAGCATTCGACCTACATTGCTGTCGTTATTATGCACATATGCGAACACTCGTATTAGGTGACATTTTGCTGCAGCTACTCCTGAATGTGTTAATTAGAAAAGTATCTAATTGGTTTACAATCAGTAAAATAATAAGATACTTTTCTCTCTTTTTTTTTTATTTCTGTTACTGATAAGTACTCTAGCTTATTGTGTAGGTATGTGATTTTAAATATACCTCAAACTGCCTTAATAAGAAGTTTATTTAAAGTTTGTACCTAATTGGAGATGCTGTAAGTGGTTTTTGTTTGGTGTTGACCAGGAAGTAATGGTGCGATTACAAAAATCTTTTACTAATAAAAAGCTACCGATTGCTGGGTATCATAAGATAGTTATAATGTTTTATGGTATTGAATTTCACGCTTAAACATCGTGGGCTTGTTTACTACATAAATAATGTTACACATTTATCAAAATTGGTTAAGTCGTTGAGTATACGAGCGGACATGAACCGAACATACATACTACAGGCCAAACTCATAACCCTCCAACTGGACTTTGCCGTAGTCAGGTAAAAGAAACTAACTACCAACAGACATGACATTGGCCCACTTTACCCCGATCGCAATTACATCCATTACAGTACACTAAAGCAATTACCGAAAAACGTTATGTTTTTATTTCCATTTAATACGCACTAAATGGGAAAAAATTTAACGAAGTGCGTTCTCATTGAACACTGCCAATTAAAATTGTAAAAACAACGTATGCTAAATGTTCAAATGGTTGTAACGATGTCGTTACCGGTGGCCTAACTAGGTGAGCTCCATGTAACAGTTAATTGTACAGTAAACAGTGCAATGAAAACCAACTTTATGCACTTAATGGAAAATAAATTTTGAAATTCCGTGTTTCGGAATTGAATTGGAAATGGGTTCGTATTTTAGTTTTATGCGTTTTGCTTTTATTGCATTTATTTTAAAGGTATACGTTTTATGTTTTAGGATTTATACATTAAACTATTTTAAACATTAGGTGTCTACGCTCATTTTCGGCTTTGCGGCAGTTAAGGAAAAAATACGAAGAGGTCTGGTTTCTATTTCATAAACCAATTAATTACCTATTTTATACATAATTATATATTTACAAGAATATTATCATACAGATTTCTGTTTGGTAATTATCTTGTAAATATATAAATATACAGTAGTTTATTCAGACAGTTGTTTGCTAATTTTTAATAGCTTTTGTTTATTCCCAATATCGACTAAGAAAAAAAATCACCTTAAAAAACAGCATATTATTGTCTCACTGCAGGGAAAAAGCCTCTTCTCATACAGGGAAGGCACAAGCATTGATCACCACGATTGCTAGACAGTTTAGATATTTTTTTGAAAACATATAAACTCAATAGATTTGGCTTTTATTAATCCTATTTAAAGTGCTATTAAGTCTTTATCAGTGCCTTAATTTATCCAAACTACACTTATAAGTACTTCTGAAGTGCTAAATTGTGTCGAGACACACTACTCACTACGTCTACCCAAACAGCTACTATGTCACATAAAGTCAAGTGAACCTAAAAGGGAAGGTAAGGGGAATGCAAAATACTGTCGCTATGTCGTCTGCTGGAATGAAGCTGCACCTCATGAAGAATGCATGCGTCCCGCTATCCGGTTATGAGATGGCTGTTGACTTAGCTTATACACCCACAGAACTGTGGCTACCTATGTTGTTTTCTGTTTTTGTTTTTTTTCTTGTGTGAAACCAAATTGCCAGTCATCGTGCTAAATGTAATTCTTTGGGGTAATTGCTATCTCAATTCCAAAGATGTAACCAGAAATAAATAATCCGTTGCGTTTTGAATATGGAATATTTTTTGATTGCGCAGTGGAGCCGCCCACCGGGTTCGATAATGTAACTTTTTCATGTTTCAACTCATACGTACTTTCTAAATTTATCTTGGACATCACTGTTAACGGTGAAGGAAAATATCATGAGGAAACCTACACGTATTAATGAATATATGTAAGTCTGAAATCACCGATCCGCTTTGAGTAAGCGTGGGGATCAATACTCGTACCTTCTATGTATGAGAATAGGACTTTGCTTTGCAATGGGATAGTAATAGGCTGGTATTATTATTATATTCAATAATAAGCATTGAGAGCGGAGGAGCTCGTGGCTAAGTAATAACAGCCGCACGGGTCGATCCGTCAGGTTAAGCTACGCTTGCCGGGGTTGGTCCGTGGATGGGTGACCATCTTTACACACAGAGACTCCTCCGTGCCTCGGAAAGCACGTTAAGCCGTTGGTCCCGGCTGTCATATGTGGATCTTTGACAGTCGTTACGGGTCGTCAGAAGCCCGAAAATCTGACAACTAGTCTCACCAAGAGGTTTATATTACCCAGTTACTGGGTTGTGGAGGTCAGATAGGCAGTCGCTTCATGTAAAATACTGGTATTCAGCTGCATCCGGTTAGACTGGAAGCCGACCCCAACATACTTGGGAAAAGGCTAGGCAGATGATGAATAAGCATTGAGATAAATATTGTGTGTTACGCAAAAGGTTTCCAGTTTGAGTCAAACATATTGTTATAAAGTCGAATATGTTTATGAGGTTATGTGTCTTTTATTGATAATAGAGCACCATTTATCTATAATTTCGTATACACATAATACTTAATTAATGTATACTAGTTTAATTAGGTGTAATTAGCTTTCACTAAGTAACTGAAGCTGATAAGTGCCTACCTACCTAATTAGGTAATTTTGCTAAGGTAATTATTATAACGTTTTTTGTAATTAAAATTGTAGTAATGTGTAACAATTATGATTTTTTACTTTGAGATCCGCTTACTGGCTGTTTTTCATGCAAACTATCTGAGTTATTAAATTAATTAGTAGACAGAGTTACTGTGCAATGTATTAAGTAAACCTTCAGGAGCTATTTACAGTTTCATTGTTTAAACATAACATAAAAATAATTTTATAGAAAATATAATAATGTTCAAACATAACTGACGAAATTTGGGTGTACTAATGTTTACACCTCTGCCTAACTCTTCGGGAATTACAGGCGTAATGTTATGTTATTATTATGTTAAGTATTGAATACCGCATTACGCACTGCTTCGCTCGCGTGGACAAATGTGAATTAAGATCTAGTCATTGAAAATATCTATTAATTAAAACATGAAACACGTCGATCTGATAAGTGATTTTCGAGTCATAATGGGCATATCGAACAAACAGAAAATCAACTAGTTTTATGGATAAGGATTGTCACTATAATATAGAGGTGCAGTATTGTATCCTTAAGGACGTAACTATAGTGATTCTCGACATTAATCAACAATAAAGCGAATATATGTTGTCTTTTTTATGAGTTAATTTTCGATTTCAAACTAGCCATCGTGCCATTTGGTTTAGCCAGGCAGGGCTATGTTCCGCACGCACATAGTGATAATTCAAAACGATTCGGGTCTTGAAAGAGGTGTATTCTGCCATACTGTCAATCATAAACAACTAAACGCAACTACTTATTAATGATTGACCTTTATTTGATTATTTAGGTATTTTATATGAACCTCCAAACATTTATAGGATCCAAACTGCACCTTGTTAAGTTCTCATTCTAAAACAGCCTAGTTTTTAACACAAAAAGATACGATTACTTATTCAAATTACTCATTTAGTAGTGAACGACTCCACAGTGTCCTAAGCAAACCTGCAGAGGTAATTCCTGCCTCATTGTGCTGGCTCGCTCAGCAATAATGCATGGACGCAAATATTAGCGCAGACAGACACTACCGACAGTCTAGAACAAAAAATCTGTAGACACGAACGTTTAAAACTTTCATTACAGTTTTTTTTTGAGAGAGTTTTGATTGTTGGGTTAGATTTAAATGTGTGGGTGTGTTTTAGGAAGTATAAAAAAAATAGAAAACAAAACTATAATTAATTTATTGAAATAAAAATACAGAAATATTAAACAGAAATTATTTAGTGAGACTTTGATTAGGTTTTGTTCTAATTACACGATTCGATTTGATTTTCGAAGCTTTTTACCTACCAGCAATGTATTTGACGTAGGTTTTTTTTTTTAATAGTTAATACAAACATCCCGTTACAAATTCGTCTCTTACCTACCCCTATCATTTTAATAACCTCAACCAAAAAATGCACCCCTAAATACCCGAGACAATAATCCGAACAGCAAACGGCTAAAAAAAAAAAACAAAACGCATCTCCTCCTTAATGAGACGTGGAAAAACGCTGGCAATGTTTAAGGTGACGTCATCATGGATGCAATCTCCGCCATATTGTTTAGACAAGGCTCCGTACTGATGGCTCTGCACTCAACTCGGTTATTTTAATGTTAATTAATTGCGTTTTATGTGCTTAAAGTGATGAATTGCATGGCCGATTCGAAAGTGGGTTATGGATGTGGAGAAATGGGAATTTATAGACCTATTACGTATTGTTTGTGTTAAAGATATTAGTGAACGTAAAGGGCAACAGAAGGAACAGGGTGGGTTTTTAGTCAGTAAAAGTCTGACAGTCCCTTCCGCCCCACCCAGGGCGGAAGGAGTCATTTGATGATTTTTACCACCTAAAAAAATAAATAAAAAAAATCACTGCAGAAAGAATGCAAGATGCATAATTGAGTCATATATTTGGATTTTTTCCTGTATGAATAGTTACCTATATCATACACTAGCTATAGTGAATATCGGTTATTACGGGGTATTTTTGTTGCGTGTAACCTTTGTTCATAAATAAAAGTAGACAAAGTTTCACCTTAAAGCAGCCATCTGCCAGTGAAAGTCCCGATGAAAATGGTCTAGCCGTTTCGAAGATTAGTCGGAACAAACAGACAGCAAGAGAAAATTTATAGGTTGTATTTTATGTCCCAACCGTGTAAATATTTATATTTATTTTGTAAAAGTCCGTTATTTTGACATTCCAAACAGACACATATTTAATTTATTCATGTAGATGTATCGATGGGGTGTAGTATCTTTAACCCATCCCACGTGTCCGTACGCCAAATTACGAGCTACAAGTTATTTAATGAAAAAAAAAACTTAGAAACTTATGGCCTTCCTTTTATTAGTTTCGAACCTACATATTCCTCCTACCTATACATAGATACCTACACAGGAATCTACTTTACTAAATATGTACACGTTCGTTTTGTTTCCCGCAAAAAAAAAAACCAAGGGAGTTCTGAAGGCATTATCGGAACACATTTTTCCCATCTAAGGAAGTCCGATAACATGAACCAAAGGATTTTATGCGCAAACTTTTCGCTGCCGTCCGCTGTTCTTACGTTTATTAGAACTCTTTAATTATGTAACTTGTTTCTTTTTCATTAAATATTATAAATACTCAGTCGTTTGCTGTAGGTATTAGAAACTATTCTTACTTGGCCCGTATCAGAAACTATTCTTAGTTTGCTGGGGGATAAGATGCTAACTATCATGTTTTTTTTTTGTCTTATTACATGTGTACATTGTTTTCACATTTAAAGTAACAAGAATAATATAACCATGAATTTGTAAAAACTTAATTGAAAATAGTTTCCGTGGAGTTTCTCGTTCCTCGCCATAGAGATTTACCTACGTTTTGAAACGGGCAACTAGCTTCATTTTTGTGACTAACTGACTAACTCCTTGACAATTCAAATTAAAATAAAATCGAAATACAGCACTTTTAAATTGTTAAGCCAAAGCGAGAGTTTCTTTTTAGTAAACCATTTATAGTTTATTAAAAAAAAACTTTGGCTTTCATTTTGACTTTCGAAGAGGCGTCTGATCTTGCATGCAGTACCTATTTATATGCATATAATTTTTAGTCACCTGAGTGTTTGAACAAAAAAAAATTTGGCCACGTTGCATTGGTTTACAACCTTCATAGTAGATACAGATTACTCAATGCCTAGTTGTACGTCATTATGTGTCCCGCCTCTTCTAAACATAATGACAATAAAACATAAACTGTAAATCCAATCACTTATATAAATTATGAAACACAATATTTTCGATCTTGATATTTTTAACAAAAAATATGACAGTAATAAACTTCATGACCACAAAACTTTAACGATCAAATTAACAGCCACAACAACGTTAGCTTACACTATAAACAGAACATCTTCCTAAGTATGTCATGCCAATAAAAAAATAAAAAGAACTCTTAATTCAAAATCCCTGTCATCGTTTTAATAACTTTCTTTAATTTCCAACCAAATGTTTAACGAGATCGTCTTTATTACAATTTTGGCTTCATTCCAACTTAAGATAACGAAGCAGGCCCTATTCGTTTAAATGATTGATAGTGTTAGCTTAACACCTCGTTGGATTCTTCTTGATTGAGTGTGGGCTTTTTGTTATGTTTGATCAGTTAACCGATGGTCTGCCTGATTGGGTGCCTTCAACGTTAATTCTTAAACAAGACTCCATTGTGTGAGCGTTGTCAATGGAAGTGACATACGGGTGAGTCGGATGAGTAGCAAAAAGTTAGAATTAATTAAATCCAAACTTGACTATACTATTATAAAAAAATGTGTACATGACTGTCATGACATGTACATGTCCTGTTGGATATCTTGGTCGCAAGTGCCTCTACTGAGTTTAGGGTCCTGGGTTTGATTCCCAGGTCAGGTAAAAAGTGTTATAAAGTTTTCCTACTAAGAATCACTTAATAGCAGCCCGGAGTTTGGAAGTTAGTGGTGTGACAGCCACGTACCTTTGTTTCTGCGCCTGATTTCTCGGATTGCCCGCCGCGACTTAAATGGGGTCGGGATGGAAATATAGAATAAATGTGTTAAACATTGTTTTAAAACTATAGCTATTTATTTCTTTGTTGCAGGTGAGTGCAGAAGAAGTAAGAGAAGGTTTGTAAAATAAAATTAAGATACCTACTTTATTTTGCCTTTGAAGAAGCAATTAATTCAATTGAAGAATTTAGAAATGCATTTCATTATTATACAGAATATTATAATCCCGAATTTCATATTAGATAATTGAAAATTACCTACTTTGTTAGCGGCAAAAAAAAACAATGTTTAGTTAGCTCGTCAACCTTCAGAGCCGTATGTCCGACATACTCGTAAGTGGAAGTAATACGCATGTCAATAAATCAAGTTTTTACAAGCGTCAAGTAAAAAAACACTGTTCGATTGCGATTTGTGTTCATGTCAAATTGGCATCGATGATACACCGTGACTGGTGTGTGTTGACCACCATGCCGCCACTTGTAAAATGATAATTAGTCTTCTTTTTACTGACTGGATAATCACTAGAGAATTCTTGAATGACAGATTTATGCTTACTGTTAAAATGTTACGGTTTAAATTATACCTTATTGCAATTCGGTTAGGGATGGAATTATAATAATTTCTAGATTGATTGTTGTTTGTGTTCTTAAGTATCAGGTTCTTATACTAATTAGAATTATCTTGCTAAGAGCTTCCGCTGTACCTATGTCTAATGAAACTTTAAATGGTACAAACCCCCTACAAAATATGACACCGTATCAATGTACTGATGAAAAATAAAACGTCAAATCTCAGTGTAGTAAATCTCATAAAGTGACTGTGCTGTTCTATAAAAATATCCTTCAGTGAATTTAGGGAAAATTGAGCTTAAGGTGTCTGTACTTAAGATAGCAATCAAAGTACGATGACAGCTCACTTCAACCTCTTTACACTTAATTCAACGAGAAAGATTTTCTAACTAAATAATGCGATACAGAAAAAAGATTTGTCATTGTTTGTAACGGATAGATGGAAAACTACTTAACCGATTTAAACAATTCTTTCACCTATGGAAAACTACATTATCAGCAAGTAACATAGGCTATATTTTATTTAAAAAATATATGTGATCTGTAAGAAAATTCTAGCCGACAATCGTGGGCAAAAGCTAGTCAAAGAATATGACAGCTGTTTCTTTTTTTGAATACTAAATGGCAGTGACAATGTATCACAATGTATGACCGATGTATCATTGCACAATCGTGGTCAATACAATGTAGTAGGTAGATACTAACTGTATCCAGCACTTTATCATTCATTAACGATCTTCATTGAGGGTGACAAGTTGTATGCTATAATATAGCCCTCAATTGATTCGCGCAATTTGCTCTAGATGACAATCAGATAATGTGCGCTGTGTTTTTATTTTTCTAGGAATAATAATTAATGCTCGAGAATTAATCTGTTGGTAATATAATTGTTGGGAACGTTAATTTATTTAGTTCATGTGTAGATTACCTTTAAGTAGTTTTCACACTGCTTCAAATTTTAATAACCTTTAATTTCTTTGTACCAGATGTTAATGTAAAACATTTGTTGGTAGACCAAATAAATAAATCCATTTAGAACACTGTTTCGAATAATATCTGAACTTTGGACCCTAAATGATATTCTATGATGCATCGGTTAAGTAGTACATTATGTGTATGTGTAGTAGTACATTATGTGTTGTATTTTTCTTGTCACTTAAATTTTTATATGTAGAAGTTCCGTTATTTTCTCCTAGATGGCAGGACCATCACGCTCAGAGTAATTATCATTGCGCACAGCCATACCTATGTTATAACTAATCGGCTTTAAACATGTCCGAGCAATACACATAAAAGAGTAGCAATAAAACAGAATCATATTTTTGTACGGAAGCGTTGTAAAGATATAGAAAATATAATTTTATCTTGATGTACGTATTAGGTTAGATTGGAACAGACTTCATGTTGGGCAGTGAAATAAAAATACCCAATAAACATTGGAGCGTAAAGAGACTTTTTATATCTACACGAATACGGGAAAAGCTAAATTTATCACTAACGGTATGTTCAGGATGAAAAAAAAAATACATTTTATTTTGAATGAAAATCCAATCAAACGAAATCATAGCCTTACAGCCGTCGCAAATCTCTATAAACATTGGAACGTTTGGCAAACCAATAAAAATAGACGTCGAAAATCAATACTAAATAATAGCAGGCCCGTTTCGAAAAGTTAGCTTTGGAAGCTGGGAACTGGGAGCTGGGAGCTTTGTTGATTGATTGCAACACAAACACAGATTTTTTATTCCATCACGGTTGTTTGCCCACCCGGCGCCGTAGGCTTTACTTTTGTTATGTAACTCAGGAGGACTCGAGCGATTTAAAATTTCGTATTTTGTTGATGAACTTGCGTACAAGATCTCGAAGGATTTCGGATTGATACTTTCCATGTAGGAACATCTGCGCTCGGGAAATTCTTTAGAATTGTCTCCATCAGTGTTTTGTATTTTTTTCGTAAATAAATCAGCCCGTGTTTCTTTTTCTTGGACTTTCAAAATATTTGTCTTCAGAAATATGAATTACAGTTGTCTAAACTAGATTTTTGTGTACAATTATGATTTAAGTTAAATATAAGTATTTTCATTATTCTGTCTCTTATCCAATTACAGTAAGTACAGAAGTAGCCACTGTGCGGGGCCAAACATTTGTTCTAAAAATACGTCCAGAAAAAAATAAAAACAAAAACATTTTTGTATTTCAAATTGCTGTCGGTTTTTGTTTTATAAACAAAACGAAAAGTTTCGGTAGCTGAAGCTGACTTTTGCAAAGCCGTAAAACAAAATTTTTTTAAACGAAACCTACCGAATGTACCTACCTACCCTTTACCTACATTTACAAGAATCGTTTACTTATTTAATTTTACAAAACTGGGCCATTTACTACAAAACATTTCCAGCATGGCCCATCATCTGGCCCATAAAATATTATCATCTCGTGCAAACAACAATTACGTCAAACACTTGACACAGTTGACATTCTTATTTAACTAGTGAGATCACTTTTGCATCACCGACAAAGAATCTCTGCTATCTGACAACGCCGTGGCAATTAAGAAATTTATTGTAATAGCTCTATCTAGGGCGACCATTACGCTAACGACCTCTAATTCCGGACTTCAATCTTTAAAAACAAATCTAATGCACGTATCTTACAATAGTATTTCTTCTTTTAACTATGGGCTATGCTATAATCATTAAGGGGGGAATTATATAAAAGGATGGAAAAAAAATCGTTGAAAAACTCGCGAAATTAAAGGTATTTAGAACGTTTTTTCGTTTTGTTTTGATATTTTGGTGAGCATGCATTAGCTTAGAAATGTTAATTCGCTCATTCTTCTTTGAAATGGTCTTTATTTAATAGCTTGCCTGCAGCGAAAAGGCATTATCATCACTGAGTATAATATAGTTATTTAGGTCGAATTTCACCAATATTTTATTAGTGTTAAAAATTACAAAGTATGTACAATTTATAAAATATAAAGATAGCACATAGGGTATCAAAACCGTCTGCGTCACTGTTGATGGGGTAAGTACCCAAAAGGCTAAATCAGAATCGCCATGTTGTACCTATGGCAATGCTTATTCTTTGGCATAAGTAAACCAATCGTTTGGTGATAACAAATTTAAGTAAGCAATTGGAATTTTATGTCAATTTTTCTATGTAAAAACTGTCAAACGTCAATTTTATTCTATGGATAGTTTTGTATTCTATAAACGATATTTTTTTTTTTAGAGAAATTCGCCCTTAGAACACTAGGAACTATTCAACTTTTACAATCGAGTCGAAACAATATTTTATTCAGTAACCAGGTGAATTTTCGCAATGATTTTGCATGTAATTTGGGACACATATCCAAGATGCAATCTATGCGTCCAGCAGTTGACATGCACTCGACAATCTGATACGATGCTAAATTTCCGTTTTTGCACCCATACCGATCGCAATGATCGATTTGCGACATGTCCTACTTTCCATACACGGAGAAATACCTCGTTTCATACGAGCATCGAGACAAAAAACGCATTAAACCGAGTAAGTAAGTAACATTATTAAAATCGATTCCGTAGCAAGTAGCAACAGTCCGTTCACATCAGATGAGCTTGCCGCATCCACGGTTAAAGATGATTTGTTTAAAATGCTGCAACCACAGGCCGCGTGATGAATATCACAGCAGTATATTGGAATAATGATCCTGCCTTGCACTGCATTCAATGGCATTTTGCATACAATATGGTAGATGGATTTATATTAAAATATGGCGAACGTCAGTACCGGTTGCTCACAATAAATTATTCATTGCACACAGTCAATTTTCGTTCAAGATAAACAGTCGTTGTATAAGTATATCAAATTCACAGATGCATCGTACGAACGCTCATAAATATTCAGATTACGTATTATTGTTCTCGGCTTGTCGGTAATTAGATCGCCCACGAAAGGAAGCTGCCTTAATAAGTTGGTAGCGAGTGTAACGACAAAGTTATTAATCTATATAGGGTGACTGGAAATTTAGTAACTTACACTTTTTACAAACAAAACTATTTAACTTTTACTGGGTGTTTGTTTTTCATTTTACTACTAACAGTACGGCATGCGCTCGTGGTCACGCCTTAGGGATGCTTGAGGTCATGCACTCATTCATTCACTCACTGAATAAACACAAAATCTCGATTTCTTCTTAACCTATGAACATTGTTAGGTATACAAAAAAACCTAGATATCCTAACAAATATCACAAAAAAGCGTTATGCATGATTTAAATTAAATAACATAACAACTAATTTATAACAATTTCAGACCTTATACTTTCTATATAAAGTTCCGATTTAAATTAAATAAAACGAGCGCACATTCTCAAACAGTGAGCTCATTTTTTGGGGACGGTTTTGAATCGTTAAGAGTATGTATCAATCCATATGATAATTGGCAGGTAGCTAGGCAGTTTATATGTAGAATAGGAGACGTCAACTAAGAGAAAATTTTGAGTCAGAGCCGAATTTTAGTCTTCGACTTCCACGCGGCCGAAGTCACGAGAAAAAGTTAGCTAGCTACCTATATGAAGTACACTGCCGACCCATTCCCTATTAATATACAAGGCTCATTATTTAGAGTCATGTTAGATTATGATAATTTTAGTAGTGAAACGCGATATGGGATCTAATCCTTCTTGTAATACATACTAAGTTGTTATGGCGGCCGGTTCTGGACTAGCAATCTGTTATCATTCATGTGCTATTAGTTTCAATTTCACACTGCAGTTCTGTTACTTCGCTGTCGATGTGTTCTCGTTACAGTGGGTCTGTGTTTTTGGGACTGAATGGTGTCAATAGAGTGTTATCGATACTATCTACTAGTTTCAAAAGCGATTGAGTGTATTACTCTGACGGATAATATTTTTATCTGTTACTAGCTTAAATCCATGTAGTTTCATAGATTAGCGCGTTTGTAGAAAGAAAGAAGCTCTTTAGCTTTATTTTATTAGTACAGATAAGTCTAGGATTCGTCACGTTTTTTTTCCTTTATCATGTCTATAATGTCCAAAATAATCTGAGAAAGTACCTACATATAAATTGAAACAGTCACATTGATGCATTTCCGGTATCGAACCCTCAATATCAGAGGCGAGCGCCTTAACCACTGGGCCATCACGACATTGACATATCCTGAAAAAGTTACAAAAAAAATATACTAGGACAAATTATAATATCAAATAAATCACTTTGCCGATTCAGGATACTAGGTCACAGTATAGTGTTTTTAGACATAAATGTGACAGACGTTTCTCTAGTCATTACTTGGGTATTGTATTATTCTATGACAAGTAAACAATTCAAGTTCCACTGACATACATCCTGTTGGAACTGGTCTTTACTCTAAAGTTTTACTTCGGGGAAAGTTCTTTCTATAGGTAGTATAACTAGCGAACCGCCCCGTGTTCCTACGGGTGTAAATTTCCAGCGTATATCCCAAAAACATCATTCTTAAAAACTATGTCTAGCAGCCTCGGAGTCTGTATTTGTGCCCGGTTGATGCAATAGGCTCACTCCCTATCACATGGGACTTAAAAAATATAACTGACGAAAAGTGGGTGTTCTAATGGGTACACCTCTGCCTTTGCCTTTGGGAATTACAGGTGTGATGTTATGTTATGTAAATAGGTACATATTATACAATATTTTGGTAGGGGTTTATAAATTTATTTAAGTTTATATTTCAGAATTAAGTTTTAGACTGTATTCTAGAAATAATAAACCTCATGTTAACATACGGTACCTATGTGTTGTATTTAAATTTAATTTGTTGCTGACTGAAAAACATTCTCGATTCTTTTTTCAAATAGAAAATATTGATGAAAAGCTTTCGTTATTCAAACAAACACATTCATAACTTTAATAAACACTGCCTCGTGTACAAAATTTGTGCCTGTCAATAGCAATATCGAGCAGATGACGAATAGCAAGTTTTACTAGCTGTCCATTTGACGAATGTTGAACATGACCTTACAATTTATATCTCAGACCAATAAATCATTGTTGAACGCCCGATCAAAACTGACACGGATCTCTCGTACTTGTAACCTCTCGAGGCATAACGAACCAACTTTTTCCCGTATCGTAAGTGTTTGCTTCGAATGAATAGCAATAAAAACTTTATGATTATGGCTTTCATGGAAATAAAATTGTGCTCCAGAGAAAGGAGTTATAGGTTCGGGGCAGGAAGCGTTGAGTAGATACTCTTTTGATATCCAAAGGAACGGCCGCTTTTTATGTAATTTATTGACTCACCGAGTGTTTGAAGTAATATCGAAGTTAGCTGTGTTCGATATCCTGGAAATGTAAACAATTTATGATAATTATCGATAAACATGACGGAGTAAATATTTGTTGTTTCATCTGGGAAACACGTGCCAACTTAGTTTATAAAAATACCTAAATATAAAAAAAAACCTTGACGGTGATTATATTTATTGGTTTTCCCTATTTCTAAAACAGACTTAAAGGAAACAGACTACTTTAAAATGAAACTAAATATTCCATTTAAATTTTTAAAAATAAAACTAATTACACACTACACTTAAAGGTTCTAAATTCAAAATCATACTATAAACAAATTAGCCAAAAAAACCGTTGCACTATTCGCAAGCGTTCCATTTCTAGAAAACAAGTTCCAAATTCAAAATAATTCCATAAACAAATCAGCCAATAAAAACCCGTTGCACTATTCGCAAGCGTTCCCGCTTGGCAAGTAATGTACACATGCTGATATAGGGTACATAATGACGTGAACTAACAAATTGGCACGGGCACTGAGCAGTGATAGATGGGCCCGCGACGTGCGTTCGAAACAAAGGCCAAAGTGTTGGTTGCAATCACATAGCCTATTCAACAAATCCTGGAGCTAATAATGAGGGTATGGATGACGCTTTGAAATCCCAATACCTTAATAATTGGCTACTGATTGATGGTATTTTTTATTGCATTTTTTTTTTCTTTGCCTCATTCTAGGACCAACTCGGGTGGTGGTGGTGGTTTACAAATATAATATAAATTCATATAATGCGTATGTGAATTCAGACTTGGAACAACTGCCATACACATTTGTTCCATGCTTGAATCCAACCCGCACTTAGGCGCTTTGCACACAGAGCAACTATTGCAGCAACTGGCATATAACTGGCAACTAGCTGTTTACATATATTTCAATTGGACTGCGCACACATAGCAACTCGAGTTTCGAGTTGCGTCAATCGTCATCTTCAATTGTTAAATATTATACCGGTTTTTAAAGTTGCCGTTGTTGGCGATTTCACGACCTCTCCCTCTCCCTGTGCCCGGCAATGCCAGTGTCGCTACGGCAACGGCATACGGCAACTCGGCTATGAAAGTTGTTTACAGATTGCCATAAAGTTGCGGCAACCGTAAACGTTACAGCAACTATCAACTTTTACAGGAAACTTTTAAGGAGTTGCCTAAACTTAAGTTGCTCCGTGTGCAAAGCGCCTTAGTGCAATTCAGTG
This sequence comes from Hoplodrina ambigua, assembly GCA_949774945.1. Taxonomy (NCBI): domain Eukaryota; kingdom Metazoa; phylum Arthropoda; class Insecta; order Lepidoptera; family Noctuidae; genus Hoplodrina; species Hoplodrina ambigua. The sequence goes on from OX458973.1 coordinate 9,800,404, forward strand.
CAGCAGTCAACTGTTTAGCTACTATGTCAAATGTGACGACTACTTATAAACAAAGAATAAAAAACAGTAACAAACAGTAAAAAACAAATAACTGAAATTTGTTTGTTTTACCAAATGAAGCCGTTCAGTTTCATTCGCTACGGCTTAAACCCATTTAAAAGATCTAGATCTTAGTGAAACGAAATAAAAAATACTTTAAAGAAAGTGTAGACATTTTGACGTTCAGTTTTCTGAGCAGAAAATGGAGACGCGAAATAAACCGCTCGACCTAGTGACCCTACACGATGTTTACGCGGAAATAGTGTAGTTTTGCGACAAGCATTGACGAGCCAATTCCGATGACATAAATAAACTTGTTGGACGGACTCGATATGCTTTGTTATACCGTCGTTAACTGAATGATATATTGGAACTGCATTATGTCGTATCTAGGTGGTGTAGTTCTTGTTTTGTGATTCCAAGGTATCTTAAGAGAAAGTTTTAAATATCCAATTAAACGCTGCACTTTTTTGCTTTTCATACCTCTTCCACAGTCACTTAGGCTGTCTGAGGATTTCTTATCCTAGTTCATGAGTTAAGGCCATATTGGTTCTGTTATTCTTGAAGCTTTAATAAAAAACCAGGCAAATGCGAGTCGAATTCACACACGGAGAGGTGCATACCACTTCTCATAATATTTAACACTACCCACGTATAAAAATCACGTGTCTTGTATGCCCCATTATTTTTTAATTTTATTTAGATATACTTTTTTATTATTTTTATAGCGTCCATAGTATTACACTCTTTGAGAAATATTCAAGTGTCTACCTATTAGTGTTCTAAAGATACAGTCCACTGATAGACGGATGGACAGCAAAGGCTCAGTAATAGGTCCCCATTTTATACTTGTCATAACTCTTTAGACGTTTGTAAAATGGTTTATCCTCTTGTAAAAAAGAAAGAAATATAGTAACAAGCTTCTCATCCTCGCCTAACAATCACGCCATAAAATTACAATAACAATAAAGTAAAAACAACAAAAGTTAAAAAAAGTACAGTTTCCCGTCAATACCACATCCGTACGTTTATAGTTTCAAGTAAACCGCACTGGCACGCGAGCAAAACTCATTCTACCAATTAGACGTAGCCAGTGTTGCAACCAATCATCGTTTGACACAAGTCAAATTGGAGTTTGAGCGTTTCGGTTTGATTGATACAAATCGAGGTCATCGACTGATTTATCAGTCCTCCATTCTCAGTTGGGGCGAGTAATTAACTTTCATTACGGGCTTATGTAAGACTTGTTGCTTTTATATTTGAAGCATAAATAGTTGTATAGTCTCTGTAGGTTACAGGTTGAGAGAAATGTAGGTGTGGCGGAATTCATTATGGTTGAAGTATGCTTAGAATGTAACTGAGTTGGTGCTTGAACGTTTTTTTTTTTTGAGAATTCTCTGTGTGAATTGTGGATCGTTTGTCGGTTAAGTAAATAAATTAGAGATGGAGCCTATGTTTGTGTAGTACTAGTGAGGTAAAGAATATCAAATAATAAGCATTTTGAATGCGAATGCGAAAGTAATAATATCAGTCGATGATATTCGTATTTTCTTTTTTTTAATCTAGCCTCGATTTGACATCTGACTTGCCGTGCGAACCACTAGCACCGATCTGACAGCGAATCGCGCGCACTCTTTACACTTTTTTCATAGATTGCAACTTAGCCTTAACGTACTTTTCTGATTTAAAAAAAACCGTTGCTTATTATTTAAACTCATCAGCAGATCGCAAACGGTTAGAGTGAATGTTTTACTGATGTTCAATTCACACGAATTTTGTGAATGCGAATATTCATAAATGTAAACGCGAATACGAATATTCGTCACATCACTAGTAGGTAGCTACTCAACTTTTCTAATGAACTAAGTGTCTCATTAGTGTTTTGTTAACACTTTGTACGAGATCTATTGAGTGGCATTCAGTTACGTACTTGAACTAAATTCGTCAATTCAAATTGTCGTAGATTTTCAATGATTTTATATTCAATTACCTACCTACCTATAGATAGGTAATTATTACTTTGAAATACAACCATCGTTCAATAAAAATCCTAAAATCTTAACCCAAATAAAAATCTTTATATATTATTATGATTATTGAATCTCAATAAACATCAAATCCGAACACCCGAAACACACATAACCACAAAAGAATCTCATAAAATCTCCGCCGAAGGGAAAATGGCCGTGAAAATATAACAATCTATCATGTTGCCATGTTTTATTGTGCTCAGCGGATGCCCGGAGATTATTTACATTGAATTGATGAGCAACCTAAAGGCTAACTCTGTCTGACCTTAACCTCGACCCACGAGAAAGTAACTGACTGTACAGAATGAGCGAAAAAATTACTATCGTCAATCGTCGAGTGCCTTATTTGTTTGGAATGATGTTTATGATAAATTTGACATGAATAACTTCCAATCACGAGAGGGCTAGTCAATTTTTGGGTCAAAGATTCAGTATTACCATACAACTTGGCATTGCTGACAGTTTTCTAGGCATTGTTTCTATGAACAACAAAAAATCATAATAATTATACCAGCCTATTAATGTCCCACTGCAGAGCAAAGGCCTCTCCTCATTCAGAGAAGGTGCATTGATCACCACCGCACATCAAGGCGGATTGGCGATTCCAGACTTATATTAATTACAAGTTCAGGTTTGATTGTTTCATAGTTTGATGGTTTGATGGCCTGTAGATCTTACCCGCCTGTTTTCTATTATTTACTATGAACACATTATTATTATTATTAGTCAATGTTAGCTTATAACATAACAATATGTACATTTGAAAGAATTTTGTTTTATTTATAAAAAAGTAAGTACATAAACAAATTCACAATAGAAATTGAAAAGATTGACTTTCCCACACAAAACTCACTCGACGACTCTCATTCGACATCATAAATCAATAGAACAGTTTAAGATTAAAACAAACCGTCGGTCAGTAATGATAATTATTGATAATGAAAGCACTAGATAAGACACGAGTATTTGCGTCGGACCATATTAATGAATGTCGCGACAACTTGTAATCAATTTATATCAATATCGCCAATGGGCCGCACTGTGCTTGTTAGCCTGCATTAATATGAATTTTAAGCATAGGGTTGTCACACTATGAATTGACCTAATTTTATAATTTTTCGTGGAAAAATTACACTAACTGTAACTTCTGCCTGCGACTTCGTCCGCGTCAAGGTTAATATAATATTATCCCACGAGTACCGTACACATAGCTTATGTGTTATTTCAAAGTGTAATCTATCTATGGGACAAACAACCAAATTCGTTCAGCCATTCTGGCGTGATTGAGTAATAAACATCCAGCCATCCCAACATTCGCATTTATTAGATTAAATTAATATAGATAGATAGATTAAATTACGATTTGACGCAAAATTAAAGTACCTTAATCTATTAAAACCAGTATAAAAAATATTATTACAACATAAAGATGACTAAATAAGATAAAGAAATCGAAGTCGCGAATATTTGAAAAAAAAATATCTCAAGTCAATTAAACTTATCTCAAATCAATTAAATCATTGAGATAAGGAACTGACAGTTATAGAAAGTCAATGTCGTTGTGATTTTATTTAATGTTATCTAATCCGATGACCTGATAATTAACTGGTTTTAAATGTTTCCTAAAAAACGTGTTAGCAACAAGTTTCGATATTAGCGTTATGGTTGCCATAAGGTTGAATTAAGTTACCTTATAAGTTTTTTAAGTAAATGAGAATGAGCGAAAACTTTAACATGAACCAAAAAACATAGAGAAAATGTGAAGTTTAATAACCAAAGATCGAGCTAATCAACCTCGAAAACTTACTTCAGAAAACGAAAAGACTTCAGTGCCAGCCCTACTCGTCATCTATTCGAATTAAGGCAGAGCATGTGTGGCATCTGCGTATATGCATCGGGACGGTCGGCCTGATCGTAAATACTCGTATCTGCTTTAACAGCACCATGTATATACTGCACCATTACAGGACATGTCGACAACGGTTTATTGTGTAATTGGATATATATTTTATTGTAAACACGTTCGTTTGTCGATAGAGATGGCTCTGATTTTGTTGTACGAATAAACTCAGTGTGTTCGAAAATGTTGTGGTTATCAATTTATAGATGCACTTGTTTTATTTGGTTGGCCTAGTTTTTCGGCTGATGTTCGTATTGTTGTAATTTTTTTAAGCTTATCGTGCATCCTTTTGAGCTATCGTTATACCTACAGTGCATAGTGTGGGTGTTAAATTCATCCTTTAAATATGTTAGCGTCTACTTTTAAATGATCATCATTATTATAAGGATCGCTAATATTTGCCATTATATGAATAACTACATAGTAAGAGTCCGTAGCAAAATTATTCCTAGCATAAACCAGGCCCCCACTAACGTCATTAGTGTCACCTAATTAAGACCGCACTCGACAAAATACAGAACCACCGTCCGTCCATGCGATCTTAATTATTTTAGACATTATTGAGTTGAACGTGGGCTTAACCAAACTGGTAAACTAAACACAAATTGGTATTGATCAAGTTAAGTAACCACAGTGAATTAATGGCCCAGTGACCAGATACATTATCTGGAGTTTCGACCTAGCTATCTGTTGGTCATTAATCTATTCATGCCTACGTTTTAGTTTGTGGTGCGTCCATCAATTACTTTGGTTCAAGGACCATTCGTCAGAACAGGGTAAGTGCCAAAACTGAATGCCAATGGAAATGTAAGGCGATTAATTGTTGTTTTTGATTTCGTAGAATTCAATACAGAGTTTTTTCATGTTTTTGTTGGTTACAATTTGAAATCAAGTCTTCAAGTAAATATTTTCTTTTTATGATTGAAATGTGGGTAAGTGATTTAATTAAAAAGTAATTCTAACCTATTTTTTTAAGCGACAGAATGGTTTTTACACGCAATAACAGGCAACGTGAGAAAAAATCTTTTAATTCTGACAATAATTATCTTCTTCAGTATTTAATCTGTTAGTAAAAAAATTCTTTAAATCAACTGTAAACATGACATTAAAAAAATACCTGCAGTAACGTATCATGACAGACATTCAAATATGCCTTTCTTTCACGTTACATAATACGACAATCATAACACCCTAATCAACGATTAAGTATTGTTACACAATCAAATTATACCCATAGGTTGTCACGCGTGACATTTTTTTTAAATGCAGTACAATTGTACACGACAAACTTTCTATTTCTGTCCATTTATATGTCTCCTCTTCCTCTAACTTGATCTGTGGCTCTTATCACTTTCATTGTTTCTAGTTATTTCGTGTTATTGTTTTTAATCATTAGTTTCATTAGTGAGCCATTATATCTCTTATTCAGGGTATTTCTTAAATTGTAAAGTTAAGCATAGCGTAGAGAAATTATTATCGATGCCCAGATGCTGTTTCAGCTAAATTATTTTCTAATCAAAGTCAAGTCAAAGTCAAAACCCAATGTTTATTCCAATTAGACCATTTACAGGCACTTTTGAATTGTCAAGGAGTCAGTCAGTTAGTCCGAAAAATGAAGCTAATTGTTCAATCATGGTTATTGATGTATTTTCTGAAGGGCCAATGGTTATATTCCAAGTACCTTCGATTTCATCTGTAATCAGTTTGAACATTCTTGATTGATTTCTCGCTGATCATATCATAGTAAGTTGATATATTGTTTGACAAATGCACTTATAAACACAATTTGAATCTAAGTACAATAATGTTAATGAATGAAATCTCTTCTAAAATAAATGTTGAACTTTTTTGAGCACCTCAAAGTAAAACTTATAATTCTATAAAATGATAAGTTGCATATCGATTCAATTTAATAGTAAGTGTTATAAGCAAGGATCTAAGAACTATTTTTAATCAGCACTCTATTGTACAAGACCAACGGAACTCCAAAGAAGAAACGATTACATATTACAAACTTGAACTTGACTGACAAATGTGTTCTTTACAACGGAGATAATAGAACATAAAATGAAGCCGAGATTCCAAATAGGAATAGCACAAGTTTGATTGATAGTAGACGATATCTCTTCAAAGTATGTTGAATATTAAACGATGATGACTAAACATAAATAAATGAGGCATTGGATAAAAAAAAGCCGTGGATGCCTTCTACATATTAGCATAACGTCCGCTGGCACCCAATGATTTGTTTATGATTAATTCTTACCTTGTCAACATTTCATAATACCATGTTCGTGTAATTTTGGTAACGCCTCTTCATGATTTGACGGTTTGTTTTGGGCGTTCGTAGTCGATTGAAATCATACTGATAAGTTCTTGGTTCCCTTCAAGTGTTTGTGCTTATATCTTCTATGTTTGTGTTTTTGACTGCTGCAATTTTCATTATTCTGAAGTAATCCTTAATGATTTTTTATTTTTTATGCTTTATGTCATCAATACATAAAAATCTTTTTATCTTAATAGAATTATTGTATTACGTTGCATTGATTTCTTTCAGTGTATCAAACACCATAAAATTAAGCTAAGTAAGGATGGTACGGCTTAGTCCAAGTTCAGTAATATCATTACTGTGACCCACTAAGTAAAAGTAAGTAATAAGATCATCCTTTTCCAATACAACATACTCCTTAACAAAATTTGTCTGGCTGTTTTTCTCAGGTTCTTTCCTTATTGAATGGCATTAGGGGTTACAGAATTACAAATCCCTTGTTTAGTATATTAAAGGCTGTTAGTAACCTTTTTCTTTTCTTATTTTGCTTAGTCTAGTTCGTTTAGTTATTTACTAATTCAATATATCTGACCTCCACAATGGAGTATTTCGTGATACATAAAACTGAATAAAGATGACAATAAGAAGACAACATGGCTTTTGAAAACCTTTATTAATTGAGATTAATATACCTTTTTGTCAGAAAATAAATATTTTGATGCCTTTAATTCAAATCTCCAAAGAGTCATCTGACCACCAATTTGTCTTGCTGCTCAAGGGTTACTTGCATTAGTCACAACCTTTTGTATGGCTGACTTTAAACGCGTATAAGTTTTTAAAGCACCCTGTTTGTTCACCCACACATTCACATTGTTCGGTGGTATCAGACGGGATCTCTTCATGTTTGTCTAACAAGCGACGTGTCCGATTATTATTACTGTTTTATCTTCAGACAGTTTTTGTGTGTTGGAATTGTAGGGACATTCTTTTGCGAAAGGTGTTGATATTTTTTCTTTTATTAATTTGGTTAACAGAAATCATCCGACTTTGACTAAACCGATTTACTAGAAGACTTTTTCTTCATTGAACATAACATCACGCCTGTAATCCCCGAAGGGTTAAGCAGAGGTGTACCCATTAGTACACCCACATTTCGCCAGTTATGTTTTTAGTCCCATGTAATAGGGGGCGAGCCTATTGCCATCAACCGGGCACAAATCCAGACTCCGAGGCTGCTACTGAGAAATTCCTGATGGAAAAACTACTGGATTTCTTCATTGAAATCAAGTTAAAATAAATTCGAGATATTTTTATTATGCACGTTGTGTTCCTAATGCATTGATTGCTCAAACAAAATCAAAACCAGAAACCAGTCATGCAATCAGAATAAAATTGTTGATAAATAATGATATTTTTGTCATAATAATATGGGGTGCATTTCCCTTTTTGTTATCCAATATTGATATCTAGTTATACACAATTTATTTATTCCATAGATAAGCAAATACCACCCTATGCCAATTTAAGGTAAAAATCATCCAAGCGGCTAATGACTTCGGACCTTTTTTTTTGGAAATAATTCTATAAATTACTCGTTTCCGAAACCAATTTCGTGTAATAAACCATTATTGCGATGTCGAAGGTGATTAACTAATTTAAACTGAGCAATAAAATCAATATTTGAATACTGTATATTAATTAGTCTGTCATCGTAAATTATCCAAATAATTAGATACCTTTCGCATCAAATCGTTTACCATGCCTTTTAAATCACATTAATTTTGACAGTTTAATTATTTCGTTGAACACTTAAGTATTTTTTACAAATAAACGACTACCAAAGGAATTATGGACCATAAAAGTAATAGAGACTAACGGACTAGAATGTCTTCTGTGTTATCATTATTTTTTTCCTCAGAGTTTCAAAACTTGAAGCCGGTGATCTCCTTTGGGTACTATTTACTAAAACGTCGGCTCTTTGTTATTTCTTTTTACTTGAGTTACTGAGTTTGAGCCGCAGAAAATGTTTGTTGGAAGAAACAAAAATATAAGTAACATCCACAATAAGCTGAGCGTCAGCAGAAACATGATTTTAATAAGATTAAAATAATTGTACGCGTCCTGTGAGATTGACTAGGCTCGAGTGATGGACAAAAAACTGTTGCCCACGTTTCTTATAAGATCCTTTTTGTTTTGAACTTGAGGGACATGGACTTGATAACGTAGCTTTTTAAGTAATATAAAAAGTTTTATCAGTAGGTTTCTGGCCATTTTGCGCTAGTGTGTACTTAATTAAGTGAAGCCCAAGTATAATGTAGAAAAATTCTAGATGTCATATTTTTTCGTTCCAAGTCTCGAAGGGAATAAAACAATCTTGGTTGTGTTTTTGTAAGTACTCTTGCTCCGTAACTTAGAAGACTTTACGTTACGAAATTACGTTTAGTATCAACAGGGTTCCGTATAAACCATTTGGGTGCGAAACCGTTAAAAATGGTCCGATTACTTTGGATTTGGAGTGAGTGCACTCTAGCAATTATACATAATCCACCGTGATTCAGGATCAAAGATATCACTGGGTGATCTCTAATTGCCAATTACGACACTTAAGTTTACACCTAATGACTTTGAAGCATCTATAGTCCAATTAAAATTAGCTAAACGTTTGTAATTATGTAAATGTTTGTAAGCAAAATACGCATCGCAGATAACAGGGTCTGCCAGAGATTCAACGTCATGCATAATGCAGCCTACTAATGCAGCCGTTAATACACGCCCTTAGGGTCATTATTGATTGGCAATTTGCGCTCGGTGCCATTTCGTCTATATTGGATTGCTTAATCGCATTACCGTAACTGTTCAACCTTAAGACTATTAGGTAATTTAATTAGAGGATTATGAAGGACTTATGGTTTTAAATAATTTGAACAATGAATTAGCCGAGGTTTATTAAATTGACGATTAGTTAACGGAAGGACTTTATAATGGCGGTTAATTTGATAAAGTAGGGCAGTAGGACTCGAGTAAGATACTTGGCGTTGACATTGAAGACGAAGAGAATGCTAACAAAAAATAAAAATAGATCGGAGATTTTTAAATGGCTATAAATTTAAATTAAAACTTGCAAACCACGAGCAAAAGAAAGCAAACCCCATAAATGTAAATAATCGTTAAGAAACTAAAAAGACTACAATGAGTGAGAGCGAGACTGGACGTTTCCCCGAGATACATTTTGTGTAAGCGCCGGATAACATTTTTATTGTTAACAAGCAAAGCCGTGGCCACGACGAGCGACGATGATATCTCCTCGTATGAATGATGACTTCGTGCTGAGCCTCTGGAAGCAGTCTCCACAGATAGACATGAAGCCGAGAGACACGGCACGAATATGGAGATTCAACCGCACTTTGTACACTCACTTTTCTAAAATGAATACCGAATGAGAATTGCAATTCAATTCGCGAAATTGAATATTCAAAATTGTGTCTTACCCATTTTAGAATTATACAGTACCTCGAACATAAAAGCAAGACAACATATTTCTCAAGACGAAAATACTATTGAAAAACAGATAAGATACCTAATAGCTTATTACCACGATGATGTTTTTATGCCTCATTAAAATTCTTTATTATAATTAAAAACATCAAAGATATGAAAATCGAAGTTGGTAATTTTTTAAAGGAATATCATGAATGTCAATCAGCTTTTTTAGAGCCTACGATTGAATGGCTACTTAAACTAGCATGTACGATTTATGATCCATTTAATTAATCGTGGATGTTGGTCTTTACCTTCTTAAGTCTATGGTAGCGACCCATCCGAGGAAGATAAGGGGTCGACGTTTTTAGCACAAAGCGTTTTCTGTTTCGGACCCTTTCTTGCTGCTTATTTGACTCGAAACGTGCCTTGGGAGTACCTGTTTGCTGAGGCCACCTTTATCGAGACGCAAGCAATATTTTGTTGAGATTATCAGTTAAAATGCCTTTATCGTTCAGCGTTCACCTCTAACAGACGCGATGTCTCACTTAACAAATAACAATCACGCTTTCAAGTTGTTGGGTCCAACATGAGTCTTAAAGATAAAGGAAAAGCATTAAGCTGATACCGTAGAAGACCGAGGTGATTTATTTTAACTGTTTTTAATCGAAGATTTTATTGAACAATGCAATTTTATTGACCAGATCCCAAGGCAGTAAATAGCACATTGTTTGTTTTACGGTAACTTAGGAATAATAATTCTGGCAATAGAAATACAAGATTACGAAACCTATACGTGGCACATTTATACTAATACTTTTATGACACCACAGTAAAGCAATGAACAATAAACAATTTGTGGCAAACAAGACCAAACATAGCTTTCTAAGATTTACAATCTTTTAACCAAAACGGTTTTATTTGCGGCGTTGACAGCCATAAAGTAACCAGCATCGTCTTACGTTTAAAACTATTGTCTCAACAAATTTATAGAGGCAATAACATAATTGCGGTAGAATCCTTTTGTCTAACCGAGACAGACCCTGGCACTACTTTTATTACGGGTCATAACTTTCAAAGGATTTTTTTTGCTTTGGATTCGAGAAACTAGCCATATTGTCAATTTCTCTAGACAGCGTTCTTTTGTTTTTGACTGGTCCTTGTTCTATGCTCAGCGAGGATAAAATGCTGCTTCGAATAGAATGTAAAAACGTTCTTGGTCACGGCTAATTTCATTGTTTCCAATGGTGTGCAGAAGTCATTTTTGGCCTCAATTCTGGCTGCCGATTCTTCATTGTTATTTCTGTTAGTTTCCCGCAGAGCTGTTTCAATTATGTTGTTCAGGCTTCCGTTGAATACAGTTTGTTTATCTTTAGTTTTTTCACAAACTCACAATGCATTGCATGTATCCAATTCTACATAACAAAGTTTAATTTAGTTATCAATAGCTTTAATCGTAATTGACTCATTTTCGTTGTCCATTATACTATCTTTGTTATAACAGTCTAGTTCTATAATCAAATGGTCGATCGTCAATAGACTGATAAATTATAACAGAACTATTAGCAAGGGCGTTGTCTCTGCAATATCGATTTGTCGCATAATGCTCATGTGCTTTTTATAGAACCGTTACATTTTCGTTCTACGATAGCATTTGTTCTCGGTTCATTTATCGAACAGATAGTATCTATTTGTTTGACAATTCATAATGAAACCCACACATGGCTTACGGTTTGAAGCATCCATTTAAAGGCAATCTGTAATAGATTGAAAACCTCATAAATATTAGTAGATAAACGAAGCCATTCTTTCACATAAAAGTCATGTCGAACTTCTATCGATATCGGGCAATGTCAACACACTCGTTGTGTTATATAACGTTCTTTGGGGAAGATCGCTATGTAAGATGTTTTCGGAGTCAGTTGTTACGAGATAAGTGGTAATATTGTGTTTGATGTCCTCTTGTAAATATTGAGCCATCACATGGGCACGTGAGATATTTACTCTCAATATTGACTGAGAATATCAATAGTCGTGCCCTGATACGACCTTGGCCCGACAGACCTCTTTCTCGGAAAGTTTCACCAAATAGAATTCTGCTTTCTATCTGTTATTGATCTACATTAGAATAGCGTCAGCCTGGTCAGACAGCATGCAAGATATATATTACTGAACTGATAAGTCATTGTAATTGTTCAGAGTCCTCATCTTTATAGTAAATTGTAACAGGCATCCGGAAAGGATAATACATTCCATAATTGTTATGACACATAAAAACTTAACTGCTCAAACAAATCTTCCCTTTTGGAGACATAATTACCACATCCTGGCTTCGAAAAGCCATTATTTAATTTACAACTAGCCAGTACACCAACTAAATTGAGGGTTAGATTTTACTCTGTGTCTGGAGGAGGTACGTGATTTGTAGTGGCATTGAAGATATTCAAAGGTCTCAAACCGTCTCCCACGGTAGACGCGATCCGACACGCACGTGTTATGGCATTCGATGGCCCACGATTAGACTTTGCGGTGACGCACGATGCCCTCTTGAATGGACGTGTTTTTGTGCCTAACTAGCACAGTACTCTAGACTTTTTCTTTGATATTAAGAATTCTTCAGAAAGTTTTGGAGTCGATTTTGTGTTTTATAAATCTGAACCGTTTTATTGTTTGGGTGATTTATTAAATAACAATTATTCCTTCTTAATTTTGTTTGAATTAATAGTTTTTTTTTGACTTTAGTGTTATGCGCTTTTTGCTTTTAATGTTTTCTTAAATTATATGATGACATACTTTTTAAAATATGTATCTGGAAGAACAAAAAAAATATAATTAAGTATAAAAACCTGAATAGTTTTGTTAATTGGGTGATATATTAAAAAAAAAAATATACCAACCTAAATCTGTTTGGATTGATATTTATTTTTTAAATTTAGTTTTGAGCGTTTACTGCCATATCATAGAATGCTTTTCAAAATTTACATACGGAAGAATAAAATAAATAAAGTTGAATAAGTATGTAGTTATGATAATAAATAGAGTAATTTTTAACAAGAAACATATAATTTAAGAGTCATCATTCCATTGTACTAGAATCCCATTATTGAACATCTGTTCTTAAATAATTTCAATAATCCATAAAGGAAATTGAAACACCACAATTACCTTTTGTAAGCGTTCTTTTCCGATTTTAAACTGTCAATCATTTATTGTGCATTCATGTAAAAATGTCCACCCATCTCGTCAAAATTGCATGCATCTCCAAAATAAATATTCAATCGTTTCCTTATTTTGTGACCCGTAGTAAAAAAACTGCACTGTTAATGTATTTATTTTAAATCGTTCTTAATGCAATTTAAATCACCCCAAACTAACTCTAACTTTGAAAACAAAGTTCAAAGTTTAAGCATCTGTAAAAGTTCAAGTTAACTTTTTCTAGTCACGTTACTGACTACTGTTTCAGATGTCACTACGACCTCCTTTGAGATGAAACTTAAGGAGGTGCATTCAACGAATCACGCAGGCTTAAGTCTTCGGCTGCATAACCAATATTTCGAGTACTTAAAAAACACGCGTGCCATCTGTTGTAAGCCGATGCAGTGCCGGGTCCCACCCGTCGTCATTGTTGCCTTCCCCGCGCCTGCCCCCTCCCCCAGTACCCATGCGGCTTTCGTTCGTTCAAACTTCGTAGGTCAGTTACCGCCCGACCGCAGGGGAGCATGGCTGCGTCAAAAGTTTTACCGCGATCTCGCACTCACTGTTTACATGCGCTATAAAACGAAGTGTACACAACAACACAGACTTCATAACATTGACTGTTTGGTGACATAAAGTTTTAACGAGTACTTTAGTGATATATCAGTGACAAATGAACTATATTATAGTGGCAAAATGACCAAGAACTTTTACGGCATGGTTTCGTTAAAAGTTTGGATGTGTTTGGTTGTCGTGGCCGGTGCGCGCGCACGGTCCGCGCCGCCCGCCCCCACCGGCTGTCATTGGGACTATTCGGACTCAAAGTTGAGTGAATCAAACTTTCTCACGTGTAATATTAAAACTATCGGCTCAGTTGACTTCTTGTTTAAAAACATTACCACGGCGCAGGCGTACAACATCAACAAGTTGAAGCTGACTTGCACGGATTTGTTGTTCTTCGAAAGTTCGTTGCATATGAATACCGGCAGTTTTTTGGGCCAGCTGCGAAAACTTGAGGACCTGCGCGTTGAGTACTGCAAGATACGGTACGTGCCCGCTACAGTCCTGTCTCCGCTACGTGATTTAACAAGTTTAACTCTACGTTCCTACAATACGGATTGGCCTGCGATGACTATGGAGTTTCACGCTGAAAGTTTTCGTGGACTAATGGAACTTCGGTCATTGGATTTAGGTGACAACAATATTTACATGTTACCTTCTGAAGTTTTCTGTCCGCTTTTTAGTTTGGAAACATTGAATCTTACCAACAATAGAATTCAAGACATATCGGAAATCGGCTTCTCGGATTGGGGCAAGGGGCCCATCGCACCAGGTAAATCATGCAATACGGGACTAAAGATGCTTGATTTATCGCATAACAATATTTTACGACTTCCTGATAACGGTCTTTCTAGTTTAAGATCTCTAGAAGTGTTGAATATTCAGAACAACTTAATTAATGAAATAGGCGACAGAGCCTTCGTCGGATTGAATTCATTAAAAATTCTGAACTTGTCGGGAAATAAGTTAGTCGCTGTCCCTCCCGAACTATTTCAATCATCACGAGTTATCAAAGAAATCTCATTAGCGAATAATTCGCTTTCTGTGTTGGCTCCGGGATTACTTGAAGGACTTGATCAGCTTGAGAAATTGGATTTATCTAGAAACCGACTTACAAACGATTGGGTAAACAGAGATACTTTTGCTGGACTTATCCGCCTAGTTATATTGAATTTATCTTACAACTCACTTGCACGTTTGGATCCAAAGTCTTTCCACGATTTGAACAACTTACAAGTTTTGAATCTAGACAACAACGCTATTGAAACGATCAGCAACGGAGCTTTTGCTGAGCTTAAAAACTTGCATCAACTGTCAATATCAGACAATAAGATAAAAACATTGAATGAACACATTTTTTCCAATTTGTTTGTTCTCAGTCAGCTATATCTGGATAACAATCAGATATCTACAATTCACGAACGCTGTTTTGAAAACATTACTTATTTACAAGACTTAGGCTTAAATGGGAACAGTATGAACACAATTCCTGATGGTATAAAGAAGCTTAGATTCTTAAAATCACTTGATATCGGGAAGAATAACATATCTAAAGTAGCGAATACGTCTTTTGAAGGATTAGAAGAGCTTTACGGACTGCGGCTTGTTGACAATCAGATTACAAGCGTACCAAAGGATACATTTAGTACTCTGCCGTCTTTGCAAGTATTAAATTTGGCATCAAACAAAATAGAGACCATTGAGCAAGACGCGTTTTTATCTAATCCGACTTTAAAAGCTATCCGCTTAGACGGGAACAAACTGACCGACATCCGAGGTGTCTTCAACAAACTAAATACTCTCGGTTGGCTCAACATATCTGACAATAAGCTTATTTACTTTGACTATAGTTACATGCCAGAAAGCCTTGAATGGTTGGATATTCACAGTAACAATATTACGAAACTAGAAAAAGAACAGAACTCACAACAAAACATCCGAATGCTTGACGTAAGCTACAATGCATTAGAAAACGTCGATGAAAGGTCGATACCTGATTCTATTGAAGTCCTTTTCTTGAATAACAACAAAATTCACACGATTCACCCAGGTACGTTCTTACAAAAACGAAACTTAGAAAAAGTTGTCGTGACGGATAATAAATTAAGAACCGTTGAACTATCAGCGTTTACATTGCCCCATATACCGAAGCACAGAATGCTGCCAAAATTCTTTATTGGAAATAATCCATTTGTATGCAATTGCCACATGATTTGGCTGCAGAAGATAAACCTTTGGAACCATATGAGACAATACCCCAGATTCATGGATTTGGATACGGTAACATGTGAAGTTGTAAATAATAAGTATGGAGGGAAAGCTAACCTGATGGATGTTCCTGAAACTCAGTTCCTCTGTTCTTATGAAACTCACTGCTCGTCTAGTTGCTTCTGCTGCGATTTTGAGGCTTGTGACTGTAAGATGACATGTCCAGAAGGCTGTTCTTGCTTCCATGACAGCAATTGGAACTCTAATGTCATTGATTGTTCAAACGTGGGTTATACCGAAATACCCGAGAAAATACCAATGGATGCCACGGAACTTTACCTCGATGGCAATGACTTCCAAGCGTTGAATAGTCATCTATTCATTGGTAAGAAAAAGTTGCACAAGCTCTACTTGAACAACAGTAACATTGCTAACATCGACAATGATACCTTAAATGGGTTGCATTCGTTAAACATCCTTCATCTTGAAAACAACCATCTGACTGAGCTGTCTGCTGGAGTGTTTTCACAAACAAAACACTTGAGGGAGTTATACTTGAATGATAACCTCTTGACAAGTGTCGCAAACAAGACTTTTGAGAACCTGTCATCTTTAAGAGTTGCGCACTTCCAAGGAAACAAGATTCTTGACCTTGACCAAAAATTGGCGCATGTACCTCATCTGGAAAGTGTCAATATTCAAGGAAACTTGTTCACGTGTACATGTGACAACATACTGGCTCTACAGAACTGGTTCAAGAAGTACTATGAAGATCCCGTGGAAATGTTTTGTGTTGGTGAAAATGGACTGATTTCGAACTTTACTGTGTTTGATGCAATCGATAAGTGTCGTGATTCAAGTGTTACGGACAATACTATTCTTACAGAAAATCAACCGTATCAATACGACGAAGTGAGCCCTATAAAATTGAACTTTGTGCCACTTTTAGCTGTAGTTCTGATAAGTGTTATTCTTATTCTATTATTCGGTGCCTTAGCATTCTCGTTTAGGCAAAATGTACGCTTGTGGGCGCACTCTAAATATGGTGTGAGATTGTTCAAAAGTGCTTCAATTCAGGAGAGTGAACTCGATAGAGATAGATTGTACGATGGATACGCTGTATATAGTTTATTGGATGATGATTTTGTGTCTAAAGTTGTAGCTCCAGAAATGGAACACTCCGGTTACACGATGTGCTTTCATTACAGAGATTTACAACATGCGCCTGAGAATTACTTGTCTGAGCAAATAACAAACGCTGCTGAGTCATCAAAGAGAATTTTAGTATTTGTGTCATTTAATTTTCTACAAAACGAATGGTCTAAAGCTACTTTTAAGGCAGCTATGAAACATGTTATTACTTCTATTCACCCTTCAATAAGGCGCCATAGAGTAGTTTTCATTTTAACAACAGATGTCAGCGCTCTAAACTTAGATCTAGACTTCCAAAGCTATTTGAAAACTTGCAACGTTTTATTGTGGGGTGAGAAGAAGTTTTGGGAGAAAATTAGGTTTGTAATGCCAGACATTTCTAATTTGCATTGGAACAAAGATACAATGAATTACAATCATGGCGTATGTCCAAATGGTAGACGGCATCCTTCTAGATATACGGCCTCGCCTACTGCGCCGGAACATTGGTATAAATACGACGCGATACCGCCTCAGACACCCACTACTGCTAATGTGGGCATAACTATTGAAGATGACACGTCAATGTTGACAAACACAACGTTGACAAGTCAGATTCAGGATGGGGAGAATTTACATCATAGCTACATTTCTATTGATACACAAAATTATGAGCAGCCGTATGGTGGTAGGCCTAGGCCTCCTAATACGTTGCGTAAACATCCGGGGCACCACTCCCCATCGATGTTAGATGAGCAAGGTTACTTACAACCCCGCTCATCTGTTCACGACTGCTTGCCACAAACTCATTCAGCCGTACACAGATGATAAGATTGTTAAACTCTCCTTATCGGTAAAAGATACTTCGTAATGGAACTTGACATTCCAAGCGCATGTGTAGGCTAGACCGCTTTTTGAGTTGGCCATGCCCTATTGAAACGTGATAGTTTAAAAATGTTTGTTTAGATAATTTGGCCAAAATGTCTTCGTTCCTTAATAGTTCGGACATTGTCATGTTAAAAGACTGTATCGTTAAATGTATTCTAAATGTATCTATGTAGAATGAAGCCTTATTGTATTTCATTGTATAAAGCTATTATGAATTGTTGTCCATTAAGACTGATACATAATATTGTATAGAACAAAATAATGCCAGTATCAGGAGTGAAGACTAGCAAGAGTATTTTGATATAGTATATCTCATTGTTACCAAATATTTTGTAGATAGACATTACGAATCATTGTATGAAAAAATATTGTATAGTATACTAGTCATTAGTTAAAATTATTGCATAGTGTTGATAATTTGTAGATACTTAGTTACATATTTAGTGGTACTTACTAAAATAATTGTTCTCAGAGCAGCTTGTATCAATTTATGTCTGTCTTGTTATCGCTGAGTATGTAACTGACTATTTGTATGTATGTAATTATAATATTCTCGACTGTTACATAATATTAATTTAAAAATAAAACAATATCATCAAATAATTTCTTTGTTTTTTTGCTCTCTGTACCTAATACAACTTTAATGATAGGAATTAATTTTTAAAAAAAATTAAGTTTGCTCAAGGAATAGTCTGTGGTAATTTGGCGTCATTAAACCATTAATTTGAAATGTTGCCCATTTGTTAAAATCTGTGGTTTGTTTTAAAAACTAGAAACAAACTTTTTTGTCTTGCCGCTGCCACAAAAACTATAGAATCTTTTGAAAAACAAATAGCGGCGTTACTGTTAAAATTCGTTGTTTCCAAATCGAAATATTAAGTAAAAAAAAGATGAGAAATAATTTCGGTTTTGCCGACAATCATCTTGGGGCATAATGATGGTCCCTTTCCAGGTAGAAAAACACACCCAAGTCATATTTCAACCGTCACGGATAGCATGGTAGCTATAAAAGAGATTTACAATACGTTCTGTATTCGTCGCTAGTTATGCGACCTTCTGTTGGACACGGTCCGAAGAGAATATTGATTTTTTTTTCTCTTAAAAGTTTTCAAAAGTATGAGATTCTATACCGACATATGGTGTGACATACTTTGAATGACCGCTGCGCGGCTGGTTTAATTTTTTCTTAATGAGAAACATTTTGTGACCGCATTGTTGCAACTGCCAATGTTTGTTCAATAGAATGTAGGGTTAACTTACTGGCTTCAGATACTTGAAAAGCTATTAATGACTTGCACATAACCAAAGGTAAACCAAATAAAATGACCGTCAAATATATCAATCCATACAATATTTTAATACATATTATAAATGCGTAAGTCTGTCTGTTTATTACACTTTCTCTTCTAAACCACTGAAACGATTTTGATAAAATTTGGAACAGGATAAATATGAAACCCAAGGAAGGGCAGGCTACGTTTTATTTTCCACGACTTCGTCTGTGTCCGCAATAACCGACATTTATGCAGACGAAGTCGCGGCCAAAAGCTAGTAGCATATAATATTATGTTTATTTTATTATTGAATGTTATTATTTAATGTAACGTATGTATAATCGAACAATTACACAATTGAATCTAAAGTGTAACAAAACAATGCGTACTCAGAAGCACACATCAGAACTATTGTTTACATAATAAAAGACGAAGCGATAACATTATTGGGGCAGTAGTAAATTACGTAACTGATGCTATTCTAAATACATAACCTATAACTTGTACTTACGATTTATTTTAGATCGTTTTCAAAATAGATAGCTAGGTATAGTAGGGATTAATGAATCACAGTTACAAACCATGGAAATGAAGATATTAGTAGAATTGTTTTTTGATTTTATTTTTTTATTACTCCCTCGTTGGTTTAGTTGTCGCAAAGCGCGACTGTTGAGCATGAGGTCTTGGGTTCGATTCCCAGGTCGGGCAAAGTGTTATTGGGATTTTCCATCACGAATTTCTCAGTAGCAGAGAAATGTGAAAATGAAATGTGGGTGTACTAATGGATACACCTCTGCCTAACCCTTCGGGGATTTATATTTAGTTTTATTTTTAAATATTATACTTAAATACACTTTAAATACGGCCCTGTGCACATTATGAAACGGATCCCTCTTAAACACTATGTTTTACGTGTGTTACATTGCGCGCTTACAAACAGTAACTCAATAAAAAATATTATTAAAAATTGCACATAACATACATAACATCACGCCTGTAATCCCTGAAGGGTTAGGCAGAGGTGTACCCATTGTACACCCACATTTCGCCAGTTATGTTTAAGTCCCATGTAATAGGGGGCGAGCCTATTGCCATCAACAGGCACAAATCCAGACTCCGAGACTGCTACTGAGAAATTCCTGATGGAAAAACCCAATAACACTTTGCCCGACCTGGGAATCGAACCCAAGACCTTATGCATTGCAGTCGCGCTTTCGACCACTGGACCAAAAAAAAAATAAAAAAAAAAAAAAAAAGTAAAAAATTATAAATTATAATTTGATAAAAAAATATTTAAAAAATAAAATAAAACATGGAAATCCACATAAACTACATCATACATAAACTTGCCAACAGAAAATCCACATTTACCTTACCAATACTTACCATAATAATTACATCAGAACATATCGATTCGGTAAACGTAGACACAAGCTACATCAATTTGCAGTCGCTGTTTATATTTAAACGATACTCTTCGTGTTTACAACTGTGAGATAAATCGAGAGAAAGTGACCATACTGAGAATGGTTGCATCGTTGAAACGTGTAGTAATTGACATTATATTGAAAGTATTATGTTTCATTACTATCATGTTAATGAAATATTCCATGCTACGTGATCAGAATTAAAATCTTACATGTATTTGGTAGATAATTTAATATCAGTTATAATTCATCTCTTACTTAGCTTTTTCCCTACTACGTTGGGAATGTCTTCCAGTCTAACCAGACGTAGATGTTTATTGCATAGACCGACTGCCTATCAGACCTCCTCAGTCCATACATACATAAATAAACTCACGACTTTTTCCCATGTGTGTAGGCAAAAACCACAAAACGCCACCTGCTACGATCCTTACATACTCCTTGCGCCTCATCCACGTTCATACATCTCGTCTTAAAAGCACGCCGGTTACGAGTACTGACCTTTCTGAAGAACCTCACCAATAAGGTCAGTGTAGGTCTTCCTAGGGCGACCCCTCCTTGCGGTCTTCCTATGGTACCTCTGCCATATAAATACCCTTTGTTAATCGTGTTTCAATCATCTTCTCAACAAGACAGAACCATCCAAGAATACCATTTTCTATCTTTGTCACTAAATTCTCATACTCTTCAGTCCAGTTACTGGGTTACAGGATACATCACGGTAAGACCAGTTTTCCAATTAGCAGGCTTCTGACTATCCGTATCGACTGTCAAAGATATACAAATAATAGCCGGGACCAACGGCTTTTTGTGATTTCCGAGGAACGGGAGTGTCACATCAACAATTATCTAATAACGGGCTCATGTTTTATTGATTGAAATAAATTATGTTACTTCATAAGTACCTAGGCTTGTTTCATAATCTGTATGATAGAACTATAATAAAAAGTCCAATACTGTTTTAATTGACATTAAAACATCAATATAAGTAGGTATTATTCCAAAGCTTATTCCTATCTAAAATCAATTTCTAACAAAAGACATTCCTTCTCAAGTAAATAGCTTCATCCCACAGAAGATCAATATATCTATATCTGTAAATGTTTACTCTTACATGTCCAACAAATAGAAAACGTCAGTAGCAGAATCATATTCCATTATTGTCCCCAATAAGTTACCGAAACTATTTCTGTTTCCAAGATACCTGTTATCAATATCCGGGGATATCGGTCCTATCTCTGGATTTCACGGTTAAACGCACCATTGATTCCCCCTATCATACCCGATGCGTCCTCAAGACTAGATAAGAAATTGACCAGACATCAAACCGAACTCCTTAGCTTTCGAATTTAGAAGCTTATTGTTTTATCGTAACGAAATTCGATTTGTATAATATTAAACACAATTTGAATTGTGAATTATTAATATTAATTTGCCGGCTTTAGAGATATTGAATTCGAAGCGAATAATTTAGAACGGATTATGTTATAAATTGTAGATTTGGATACAGATTAACTTCACTGAAAATAGGTGTCGACTGGAGTAATTTAATCAATGACTCATTATGGATTCTGTGAGCAAATTTTTATCTACGTCGGCGTCGATCAATCAAAGCCATCACGTTTCACGATCACCTGTTTCATCTTGACCGTCCTTTCAATATCATACCTTCCACAATGTTTTTCTACAGCCACTCAAAGCACATCGTTCACAATAAAAGCAATGACTAATCCCAGTTCTCAGGGTCACATCAAATCAGATAGATTCGTATTTTCAGTGTGACATTGATCGACGTTTGATATCCGAACCGTTGTAAAGATTTTTCTGTTTTGTACTTTACATTAACGAAATTTGTTGTTCGGCTGGTCAACTCACGCCACCCGCTGGTTAGACATGACGTTTCACACTTGAAGTTGCTTCGACTCGGTACAGAGGTCACGTCTTCTCACTCAAATCTCGACCGGGAGCGTTTCGGTCGGAATTGGATCGTGACAACCAAGAGATACTTATCGTGATTTTCTGGCCAATTCCGATGCATAGCTCCGTTGTTAGGATGGGTAATGGGAGCATGGGAACACGGACTGAGTTGGTACTAACTAAATTATTGTAAGTCAAATAAGGCGATGTGTTTGTAGAGCGATGATTGGGGTGCGCCGGGTAGCTTTGTTTGTCTATTAAATTTTGTCACATGATTGACGTTCAACCCGACTAACATCTTATGTAAAGAAGGGTTTGACATCAAAATCCAGCTGGTATAGCTTCAAGTTAATCCATAATTGATCTGGCAGCCATTATGTGAAATAGACAAGAAATTTAGTCAGTTGATTATCACAAAACATATTAACAACGTTTTATTAGATGAATTTTCTAAGAATCATGCATGGAATCAGGAAGTAAAAGGCATTAAACTTTACCAAGTATACACGACATCAACTTTATACATGATAAGATTGACAATAAACTACTGTACAACTAACATAAAATACACATTGTTGATAAGGATGACTCAAACATTTTTACTAAGACTGAATTCTGTTTTTTTTCTTTTATGAGCAATAATTTAATACAAAGGTGATCTGTATTTAGTTTAAGAGAAGAAACAGTGCTTCTTTGATTTCTAAAACGTATGAATACTTACTTGTGTAACATGAAATACTACTAAGAAATGATAGAAGGACATTCATAATTCTAGTTCAGTGCATACAACTTTATTGCCTGATAAATCATGACGAAGCATTTGATACAATGAATGAAGAAAGGAGTGCAGCAGGAAATCCCAATGCGTCATAAAGAATTCAAATAAATTAAATGGATCCTACAGTTAACGCTCTTTAGAGATATGAACATACTTATACTATAGCCAGTTAAAAGTACATTATAACTATTTGCCTACGGAAAAGTTCGCGTTTAACGTGAAAAAAGCATGGTAAAGATACTAAAATATCTAGGGAGAAAGTTTCAAAACGCTCAGCAAAAAACCAACTTAACACCAAATCCTTAACGCCAATAAACGCGTCAATAGAGGAAAAATAAACCCAGTTATGGGAATCTGAGCTCGGATAAATCACATCGAAAATACTGTCACGACAGGAGAAAAAAATGTTGGCATCGGAAAACTATGGAACGATTTCATTATCCCAATGTCCCGGATAGTGAGCATGACTGACTCTTCTGTGAATGAGAGTTACAAATCTTAAAAAAGTAAGTTCCGTTCCGGTTTTTCTACAAATTCTTTCCGATCAAAACTAATTTGGGCAATCAATTCTCGTTCTAGGATGCGTTGGGCTGATGGATAAATAAAATTTGAAAGTATTTTTTTAACGTCTTGTGTAAGAGAGTAAGTATTGAGTTTATTGACCATTCTTCTCCATACGAAACTGCCTTTTGGAAAGGTCAAGATTAGATTCAATTCTTATTTTAAAAGTCTATACTCGTGATTAAGCAATATTTACAGTTATCTTATTTAATGTTCAAACAGTCGGTAGATGTTTTCGATCCAATTCCTTATGCCTTATTATGGGTAAAAGATGACCAATTCCTGGTTATTCTGTAAAGCAAAACACTACAAGTTCAAAGAAACTTAAAAAGAAAACATAATTCGTGGCTCAACGAAGTCTAAGACTTGAACGACGATATTTTAATATTCAATCTCAAGCATGCATCTAGGAACGCTGCTTACTTGCAAGAGCTTATTCGCTCGTATGCATAGTTACGTAATAATTCCGTCGAAATCGATCCTAGAATCTTAGTCTCAAACTTCGCGATAATGCCATTACAGCGTGTCCTAGTTAAAGTAGGGCAGATGCCTGGATTATCTTCCGGAACATCGTATATCACAGTTATTCCATATGGATTACTGTCCGTTTCAATTTATGTATCGCTGCTGCTGTTGAAATGTTTTAGTGCTTGATTTCGAACACCTCGATTTATTTCCTATTTTATGTTTATAGAGTAGAAATATTAGATGCCAATAAACGGTTTACGGTTCCTTAGAGAGTTAGCAATAATTTGGAATATATTTCTAGTATATCCAATAAATGATTTCAACTTTTATTGGACATCAAAGTTTTAACATTCGTTGTTGTTCGATATATCACTGGGGCCTTTGTGAGTGTAAAAACTTCATTTAATACAGGTACGGTCACGTTATTACACGCGATAAAATTCTGTACAAATGGCATGCAAAGTGATGAGTCCTAACCAACTAGAGCTATGAACGTAAATTTTTAACGAGTTCAAAGTTTGACATCGGTCGTTTTGTGTCCGTTCATACCGTAGGTATATACGTGATAGCGAGTTCCACTTACGGCGTTTTAGTTGGGACGTGTTTTTAATAGTGCTACATATGTACCTCTTGTTTTTTTGTATTGTGTTGTTTAAAGGCATTTTTTGTGTATATGCTCATTTTTGTACTGTGTATAGAAGTTAGGGCAGAGATTCCCTGGTGCTAACAAGGGAATCTCTGTTCTAACTTCTTCTTCTTTCGAAATGATAGTTTATGTACCTAAACTACGTTGTTTTTTTTTTGGATGATGCGCCCCCTTTACTTGGCTACGTTTATTTTGACTTATTATAAGTTTATGTTTTGTTTTGTATCGAAAGAGTCGTGACTATGGAGAACAAATTATATTTTAAAATTCGTTTCTAGGGAACTATAAGAATTCATAGATTTGAATCCTCTATCTTCACAATATTGCTGACAAATTCTTGGCTCATTAACATCTAACCCACATTGTACTAATTACCCACTTCCTCCAAACAAAGTCAAATATGACCACACTTTAACCCACTTAAAAGTAGGATAACTATCTTATCAGGACAGATGTTGCAAGTTCTAAAAGGAACGAATCACCGACAGTTAAGTTCACTTTGAACACGTGCTATGTAACTGTGCATCTACTATTGAAAGTAGAAGATGAATGACGAAACGACTTTTACACTTACACTTTTTAAGAACGTGTAAATTAAATTTTATTTATTTAATATTTTAAATAAATGGACGGTCGGGGGATAAACAAAGTTAGGAATTTGCTATAATATCACAATATTAATCCCGTATGAATTAAAACAAATAAAAGTTTTAATACAATTTATACATATTTATACTTATTTATAGAAGTTATACAGCTGGCCGCACACAAAGCTTGCTGTTCGAATTCCCGCGATTTTATTCCTACTTAAGCCGCCGCGTTAAGGAAATACGTTCCAAAAAAAAAAACTGGCTATGAATAATATAATTTTAATGACTTAAATCTTCAAACTGAAACATTTATTTTAGAAATAACCTTTAACAAAATATTTCTCTAACATTCGAATTTAAACCAGTCTTAATATAATATTTACATTTATTTAATAACATTGCCAGACATTCATGTCTCTCATTCAAAAGTGTTCTTAACCATGTACCGCCAGTCTAATACCATTCAAGTTTTACTATAGCGTTCGACCTCGGCCATGGACATTTACTATTTGTCAGACATTGACACACTGAATGCTGTAATGTTCAATATACCTACGCAACGCAATACAATATGACTGTATCAACATTTTCAATGTGTTGAATTTAACGGAACCTTTTAAAATTCCATATTCATATTACAAATTGATTTTAATCATCACATCAAAATCAATTTTGCGGTATAAAAAAATCAATATAGGCTCCGATACATACTTAGTCATCTTTTCAAACAAAACAAGGTGCCATTAGCAGTTCCTTTGAATCAATGGTACTTTAAAAAGGCAATCATTTCGCTGAGTCACACCTACCCTCAGAATTGTTCCGTAACGGTTGGTGTTCTATCTTCGAAATTTCTTGCATATACAATGACTGTTTGATTTTGATACTTTGTTTGTTTAAGCATCAAGCATTTTTCTTTAATTTTTCTATTCTAAACTGTCTTTTAAAAACGTCATTTTCTGTTCGCTTAACGTCTAGCCTTAAAGATAGATGCCAGTATTTTCAACATCTTCGTTAAGTATGGTTATTATCAAAATAGAAAGTTGTTTACCTAGGTACATATAATATCTTGACTAATTAAATACAATAAGGAAGCTAAAGTCTAACTGGCTGGAACTGTTTGAGGTCATGAGGTCAAATCCGACCACCTCTAACTACAGTTGTATTATTAGTAACGCATCACGCATAGCAGATTTTTTGTTAAGCGCATCAAGAAAAAGAAACAATAATTTTATAATTATTTTTGTTGACCCTATTTCCTAAATAAATAAAAAAGAAAAAGTTCAACGCTTTCAAATAAAGATTTATGTACCAATTTTCAGTATAAACGTCAAAAATAAAAATGTAATTCTTGTGTAAGTATCAAAATTTTTTTCGTCCGTTAAAGCTTATGAAGTCTGACTGAGATGAATGAGAAAGATAATTGAAGTGCCCGTTCAAAAATTAAAAAGTTACTCGTAAAACAAACGGGTGAAAAGTGCACGTAACTTTTATGTCCAGTCTTGCTTCTAGAAAATACAGCTGTAACATTTCTGCCGACTTTCTTTATAAGGCAACGAAACTGCAGCTTTATAGCTCTGAAGATCCTTTGGCCTCTGCTATTCTAATTCAGGTATTATGAGGCTGAATACAAGAGTGACTTTAGAGTGCATTGTTGTAAAAGGCGATTATAGAATCGTGATTATTTTATGTAACTGAATGAGTTGAAAGGTGCATTCAAAATGGTCTTCTTCCTTCTTTTGACTGAAGATAATAAAGCAGATTATTGTATTCAATAGTCATGTTTCAGGCAACTACCATCTTCTAACTAAAAGACGATTATAGAATCATGTATGTTGACAAAATAATTACAGGAAAGGACCGTATAAATCCTAAGAAATATATTATTTTTTCTTGAACAGTAATATTTCCAAAAAGCGCCATCTGAAAGAAGTCTACAGAACTTTTACGGAAGTAGAAACGAGTATGGCGCCCCTCACGGCGATGGAGGGAATAACAAGTTCAAGTTCACCGTATGGTAACGAAAGGGACTGTGTTATTTCTTAGTTGAATATTACGTATCCTTTATAGACAATGATTACATTTCAAATAGGTATAAAGTATATTCTAAAGTCCTTTTGGAGCTAATAATAAGGGGGGGGGGCTATGGTTACCCTTCAACTTAATTAACTTTTCTAAGTTCTTATTTCGTAGACATAAGATTGATTTTTCTATTACTTCTTTAAAAATGATTTGAGTGAGTTGGCCATTACAATGGTGCCGATTCCCTTGTTCACAAACTAGACTAAATTTAGAGAATTGACATCTCTTACTGACATACAGCGAAAGGAAAGGACGGTGACATTAAAGAACTAAGTTAGCGATGTCAAATTAGTTTTGCCTTGAATTTTTCCGTATTTTTAATCCATACGTTTTTAGATATCAACTATAATTGTATGGATGTGTCAGATTGACTAAATTTGACAGCTCTTATTTACATTAGTCTCTTTCTTGTTTTATTGGACAGAAAAAGATGGAAATAGTCTAATTTAAGTTTAGTTTGTGACCAAGAGAATCGGCACCAATTTCTATTATCAAAAATTTCACTAAAACTAATTAATACAAGAAGCAAGATATGAAAATATCAATGATGCTATACCAACCTAAACTTATCCATCTCTTTAAAAGAGCTTATTTTGTTATTTACGCTCTAATTTGAAAATCGTAACTTTCCAGGATAAACAAAATAATCTAACTCTCATTTTAATTAAAATTAACCTTTTCTTTAAAAAATAAAAATATTCCGCCAGAACATTTGCAGTCACAATACAAAAATCAACTCACAAAAATTACTTTCCAACTTTTCAGTGCTAACAAACGTAAACAATTACTGAGGCAAAGGCGGCGAGTTAAAAGGGCTCGCTAATGACGTAAGGTATTCTACGCTCATTGTTAGCTTTCAATAATAAACTGTAATGTGAGGTGCTAAAAGAAACTGAACCATTTTATAGCCATCGCAGATTTTAAGAGCGGCTGTGAATGCATTCCGTGGCTTGAGTGTTTCACAAGTAATGCACGTACGAAATTATGTAAATTATTTACAGCAGGCTGGAGTTTTGTGATGATTGTTATTTAAGTTGTATTGTAGAATTGTAACTTTGTAAAAAGTTATTGCGAAAATAAGGTTTGAATGATGTTTTCAGAGGTCAGGCGCAATTGTCTGATTGGTCAAATGTTGATGTTTATACATAGTAAATTCAAGAAGTAACAACCACTATTAGTAAAAAAAAAACAAATGATCGATGTCACGTTTTAAAATTATGTCAGCCTCATCGTACCTTAAGCTAATTTACATTAAACCTTTTTTAAACCATCTTACAATAAACTACAACATACTTATGCAAAAAAAAGTATCTACTTGCATACAACAGCAGTAATTTAAAATGAAACCTACTTAGTCCATGGTGCACAATCAAGATGAACTACATTTTAATAAAGTAATATCCCCAAACTAATAACTCTTAACGATTCCATGAAAAACGCTTGACGTCCTATTTAATATATTCGTCCTTATAACTCGTTACGTAACGTCGGCTTAACTAACCAACACAAAACCTACACAATAAAATATCCTTTTAATGGAGACCCCACGATAAATTTTCCTAATAACAGAAATATTTTATTAGTTAAACGGCCATCACAAAAAGTGTTCGCTTTAAACATTTTTACGGCATATTTCATTTAAAAAAATTCTTCCCTTTGCTAGATGAGATCCGATCTAACGTTTGTGTCAGAAAAAGGATAATGCGGCCATCGTCCTGGCGGGTGCTCGATTTATTTTTTCTTTATTAAAATCTTGCTATGATCGTCCAATATTTGGGACCAACTCGCTGGTTCTGTCTCTCGGAAGCGCTCAACGATTGTTGGTTGGAACGTTGGCCCCAATGTTTGGTGAAGATTTTAGACCCATTTAATTTTAATAATTCTGATGTGACAGATAAAGATGCCCGTCGTTGGTGCATCGTTTGATACGTCATATAAAAAGGTTGATGTTTTGTTTTTATTACAAAACTCCATCACAGTATGCTACTTTGTCAAAAGTTGACAGTAATTAGGCAGGAATATGGATGCTTTAGTAAAAAAACACACATGACTTCTTTGCTTATAAATCATATCTAATGACTCAGAAACATATTTTGCTAGTATGTAGAAGGTTTTTTACGTGCCTATATTTATTACAGGAAAATATTTAGGTACTAATATGATATTTAAGAAAAAACAATGCAATAATAACAGCAATTCAAACACTTATTTTTTAAAAGAAGTTTTTTGTTTACTGTTATTTAGAATTAAGAAAAAAAATGTCCTATAATAGTATCTTCCTGAACAAAATTCGGTCAATGAATTAACCAAGATTAGCCAAGTATGCAGGAAATATGCAAGTGTGTGCGCAAACACAGTTCACTTCCTCTCCCTCACTCTCATAGTCCGAAGGGAAGGCCTACCCGACACGACCGAGGAGATATCAGGCGCAAAAATAAGTACATATAGTGCTAAATAAGTAGCTATATTTTTTTTTGCCTTTCACGCCTGACTTTTACTTGCTAAAAAAACCGCAGTATTCTACCTCTACCTATAACCGGGGGTGCGGGATTCGCTTAAGCATTTAACGCTCCCAATAAGTAGGTACCAACCCTACTTCCTACTTTAAAGACTGTTATAAAGAAACAGGACAAACCTATTTTACTTATTCAAATAGTTCGTATGCATTAGTACTAACACACTAAAGCAAATCACACACAGTTCTCAAGCAAACGTATTGTTTGGAAAGTATTCACTTAATTCTTATTTCATGACTTAGTGTGACCTCCGCCTAGGATAGAGGTCGTCGCGGGCGCAGCTATCTGATCGGTGCCCGATCATGTCTGTCGATGTTACGAATAAATGCACAGCAATTTAGATCTATATTGTTCTGTTTATATTTTGAAATGGTATGATTATGTGTTTTATTGTTGTGTTCTTGTCTTGTAGGTAGTGGTTGCTTGTGAAGTTTTGTGTTTTAGATAAATGTTTCTGCAAAATATATTGTTGCAGTTACATATTGTAATTTCTCATAGTGTTTTCTATTTTTATGTCCTAAACCTTTTTATAAATAAAAGCAAAATGAATCACTGCTTGATTTTTCATCTGTAGTATGATTTCTCAAGTCCCACATATTGAGATACAATTCATCATCTGCCTAGCCTTTTCCCAACTATGTTGGGGTCGGCTTCCAGTCTAACCGGATGCAGCTGAATACCAGTATTTTACATGGAGCGACTGCCTATCTGACCTCCACAACCCAGTAACTGGGTAATATGATACCCCTAGGTAAGACTGGTTTTCAGACTTTCGGGCTTCTGACGACCCGTAACGACTGTCAAAGATACACGTATAACAGCCGGGACCAACGGCTTAACGTGCTTTCCGAGGCACGGAGGAGTCTCGGTATGTAAAGATGGTCACCCATCCACGGACCAACCCCGGCAAGCGTAGCTTAACCTGACGGATCGACCCGTGCGGCTGTTATTACTTAGCCACGAGCTCCTCTGTCTATTGAGATACAATTAATTTTCTATTATTCTGACTTATCGGTATGTCAGCCGGGGCATGACCGGTTAAAAAAGGCGCCAAGTTCGGTAAAAAAAACCGAGGTAGGAGGTGTCAGAAACAAAAGAGTTGAGATCTACCGGTCGCCAAGCTCTAAAGTAGTTTTAAACTTAGCTAACTCTCAGCCGTGTGTCTATCAAACCCCACGATATCACATAGACCATCGGAATCATCAATAACTAAAAAAGAAATACCATTAATCTACCAACACAATCACATCCGGAGCAGATGCTGCATCAAAAGATCACTTTTTATCAATAAAAATACCTCAACATTATAAACAAGGTGTTAATACTAGCGATAAGTATCTAAAATAACTCGCCCCTTCTTATAAAATATTGATATTTAATAGTCACATCACAGACTGAGTAACGCAGGCAGCCCTGTATTCCTTCGGCATACCAGATTACCGCATCAAATATTCCTTTTGACACATCCCTTCAATGAAAACCCAACCTTGACTGTTAAAAAATAAAGTTGATTCTCAATCTTCGGGTGTGTTCGTTAAATAAGTGCAGGTGCCATCGGATGGCATCGCATCAACTTTATCTTAACTATCACATCTTCAAATATGAAACTTTTACTTTTATGGCAGTTTAAAATGCAAGTCGTGTCAACTAACGGCTAACGGACACCCAATAAACTGCGACTTTTCGTCTTTATCAGACACTATTATAACTTTATTGCTGCGCTAATAAGGGCAATTATTTTCAGAGTTAAGCGTGTTGCACAATTGCAAGGAAGTGTAGGTACCTATATATTTAATTTACGTTAATCTTGTATGAAACAATTTTTTTGTGTTGTTGGATGGGTTGATTGAAGGATGTTTATTACTCTTTCTTGCTTAAACAGTCAAACAGAGTAAAAATTTGGCACAAATATAAGTAGACAAAATTATGCTCCGTAGAATGATTTAAAACGTTATAACATAAACATCACGCCTTTAATCCCCGAAGGGTTAGGCAGAGGTGTACCTACCCATTAGTAAACCCACATTTCGCCAGTTATGTTTTTAGTCCCATGTAATAGGGGGCGAGCCTATTGCCATCAACCGGGCACAAATCCAGACTCCGAGGCTGCTACTGTGAAATTCCTGATGGAAAAACCCAATAACACTGCTCGAACTGGGAATCGAACCCAAGACCTCATGGACAACAGTCGTGCTTGCGACCACTAGACCATCGAGGCAGTCAGTAAAACGTTATCTTAATTCTAAAGACCACAGAGACGATATCGCAGCCATAAACTAGTTTTTTTTAATAACAATAATAATACCAGAAATATTGTCACAGCGTTTGCTCATGACGAATTAAGTGATTGCTTAATTATTTTAAGATTAACGCAGATGAATTCTCGGGCAAAAGCTAGTCTAATATTAAAATGTTTTGTAGAGAAAAGATTAGTAATTAAACCAAAAAACGGTCTTAAATGTTTAAAAAAAATCACCCATGGAAAGCATTTATAGTTTTAATTTTATTTTATTGTGTTCCGTAAAAAATATAAACCACGCTAGCAGAAAAGCTAGTAATTAATTAAACTTACACCTACACAAGTTTAATATAATTAGGTGCGCATCTGCTTTATTTTTGCTAAAAAATTTGAAGCTTTGTTCCAATAAAAATGTGAAAAGTAAAAAATACTTCTAACTTCTTTAGACATCACAAGCTGACCAAAACAATATTAGCTCTAAATTAAATAAATTAGAGTATTAAATTGATTGAATATTATACAGATTAGAGCAGACAGGTTCCATAAACATGTTTCTAGATTACTTATCCTAACTTAGCTTTTGTTTGTGTTCAATAAACTAGACTTATACTAATAGGATATAAAATCGTAGGTGTGAAATTATTATAATATTGTTAAATAAATTATCTAGATTATTTTGACTACCTAAATTCTTATTCAATTTTATAGTTTTCGTTTATCTTTTTATACTTGTTGATTTACATTTTTATTTTTTATAATATATTAAAATAATAAAATAAATTTAAAATATATAAAAAATAATCTGTGATAGAATCTTAGCTATTTAGCGCTCACTAGAATATCCATAATACATCTTATTTTTTAGTTTTCTTGAATAATGTATGAATTGATTATTTTATTGTCAGCCTTTTCTGTCCCACTCATGTCCACTGGTTCTATCCTTCACGTTTCCGTGCCTCATTCTTCCAGTTTTGGTATGTATTAGGTTTTATTTTCTCTGTTAATTGTATAATTAATAATTTCAGCCTATTATTGTCCCAATGCAGTGCAAAGGCTTCTTCTCATAAATAGAAAGCATGGAGCATTGATCACCATACTTGCTCAAGACCGATTGGTGATTTAAGATTTATGATGTTTTTTATGTTGTACGTCCAGATTTCCTTAAGATATTTTCCTTCACCAATGTCAGTGATGTCCAAGATAAACTTAGAAAGTACACAATGAATATGAAAAAGCCACATCTATTAATCTTACCTACCAAAAAACCACTATTTTATTTAGATGTTTTTCGTAAAGAACTATCTACAATGATTCTGGCCATTCTAATTTGTCCTTATAAAAGGACAATCTAAAAATCTAACACAAATGACCCTCTAAGAATATTTTATCACGCGTCAGTTGTGAAATAAAAATGCGGCCAACCGAACAGCTAATAAACTAAGATAAACGAATGAGATATGTAATTAGTAGTTGATAATTGCTTGCTCGGTGTCAAATGACTTCATTAATATAGAAAACAAGTAAATAAATCCTGGTAGTTATTTAAAATTAAATTCTTGCAAGTTGCAACATTATAACGGTGAAAATTAGAAAAAAAACTTTTAACAAGGCGGTGAAAAGATTGTAATTAATATTATTTGTATAATTGAAGGCCTTCAACCAATTAAAAACCTTCAAAATCTAGTCGCAATCTTATCTCAGCGACAATTAATGTCAAATAATTTAGTTGAGATATTTTTGAAAAATTGAGGCTGAGATTAGATTGCGATCGTTTCTAAAAGTTGGTAGAATTGCTTTCCTGGTCCTTCACCTTAGTAAAATAGGCGTGAGCCAAAAATCATCACCTCTGTGGATACGTGAATATTTGACGTCGTTACGAGTCGTCAGAAGCCTGAAAGTCTGACAACCAGTCTTACAAATCGTATCGTAGGTATTACCCAGTTACGGGGCTGTGGATTACAGATAGCTAGTCGCTTCATGTTAAACATTGGTATTCAACTGCATCCGGTTACACTGGAAGCTGACCCCAACATAGTTGAAAAAAAGCTAGGCAGACTGATTGAGTAATTCGAGTAGGCCACTCAACATATCATCATACCTGGAAAAAAAATAAAAAGAGAAATAAAATTGTATCATCCCACGCTCTTTATAGTAGCCGATTAATTAGAGAAAATTACTATCGCCTACACTACACATAAGTCCATAGTAGCCGCAGGCCTGGCTGCCTACCATTTAAATATTACACACTTATGCAACTATCTTAAGCAGCAGTGAACATGGAGGATACATAGTTATTATAAGTTAGGCATAAGTCCGAAGAAATTATAAAATAATGATGATTTTATGACAGACTAGCTATAAATGGCGACACTTAAAGAAATATGGAAGGCTATGAATACAAGATCTTGAGCCAAACGTTTAAATGGACAATTAAAAAAAAGGAATAAACTAAGGCATTAAGTCCGCCTTTGTACTTTTGTTGCATAAGGCTTAAATAAATAAATAAACTTCGGACACGGCAGCCAATCTCAATGGAGGAAAGACAAGTATCAAGCAGGAGATATTATAGTGCACAAGTGTGCATGTAATTATACAAGTGCACTATTACTTAACTCATATACCTATAGACTGATGGGACGTCAATCCAACACAACTAGGGACAGATTGCCAAGGCTGAGGGGTATCACACCTCCAACTTCCAAACCAGGGGCTGCTACTGAGAAATTACTAAAGAACATATTAATACATTGCTGGACCTGGAAAATCTAACCTATGCTCAACGAGACCCACAGCGTACTCAGCAAAGTAGTAGAACCAAGGTTCTTAGGTTGTGTGACCAATATTTAGCAAGAACGCTCAAAACTTAGTTTATTACCAACAATATCCTACATTTAGCAAAAGATGATTTCCTTGAATATTTATGCTTTGCATAGTTAATGTTTATAAACAGTTGTATGCACAACGTTGTGAACTAGTTTATTGATTTATTACCGAAGCCCCAGGAAACGGTCGTCAAATGTTACGAGCTGATATATTTAAAATTGTATCGTGTCGTAAAATCAACATAAAAGTAATATTTGTTGTTCGCTATAAGGAGCATGTCTTGTTGGTAGCGTTTTTGTAAAAACACTTAAGCTTCAACTACAAAAAAAAAAAAAAGATGATGTAACTGCCAGGAACTGTAATTCTCGTATTTAAGTATGTAAGTTCAATAAGTTCATTCTTATCTCAGTCTCGATCTACATGTTATAAATGCCTCTGACATATCTACATTTTTGACACTAGATGTTATAACACGCGATTGCGACAAAATTGTGAAAAAAATTACCTTCGTGTTGGAAATGACAGTTCATGCGATCTGCTACAAATTGAGTTCGAGTACCAAATTACTTCAAATCCTAATGAGCTTTTTGTTATGAATAAACTTTATTATGTAATGGGGAAGTTATCGTCTAGCTTCCTTATTGTAGTATCTAATCTACGCGTATTGAAATTAGTTTGTACTAAAACGTAAAATAAAACTGCTGTCATTTTCTTCTAAGATGTAAACAATCTCTCTAAAAAAATGTAGAATTAGTGACTAAAGCATGTATGTACAGTGGATATGATTATTTAAAAAACGTATGAGAAGAAATTCGTACTTAAATGTGTTCTCTCCTCCTGCTTTAAAACCAAAGCCTTATACAAAAACGATTTTAAAATTACTTGTTAATCAGTTACTGTTAACATTGAACCAAAGCCGGCGGCTAAAAATCGATCCACATAACGAACTAGTTTCATAACATTGCAGCCATGTTGAAACATGTAACGTGCTTTATACAATGTTAAAAAACAAAATATATACTAATATTACAACGCTGAAGAGTTTGTTTGTATGTTTAAACGTGCTAATCTCCGGTACTACTAGTCCAGGTTTAGAAATTCGGAAGACGGAGGAGGAAGGAGGAAGCTACGTTATTCCAAAGTGTGGTAGGCTGTTATATTTTAATATCTACGAGTATTTACATAAAACAACGTCGGGTTATTTACACCATTTATAACTCAAGAACAGCTGGACCGATTTTAATGATCTATGATTTGTTGGATTCATCTTATCCAAAACTGACAGAATAACTATTAAAACGTGCGAAAAATTACCAAAAAAAGTTGATTCTGAGGCGGTACGAAGTTCGCTTTGGCAGCTAAATTTTAATAAAAATTAAAGATCAAACGAAGTCACATGAAAAAGCTCTTGTTATAATAAGGCTCACCCAAGTGGGTGAAAGTTTTGTCTAGACCAATAAATACTCAATGCCACATTGCTTTGTAGTTTCAATTACTTTTACTGTTTATTGTTTATACCAGCATTATTGGAAACATTCTCAAGCCAGATGCCATTTAAAAATGCAGTCGTTCTGCAAAAATTGTTTTCTTGCTGATTTCCCACAGGGAATATTAACACTAACGTCTTAAGTAATAGTGACCAAAATTGCAGAATGTCGAGGTCAGTCTGTGGTTTGATACATCTTTAATAATCTGGTATTTTGATGATTATGCTTATTGTTGTTAACAAAGTCTATTGTGGAATTATTGTGTAGTACGTTGAAGGACAAACAAACTAAAACGATGCGAAGTTGATTGTGAAACACAACATGGAATAGAATGAAAATATGCATTTGACCGTTTATGAACAGCTTGTGGAGATGATGTGATGACTACAGTTTTACATAATTAAATATGATTTTTTACAAACATTCATTCTATTAGAGTAAACCACTCCATTTAGGAGTACATAGTTATCTTGTATTTTTCACTAGCTTTTGCCAGCGATCTGTCCGCGTAAATTTCGATTATTCTGGACGCAGACGAAATCGCTAGGTATAAAAAGTAGCCTATGTCCTTTGTTGGGATTAAAACTTAACCTGTGCCAAATTTCTTCAAAATCGGTTCAGTAGTTTAGTTGTAAAAGCGTAACAGATAGACAGACTGACAGAGTTACTTTCGTATTTATAATGGATAAGAGTAAACTTTTTTTTAATAATAAACTATAGCTTTCAAGGATAACGTAGATTCCCATAAGGAGAGGAATTTTCAATCCAATAGTTCTGGAAAACAACAAACAAACAAACTTTTCAGCTTTATAATATTAAATCTAGATAGGTACCTAAACAATATCAAAAAGAAAAATATGTACACAAAATAATGCCTGCACTCATTAGAAAGTGTTCGTCAATTCCTCCAACAAATTTTTCACAACTTTCTGGTTCTACTTACAAATATCCAGAACAAATCAGATAATAGTCAAAAGTCATCTGTTTCTCAAATGATTTCATTGATGGTACTGACAAGTGACGTAATAAATTTCGTAATATGGAATCTCATCGTCGGTGACCAATTTAGGAACGCGACGTGTAAAGCTTGATTCACACTTATCAGTGAAGTCACAATTCCGGCATCACCCGTATCAGTGATATATTATTCTTTTCATACATTCTCTATGAACACGTTCACACTTTTCAGTATCAGTGACAACACAGTGCTCTCAGTGTCAGTTCCTGTGCTTTCATAGAAAATGTTTGTTTTTTTTTTAAGTATGGGAAATTATCAAATGACTCTTTCCGCTCTAGCCGGAGCGGAAGGGAGTGTCAGTCTTTTACTGATTAAAACCCATTCGTGTTCCTTCTAGTGTCCTTTGCGTTCCAGAGCCATGGTAACTCTATCGAATAAATTCCGCAACCCTGGCAGATAGAGAATGTATGAAAGAATATTTACCACTGTTACGGGACGATGCCGGAACTGTGCCGGCACTGTGGCTTCACTGTTAAGTGTGAGTCAGCCTTTATTTATTTCACTAGTCACGGAACAAACGAATCTTTGTGCTTATGTGTACTTACTTTCTATTGCGTAAGTTGCTTGACGATACTAATAAAAATTTTGAGAAACTTTGTCATTTTGAAGCGTCAATTTGTTGACATTACTTGTTTTTTGTTTCTCGAATTTTGCTACCATTGTGTTGGTTGTTTAATGGACTATTACGGTTCTCTCTTATATTACCTATACTAGCTTCTGCACGCGATTTGCGTTACGTTTTTGAAGTGAAAACTTCTTTAGCGGCGTTGAGCACTTTTTCTGTAATGGGTATAAAATCTTAAACTCGCGTCAGGACACGTGACCTGATCGAAAAAGCGTAAGACGGATGGAGAGTAGACAGCTATCCCCTCTCTACGGCGCGAAAATGTATGCCTGGGCCTACTGTTTCGTTTAGGCAGCGCAGGGCGCTTGCGCGAATGTTCGTGTATAACTTTTTAATGTAAAATAATTGCTATTACAATTATTTTTTTTTAAGTGTTAAATTTTTAATGTAATATAAATTGTCATGTTTGTGTACGATAGCGCAATAAATGAATATTGTATTCTACCACATAAATGATAGTACTTTTATACTGATAAAGCAATTGTTGCAAAATTATTCCCTAACCATTCCAAAATATCAAACATGCTCAACGTTAATAATCAAGTTTTCACTTCTGCCGGCACTCCCGGAGTGCAATCCATCTTTTTTTTTTTAAATGGGTTTGCTCTTGACTCAAGTCTAGGTCAGAAGTAGTGCCATAGACAAAGTCTACTAAGTTTTTGGTTACTGCTCAGCTCCCATGAGTCACAGCGTTATGATAATAAGCCTATACTATTCCTGACAAAAAATATTTTTTCCAATCCGACTCAACACACGAACAAACAAAAAATCTCTTCAGCTTTATAAAATTAGTATGATTATTAGAACTAATTTTAATTATGATGTACCTAGTGTATAAAAATATATTTTCATTTTATTTTCATCGATGCTCTTTTCATTATCAATAATAATATTCTTTGTTTACATTTAATAATTAAAAAAGCTCTAAACCATCTGTCTCATTACGAGATAACAAAATAAAATAGAAAACAAAACTATCTACGTAGTACCTATTATATTTTTGGACGGAATTCAATTACGACGAGAACACACATAAAACGAACATTAAAAAAAAGGGGGCCTATGATAACCGAATATAAAATTGCTCATACCAGAAATTGGATCGCGAATAGATTCGTGAGATGTAACGGAACGTAAATCGAGTGAAAATGATCTAACAGAAAAAGTATTACCACGTTACAATAACGAGAGAGTTATGTCTATTATTAAGGTTCTCCGTTACGAACAAATAATTGTAAGGTCAACTTATTATGAGTACACAGTTACGCACAAGATCAAGCGATCTTTATCATTAAATTTCCCGTGAATTCGGATTTTTTATGTGAAAAATCACTCAAAACAAAGAATTGCAAGGATTGCTAAGGTGATTAACACACTTTACGGCACCGCGCACCGCTGAGGTAGGCGGTTGCGTCTTTTTAAAACCGTTACAAGAAAATATAATTAAATCTAGTTATCCCTTCCGAAAAAATAAAATAAAATAACTAACTATGGTGATTTCGTAATCAAATAAAAGCCACAGACAAAAAAAAACTAAAGAATTCAACGAAAACCTACCAATTCTTTGTGTTCTTCATTAACAATTCGTGTAATTATAAAGTTTTCATAAAAAAAGGAGACTGGTCGCAATCAGTGAGTTTTTAATCGTCTCGAAATGAAGGGTTGTGAAGGTGAATAAAGCAAAAAGTTGGAAAAAGGTAAAAAGCGCGTTTCGTTCGAACGGCCACCAACAATGTGGGTGGACTGTACTTGTCAATCATCGTAGCCTGTGGCTCGCACATTGCAATCTCCATAATAGACTCCCATGTTCTGTAGTTACCGCTTTTTATTGCGTGTATTGATTGTTTGCTGTTTTTACTATGAATTTCTTGTCTGTAATTTAATAAATAATCTCGTCTAAAGGTAGGCCAGGTGGTCGTTATTGATATTTAGATAACACGTTTTATTATTATTAAAATATTCGCTAGGGTTTTACCAGCGTCTTTGATTCCTATTAACTTGCTGTTTTTAGCCTAAAAACCAATCACTAATGAATCATGAAATTTTTAAAACTACTTGATCCAGTAATCTGAAGTTCTACCTAGGTCTACAGGTAGGAAATGTCAGCTAAAAACGGAATTAATATCCACTTTAACTTCCACGCGGACGAAGTCGGAAGCAAAAGCTAGTGTACCTATATATGTTTTTTTGATGAAAATATTTTTTTTTCACTGGTATTGACATATTTATTTAATTTTTTTTTAATTATTGAGAAGATGTGTATTTTAACGGTTTTATTAAAGCTTCCATCAGTTCAGTCCAATTCAATATTCAACGTAAAATGCATTGCCATAATTGTAATAAATATCAGATTTCGAAAAGGTAATCAAATAAACATGAAACAGACTCGATTTTATAAAGTCATCATAACATAATCATAGTTTTTGTGATTTCATGATTAATGTTGATCATCTTGACTCAAAACACGTCAAGAACCGCCATGTTTAGCCCCAAAGCATCAGTTTTTATTGTATAACCGAGGGTCGTGGCCCGATAGCCCGATAGTTAAGAGGTTGTGGAACAATTGAATGGCGTTCGTGAGAACAGTATGCGCCCACTTCAAGCTAATGCACCTAAACTCTAAGACGCTTTCAACAAATAGAATAAGAACACCGTCACGATGTCGTTTAGAACTTCAGAATATAGAATCTATACACTGTGACACAACTCCTTGACTACCATACCAACCTAGTAGTGTGCCTAGTTATAATATACTATCACTATCTCGCGGTTTTACTCGTGTTAAGATACGTCTGTGTTTACATTATTGCTTCGCATCCCCACGTCGTAGCGTGATATTATTTAGCCTACCTAACCTAACGTTCAGCGATATACCGGCTATACTACGCATTTTTTCAAATCGGAACGGTGCCGGAGGTTCTGAGATGATCAAAACAAACAAACAAACTCTTCAGCTGTATAACATTAAGTATATATAGCTTTTGCCTGCGATTTCGTCTGCATGAATGTTCGGACACAAACCTAGTCGCGGATCAAAAAGTAAACTATATCCTTAACAAATCCTCAAAAAAGAATCAACCTCTCAAATATACCTCTTTGTCACATTTCATTACGATCGGTTTAGTGGTTTTGCCGTGATGCGATTACAAATATACAGACAGTACTATGGATGATATTAATGCATGTATAAGTTATTGTAATGAAAGAACAGTTCAAAATAAACTTGAGTTTGAATACACAACTAAAGAGTATGCATGCGGACGTAAAAGGAGTATAATGCGTGATCCATTTATAGAACGGGGAAGTGAAGCTTGGTCTATATAACTTGTAGAGAGTATGTTTCAGTGGTAACAAGCTTCTTTTGTACGTTTGTTCATTACGTCAGCTTGTTTTAATTTACGATTTCATATTAAACAACAGTAGAAGATGATAGATTTACAAAAAAAAAAAATACATAAGTATTGCTTTTGTAATTGTTTGGTCACTATTGTACTTTTTGTTTTATTTATAATATCGAATTAACCTTAGTTCTACAAAAATGAGCCATATTTTTAAATTATAGATTAAATTTTAATGAGAGGTCGTTCTTTCAATAATTTAATGAATTACATTA
The DNA here is from genome assembly GCA_949774945.1 of Hoplodrina ambigua. Taxonomy (NCBI): domain Eukaryota; kingdom Metazoa; phylum Arthropoda; class Insecta; order Lepidoptera; family Noctuidae; genus Hoplodrina; species Hoplodrina ambigua. The sequence goes on from OX458973.1 coordinate 9,842,163, forward strand.
AACTAATTAAGTATGCCAAATAATGCACTATTATTTGTCTATAACCGTTCAATGTGCTTCGAATCCTTGTTTCGATGTTTCGATTCTTATCAATGTTTATTTCGGAAAAAGAATGTCATTTTGACGTGGCTTGGTTTGTTTTGTACAGAACTAAACTTAATTACGAGTATCTTTTCGCCTTCTAAGCGCAAACGAAAGCAAGACGAAAAATCAAACAAAATGAAAAAGAAAGAAATTTTCTAGAAATTGGATAAGTTTTTTTTTCGGTAGTTCATATATTGAATCAGTTATATGGCTATTAAAGTTTTTGACCTGTTTTCAATTCATGCAATTTGTGAAAGTAAAATAGAACTAGTAGTCGAAGGTAAAATAATAAAGTGCCAAAGTTTGTTATTTTGCTTATCCGAGCAAAAAGTTACTCTACTTTCTTGAAACCTCACGACATTTTGAAACCTAGGCATTCAACTCACTTTTTGTGAGTATTTGATATCTACAGACTTGAGGAAACAAGAAAAAACAGACTTGGTCGAAACTGCAGCACTGTTATTAGATAATTTAATGAAATATAAACGCCATTTTTGGACGTTCTTTTATTAGGAATTTCTTAGTAGCAGCCCCAGGTTTAGAAGTTAGTGATGTGACAGCACCACTCAGAAAGCACATGAAGCCATAAGTCCCCATTGGCATTGCTATCTTTGACAGTCATTACGGGGTAGTCAGAAGCAAAAAAGCAAAAATCTAACAACCGCTCTAACGACGGGATATCATGCTACCCAGTAACTGGGTTGTGGAGGTCAGATAGGCAGACGTTCCATGTAAAACACGGTATTTTGCTCAGTTGCATCCGTTTAAAGTGAAAACCAACGATAATTGAGTTGGGAAAAGGCTAGGCAGGTGATGAATTGATCACAAAAAAAATGAATTGGAAATTGATTGAATTGGTCATTTTTGATTTGTCATTTGAAATTAAAAATGAGAAAGCTATAAATTAACAAATTAAATAAATACGAAATCAATTAACATAAAAAAACAAATTTGTCATGCGCTTAGAAAAGACATCACGCAAAGGCAGTAATTGCCTACGTGAACACTGTATTTATCTATGTAGGTATGTCTAATTTTAATTACCCAGGCAATAATTTTGACTTGCAAAATATGCACAGCGGACTTGGTCAACCAGGTATTTGACTGATGAGGCTCATAATCAAAATGGACATTATACAAAACGTTTTAGCGCCCAGATGGAAAGAAATCCAAAAATACAATAAAATTTTCCCAATTCGTGTATAACCAGTAAAAACATTTACAAAATCAATTTTTCAAGTTTCCATTGCATTACAACAAAACTGTGTATACAACATTTTTTGTCACCATTATTTATTTTTAGAGACTTGACCGTCATTATCTGTGTGATATTGCAGTTTGTAGTCGGAATCAATTTTCGAATGTCAGTTACTTCGTTTTATTTGTGGGCGGTCAATGACGTGTTATTATTTAATTAAATTTTGTGCTATGCAATTTCTTTGTTTAAGCCGTTACTATTGGACTAGATCTAGAATGTAGTATAATAGTCCCACAGTTTTTTAGGTAATTTAAAGATGAACAGCATCTTAGTTACATATTGGTGCCGGTTCCCTTGTTCACAAACTAGACTAAATTTAGAGAATTGACATTTCTTATTAACATACAGCGAAAGAAAGGACGGTGACATTCAAGAACTAAGTTAGAGATGTCAAATTAGTTTTGCCTTGAACTGTTCTGTTGTAACAGTTTTAAGATGTGAACTATAATTGTATGGATGTGTCAAATTGACTAAATTTGACAGCTCTTATTAACATAAGTATCTTTCTTGTTTTATTTGACGGAAAAAGACATAAAAGTCTAATTTTAGTTTAGTTTGTGAACAAGGGAATCGGCACCATTAAGAGACTATTAGCACTTCACACATTACAATTAACAATCTTTTTACAAAACTAAGTCTGAACAATAGTTTATTAATTTTATTTTATTTTATAACAAAAGTCGAATCTATTATTTCAATTAGACCATCAAAAGGTACCCTTGAACGTCATATACAACAGAAAAACATAATAATCTAGATGTCCCTTCCAAAAGACAGTTTTAAAAAACTTTGTTGCTGTTTCCTGCCAAAACCATTAAAAGACTAGGTATTAACCGAAAAGTATACATAAAACGACATAACATCACGCCTGTAATCCCCGAACGGTTAGGCAGAGGTGTACCCATTAGTACACCCACATTTCGCCAATTATATTTTTAGTCCCATGTAATAGGGGGCGAGCCTATTGCCATCAACCGGGCACAACTCCAGACTCCGAGGCTGCTACTGAGAAATTCCTGATGGAAAAACCCAATAACACTTTGCCCGACCTGGGAATCAAACCCAAGACCTAATGCACAGCAGTCGCGCTTGCGACCACTAGACCAACGAGGCAGACAGAAACATAAAAAGAATGCCTAAAATTCTCATCCAAAGCAATTACGTAACACTTGACTTCTGTCCATCTGATTTATAACTTCAAAGCAGACACAACACGTCAAGTACAATTCAAAAAGCGAGTAACCTTCTAGTGCTCGTGGTACTAAGGTCATGTATGCAGCGATATCGCTTGAACTTGAATGTCAGCGCGATTTGATACGACGCATCACAGTGACGGCTCGCTTCCTTTGTTGCTGTTATTAAATTATCTAATAATACATTCGGTTGTACAATATTAACTTTGTGTGGAGCGACTGTCGGGACTTTAGATGTACCAAAGGATGTTGGTAGGGATAGGGATGGAGATATGAAATTAATGCGTGGAACTGATAACTACTACTCGACTATTTGAGTCCGATAAATACATCGAACACCGTCAAAGTCGTCGGAATAATCTATTCGTGCAGCCTTCAGCCAAAGCTTCTTCAGAGCAGAATACCCTGTGTGTCGCTCTCTATGGATGCTCAATACCCTCCTGACTTCGTGCCCAAAGTGTGGTATAAAAAATAGATGGAATAAAATAATGGTCTGTGTCTGGTGTACTGTTACAGATAGTGTACGAAGGTTTCCATTATCTCGTCATAGTTGTAAGGTTTTTTTCATTACACATTTTCGTTCCATGTTATTTGCTTCTTTGTTAATTAGTTAATTGTAATTAGTGCTACAACGTTTTAACTTACTATAAATCTACACTAATTAATATAAAGAGGAAAGATTTTTGTAACAAATTCGCTCAAAAACTTAAGAACCGATTTTAAAAATTCTTTCATCATTTGAATGCTACATTATCCTTTAGCATAAGCTATATTTATTATTTATTACTAGAAAAAAATAGGAATCAAAAATAGGAATCCCTACTAAAACTTCAGTAATTAAACCCAAGGTGTAACAAAATAGCCATTAAATGTCTTTCACCGCATGTGAAATGTCTGTTCAAATGTTCTACAATATTAAAAAACATATCAATACATGTTTATAGTAAGTACTTACATTGTAAATTAATAAATAAACTACAAATTAATAATGCAAATTGTCAAATCAACCTTAATAAATGATGAAGATAAATATGGAATTGCATTGTAAGCAAGCTTATGAACTACAATTTCCGTGTTTAACAGATATGCAAGGAAGCAAGAACGATTCGTGTTGCATGACAAGCCCAAAGGAAGCATCGGACGAGTATTTGTGAAAGCTCCCAAAGGTCACTGCGTGAACTTAAGGATGCACAATGCAGAACTTGAGAAAGTTACAACGTAAAGCATAACATCTGCTACTATGCCCATGTTTATGTTTTGTAGAAAAACAAAAGTCGTAATAGCAAACACGATAAGATGCTGAAACAGAATACAGAAACCGGTAGGTAGGTGCGATATTTTGATGCAAATTACAAACGAAATATTATTTTTCTAAAAACAAATAAATAAAAATGAAGTGTCTGTTGATGGCGTCAAAATATTCTTATTTTACAAAATAATGATAAATGTTTACAAAGTAAAATTTTAATTTTTGTCTTTCCGTCTCTTTGTTCCGGCTAATCTCCAAAACGGCTGAACGGATTTTGACGGAATTTCACTGGCTTAAATTATCATTAGTAACGATTTCTGTCCTTCTCCTCTTACTGTTATTTTATTGTCCTCCTCCTTCACCAAAGAAAGTTCTGCCCATAGAAAAACCGACATTTATACGAGCGAAGTCACGAGCATAAGCAAGTTGCCAATAAAATAAACGCACAAGTCATCACATCAGTCACTAATCCTCTCAATTATAGTGTTTTGTAAAGAAAAATCCTTTATCTTATTACCCGTATTAACATCCAATAAACAAAAAAGGTCCATTAATAAAAAGCCGTGACTAATTTATGCGAAAACACTTTAATGCAGATGCGATTCGAGATAATTTCAAAGACTGTTCAATATAGTCTTTAAAACAGACATTCAGATGTCCGAATATTATTGATGGACGTCGCGGAAAAAAGGCTTTAAGGCACAATGAGAGAGCCTGCATTAAAATTATTAATACCCATTCAAACGAAATCCGAAGCGACTTAATGTGATGTAAAGTGTGCTTACGCGCATTGGAATACAAGCTAAAGTTGTTGGTACGATTTTTAAATAAAGACTTCGTAGCGGTGGAATTTAATATTCGTATTCGAGTCCGCGGGCCGAGTGGGTGTGGTCGACTTGTTCGTGCTTCACCGGAAAGATTTATATTACATGCATTTTCGTATGCGAGTGATCTGAAATTGTCGAGCGCGGTCCTCGACATGAGCTGAGAATATCGCGACGGGCCGCATTGTGACCCACGCCCATTGCTCACTTAACGACTATTCAATACACTCTTGAATGAACGATTGCTCTTAGCTATATAATTCGAGCGGACAACGATCGCAGAGGTTTTGCTTGATACGAAAAAAGGTTGTTAAGCGATATGGCGCGGTGTCGTGTTCTAAAGAGTTTGCGGTTCGCGCACAATACGAAACTTCTGTATGGGAATTATTGTTCGTTGAGATAACTAATACTAATTATTTTTATATTCAATTGAATATTACTAGTACCTATACCTTTCAATTGAAGGTTCTGATATACAGGATGTAAAAAGACACACATCACGTACCCCGTTAACTACGGGTATGCATACTGACCATCAAACTAGGCAACATTGACCAAAAGTTATTGCTGGGAAATGAATTTTATTTTTGATGTAAAAAATGTATGGCAGTATGCAATGTAACGCATGCATAACGTTCTGTTTACTAGTGCATCCAACAGTACAAAGGTCTAGGCCAAATTTAGAGTTTATTTAGAACATTTTAAACTTGTTTTCGCATAGAGAAAATAGTTGGAACTTTTATGTTCAATATCTTCGTAGCCAGAAGGTTCCCAGGTATGGTCCAGACCAAAAACGTGATCGCAATAATGGAAAGGTCATGTAACTTCAGCTTCGTTAAATGTATTTTTACATCCTTAATTAATAATAAACTTGTTTTGTCAAAATTTCGAAAGACACAGAAACACAGAACATCGAACAATACCTTTTGTTCCTTCCAAATCATATCTTGCTCAGTAAGTACATTTTTAACATCAAAGATTACTTCCAGCCAGTGTTTATCTAACAAAAAATCGTATAAAAGAACGAGTTATGTAAATTACACTTCGATGTCAAAGATAAGTAAACAAAACAAGAATAGTAAAAAGCGATGAAACGATAGTTTTGGTTCGCGTCGAAAAAAGTAAAACCAACCCTTTCGATGTCGACGGTTTGAATCTTAACTCACTTGACGGGACAAAAAATGGACATGTGGACTAAGGGCATTGTGTAATTCTAAAATAAGGTCAGATGTGAGAAGGTTTCTGCTTGAACAATAACGCATTTTAATATATTTCATTAAGATTGACATAACTGATTAGAGATTACTAACCCTTCCATTTCCTTGATATTGTGCCGAGCTTACCTAATTACCAAATGAATAAGATGTTCACCTTGCCAGGAAGGGAGTGACATAATTATTAAATGATAATTTGGCTTCCTGTGGTAAATAATAAATGCGAAAGTTTGGATGGGTGTTTGTTACTCAATCACGTCTGAACGAATCTAGATAAAATTTGGCACACAGATGGATTACAGTCTGAAATAGCACATAGGCTTCATTTTATACAAAAAAAAAAATTATATCAACTTTGACGCAGAAAAAATCGCAAGCAGAAGCTAGTTAAGAGTATTTTTACTAATTATACCAAAATCCGCCTTTCGTAAGGAAACATTTTCCACAATTTTTAGTTACTAAAAATAGCTTCTCTTTTTATTTCATCATATTTGAATAACATGGAATTATCCAGTCCAGCAACAAACTAATTGCGAACCATTGTTAATTTTTAGATAAAAAAGAAAAAAAAAACTTCCATTATCGAGTTAAATACTGCTCGAAAGGATTAAAACCGCGAACAGTGGCCATTTTCTTTTGTTACAAGCAAATTACGTCTTCAGAGCAACTTATATACAAACAAATTTTCTTTGCGGCAATTGTTTATAAAAGTCCGAAGGAGGATTACAACGGCTCGGTGAATAACAAAAGAGTGTTGCGGTGCTACAAAAGCGGATTAAACAAGGAGGTAGCAGTATCATCCACGGCAAGAGCTTACGTAAGTTTATGGAAAGTGTGTCGGGTTTAAGACGTTTAAACCATGACTTCCCATTAAAGGGTTGCACTTTTTGTAAGATCACGCTAAGAAGCCCATAGTCGATCGCACGCCGAATAATACTTACGTGGGTATAGTTTTTTATGTTGCCTATTCGGACCGGCTTAAAACATGCCGTCGTGGGGGTTCTAAAAGGTTTTATGAAGGACTCTGTTTTGTTTCTTTGTTCTACAGTTTAATTAGTGGGTTTCTGCCATATTGTTTTAGTTGAAGCCGGCGCTATTCCTTGTTGTACTTGACGTAGGTGTCTAATTAATACCTCCGCTGCTACGAATTATTGGTATCCGAGTTTGTTGGTTCAGTAATGGGTACAGATGGGATCCTTCCGTTTATTGTGTTGCCTTCTATGGTATCTAAGCTATTAACATCATTGTGGAGGTTCATTTTGTTATTAGGTTACATTTATAATGATACTTTAAACTAAACTAAATTTGCGTTAAAAATACAAGTTTGTTTAAGAGATCTGCAGAGCTTCTGATAAAATGTCACTTCCATAGAATTTTCTAACTGAGTGTAAAATCGTAAATTTTATTTATAAGATTTTTCTCTCTGAAAGTATGTTCTTTTAATTACTAGCACATACTACCCCACTGCTGGGCAAAGGCGACTCCCAAGTTCATGTACGAGCTCTTTTGCTGGGCCCCTTCGATCCAGCCCTCGTGGTTTGCTTTTAGATTATCTCGTCACCTTTTCCAGGATCGTACCTACTCAGCGACAGCATAATTATATTAACTTATCAATTTTCTATAAATTCTCCGGCGACATGACAATGACATACTTGCGTATTCAGAATCACAATAATATCCTCACTCACCGAATTGATTAACGAATATATGTATACGCTATCGAACAACTGTTCCACTTTATGATGCCGAAAAATCCTTTTTTAAGTATCACAATAAAATATTAACCATCGGCTCCTTCTCCCGATAGACACATTTATCATTTTTGCTATTAAAACGGAACAACAATACGAACCCCGAAGGAGCCAATGAGCTCATCACAATAGCAAATGATACCTCGGGGCCGAAACGGTCTGAATGCGCCTTAATTAACCCTCAACTGCTTATTATAGGAATAATGATCCCTTGTTTATTTTATAACTAATATGTGGACAAGAAAATCCGACAATTTAAATGCATAGTAATTTTATAGTCATTAATTTTTAAATGTAGTTTAGTGTGCATAGTTTTTTCATTAAAATGGAAGTCAATTTTATTACAAGGATAAAGAAAAATTGCAAAAAAAGAAACAATAACGAGGTATGATCTGAAAATAAAAATGTACTGTTTTAATAAAAAACACTAAATCATTACAGTAACATCTGGTGTTCAGAGTTCAGTCTCTCTTTTAATATCAGTGATTAATTTTGTGATTAAAATTGAAACAGAATACGTTTAGTTCGTTATAAAGTTGGTCTAAAAAGTTTTTTATATAACTTTATTTGATGCAAAAAAGATTAATGGAATATTAAATTCTGCTGATTAAAACTACACATAATCTATATTAATAAACTAATACTAATCTATTACTAATACAATAAAGCTGAAGAATTTTGTTTGTTTGTTCGATCTACCAGTCGGATTGGAAAAAAAAACGATTTGTTTATGAGAGCCAGATTCATGAGAAATAGTATAGGCACGCTACGAGCAACAGGAGCGGAGCAGTATAACCAAAGACATAAGTAAACGCGGGTGAAAAAAGCGACGCGCACAAAGTCGCGGGCAGAAGCTAGTTTATTATAAAATTAGAATTAAATAAAAGAGTTTTTTAAGAAATAATATAATTTATACGAGAAATTATATCATTATGATGCCAAAAAACATGACTATTGTTGGCAAGGATGGGAAACGATTTTTTTTTTCTTTTTAATAGTCGGTCAGTAAGGCAGGTGGTGCACAGGTGTAAGAAGGTGATTTTTTTAAGACGTTCCATTTATAAAATAGGGCAAAAGGTATCGTCATTAGACCAAAAGTTTGTTTTAAGTCCGTCACGCTATTGTTGTGTAAATAACGTGAAATGTTTTTGGTTTGCGGCAATTTTGCTGACGTCATTTTATAGGTCGATTTTAGATTAGTTCTTTTTTTAAAGGTCGGTTTCTTTGAAAGTGGTTTCGTATATTTTGTTTGCCTTCGGTTAAGTTCGGGTCGGTCCGAATAAAAGCGTTAATTATTTTATCGTGAGGGTGTTCCTTGTTTGTTTCTCTAATAGCTACCATAATGGAAGTCGGTTTGTACGAAGGATATAATGTATAAATTAAAACCGCTATCTGTTTTCGACATCGGTTCTTTTGTAGAGCTGGGAATTGTTTCGTTTGTGAAAATTTGTTTGGAAACAAAGACTTGCAAAAAACGTGTCTCGATTTCTAGATATAATTATAATATATTTTTTGGGTTTATTTGCTTTGAAGATTCATCAGAAGACTTTTACCAGTAAGGATACCTAATTGGATGAATGGTTACCTTAACTGCTGTTTTAGGCTTAGTATGGGATTGATTTTTGTATCCACAGGATCCCGATCCCGGTACTGAGAATAAAATCATATTAATACTGCATCATGTCCATTAATTTTAGGTGTGTACACAAACATACCTACACCAGTACACTACACTTAAGTTAATGTACTAACAGCAGGTTAAGGATTTTACAAATGTTAAGTACCACGTAGTAGGTACCAATTTTTTTACGAAAAAAGGAGTGTTATGTGTTCAGAGTGAATGTATGTATGGTATGTGAGTTTCTTTATTCCACAATAACTTTTAAACGCCTGAACCGATTTAGATGTATGGGGTATCGTTACAATCCTTGCATCGTTCCGAGTAACATAGGCTAGTCAAAAATTTAGATCAGGATAAGAAGCGTAGGATTTAAAACTTATTGAATTTCGAACTAATTTATGTTTTTGTTATTTTGACGTCATTGTTTTTAAAAGTCATTATGTTGACTCCAACTAACATTGAGATAAGATTGTGGACTTCAACACCTGCGAAAGTTACGTACATCATAATGTTAGACACGACTGCTCCAAAAAAAGGAGTGTTATTGCAGTCGTGTTGTTTTTTTTTTATTATAGTACCTTGTTGCTGTTATAAAGTCATCATAATACTGTACACAATCATGCATAAAAATATGACGTTTGGGACGACCAGTAAATTATTTGATTGAGGTATTTTTTGTTTTCCTAAACCCTAGTTTAATTATTAAACAATGAACAGAATGTGTAAGCAAAATATAACTCAGGATAATGGTACATTTGCATCTAGCACTTCCTATAAAGTATCCATGTTAAAGTGGCATGACATGTACACTGTTTTGCATTCAAGTACATGTCACTGTTATTGTCCAGCATTATACACATTTACCAAAATAGCTGTACCGTCGTAAATTGTCATTTTTAATTTACAAACGCCTTCTGCACTTACCCTAAGATTGATTTTAGATTGATACGTACCGTTGGTGGTGGCAAAATTAAGTTGGTTGTTATAGGCCGGTATTCGCATTGTGCCGCATCGATATTTTGTATGCACATTTAAATGCGGTCATCTATGTCCGCGTCCGCGTTGGACCAGACATGTTAATACGTAACTAAAATCTCGCGAATCGGAAAATTTTCAATGGTTTTACACTGAACCATTGTTTTGTCCGCGCGCCGTGTTAAAATTAAATAGATACAGAGATCTCATGGGATTAGCATGTTGTTCCAAGTATAAATAGAAGACAACGCATTCTTGGGGTATGCCAAGGAGTACATGGTATGGAATAAAAAATAAGACCGCATGAATACGCTTGTTTCCTTATGGGGAAAACTCAGTACGACTTTCGCGCTAAGCTTATTCAAGCCCAACGAAGTATTAAGACCTAACCAGCCAGTATTCATTGCCAAGCTCAAACGTAAATGGCTCACCTAAAATGACGCTATGGAATCTTTGACACTCATTGGTATTATTGCCCATCAACTTATGCCCGCGATTTTGTCCGCGTTAATGGCGGCTAGCTGTAAGGTTTTAATACTTTTACGTGAAACCCTACAAATTATCTTTTCTAAAATAAAAGTTTCTAAGTATGGTAACATACTTAGTAACATCAGTTATCTGTCAATATCCTGTCAGAATCGGTCTAGCCATTACGGAAATTAGCATGAACAAACAAACAGATAACATTTTTGTTTTGTCATTACAAACAAACACTTTTATTTATTTGTGTAGCTTGTTACCTATTCGTGAAATATGTACAAGGAAAGATGTACATCTGTCTCTGTGTTTTTCTTTAATCTCCGGAACACTTCTGTAGGAGTTCAAAAGTACTTTTGTTTTGATGCGTCCACTCCATGTCCATTACGGTGTTATTTTTAAAAACAATGCAGTGTGTCCCCTAAATTTATTACCGATGGGTGTAAACATCTGCCAAATCCTCTGCTTCCTGGGTCATTCAAAATCGTGCAAGAAATATGTGTGGCCTTGAACTTGACTCTGAAGACAGTTTTGTCATTTTATAAACATAACATAACGTCACGCCTGTTATCCCCGAAGGGTTAGGCAGAGGTGAACCCATTAGTACACCCACATTTCGCCAGTTATGCTTTTAGTCCCATGTAATAGGGGGCGAGCCTATTGCCATCAACCGGGCACAAATCCAGACTCCGAGGCTGCGACTGAGAAATTCCTGATGGAAAAACCCAATAACACTTCGCCCGACCTGGGAATCGAACCCAAGACCTCATGCACAGCAGTCCCAACGAGGCAGTCATTTTATAAAATGTGATAATAGAGTTGGTTTATGATCTTCTTTTCTTTCAAGAATATGCCAGGATTTATTTATTTGTTAGAGGTACCTTAAGTACTATTCCAAATTCTTCACATTATTTCTAACAAAAAATCAGAAGCCAGACTTATTCCTTCGCGACTCCGCAAGAGTCAACGTTAGTAATCGCGGACGCGTTTAAAGTCGCAGATTAAAAAGCACACATTAGCTGATCAGAAGACACAGTTTTACCCTCGTGACTTCGTCTTCTTGAATTTGTCAGTTATCACGGTTTTAGGCGAAGTCGCTGATTAACAACTAGCCTACTTAACGGCAAAGGGTGCTTTGGATCCCAAGCTGCTTCTTAGTCTATTCCGATCGATTGATCGGTTCCACCGAAATGAGGTAATGATGATGATTTGTTATCTCGTTTACTACACTATAGTATTAGGTAAGCCTGTGATGATAGTGTATGTGTTTCATAAATAAATAAATCAAACAAACAGAAATACATTTATTTTATATTAGTATGGATTGATCAACTGCACCCATCCTGTTTCTTTTACAAACTTATTTATATATTTAGTAGATACCTTTACTAAAATGTTTTTCATGCACGAATTACGTTTCTATCTTGCCATTAATTTAGCTGTAGCTTCTAAACGAGCAGACATGACGGACACATAAATACCCTCAATTTAATGAGGTCATAAACTCTTCAGTACGGTGTCTATTGAGGTTGCGTGCTTCCTTTATTAGCTTAGTCGCACGCGCTTATTCCGATCGATAAATGAAGCGTAGGTAATTTGTTTTTATGGGCGGTGCAAAAACAAAGTGGATTGACCCGCAGTCGCTTCTGCTTGGATCGCGTGTTGACTTCGCGGTGAGGGCTTGGGGACTGTCGCTTAGCGGATGATTGAGCGGAATTGAAATTGACAGGGGTAGACAATTTTAAATGTGATAATAAGATTCGACTATTTATCAGGAAAATTATGATTTGTATTGGAAGAAGCATTTTAGGGTTAGGTACCGTACTGATCGTTAAAATTATCCGAGATTTCATGCGTCTCGTGATATTTCTAGCTTATTATAATTGATTGATTTGAATTTGAATACCATACTGAAGATAATTATCCTAGATGTTATCAATAGTTATTTCATGGGATTCGGTTCTTACTAGTTGTCAAAATAACGTTTAAAAACTAGTAACTTGAAGAGGTTACCGTTTACTAAATACGTGAAGAAGACTGAGGATAAATTGATCAGTAATTGGTCAATCACCAGCTGTCAAGGGGCTCACGCAGGCGCACATTATGTAAAAGGAAGCTAAGTTATAACGGTCCTTAATGTGTTTCCACTTTAAAAAAACCTAATTAATTGTGGGGTGTGTGCTTTCTAAGTTTATCTTGAACATCACTGGTTGGTAAAGAAAACGTGGCAAGGAATTGTAGGCTTTTATTAATGAGTCTAAAATTTTGCTCAACGTTAATGCCTTCTCTGTGTCCCGTCTCTTTTTCTAAGAGAAGATTCGAAGTCTTTTGCACTGAAGTGAGAAACAAATAGGTAAGTAGGCATTATTATTTTGTTAAATATTATTCAGAATCAGCTCCCACATTTCCTACTAAGCGAGATCCCTTACCCGCCCAGTCATGTGCACTGATGCACGCAGTCAGCTGGACAAGTGAAGATCTACCCACCTACATAGCGTCCCACCTTCAACACTATAATGATTATTACTTTGAAACTACGTCATATAAACTAGCGGTGCCTTTTGATGTAAATGATAGGCGAAAATGGATTTAGAAATTGTCGTGTGAATGTTTTCAAGTTTTAGAGTTTAGTTTATGTTTTATTTTGAACAAGCTTCTGCCCGCTACTTCCCCTGTGTGATTTTTCTCAGTCGCATTAAGTTATGTTTTCGGGTACTGCTCCGCTCCCTCCCAGAGATTTATGGAAGATAGTATAGGCTATATAATGTATGACTTGCGGCATGAATCTGGCTATCATATACAAAAATATTGTTTTCAATCCATCTGGTAGTTGCAGAGATAAAAGAAACAAAGAACCAAAACACTTCAGCTTCATTAATATAAGATAGCCATAGTCATTCAACATGGGACTTAAATGTAACTGGCGAAATGTGGGTGTACGTACTAATAGGTACACTTCTGCTTAACCCTTCGGGGATTACAAGCGTGATGTTATGTATGTCGTATTAATTCTGGACACCTTGGTCAGCAGTTCCATTTGCAACCATAACTTCAATAAGGCAGACATCATAATTCATAAGCCCAAAATACTTTGTAACCGACACACATCTAGTACAGTCGTGCCCAAAAATGTTTTTCACACACTTTATTAATTTCACACGACGTTCGCGTCAGGAATGTACATCTAGGTACGTGACGGGACATTTTAAAAGGAATATTACACGAGTAAGCGCGAAATGTATTTATATCCGTGTTGAATACGAAATGTGGCTTCAATTAATGGCTTAGGTGCGATGAAACCTGTCCTTTCCAGTTTGTTTAAGGGTACCTAAGTAATAATTATGTTCAGTGTTTCATGTGTTGAATGTAGATAACTAATTGTTGTTGTGTAGACAGGCATTAATAAATGCAACGGGAGATGTATAGTCAACAAAAGAGATAAGTAACCCGGGTCGATAGATATAGTTGAAGATTTCTTAGAAACCGATGGATATTTTTAAATGTAATTTAATTTAAAAAGCAGATAATATATATATATATATAATATAAAATAGACAATCATGTATACCATAAATGAATAGTTATATAAATAATTTAATTCAGTTTCAATCAAAAACACATCGATTTCTAAGAAAACGTCTACTATATCGGAGACCCTGGTTACCTCTTTCTTTTGTTGACCGTACTATTAAATACGTGTACAATAATACCAATAATGATTTAAAGCCCATTGAATAATTTCCTAGTAAATTCTATTTGTATACTGTATTGCGTGGGCGTCGATAGTACCTACTCAGAAGGTTCAATAGGTCTGGTTTCCAAAGCTTTAATTATAATAAAGTTATCTTTTCATTATTTTAAATAAAACTTTAGAAATAGGTACAAGCAAACAGCAGAAGTCTTCCAAATATTTAGACGACTTATGAACTGAAGATTTTTTTATTTTTTATTTTAGCTTATTATTTTACCTTTTATCTAAAAATAAATAATATTACCAGCCTATTACTGTCCCACTGCAAGGTAAAGACCTCTTCTCATACAAAGAAGCAGCATAGATCACCACGCTTGCTGAAGGCGGATTGGCGATTGCAGACTTCACCGATGTCTGTGATGCATAAGATAAACCTAAATTGCATGTAAATTGAAAAATTCACATTGATATTTGACCGGTATCGAACCCGTGACGTCATGCCCATCAGGACATGACAATCTTTCATACATATATAACATCACGCCTGTATCCTCTAAGAGTCAGACAGAGGTGTACCCATTAGTACACCCACATTTCGCCAGTTAAGAAACGATCTTACGACGTTACGATCTTTCATCTTAAGAATAAAATAACATTAATGGCGTATGATGTCTCTGCCTACTGAGAATATCATAATAATCTAAATCTGTTTATGAATAAAACTATGAAGTGCCATATTTAGATAAGTTTTGCTTCTCTACGTAAACCAATTAGTTGACACAGAGATTCCTCAGTAGCAAGACTCCTTTGATCGTTATAAAATCAAAGCACACATCTAACAAGGCCTATGACAGATTTATTACGTTTTACTAAGAATTCCTTTCTCGTACCAACAATATTTTTTAAAGGAAGTGATTAAAAATAATTAACTTGATCATGTTTTAGACGCTTTGTTTCGGCATTGTTTAAAAAAAGAAGCGGTGTTATGGAAGTAGATACTACGCAGCGGTTTTAATATAATATAATACTAGCTTTTTTTATTGACCCAATGTAGGACAAAGCCCTCTTCTGATATAGAGAAGGCACCAGTATTGATCACCATGCTTACTCAAGGCGAGGCTAAAACTTGTCTGAAATTTTCTTGGACTTTAATAGTCCAAGAAAAGATGTCAGTGATGTCGAAGATAAACTTAGGAAGAAAATGTGAAATAGAAAAAGTTACATTGGTACAAGTACCAACCCATAATCCAAACCCATAACCTCGTGCATCAATGGCCTTCACCACTCATCGCGACACACAAACATATATTTTTGTATGTTTTATGTAGGTACAGAATTATATAATATTAATAATAGTATTGCACATTTTGTTGCAACATCAAAGTGTGCCAACAGTTCTCAGTATTAAAATAAAGATGACTGGTTTGTATGCTCGAGAATAACAGAAAATCTAAATCAATACAGAATAAATTATTCTCAATGATGACAATGTCAATTCTCTACGCGACGCATACCAATAAGACTCGACGCAGGACAGTTCCCCATCATTTAGCAAGTGCGGTCATTGTACCCGATGCTCATTGCCGTTTGATTGAGACAATGCATCGGTCCGTTACGGTCTATGATGGAAACCATGATTTTATTTCCCCAGTACCATCAACCACAACAAGAATAGCCTCCAATTCAAACCATGACAGAACTCCAATGATTACCCGCAGTTCATTAACACTTTCGCAATTGTTTTTACGCTTCTTTAATTGTGACCAATGGTTAAACCTGTTTCCAGTTATGTTGCTTCACTATAACGATGGAGACGATCAATATAAAGACAGGAAAGACCGAAACTAAACTCGGTGAATTTAAAATCGATTCATGAAAGATGACAAATGTAGAAGTGTCAAGATCGTTGCGATTTGTGACAATGCCATGGGTGGACCTTTAAAATACCGCATGAATACTTTTTAATGCGCCAACGATACGACCAACGTATATTGTGAAGAACGTTTGACAATAGACGAATATTTTTTTCGTGAGACTTGGCTCTTGAGAGGTTCATTCTTTTTTGTGTATTTCACATAAACTACATTTATATGAAGTCGTATCTGTATGAGGACAAAGGCTAGCTGTCGCGGTCCGAAATATAGTTGACAGCTGCAGAATTTCCGAGCGAGCGTTCGTAACCTACCGTGAAACTTGCACGCTAACCAACAAAGAGTCCGTTAGAAATTTTAACAATTCGATTTTCATTTATATCGTTGTTCCTTGACGATGCATGTTGACGCCACACCTACCGTTAAAATGAATGGGAAGTACCGACGATCAAAGTGCATTTTGACGTCGAATTTATCTCAATGGCAATGTTTTCTGCAGCTTCAAGAGGTTTTTAATAGTCTCCTGCGATTTATGTGGTCACGCTCGATCGATCACACCTCCAAGTTCAATACGTTTTGCGGACATGGTTTCATTTATGATTATCTCAATAGTCGGAGTCTTTGAAATTGATTTTAGAATGATAATTGTCGATGGCCTTGTAGATTTCACGATGCGCTAGCGTTTTACGCTTTATTATTTTCTATTATGTCAATTCTTTCTTGACCCACAGCAGGCACGAGCTGTAACTTTTTGGAATCACGCCTAAAATATTTTCTACCAAGTGTTCTAAAAATATCCTTCTCATAGTTTTTTTTTGTGAAAATACCCGAACATTTTGTTATCTATACCTAATTTAACTCTCTATTCAGTGGAGTTAAGCTCAAAAATACATACGAAACGGTTGGTAACTTTATTTAATAAACGAAGTTATCATAAAATATCAATTCACTATGGAATTTTGTGAATATTTTCTTAGGATCACGTCTTTATTATTATGATATCATTGTGCAACCATCTGTGATATATCTGTCAATGTCAGGGACCTTACAAAACGTTCCAATTTATTTTAAAAAAATATCCTTGAGGTATGACGGAGTCGATACAGTATCAAATACATAAATTAATTTTTATGTCAGTCTTTAAATAAATCGAAATTGGATAAGCACGAAACCATCTGGTAGGTAATATTTTTTGAAGTTTACCCAATATGGATAGGTATTAGGCAATGTAGGTACTAAGTTTATGTTTGTAATTATTCACTCTTAAGGCCAAGCTACACCGGATCTGTCAACAAGCGGGCGTGGTAGCGGTCAGAAGCAGGAGTAGTATTTTAGACAGCGGCTGCCCGAGTTCAACCGCTGTATAGACAAATACTGCTAGAGTTGATACTCTAGCAGTATTTGTCTATACAGCGGTTGAACTCCGCTGACAGTTTGATAACTGTGCCCGTAATTTATCCGCTCCGATATGGAAACGTCTTTTGAGTGTCACTAGTGCGATTTTCGATAAATCGCACTGATCATTGTCTTGTTCACGAAGCGACATTGTCATCTAATACTCCTAAAGCTGCTGTGAATACTAATTCCATAACTACTTATACACTATCGCTGTGTGTTGAAATCTAACCAGTTATTGAACCGTACGTGCTTTCAACCAATGCCAAGGTTTCGTAAGCTTTGTGATAGATGTTTGCTGTTTGAGATTCTGCTCATGAGATAACAAACATGAAGGATTTTGTGTATTTTTCGCCAGACTCAACAAGATAGAATTAACACTTAATGAATAAAACACACGCATTTTTCTCATCAATAAAGCGTTTACTCTGTTCAATAACTTTGAATTAATCTACGCGGGCCCCTGTTACAACGTTTTGAATATTCAATTTAACTTACAGTCTACTGTGTAATTGAGGGGAAACTTATTAGGTAGTTGTATAATCACAGATTAGTATGCGATCGGCTCCTCTGCGACACAGATAAGCTGTTCGAACTCCGATAACGATCTGTGTTCAAGTTACAAAGGCAATTGTCCGGGATTTTTTTTTGTCTAAGGACCATTGTGTATGAAAATATTCGATTGCGTTTTGAATGCAATTTCTATTTTGTCGTGACAGTAATAGATACTACGTCGCATATCGTCCCCACAAAAGATAAATTGCGCATTGATACTCGATATACCTGATGTTTTTCTACCGTGTTATTCTATTGTGTTGAGTTGTGAATACAATGGAGATTTGTGATTAGCTGTCGAATTCAGAAAAATATATCGAGTCTATAATTAGGTGCTATAGGAAGCATGGGGCAGTTTGTGGAATATTATCCTTTTTCATCGTAGTGTTAAGATGAAAGAAACGTCTCAGCTGCGATTGGAATCTCAAAACAAAATTTTGTGACCAATAACGTTATGTGCTAACTCGTTTTAAAGCACCTAAGTAGCTTGTTAAAGCTTTTGGTCGCGGCTTTACTTCCGTTGAATTCGTGGTAAACTGGTAACGTAGATCAGACGGTCAGCTACGATTGCTTTTTAAATGTGAATATTTCAGTATAATTAAGTTTTTGAGATTGTTTTGAGAGTTAACTAATCAGAAAGTAGTAGCCAGCCTCAATATGAAAATTAAACTGTTCAATTATTACATAGACAACTACATAAAACAAGCGTGGTGATCGATGCTCCTGCTCTGTATGAGAAGATACCTGTGCCCTACTGCGGGACATTGAAACGCTAGTATTACAATTTATTTCCAAAATTAAACGGCAGCTATGACAATTTCATGCAATTTTGTCCACATTAAGATAAATAAATATTGAAGTAAGATTTTCACGCCTCTCTATTCAACCAAAATAGAACAGGCCCAACATAAGGAAGAAACAAAAGCGGAACAGAATGCGAAGACAGCATTCTAAGAATCTACATCGCAGTGGGCAATCACTTCAAGTAAGCTCGACGGGGCTCAAACAGTCGACAATACAGATCCAGTAGCCCCTTATTATTTCATTCTACGGAAACCGGACAAGAGCTACCAAAAATTCATTGTTATACTCATGTTTTTACTCTGCCATTTGTTTCCTTCCAAAAACATAATAGAGTTACGAAACCTAAGAATCTATTGTTCCCATCTGTTACTTACCTTCAATTATAAAAGACGGTAGCAAAATATTGTTTATTTTACAGTTGAAAGGGCTTTTAACAGTGACATATGGACTCTTTATGTTTGAGTGCATTCAAATTTATGGGCCCATGACCACTGAAGAATTGGGTTATGTATTGTTTAAATTTAGAAAGCTTGTTCTGAAGAATTGTTTCTGTTGTAGCCACACACCGTCGCTAATTTATGTTAAGTTGGTTTTATTTAATAGTCTTGTTAAATTACAACGATGACGTTTCAATGCTTTTGATGAAGTAATTATTGGATTTTTTCTGCCAAAAAGAGTTAACCGACAATCTTGCCGGCTTTTCGTGCGCATGCCCTTGATACCTATGCGGTACATGTGACATTCGAGAGATTTACTACAAAAGTATATGCTCAAATTTTTCTGTTTGTCTTATGTGTTGCATATTTATCTCTGCATAGTCCTCTTCTCTGTTTGAGAAGAAGCCTTTACCCTGCAGTGGGACACTAATAGACTAGCATTATTATCGAGAGACAACGATGAAACTATCTGATTTAAAATGGACTTAGAAAATAAAAGGAAAATCTTTGTCTGTTGCCATAAACTTAACATCTATCTTTTAAACTAAGTTTAATACATAGAAAGTAAAATCTTTACTAGCATAGTACCTAGAGGTGTCATTAATCCGTTTAGAAGAACTGTTATGTCGCTAGTTCCTATGAAGTGAGCGCAAACGGCACTGCTATGTAATACATAATATTGTCTCCAATTTCTCAGTGCAGGTGTTAATGATAGTGATCCCGAGAAATTATTATAACTAAGAAGTGCTATTTACTAAATCAGCTATAAGTTGTTACCTACCTTTGAGGTAATACAATAAAGAAATTAGTATTTGTGAAAACTATAAAGTATATTATAACTACTCTGAATATTATTGTTTGCAATTTAAACCGTTACGAGATAAGAGAACGCTTTTTGAGGGTTCCATACTACTAAGACCACTGTCTACCTGTCCGTCCATCTGTCACTGGGCTGTGTCTTTTAAACCGAAATAGGTAGAAACTTAAAATTTTCTTATAGTGTAATTTTCTTGTTAATCACAGAGTGTAATAATAAAAATAAAATAAACTAGTTATTGACCAACACCTTGAGAAACTTTCGCTCAACGGCTGGATAAAATAAAATAAAATGGAGAATTAGATGGGGTCCTCATTATTATGGGGTGTTAAATATGGTCCGATTCACACATTCATGACGTTTCTTTTTAATACCAGCAACATTTTAATACTTATTTTGTACTTTTTATATGAGGAATAGACACGTAAACCGAAGATTACAGGTGATCTAAATTGAACAAGTAATTATGTATGTAGATACAATACTAAGCAGTAATATTGATTTCAAAATCGTGACGAAAGATTTGAATAATGCTTAGAGGATTAAACGATTTAAATAATGCATAATTAACTAGTTAAAAGTTCCCACTGCATTGACTTTGAATGTCATTACAAAATACGACTAACATCATTTTACTTGACGAATATTGTTCACAAATAAATAATACCAGCCTATTATTGTCCAATGCAGGGCAAAGACCTCTTCTCATACAGAGAAGGCACGAGTATTGATCATCACCACGCTTGATCAAGGCAGTTTATTGATATTAAACTTATAATAAAAATATAAATAAATCAATGATGCCCAAGATAAACTTAGAAAGTACGTTACATATTAATTGGAAAATGTCACATTGCTACTTGCCCGTGCTCGGTACCGACTCCAACCTCGTGCAGGACAGGCGCCCAATCACAACTTCATTATTCACAAAACAAAACAATACAAATAAATATTTACATTCGCTTAGCGACTGTTGGTTGGTTTTACAATAACAGTAACACTTACAACTGATCATAAACAGAACATTATAAACAATACATTATGACAACCAATAAAGAGAAACAGCATAATTACACAAAGTTTTTGTTAAAGAACGAACACAAACCTGTCCAAATAACGGTAAAAACATTTTATCAGTGAAAACCCGTATTAAAAAGGGCCGTAAAAGGCTTGTTATTTAATTGCCGAATAAGAAATAAAAAATATAAATTCATTAAACTTTGGAAGCTAGTTAAATAATTGTTTAGTGAAAATTAGAAGGTACACATAATCTTTATTGGAGACATTAGAATCGACAGGCTTTCAATGTGAAAGTTTGAATCCAATGAGGCAATTATATTGATGGCTGCAATTAAATTGAATGAAGTGCCACATGGAATTGTGACTGAACATTGAACGGTTTTTATTGCTGTGAGAAACAATAATTTTGATAGTTAAAATGACGATTAATATAGCATTGATGATAATAGCACTTAGTTAAATGAATGCAGTGTGGACATGTGCTGACAAGCGATAGACACGCATATAGTTTACTTAATGTTAATTAATTAAAATATTACTGAGCTTGGTTTGCTTGTTTTAATATTTTAAGTGAGTGTTAAGCTTTTAATTCTCTGGTAATTCATATATTATTCGTTAACTAATTAAGACTGTTTATTTTTATGGTAGTTTTATTTATGAAAATATTAAATATAATAAAGTAGGTACGCAGTATTAAAATTTCAGAAGTTCTTTAGAATTTTGTTGATTCCAAAATTTTTGTTAGTAAAAACTAATTAACTAGGTATTTATTTATTTAAACTTTATGCAACAAATGTACAAAGGCGGACTTAATGCCTTAGGCATTCTCTAGCAGTCGACCAAAGGTGGTGAAGAGATAACATGGATGGTGCAAGCTATTATACGAGAGTAAAACAACAAAATTAGAGATTTAAAAAAATTGTAGAAACAGTATGTTAGCACAAAACCAATTGAGCAATAATTTTGATAAATAGCTGAGTAGTAGACTCTTTCCGCTGTCGGCTATCGCTCTCACGACGCTGTTTGAACCGTTCAATGACCATGAAGCTGCATATAACCATTTCCCAATAATAATATTAAAACAATAAGATAACTAAAAGCTTTACCGATCTTAACATAAAAATAAAATAATTATTGAAAAGACAATAGATGATACAGAGACGGGGTATGAGGTATAGAATAGATTGGTTGAGAAGAGGCCTTTGCCCTGGCGCTTTCTCAAGGCTGATTGGCGTTCAAGACTTATATTAATAAATTATAAGTCCAAGTTTCCACACGATATCCAAGAGAAGTTTAGAAAATACATATGAATTGAAAATGTTGCTTTGGTACTTGCTGGGTATCAAACCCACAAACCTCATGCGTAGGAGACGGCCGCCTAAATCACTAAGCCATCATATACCGACCGTAATATACTGACTACTAATTTAAAGCTTAGGCAAACAGAAAATAAACGGAAAGCTTTTTACCACCTCACCAAAAAAAAAACAAGAAACGATTTCACATAGTCATTATATTCATTAAATTAGTTCTAAACATTACATGTTTGTTTTTATTCGCTAAAATTACATGCTTGGACAACGTTTAGACCGTGATTGCGCAATACCACTTAGGGTTATGACACATAATAGTACACTTTGTATCGATAAACATACAAATAAGGCATCGTTCAGCCTTACATCTACAATTAGGCACTAAAGCAGTGGTTCTAAACCTTTTAGTATTGAGGGGCCGTTACATTTTTTCTTACCATTGATCACCAATTGTTTGGCGGTAAAATTAAATTAGTAATAGTTGTCCTAGACCTTTATATCTAACAGCGAAAAGTTTCTTACTCACTCATCGCGAAATATCGAACTGCTTGAAGTATAAAGATGAAATTAAACAGAGAGGTAGTTTATACTTAGTCCGCTAAAAAAGATTTTTTTTTTAATTCACCCCTTATGGGGATAAAACGGGGGTCCAAAGTTTGTATGGAAAAACTTAGGAGATACATTGAGTAAATTAAGTTACCCGAATTTAACACAAGCGCTAGTTATATAATATTTTGTGCATGCATACCATTTACCAACTGATATATTTCTGATTTTAGTTCATATATATATTTGCTGTCAAACTGTTTTGGCCCTTAAAACCCCAACACCTAAGTCGCCGACTCGTTTTTATTTCATAATTTTGTCGTTGGGTACCACTTTTCGTACTTTCAGGGACCACCACCGGTCCGCGGACCGCTGGTTAAGAACCGCTGCACTAATGATGTGAAGATTGTATGGATTAATAAAGGAGTACTCATGTATGGGTGGAAGTATGTTTGCATAAAAAGTAACGGAGATTTTTTGTTACGAACGTTATTGGTTTTCGTTTTAAATGTTCAATGTTCTGTTATAGTTTTTGTTGAGATTTCGGGTCAAAAAGTTCATGCACACATTAAACATTTTTGCGTTATAGAAAAAAGTGTGTGTAATTTGTATAATGTTGAAAAGAGCGACATAAATTCTTTATTATTTAATTGCATATTTTTTATTTGTGAATTACATTTTTTAAAAATTATGATAAGGAAAGTTAATAAAAAGGAATAATTATTACCTCTATCAAACAACTAGCTTCTTTTGAATCTTGTCCGTGTGTTTTTTTTCACCCGCGTCAAGTTACGTCTTTAGTTACTGCTCTGCTCCCTTGGGTCATAGCTCGATATTATAGTAACCTAAACTATTCCTTATGAATCTAGCTATCGTATTTAAAAAGATTTTTTCAATCCGACTGGTAGTCCCAGAGATCAAATATAAAACTCTTCGGCTTTATAATATTGAATATAGATTTCCTTTTAATTCTTATAAAATTCTTAATTCTTAACAGTTTGCTTATTGGATGAACTCTTTGGAATCTTGAGAATTTATATCATAAAAAACGTAGGCTATTCTTTATCGTCCGGGCAAGCAGTCCCTAGGGTTGTGTGATGAAATATTATTTCTTTTTGTTACCCAATCAAGTCGCTTCAGATCAATCATGTTAAAATTGGAAATCCACATGAGACATCCCTGGGGTAGTTGCTTTGTATTAACTAGTAGCTTTTCGAAAAAAATAACTTTGTCGGCTTGAATCTCGATGGTTGATAAATAGTCTTATCTAATGATTTCTATTTTGTTATTTTTTACGAACTTTCCATATAAGACTACTGCTTGTTTAAAATAACGTTACCGAGACCCTAATTATCCCAATCCTTTATTGAATTACCATCTTTCAAAATCACACAATTTTTATTATTATTTATAAGTATAAAAGTGTTATGACTCATGATTAATTATTATATTCAAAAAAAAAAAAAAAAAATCTTAAACTGATGACAATTTATACCTATTGATCTTACACAATTCGAAATTCAAAATATTAAAGCCCATTGGAGCTTTGAAGAACTGGCAATATAACATCAAAGTTTAAAGGCAAGTCCTCAAAATCCTTCTGCTAAGCAATGCGTAAGTGAATTCTTGCATTTGACTCTTGTCCACGGATGACTAACGCAAGCATGAGAGGGTAACAGCTCACCATTGATTTTTCAAGCCTCACATGGCAAAGGGTGAGAAGAGGAAATCCAATAACGTGTCACCCCTGAATTTGGACAAATCGAATTCGAATTAACGTGGAAACAGTTTCGGTAAGTTAGTTTACGCAAACCATTTAGGTTTGAGACGCGTTTGTCGTTTAGATGAAAAACAGGAAATCATTTTGTCATACGTAGGTATTGTGAAATCAAATGGGACTGGGCTGTACATATCCTTTGCATATCATACGACTTATGGGTCCGTGGAACCCAAGATTGGTCCCGGATTGGCGAGACCGGGATGCGGTAGACGTAATGGTGATGGTGAGACGTCTTGGTCAGCTTCCTTAAGACCTTTGGACCTTTGTCCAGCAGTAAGACAGTACGGGCGAATCATAATTAGAATAATTTTAGTTATATCGTTAATACATGCTACATATATGATTAGATCCAACTGCGAATTGACAAAAAAAAATAGTTTTAAAACCAATCAGTGGAATTATCGCTCGGTAGATTCAGGTGAAGTAAGCTTGAGTTGAGCTGTCATCCTACTTGCACTTATATTCTGTAAAAAAGTGCTGGTAAGCTGTCAATCGCTAATTTTCATTAGGCAGCTCCGGTTTCCCTAAGTTCATCAAGTTAGATTTTTACAGAATATCACTATATATAGTTCATTATTACAAGTAATTATCAATTTTTTACAAACTATACTCAATTACATGTATGGGCTTCGTTCTTTTGATGCACCGCTGTACCGTTGCAAAAAAATAATAAAGACAAAACTGCAACAAAATTATGATTGATTAATCTTCATAAACCCTGTCATAACTTATCATTGGAATCCATTGATTTGCTTTCAATCCTTTTCATTGTTTTGGGTCAACACAAATTATAGACTGACAGACAGTCGGACACATAATTGATACATCTGCTAATGTATGCATTTATTTCTCAAAATGTTTGAAACAAAAAGTTTATCTGACTCATAACATAAGTCATAACTTAGGAACTATGAGAATGCTTCCAGAGAACCTCTTTTCGTTCATGACATCAGTATATTAATTGATTCTCAGTATGCAAGTCTGAAGTCTATAATTTGTTTTTACAAATAAATAAAATTGAATTGTCCGTTTGTAACTAATGATAAATAACAGTTTTTTACTTGATGCATATGAATATGGTATAATTATATTACGAATAAACAGTAAAACGAAAAAAAAACGGTATTTTTTTGTCCGTATTTTATTCGGGTTAATTTCTAGGACGGCTGCACCGATTCTGACAGAACTTTCTCTGGCAGCTTATGTTATAAGGAATAACGTAAGCTACTTTTATTTAAAAAAAATAATTAGGGTTCAAAAAACCCCACATAAAACCGACTTTGAAATGAACGAAGCCGCGGACATACGCTAGTTTAAAAAAAAAAACATTTAAAAGTAAGACAGCAACCTATTAAAATTTCGTTTAACGTTATGTTTGTTTAAGCACTCAAAGGCTATAATTATCGACTCTGGTGGTTCGGACCCTGAATTAATGATGAGAATTCATTTTAGAATCGAATAGACTCGAAATAAAATCGATAGTCGAATTCAGACAGTTATTGAACTTGGCAAGAAGATAAAACATTAATCGATGTATTCACGCGAAGCTCGTTATCATGCAATTGCAATTGGAATGTCAGAAACATTGAAATTGCTGACTTTGACTTGGAAATAATCGTTGGATTTATGATACTATGAATTTTTACTGTAGTTTTAACTTTTAAAATGAACTAATGTAAACCTACACAAACATAACATCACGCCTGTAATCCCCGAAGGGTTAGGCAGAGGTGTACTTCATTTATAGTATACCCACATTTCGCCAGTTATGTTTTTAGTCCCATGTAATAGGGGGCGAGCCTATTGCCATCAACCGGGCACAAATCCAGACTCCGAGGCTACTACTGAGAAATTCCTGATGGAAAAACCCAATAACACTTTGCCCGACCTGGGAATCGAACCCAAGACCTCATGCACAGCAGTCGCGCTTGCGACCACTAGACCAACGAGGCAGTCTAATCAGTTAAAATGAACTAATGTAAACCTAAGATATTATTATTTGAGTACCTACCACTTACCTACTTAAATATAGTTCTTGTACTTGCGGCATAAATTGTGAGGTATACATAAAATAATAATAATATCAATCTGTACTGTTACTTACTTAAACATAGTTTTTGTACTTGCAGCATACATAGTGAGGTTTACTATAAAATAATAATAATACCAATCATTTTGTAAATAATAATAATAAAAAATAATAAATTCCAGAGGCCTTTTCACATACAAACAAGGCACAAGCATTGATCACCACGCTTGCTCAAGGCGAATTGTCGATTTCAAACTTATCGATACTGGAAATATGAAATAACGTAAGGGACATTTGGTCTTAAATCTCATTTTCGACCAAATGTCCCTTACGTTATTTAATATTTCCAGTACCGTATATTAATTTTAGAAGTCCAGTTTTCCTCACGGTGTTTTCACAGATGTCAGTGATGTCCAAGATTAACTTTGAAAGTACATAATTAAAAAATCACTGTGACATCACGATATTTCAATGACATCGACATTTAAAGTAACCTATAAGAACAGAGGCTAATTTTATTCAGTAGGTATTTATAGTATTTCGTACGGAGTAAGTTTTAACCCCAAAAATGGATTTTGGGAGTTACACCGTACCAAATTCCATCAAAATCGGTTCAGTGGTTTAGCCGTGAAAACTCAACAGAGCGACAGACTTTTGCATTTATAATATTAGTTTAGCATGGATAAAAAAAACACATTAAATTTTTCTTTCATTAAAATAACACTACAAAACTGTCCCATTCTCTTAACTTAGAACTCTTAATAACTATGTTATTTATCTCAATGTATAGCCCTAAGCTTGTGGGTGCTTTAATTAAATAAATTGCTTTATCTGTCGAGAGACAATGGCGTCTGTTATGGGGGAATTTTATTAACACTCCTATCTATGTACGTTAGTCGGTTATACGGGTGACCACTCATTTACTTAACAAATAGAATTGATTTGCTTGATCCTAATCTTATTTCGCTCCATATTAGATTAGTATTTGTAAAGGGCGTGTTTGTTTATTAGTGAGCCTTTGAGGAAACAATAGAAGAATTAATGTTATTTGTTTTTGGCCGCGTGTTTGCCGGCGTGGATTTTCTTATGGATCCCTAATTTTTTTAATAATAAAAGTAGCTAATATAATAGGTAATATTTTTGGAAATGTGATCAGCTGAAGAATGTGTAAGTACATTTGTTTGAACGCTCTTATCTTTAGAATTACTGGCAAAAACAAAAGAAAGTCAACCCCATGTTTTCAACCGACTTCAAAAAGGAGGAGGTTCTCAATTCGACGCGTATGTTTTTTTTTTTTTGTATATTTGTTCAACGATTACTCCGCCAATTATGAATCGATTTGGATGATTCTTTTTTTTTTTGAAAGAGTATAGTCTCGAATAGGTCCCATAGGAATATTGTCATGTTCTGATGATGAAATTTGGAGATATGGAACGGAACTCCTTATAAAATCACAGCAGAACCGCCGTAATAAGAAAAATTGCTTTGTTTATACGGGTAGTCGATGACTGTCTAAAGGAAGTGGGGAGGGGGTACGTCAACCCCCCTTCTATCACTTTCCAAAATATCGTGTGAGGTATTGTTTGAAAGGGCTTTATGTAAGGATTTCAAACATTAACACACAAGCACTAAAAAGTGAAAAATAAAAAGCTTTTTTACAAAAAAAGATCACCGCCTTCAAAAACCATAAAATAAAAAATAACTTTAGCTTGGAAGTCGGTGGCAATACCTAAATAACAAGAAACAAAACCAAAGCCGCCGACTTCCAAGCTAAAGTTATTTTTTATTTTGTGGTTTTTGTTATTTTTGTCTTAGTTCATCATCAAAAATGACGTCACGTGGTAAGCAATAGGCTACTGCACTGCGTGTCGATTCCCGCACGAGACAAATATTGGTATGACCTACAGATTGTTGTTCCGGGGTTTGCTGTTTGTGTGTGTGTGTTTATATGTATGTACTATGTAAACGCACTCACGATCATCATCTGCCTAGCCTTTTCCCAACTATGTTGGGGTCGGCTTCCAGTCTCACCGGATTCAGCTGAGTACCAGTATTTTACATGGAGCGACTGCCTATCCGACCTCCACAACCCAGTAACTGGGTAACACGATACCCCTAGGTAAAACTGCTTGTCAGACTCTCAAACTTCTGACGATTCGTAACGACTGTCAAAGATCCACGAGTGACAGCCGGGACCAACAGCTTAACGTGCTTTCCGAGGCTCGGAATGTCAGTAATGTCTAAGATAAACTTTAGAAAGTACATATGAATTGAAAAAATCACATTGGTACTTGCTCGGATTCGAACCCACACCCTCATGCATGAGAGGCGGGCGCCTTAACCACTAGGCCATCACGACATTCACGCACTTACGATACAGGAGATATAAGTAGTGAAGTTTAGCATTAAAAATACATAAATGTTTTTTATATACTTTAAGGTACTTGTTCTTAGTTTAGTTACAAATGAGGCTACAAGCATTGTTTTTGTAATAAGAGTATGCAACACGTGGCTTCAAACACGCCGCGGCACCGGCATTGTTATCACAGTGTACTACTTACTTAGTAACCACAGTACCGTGAGAAATATACAATGTAACGCTTTTCTTATATTTGTTAACACTATTTGCATACGGTACTGTTTTTGTATGTATGTTGTTAAACACCTCATTAGAGATACACCTCTTCGTAACATTGTTTTCGAAAAAGTTTAGATCTATCTAAATTATAAAAGCTTAAAAATACACTCACTCATTAAAAGTATCTTTATCCACTTGACGTATTAAAATGAAGTTTGGCAAGAAGGCAGATTATAGTTGGTTGTTTTTTTTTTTTAATTCGTCCCCTAAGGGTGTGAAACAGAAGTCTGAACTTTACGCGGACAAAAGCTAGTTAGGGATAAAACTAAAAAAAAAACGACATAAACACCTTAAAAACCACCATAAACCTATAAAAGATGCTCAAGTTAATCTTTAAACACCTGTACAGATTTTCTTAAAATATAGCTAAAAACACTCTAAATGAAGTCACCTTCCAAACAAAAGAAAACTAAATCAAAAAGGCCAGCCGTTTTGGAGTAACGATGCGACAGACAAATACCTAGACACGAGCACGTGGAACGTCATAATACCCGTCTGTTTTCGTCGGGGATTAAAAAAAAATTGGAATGAGGACAAAAACAGCTGAAAAATATTGGCAGATCTAAAAACCGGCCAAGTGAGAGAGAGAGTCAAACTCGTACACGAAGGGTTCCGTACCTCAGTACATTATTTAACACTACATACGATTACAAAAAAATATGACCGCCTTCAAAAACTACAAAATAAAAAATAACTTTTTTAAGGCGGTCATATTTTTTTGTAAAAAAGCTTTTTATTTTTCACTTTTTAGTGCTTGTATGTTAATGTTTGAAATCCTTACATAAAACCCTTTCAAACAATACCTCACACGATATATTAAATTTTGGAAAGTGGTGGGTTGACGTACCCCCTCCCCACTTCCTTCAGTCAGTCATCGAATACACGTATAAACAAAGCAATTTGTCTTGTTACGGCGGTTCTGCTGTGATTTTATAAGGAGTTCCGTTCCATATCTCCAAAATTCATCATCAGATCATGACAATATTCCTATGGGACCTATTCGGAACTATACTCTTTCAAACAAAAAAAGAACCATCCAAATCGATTCATAATTGGCGGAGTAATCGTTGAACAAAGAAACAAAAAACAAAAAAAAAAAAAAAACATACCCGTCGAATTGAGAACCTCCTCCTTTTTGAAGTCGGTTGAAAAAACACAATCATGATCGTTATATCCCCCTACAACGAACCTGTCAACAACAACTCCATAATTTTTTAAATTTATTTCATTTTCAATATTTGTTGTTAATGTAAAAAGATCACGTTTGGCACCCTTTGAGTAGGGAACCCTAAAAACGAAACTCTGAAATGTTGACCTTTATCAAAACATCATCAATCAAATCTGTTTGTCTACATTACGTCAGATATTACTCTTCGAAGAGATTGTTTGTGTCAGCTAATACTGGATTTTTACGAAATTCCGTACAAAATCATGGTTTGTTAATATTATTATGAAAAATTTGTAAGTGACGTACCTATGTATATACGAATAACGTGTTGATGGGGATCGAAGTTGATAAATTGATTCTTTTAATACATAATATGCCTAGACCTCTAATTATAATAACATAACATAACATCACGCCTGTAATCCCTGAAGGGTTAGGCAGAGGTGTACCCATTAGTACACCCACTTTTCGCCAGTTATGTTTTTTAGTCCCATGTAATAGGGGGCGAGCCTATTGCCATCAACCGGGCACAAATCCAGACTCCGAGGCTGCTAATGAGAAATTCCTGATGGAAAAGCCCAATAGCACTTTGCCCGATCTGGGAATCGAACCCAAGACTTCATGCACAGCAGTCGCGCTTGCGACCACTAGACCAACGAGGCAGGTTTGTTAATATTATTATGAAAAAATTGTAGGTGACGTTTCTACAAATAGTGTGTTGATGTGGATCGAAGTTGATGAATTCATTCTGTAATAGGTACATAATATGCCTAGACCTCTTACTATAGTAAACTAGTTAAAAAAATACCAGCTCTTCTCATACAGAGAAGGCACTGATCACACCGTTACATGCTTGCTGAAAGCGGATTGATGATTTCAGACTTAAAATTATTAAATATAAGGTCAGATTTCTTCACAATATTTTCCCTCGCCGATAACAGTGATGTCTAGCGTTAACTAAAATGTACTAGTAAGTATAATATTATAAATTAAAAAAATCAAATGACATGAGAGCAGGGCGGCTTAACCACTAGGGTCATCACTTCATACATAGATACACTAAATTAGTTTATTTTCAAATAAATTTATAAAAAAAATAGTTTTCATCATTCAAAATGTGCAAAAATCTTATCACCTCAGAGAATTTATTGAATGTTTAACGCGGAATATTATTATGCTTTCTGAATTTTAATATCTTCCTACAACAAAATTATTATACTTACACATCTGATTCATATTGTACATTGTTATTAAGGAAATTAAATATTGATGGTTCCAATTTCTCCATAATAACAACATAATAATCTAACAGCAAATATTTTGTTACACTTGTACATAATCAATGTTTATATTATTACAATGTTCATTATAACGCCTTTGTATTATCTCGTGTTTAGACTCGGAACTATTTGTTTTTGTTTAATAATGCCCTATTAATGTGATAGATAACCGCACTGTCTCCTAACCTTTGTATCTTTTAAATCAATATTATTGAAGACTAATGAGTAGATGTATGTATGCGGACGAGGCGAAAGTATCGTAGCAGGTGGCGTTCTATGATTTCTGCTTACCCCCATGGAAAAAGGCGGGAGTTTATGTATGTTTATAAGTATTTGACGACTAATAAAGCTTCTATATTCATTAATAAAAGTGTCTCAGTGAAGACTTTTTATTAAATCAGAAGGCCAATTCTCTTAACTAAATAAACGTTGAAATAAATAAAATACCGGCCTAAAAGTCCGTCCCTAAAAGTTACTATAATTATCACCTTGTAAATCACAGGCCCATTCACGTTCTTAAAAAATTTGCTACTATTTTCTTTTAACTTATCTGTGTTCTCAAACTTAAATAGCGCCATCTAGCAATAGGACTGCTGCATGCAGAAATCTTTAAAATGATAATCGCTAACAACTAAAATAATAAAAATTGAATCAGAAATGCATCAAGAAATCTTACTGCCTCGCCTGACTAGCGGCATTGCCACTTTTGATGGCAATGCTTGGCCTCTGGCCATGGGTCTCGGGGAGCGGCAATCAACCGTTTGGACAAATCTTTAAAAAGAGCGTTGGGCATCCCGACCTCGCGACCCGACGGTTTTAACCTCAAACGGCTACCAGCAAAGTTCCTATACTTACTACCCAATATCTACTTTCCTTCGAAAGCATGTAACCCGTTTGCCTCTCCGGACTAAAAATATGATTTTATATTTTAAGTTAGTTATATTAAATCCCATACAAAGTAAGTTACAGACAAATTTATAAACTCCGGTTGCAATAAAACATCACAAAAGAAACAAATTACTTATGACAAACGACATTGGAATAAAATTCATTTATATCTTACATGAAACTTTCTCAATTCGACAATGTAACAAAAGGGTTTACCTCATATTAGACGCGTAAATATCCACTCGGTATGCAGCATTCATATTTATACAGCCAGTAAATTGCTATCGGCCGTAATGTAATAATATGAATTTACATAAATTTTCTATAACATTTACATTAGGAATAAATGAATTGCTGCTTGAATGGTGGCTTGGCCGGAAAGGCGCTTGGTTCACGCCCGGAGACGGCATAACAGAAATGTGTAAACCTAATAAGTAAAACGGCTAGTTTTATTTATTCTGTTGACCATACATTTCCTGGTTCAGGAGCAGAAGTAATAAAGTAGTGGTGGAGTGGCAATCAAAATGTTTTCTCTTAGTAGCTGTTAATTATGTTCTTAGCTTTATGGCTTGTTTAAATTAATAGTAACGACTGTGGTTAAATACACGAGTCTGTGATAGTAATTTTTCAAGGACTTATAGTAGTAATTCCCAGTGTTTCTTCTAAACAAATGACTGCGTCGTTGGTGTCATGGTCGCAGAGACGACTTCTGAGCATTATATTTGTCAGTAGGTTTCAGTAGCAGCCCGGAGTTTTTAAGTTTGTGATGTGACATCTCCAGGCCTCGAAAAGCACGTTGAACTGTTAGTTCCGGCTTTCATACCTGGATCTATGACAATCGTTACGGTGTTGTTAGAAGCCCGAAAGTCTGTCAACGAGGCTTACCAAGGTGTATCGCACTACCCAGTTACTGGGTTGTAGAGATCAGATAGGCAGTCGCTCCATGTTACATACTGGTATTCAACTGCATTCGGTTAGACTGGAAACCGACCCCAACTTAATTGGGAAAAGAGTGGACCAAGTACGAAAGAAAATAAAAAAAACAGCTGATACCTACAAAACCACACCGCGCACCGCGCACCGCGCGTGCACCGCGATCAAAATAATAAAATATAGAATAGATGCCTTCTTTTTCATATTTCAGGGTAGGCAGCAAATTCTACTTAAAATTCGCGACATACCTGTTTCTCAAACCGCAGGTCCACCCACAATCTTGCAAGCTCACAGAAAACTTAAATATTATAAAATTTAAATATCATAATGGCCGGTTCACGACTAACGAAACACGTTACAATAGTCAGAACTGTGATTTGCATCGCAGCACAAAATACTGAATGTGAATTTAACTTAATCTAACTTTATATTCTTTATCAAAGTTACGGAAGAACATCTTCCGTGACTGTATTATATTACAGAGAATGCCTTTTCTGTAATTTTGCACCAAAAGAAATGAGCAAGATTTAAAGTCAAACTCAAAAAAACTTATTTCAATTGGACTATTAAATGGCACTTTTGAGTTTATGTACTACAAAAAATAATTGAACCCTGTAGTCCATTGATTACTGTCACCGACTCACCGGTATTTATACGGCTTTCATATAGCATACCTATGGCCAAGATACAACAAAACATAACATAATATCACACCTATAATCCAGGAAGGGTTAGGCAGAGGTGTAGGTACACCCACGATTGTATTCCATTGATTACTGTCACTGGTATTTATACGGCTATCATATAGGTAGTTAGTTGTCATGATAATAAAACATAACATAATACCACACCTGTAATCCCTGAAGGGTTAGGCAGGGGTGCAGGTACGCTGACGTTTCATGAGTTTTGTTTAAGTCTCATGCAAAGGGGCTGAATGCACACTCCGAGGCAGCTCCTGAGAAATTCCCGATGTAAAAATTGAATAGCACTTTGCCCGACCTGGGAATCGATCCCAAGACCTCATGAAAACACCATCAGACCAACGAGGCAGTCAAAACATAGGTACAGTCAGTCAGTACCATAAAGCTTTTTTTTTTTTTTTTTTTTAAGGACAAGCCCGCCACACTTTTCCCACCCACTGCAACTCCTGAAAGCCAGAATCAACAGTGGAGGCCACCAGAAAAGCGTCGAGGCAATGAAGCTCGACGAGTCCCAGAGAAACGTATAACTGTCTTGGGTCCCGCAACGAAATTAATCAGAAAATAATAGCGGAGGAGTAAGAAAAAAATAGTTTCCACTTCCCTCCATACAAGCAGGAGACAGAACAGAACTAGGCCAATAGGCACAAAGGGACGTTTGCAACTGGGAAAAGCCCAGATTGCCAAGCACCACGGATTGCAATTATTACAAAATTAATGGGTCCTAATGTGAGCTGTTACTTTTGATTCCAGTAATAGGTATGGCAAAAACGCTTGAACGCACGGAAATTAGTTCTAGTTTCTACAAGGTCCGCATAATAAACAACACCGGATGTAGCCTGTACACTATCTAGCATAATATTGCGTTCATTCTGCCAAAGAATACACTCCCATAAGATGTGATGAGCAGATTGTTCATATTCACAGTCAGATGTAGAACATTGACACAAAGGAGTAGCAACAAGCTTGAAAGAAAATAATTTACTCTTAAAGTTGCCATGACCTGTGAGAAATTGGGCAACACAGTGGTCCACCTCCAGCCATGTTCTGGCCAGCCGCTCACGAACGGATGGAAAGAACTGATACAGGTGCCGGCCCTTGATAGAATTATCCCACCTACATTGCCATTCGGTTAAAAGTTCCTCCCAGACGTCAGCCTGCGGTTTAAATAATCTAGAGATCTTAGCACGGTCCCGTTGTGTCAGAAAGTTTGTGTCCATGGTCTCTCGTGCGGAATAGTACATTGCAGCACGTCGCTGCACCTCAAGATCGACTGGAAGTACACCTGCAAGTACTGGTAGGCCTTCAGTACTAACGGTCCTATACGCTTTACATAAAAATATTAAAGCTAACCGTTGACTTTGAAGCAATTTACGTCGTACCGCCCCTATGGTGGCCCTATCGGCCCAAACAGGTGCACCGTAGCACATACAACCTAGATAAGTAGCCCCATAAATAGTTTTTAGAGTTAAGAAAGATAGGCCCCAGGTAGCTTTAGAAATTCTCGTTAAGGCATAAAAGTTCTTCTTGGCTTTTTCTCCTACTGTTTTAATGTGGTCAATAAATGAAAAGTTCTTTTCTAAGACCAGACCAAGGTAGCACACGGATTGTTTACGTTTAACTGAAACGTTATTAAATTTAATACTAGGACATGATTTAAGATTACCTTTTAGAATAAGCTGATAGGTTTTTTGCGGTGCAAAGGTCAAACGGTTTCGAACACCCCACTGAGATATTAAACGTAGGCATGTGTCAGCCAAATTCTCAAGCCCAGCCCGAGTACTTGCCTGAATGAGCAGAAGGCCGTCGTCCGCGTAACCGGTTAGTGAACAGCCGCATGGAAGTGGAATCGCGAGAAAATCATCAAAACCTAAATTCCATAAATAAGGACCGAGAACCGAACCCTGAGGACATCCCATGGTTAGTGACTTCGACGCGGAATGATGTCCAAGTTTGAGCTTCGCGGAGCCATTTATAAAGTAAGAGCAAACAAGATGATAGATGTTTCTGTAGCAGCCGCGAGTTTTCATTTTAAGTAGTAGCATAGGCCACCATGCGTTATCAAAAGCTCCAGAAATATCGAGGAAAATCCCAATCACGTATTTATGTTCTGACAAATTTACAGTTTGCCGGACAGAAAGCACCGCGTCGACGGTGGATTTTCCTATTGTGAAACCGAATTGATTGTTATGAAATTTCGGTCCATCTGGAAGCAAACGTGGTACGATAAGGCGCTCCAAAAGTTTACCCAAAGATGGTAGTAGGGTTATAGGTCGATACGACTTTGGATCGTCCGGGGGCTTATCGCCGCTTTTCGGAATTATTCTTATAAAACCACGTCGCCATATACGAGGAAAAATGCCTTCTGCAATGCATCGATTATAAACAGTTAAGATCGCGTCACCCGCTGTTTTACACGCTTCTATAATCATTCTATTTGAAATTTTATCTTCACCCGATGATTTGTTGAGTGGTAGTCTCCTGATAACATTTATGAACTCGTCAGTGGATGGTAGATCTGACGCTGGTGATTCAGGAGGCACAGCAGCCCACGCTCTGATCTGCTGGTGGTAATCGTTGTCGTTGAACGCTGAATCATCGGGTATAAGAGTATTAAGTAGAACTTCCGTTGTTTCTTCGATACCGGTGGTATGTTTATTATTTACTTTAATGTTTTCAATATACGCAAGATCGACCGATCTATTGGCTTTAAACTCATGATATAAAGGAGACCATGGACCTTCTTTATCTAGTTTTTCTACAATTTTACGCAATAAATTACCCTTAGATTTTTCCACCGATGCTCTGTAGCGTGACTTGGCAACTCTAAACGTATTTAAAGCAGAAGTAAACAAGTCTCCGGTAACCTTACGTTTTTTAAGCTTGTTAAGCTGTCTACGCGCTCTACGGTAACACTTACGCTGTTCAACTAAGTAATCACTCCACCAATCACATCTATGAATATTGGTCATAGATCTGCGACCAATGGCGATGTCAGCACAGTATGTAAAAGTGTCTGACATAATTTCAGCACTTTCTTCAGCTGATAATCCGTCGTGAGTGAAGTCTTTGGCGTGACAAGCAAAAAGCGAGCTAAAAAATTCCCAGTTCGCGCCTTTACACTTATATCTAAAATTACCTGTAATATGGGACGGACCTTGAGTAAACATAGGAACAAATTCGTACACGATCAGGCGATGATCACTACAAGACGCGTCCGGTAGGACACGCCACCTAACCAAGCGAACGTCAACACTAGAAAGTGTGACGTCAATACAAGATTCGCCCATTTGGCTGCAAAAAGTAGGTGGTGCGTCAGGGGTGTTATGGATCGATAGATTCATTTCAGCAATGAAGTCCTCAACAGCGCGGCGTCGTTCGGAATCCGTGGCCCGAACCTTGCCATACCACAGGGACGATGACGCGTTAACATCCGCGCCAACGATGACTTTGCAGCCCGCGAGCGACCGCAAGACGTGACGGAGGTTATGTATGTGAGGAGCAACAGGATCTGAATATTGAAAGTAACAGCTCACAACGTAAACTTTGAAAGAAGCCGATGAAACCTCCGCAACGGCACAGTGAGGCGTCATGAGGTTACGCAAAGACGTTACTGTAAAGTTAGCAGAACGCGCTACATAAATTCCGGCTCGTGCTTTGGAATCCAGCTGTACTACCTTGTGACGTAAGCACGCGTTTTGATATTGCTCTTGCACAAGTACTATATCTAAACTGTTATCGATGATTAATTTATCTAACTCGGAAGTCGCAACCCTATCGTTGTGAAGATTTAATTGTCCTATTTTTAAACTATCCATCTTAAATTAGTAATTAGTGTTCAGGATAAGTTGCTCAAGTTTAAGTTTATAGGTGGAACAATCTTCAGACCCGCAACGATGGTCAGACGGTTTTTTAAAACGTTTACACGCCACGCAAGTCGGTTTGTAATTTAAATTGTCCTTATGGGGGCAATCATTTGTTTCATGTGCCTCCGAACAGTTAGCACAAGCAGGTGTTTTATTAGTGCAGTGTTTCTTGACGTGACCGAACTGTTGACAATATAAGCACCGAACTACCTCGATATCATCAATAAAACGGCACGTAGCCCAGTCAATGAATAACTTGTCCTTGGTAGACACTAGGTGTTTTCGTACCGCAGATTCAATTTCAATGCCTATCCATTTCCGACCATTTTCAGTAGTGCGCCTACGAATGATTTTTGTTGATTTTATAAAATCATCCTCTTTGATGGCTAATTCATTATTAATATTTTGCCGGTATAACGCGACCAAAAAAGCGCTGTCTTCCATTGAAGATGGGATGTCTTTAACAAGGATGCGGGGCCTACGGCCTTTTGGTTTCTCCAAACGTAATCCAGCGGACCTTATGGCATCGACCGATTCTAACTTTTTTAATTGATTTTCGTTAGCGACACGCAGTACAACGCCAGACTTTGCGGTTTTTTTAACTCCTACAATTTGAAAACCGTCATCGCTAGGTTTAATCGCCTTCATTAGGGCTTGTTTAGTTGCCGACGATGACGCGTAATCAGCTGAGCGCTCGGCGGTGGGGTATGCGACGACACACGGCAACGGCGTACGCGTCTCCATCACTGGAGCTACTTTAGGCAAGCGAAGTTTTAAAGAATCCGCATATGATATTTTTTTGTTATCATTACTCGTATTCGCAACATTGACACCGGGATTTAATTTAATTTTATCTAATTCACGTTCCGTATTGGCTAACTTCGTTTCGTTGCACGATGATTTTAAGGCTAGCATCGAAACAATGGCCGTAACTCGCTGAGTCATGTCCATGATAGCGGATTTATTCGCAACATTAATACGGGACCCTTGATCATTGACGAGATCGTTAATTTTAGATAAATACGCCGATGCCTCAGAAACTAAATCGCAATAGTCGGTACTGTTTTGGTGGTGAGAATTGCTCGAATTACTGATATTTAATATTGGCGAGGACTTTTCACAAGAATCCGATGTTTGCAATCTTTTTGATCTATCTTCGGGCGAGACAGTCGGAGACATATCGCTGTACAAACGTTTGATATTAGCGGAGGTCGGCGCGGGCGGCGACCTGGGTGTTTTTGTATTTCTCCGAAAAATATCCCCACCACGATCAGGTGGATCATCGTTATTTGATAACATATTTAATTAGAGTAAACGATAAACTAGTATAAGGAGAAAAGAAAACGATAAAATAACGGACGAATAAATTATGTCGCGATACCCTCACACCGAAGAAAATAAATGTACTTACCGATAATTGACGAAATTAACGAATTACCACTAATTATGGAAATAAACACGTATAAAAACTTACGATACCAGCACTTAGCACAATAGCACACAACTAGAAACAACTCACGAGCCGGAAATCGATCACAAAACACAAAAAACGTATTTATAATTAGCAGCGAAATAAATCGCCACTGCACCGAGCGCGCGCGCGGAGGGAAGTGGCGATTTATTTCGCTGCTACCATACCATAAAGCTTATGTAATATTTAGAACTAAATTCTTAAGTTCTAAACAGAAAACATTTTCTACATCTTTCC
Source organism: Hoplodrina ambigua (assembly GCA_949774945.1). Lineage (NCBI taxonomy): Eukaryota > Metazoa > Arthropoda > Insecta > Lepidoptera > Noctuidae > Hoplodrina > Hoplodrina ambigua. The sequence goes on from OX458973.1 coordinate 9,882,246, forward strand.
AAGTCGTACTTGACCACTTTTAATTTCCGGATAAACAGAATTAATTAACTACACGAGCGCAGTAAAGCATTGTACCTTGTTGATTAAAAGCTAGTTTAACTAGGCATGGTAACAAAATCTTACTAGGCTATTAAAACCTAGGTCCCATAGTTTTAATACTAGACCTACCTAGCTTTTGATTTATGACTAATAAACTTTAGCTTTCATTTCCATTTTAACTTTCAATGTTCTAGGTATGGTAATTATATTTTTCTTTATAGGAGTAGGTTTCGCGCCAGATTTAGGTAACTTAGTTTACTTCGACGTTTCTTCTAAGTTTTTCCGTACACGCTTTGGACCCTCGTTTCATCCCTTTATTTTTTTTTTTTCTTTTTTAGCGTATGTCTACTAACTAGTATAAACTATACCTTCCTGCCAAATTTCATTTTTATACGTCAAGTGGCTTTCGATATTTCGTGATGTATAAGTGAGTGAGTGATCTTTCGTTTTATATACATATTTAAAAGAAGAAGATAATTCAAAAAAATAACACGCTAAAACTATAACGCGTAAATCCATCGTGACGAAAACTTTATTTCTGGATTCAATTCACTTACTTAAAAAAAATCTTTTTCATACAAAAGTACAACACCTACACGGTGAAAATGTTTTGAAGTGTTATTTTTTTATAACTGAAGAAAAATGTTAACTCTGGGTTTCTAGAATCAAGTAGGTAGTTATTAAATCCATAGTAAAAGTTTTCGATACCTATGATGTAACTTCCATTTATATACTCGTACATAATCTAGGTATAAGTAATTACTAGGCACGTCTATAATAATGGTAAAAATGATCTATTAAATCAACCAAGAGAATTACGGCAAAAACTGAAACGAATATTTAAATAATTCTTCACGATATGGTTAAAATAAAAGTTGAAACAAAAATGATTAAACTCAAAACGGAAAAAAGAAATATTACCAGGTGTAAATGTTTACTTCAAATACTACCAAAACATCAGTTATTAGTATTAACAGACATTCCTATGTAATTGCAGTCTCGAACGAATCGGTGTAATTGATAACCGTTAGACGCAACCATACCAAAATTGTAACAGTATTTTTGAATATGTTGGATATGCAGTTGTCTATTTTGTCAAAGTTATCTATCTGGCTTCATTTAACAAATATGATTTGAAATAAAAATAAAAGATTTATTTTTGTATTTCTTACCCGACACTAGTAATTTCTCTTCGTAAGTGCGTTTTACACACATAATTATTATAAACGCACATACACAAAAATTACCGAGCTATGATAAATGGAAGAATTAACTTTGGTACCATGACAAAGTTATCTAATTACAGGAGATTCTCCACTCAGTCCAGACCAGTATCTTTGAATTTGAATCTCAGTCTCAATCTGCCAAAAAATCCTCTAATTTACTCACATTATTTTTTAAAAATTAATTGTCACTGAGATGAGATTGTGATTGTTTAGATTATAACATTTTTAAATACAGGAGTTGACTTTTAAAGCAGTCACACCTATTGATTTAAAAAGAAAAATCTTAAGTAGCCCTAATTTAGAAGTTTAGAAACATTCATAACACTACAACTAAGCATCAACTATATTATGTACCTACTCTTTATCTCAGTTCAGCATCAATAAAACCTCACATTTTATTACTGTCATTAGTCATCACTGACAGGATATAACCATGAATGCATACATTGTCCTACTACAATCCAGTCATAAAACCTCCATCGGAAACTCCAGTATCAATGCGTACATCAGTTGCGCAAACGCAGCCCGATTAGACGTACAAACGCATTAAAATTCGTGTTAAATGAGCGGAAATTAATGTTGAGTCGGAGAATGAAGCTGTCATTGACATTGCTTGTAACTATCATCGACACGTACCAACTGCACACTAAAAGTTATTGGTTTTGGTTCCAATGTGTCACTATAAGGACGTCTTCTTTTTGCCGTATCGTGCGGCATTTGATTGTATTTATAAAGGATCTTTAAGTGATATAAAAAATGCATGATATAGTCTCTTCTTCTTCTTTATCGTGTGGGCAGTAAGTTCCTACGACCTTACATACCCTAGTGTCACAGTTTCTAAACCATCTCAAGAGTCTCTGACACGGTTTGAGTGGAATAGTAAGTCCAGGTTTTCTCACGATGTTTTCCTTCACCGATGCCGATATAGTAACTTTGCTGCTTTTAAAATGTTGTTTTAAGTTTTAATATTACGGGTAAAATTGTTGTGTTATAATACCCCCAATTTGATGACAGCAACGCCAGTAACGATAACGCTGAATCACGCTTAACACTTTCTGTAGTGACTCTCTAATTTAGATGGCTATCAACAGCTAGTTTTACAGTGTTGCGAAATTTAAGTAATTCGTTGAACTGATAGATGCTTAGTTGTGTTTAAGGATTGGCTCGGGGTATCTGAGAGTAATCTTTTCTTTACTTAAAACAAAAACTTTGCCTTTCTAGTAATTTCTCCTGTAACTTAGGTGTGTTTACAAACATAATCACACCACGCCAGACCTACAACAACTATCTTTATACCATATAAATATATGGTCCGTGCGGGGATCAAAAACGCGACAATCGCTCAGCCACTATGCCAACCGTGTAGTCAATGAGCTTTGAGACCCAAAACATATCATTGTTTCCTTTTCTACTTGGAAAAATTAAAAAAAAAAACTTGCGACTAAAATGGTTTCTTATCGTCCAATGGAAACGCACAATCGTAAACCAGTATGCGACAAGCTCCAGCGCCAACAGCTCCGATACTCGCATAAAGTACTTATACGTGTGTAATTCACCGATTAATTAAAAGTTGTGCGGGCGTGACTGCTGTAATTGCTAAGAGACTTGTGTTACGTTTAGTGCATTCACTTTTATTGGTCGCCTTTATGCCTAGCTAAGAAAGTAGGTGAATTACCCAGTACGATCGTTAAGTTTCTTTATTTCAAATTGCAGTTCAGAAATTAATCAGTGTTAATGTTGAACGTGAGTTCATCTCGCAAGCTGACAAATGCGTTGAGTAAGAAATTAATTTCGTCAGCTATCATTTTGAAATCAATTTATACATACACGTGAAGACATTTTAATTGACCACAATCTCCTAAATTGAGAAAGATATTTCATAAACATAACATCACGCCTGTAATCGCCGAAGAGTTAGGCAGAGGTATATCCATTAGCACACCCACATTTCGCCAATTATGTTTAAGACCCATGTAATAGAGGGCGAGCCTATTGCCATTAACCGGGCACAAATCCAGACTACGAGGCTGCTACTGAGAAATTCCTAAAGGAAAAACCCGATAACTTTTTGCCTGACCTGGGAATCGAACTCAAGACCTCATGCTCAGCAGTCGCGCTTTGCGACCACTAGACCAACGAGGCAGTCGCCTAAAGATAAAAAAACTACGTTAGAAACTAGGATTTTCCTGTATTGTAGATGTATTTACAAACATACTCACATACATATACAAACAACCAGATCCAGAACAGCTAGGTACCGGTAAGCCATACAAATAATTGATCTACGAGGGAATCATATCCACGACAGGCAGCGCAGCAGCTAATCACTCAGACACTTCCCGAACATGTCATCACAAAAATGATAGGATATTACTTTTTTTTTGGAACACATGTGCAGTGGTCCAGTTACGAAGATATCCATCGATATCACCAAATTGACTGTGTTCGCATTACTGATGCGTTAACTAACACGCCCTAAATGGTCAATTACCCGAATCATACTAAAATTATCAGTACGTACTTAACAAAGTAGGTATAGAGTACTTGTGAAGTCAAAATTACACATACTTTGTTTTGTCTCTGCATCACCCTAAGGTAGACAGGTAAAAAATGCACAAGGTATTAATTAGGTCGACTTTTATACGGTGTAATTTTTACATGTGCTTAACTAATAAATAATAAACCTCCTTCCCCTGTTTTTTATAAGTGAAGACTTTTAATTGGCTGTCAGATATATATATATTTTTTAATATGTCTTGTTTAGCTGTAAGTCTTTTACAGATCATAAATAAATAAATTTATTAAATGAAAAATGCAGAAAATATAAGGTTTAAGACATTTATTGTTTACAAAAAGAAAAATACTTTAATTCAATGTAATTAAAGTATTTCGTAGTTTTATCTTAAGTACATTACTTGGTCGTTCATAAGGAACAAGCATATAAACGGAGGTCTAAAGAAAAAAAAAAAATTAAAGCTTCATTGATAATAAAAACTGTGCTCGACTGTACCTACGTGACTCAGGATATTCTAGAAAACGTTTTATAAATTTCAACATGTATATGGTTATTTAGTAAAGGTACTGAGTATCTAGTCGCAATTCTACGCAAATCTCATACAATTAAGAGGATATTCTGGACAGTGTGCAGCTGCAAGCTCTATACAAACATAGCTCGTAACGTTTGAGTAATAAGAAACTCAACTTCATGAACTTTTGTAGATAAGATAGTGGCACTATAATCTAGGTTTATGGTTAGTCAGTTTTCCGCATAGAGCAACACAGGCCTCCTGGTTTTCCGTTAAGTAACTTAATTTTAAAATGACACGCAATAACTCAAAAATGTCGGAATTTTCATTAAAAGTTTTTGAGATACAGAAAGCTAATTAAAAAAAACTTAGATTATAATATAAGTGCACTTATTCAATCCACAAAATATAACAGAACTAGCTTCTGCCCGCGACTTCGTCCGTTCGAAGGTCGATTTTTGGCGATCTAATCTTGTTTCTCCATACAAACTTTGGACCCCCTTTTCATTCCCATAGGGAGTGAATTTTGAAAAATCCTTTTTCAAGTGACGTTTACTATCTATAAACTACCTTCCTGCCAATTTTCATATTTATACATCAAGCAGTTTTCGATATTTCCTGATGAGTGAGTGAGTGATCTTTAGTTTTTATATAATTATTTAGATTTAAATTCTAATTAATCAACTTATGACTAGACTACGTCTTGTATGAAGTTTTAGTACAATAATCTTTAGTTGATGGATTCATATATTCTCTCCACTTAAACACAATTTAAAGCGGAAAATTACGAACCAGTACAGGTCGCTATAGCATCATAAAAGCGACAGAAAGTTATTAAGGATCTAATTTTAGGACAGTTAAACTAATATGGCCAACAGAGAAACATTCCGAAATAGAATGCCCATAACACTTAGCTGCGAAGGATAAAGAAACTAAAACAAATGAAAATGTTCACGCTTATGAACTTGTAAGTACCTACTAACATTTCAATAAAGGATATAAAAAGAATATAGTCCTTTTGAATAGTCAGCCAAATTTTCATTATCATTATAATTGATTGTAGGTATTTTCATTATTTTATTAGATGTTATAAGTATACTTGATAGATATACTTGACCCGTGCTAGGGCACAGCACTTTATAAATAATATAAGATTTGAATATTTTTGCCTTTTTGAAAGTATGGGAAATTATAATAATATTCACAAAACTAACCACTGCGTTTTGTATCATATAATATCATCTATGTCCCCATTCGTCATATAAATAATGAAATGTAATATAAAGATAAAATAATTATTTCATTTTCATTTCCATTAATAAAATTATAATTACCTAAAAGGCTATAATATCTCAGTGCCAATGATAAGCAATTTCAATATATCGTCAACATTACAAAACGCACTAAAAAAAATGGACAGAAAGATCTTGTTAGTCATATTAGGTACTGTCTTTATTTTCTCATTTTGTGACCCATAAGAAAAGGGTAGGTAGGTTTTACACTATAGTGGGGATAACACGGAAGAACTCAACGATGTAAGCGTAGGCGCAATGTTGAGTTTGTTCAATCCAAGTAAACACTACAAGAACACAGAAACGAGACAATTCGAGTATCACACGAATGAGTCACGTCCGGCTAATTGTTAATAAACAGTAGCAGAGGCAGAAGCAAGCAGCCGAGGTGGTCTTTGTTCAACAAGTTAACACCTACTCTCGCCGAATGAGCTTGATAAATGTTTTTATTACCGTGCACCACAAGTGCAACAATTCAACCAGAGAAAATTACTTTGTGCATAACGAAGCTCAAACAATGGTTAATAATGTTACGGTGTGTGACGAATCCAGGAGGCCTGTTGTGCCATACAATATCTACAAAATGGCACCCGCTGAGAACAAGGACACAGGTCTAGAATACGTAGTTTCACGGAATTCGACATTTGCGACGTGGTTGGTTGCATTTTTGGTAACGTTTTGTGGAATCGTTTTCATTCATCGTTCATTTGTTCTATGTCATCGAAAGCCTTTTGTGGATTCAGAATGTTAGGTTACCTTGGTAAATATACATTTGCTTTATCTATACATAGATAGTTATCTTCTATGCTAAGTGTACTTGGCCAATGAAAATAATTATGTAAGTGCTTATTAGCATCGGAATTTTTAACTTTAAATTGTATGCTAATTATTTAATATTCCATTAACATTTCCAAAATAAATAAAGTATTTTAATTTATAATGCGGGTTTGAGTACTCTTTAATCAAATAACAAGACTAGCCAGACCGTAGCATTTTTTTCACTTAATGAATGTTTAAAAAGAAATCACTACACAAAGTGAAAAGTGTTCATGTTTTATGTTCACAAATAAACCTTTTTGGTTTCAAGCTCTAAACAGCTACCTACGCATAACAATGCAACTGCGTGAGCTGCTGACTTCAACACAAATATGTCCACGATTCGCGACGCTACCCCATAAATTAAAGAGATAAATGGTTCACCAACAATGGCTAAATAAACCGTCCTGTTTCTTATAACACTCGAAAATAAGCTTTGTTTGGTAGCACCGTAAAAAGTTGAAATGTCCATACGCGCGGACTTACAATGGATCAGAATATTTAAGGGGAGTTTAATGCACGCGTGGGCACGTCGATTGCTGCAAAAAATTTGAGCGCAGCATTCGATACACTATTTTATGGACAGTTTTGGTCTATTAAATATCTTACACGACATAATAGCATTGTATTCTGGTTTCAATATTGCAAGTTATTCGAATGTAATTTTTAGTTCTTTAAGTAAAAGTGTTTATTTGGGTTGATGTAACTTTTATATCTTTGTAGTTGTATTTTATTCCCACGTAATAATAGTGTGTAGTATTCTTTTTACGACATTTTTTTATTTGATAAATCAAAGTTTTACGTCATTTTGCTAATACGGTCAATAAGAGTGTGGTAAATTAATGGTACTTACTTTGTATAACTATTTTATAAACTTATTTTACGAGAAAAATAAATAACATTTCATACACACAATTGATTACGACAAAATAATGTCAAAATAATCTTTTGAATTTGTTAGTAATAAATATATGTACTAAAAAAAATATGAGAATACAAAATAACGAAAATAGATTAGTGAAATAAGGTAGCCCAAAGAAGGTACTAGGAATCCATGATTTCAAGTAGGTCACTTTTAAAATTAACCCAAATACATCTGTATTGAATGATTCCACCTGAAACATTTGGTATCGTTTCGTAAACTCTCAAAGAGATCACAAAGCAGAGTTCATAAAAACGGCCATGTATAAAATAAGTGTTTACTTTGTCGGCGGCAGTGCTTTGAAGTGGCTTCCATTTCTGTTCATAGCAACCCTTCCAACATGTGCGGAGATAAAGATGAAATGTAGCTACTCCTACACTCATTGCCTTTCAAGATTTTAATCGAATGTTAATGGTACATCTTTATTTAAGCATGTTACATGTCTCTGACAATCGAGTTGCTTGTTTTTGACCTTGAATATCGTATTGAGAAGGTTCCTAGGTTTGGTACCGAATAAAAAATAATCTCAATGATAGGAAGTAGGTATATGAAACCTTCGACGTCGTTAATTGACTGACCCCAACCCGTTACATTATATCATCTATTCAGTAAAACATGCTATAATAATATAGGTATGTTATTGAAAAAAAAAACTTAAATACGTAGGTACTAAACACCGAAATACAATGACATAAATCCACATATAATTCCTTTAACAAAATCAAACTTAACCTTAAGGTCAAATCTAAAACAAAAGACCAAACTTTCACCAAATTCCTTCGATCGCTAAATGCCAATGGTTTTCCAGCCAATTACCTCAAATCTCTAGAAGCTAACTTATTAACGTAAGCTCGATCCCCTGCACCTTGCACCCTGACATCACAAGATGGATCTGTCGAGCCCCCGTCCACAAATTACATGAAGCAATTTTACCCACAATCTTAGCAATGACATTACTGCAGCGGAATTCCACCCACGATGTTTGGTTGTAAAGTGTAGGGGAGCTACGAAAGTAAAAGCATTCCCAAAAAAAGAAAAAAAAATCGTGTCGGTAATCAATTGCATATAAATTACTATAATTCACATTTATTCATTTCAATTAAATAAATTACATTTTTAAATATTTTAATATTTTATTTGCAATTGATTCTACACGATATTTAGTTCCTTATAATATTACAAGCGCGAAAGTTTATGAATATGGATGGATGAATGGATAGATGTTTGTGACTTTTTCGCACAAAATTGGCTTAACGAAAGATGTAATTATAGAATTTGATCTAGCTCAACACATAAGATATTTTGTTATCCCGTTTTTTACCCTTAGAGATAATTGAGGACGTTGGCTTAATTTTGAAGTCTACACAAGATCACAGATTCGATTTACTGACATTAAAATGGCAATGTATTGTACGGTAAGCAAAAGTTTTTATTGATGAACGCTTATTAAGACTACTTTAAATTACATTCGAACCTAAAACTACATATAACCACAGACAATATTCACGAAGCACTATTCGACTCACATTTTGTAGCAATATTGCAACATCAACGTTCTAACTTTAGCAGTTTTATTAACGCTATATTTTATAGACTTCTAATACTTTAGAAGCTCAGCCAAAACGAATATTCGTGCGAGAAGTTGCAAAATTCTTGATGAAACTTGCAATAATGAATACGATGCATGTGCTAAGTTGTGTTACATCAGTGTTGCTTTTGATTGATACAAATAAAACGTTACCAAGGTTAGATGTTATTGTTGTGCACATTTTATAGTGCACTTAAGAATTTGTTCAATTTAAAATGGTCTAAGTTAGTCTTTATATATTACTATATATTTTGTTTCATATGAGCCGTCAATAAAGGCGGTACGATGCCATACTGCCAAAAATCTGCTTAGACTTTTGAAGACACGTTCACGATCTCAATCACCTTATGCAGACACGTTGTCACGCTGCGCCGCGCCGCAACGCGCTTATTTGTGTCAGCCCTTTAGGTCTAGTTTCACCGTCTTACAATAAATTCAAATTTAATTAGGTACGGCAAATCATTTCTTACAAATTCTGATCCAATCCATATACTAATACTATAAATACGTAAGTAACTTTGTGTGTGTGAATGTCTGTTACGCTTTCACGAGTAAACCACAGAACCGATTTTGATGAAATTTAGTATGGGATAAATTTGAAGGACAAGCTACTTTTTATTTCGTGACTTTTTTTGCGTTCGCGATACTAATAATTGACACTTACGCGGACGAAGTCGCGAGCAAAAACTATTTTTTTTAATTTAACTAGTCAATAGTCTCTATTGCAAGGGGGTTTTTCAGGATTTAATTTTTTTAAGGACTATGGAACATTTTTACTGTTTTCCTAGTTCCATGGTACTCTCCCTATAAGAATTCGTCCACGCATCGCATCCTACCCTCTGCTATAACATCCCCTTGAAATTTTAGGGGAACGCAATCATTCCCTTTGATTCCTGTTCCGTCCTATTCAATTAGAAGGCGTCTCTAACTGACTTTTATAAAAAATAGTTTCCTATTTAGATTTGGATTCTGTAGTACCTATGCTATATATGAGGTAATTGAAAATATACCCGATTTTTTATTTTATTTTAGTGTTGGTCCCATAGTAAAAGTTGTTCATAATGATGAGTACAATGACCCTTTTTTAGGTTTTGGGTAAATTTTCAATGACCCTGTATAGGGAATGGAACATGGTCATCATCATTACTTACGTAAAAAATGTTCATTTATTCGACCAATAATAATTTTATTAATGTTTATTGCGATTTAATTTAAATATAGCCTCAGGACATGATAAAGCAAGTCATTAATTCAATTAATATTAATATTTGGTTGTCAATTACTACATGACCTTTAAATAGTAATTTACGAGTACCAAAAATAATAATCCATGCCTAATGTGGAATATAATATGTAAGTAGTCAAATAATTGTATGTGGCATACAAAATTACAATTATTTTGTGATGTCATAATGTGAATTACACAATTTGTTACCCACTATCTTGTATCATTTAAGAAAATATTAATATTACAGACTAACTTATACCCGTGACTTCGTCCGTGTGAACGTCGGTTAGGTACCTATCTGCTGCGTATTTTCTTGAACGGATTCCTAATTGTTTTTCTAAAATAATAGTAATCAAACTATCTACTAGTCAAAGACCCGTCTTTGGAGATCAGCTGAAACAAAGAGACAGATATATTTTTTTTAATTGATTTTTATAAGTACATTTTACATATTTTGTATAAACATTCATATGCATATAGTAAACAGCTGTTTTTTATTGCCATTACAAACAATCACTTTAATTTTATTTATTTGTATACTTGCCTAGTGTACATATATCGATCGTTTAACGCCGCCAATCAAGCCTTTACAAATAAAAGAGTTAGTGATTACGATAAAAGCCCTTTCAAATCCTACGAGCATTGAAGTACACGAAATGCCTAATAATCCCAAATCATGCACGCTTTTAGACTAAAACAAATTGATGTGCATTATTACTCAAGATTCGCTTCCTTCCTGGCTCAATGCTGTCAGATGTGCCAACGAAAAGGGAACAATGGAGTCTCTATTGTAGCATTTTCACAAATCCCGTACTGACGTAGTCACTTCCTGTATCTCTGAGCCGTATTATCTGGGTATACCGAATCGGGTCAGTGCAGTAAGAATGCGACTGCGAAAACTGAGAACACTTTTTATTGTGTTTATTTTTTCAAATATTTTATTTATGATTTCAAAAATGATATTTTTTAAGAAAACTTTTTTGTTGTGATAATGTTGTTGTTTGAAAATAATCAATTGGGGGTGTATAGATAGTACCTACCTACTATTTGCTGTTTGGACGAAATGGTTTGAGTCTTATTAGAATTCTAATAAGACAACACAATTAAAATACTATTTACTGTGAAACCACATTATGATGACTTAATATCTTCGAGGTTTATGCACCATATCTTGTTATCAATCTCAATGCGGCTGAACATGATAGAACATTTTTAAACTTAATATCTTGCATGCAATGTACTGGTACTACTTTTTTGTATACTATACTTCATATAAACTACGGTACAGCCTTTAGTGATTACCAATCGAATAGAGACCACCCAATTCAGTGTCATTGAACACCATTTGTAACATCATCACTTAAGACAACAAACGCACAGATTATGGCCATTCATACTACGGTCGCAAGCACGTTTTATTATGGAAGTTTACTAAGAAACACGAGTGATAAAATTCACACTTTGTACACCTAAAAACACCCAAAGTTCACACTTACAGCCAACGGTCGCATAAGTTTGTTCCGGCCTAATGAGGCGGCGTCATTCATTGCGCAAGCGCAGCGACAGAGCGCCGCATTCGCCACGCTCCGGAACAAATCGCACCCGAATACGGGCGTGTGTGGATGATGGTGTGATTTTTAGTCATAATTGAAATAGATTGGTCGCTTTCGATGATGTTTTGTGTGAAAGTTGCTATGGATATATTTTTTAACGCACTGGGAATTCTCCTGTATCATACGTGCGTTTACAAAGATATAAAATCACAAACAAACAAACCGGTTACGGCAATAGGCTCGCCCCCTATTACATGGAACTTAAAAATAACTGGCGAAATGTGGGTGTACTAATAGGTACACGTCTGCCTTACAGGCAAGATGTTATGTTATGTAACAAACAAACAGACCCGGAACAACTACCTGTACTACATACAAATATTTGTTTCTTACGAAAATTGAGCCTGTCAATCGATCAACCACTGCGCCAACCGTCTCATCAAAATTGGAGCTAGTAAAGAATCACATACGAAAAAGTTATATTATTTAATATACATTAATTAATATAACTTTTTAGACCACAAACTAAAGTGACTAAAGGATACCCTTTAGTCACTTTAGTTTGTGGTCTAGACAAAGTTCTAGAAAATACGATGATGCAGCGTTGGTTTTCTTTGCTCCAATTATTAAAAATTTACGCAGCCTTCAGTCTCCGCCACAAGAAACTTAATTAACAGAAGCAGACTATACTTATTATAAAGTTTATCATTATTTATAATTATACTAGGTTTTTTGGCCCTGTCTTTTTGGCCCTGTCTCAGAATCCGCTCTTAGCTGACGTGTTCTCCATAACATCATACCTCTAATCCTCGAAGGGTTAGGCAGAGGTGTACCCATTAGTACACCCATATTGCCCCAGTTATGTTTAAGTCCCATCTAATTGAAAGCGAGGCTATTGCCATAAACCGGGTACAAGTCCAGACTCCGAAGCTGCTACTGAGAAATTCCTGATGGAAAACCTAATAACACTTTGCACGTCCTAGGAATCGAATCCAAAACCTCATGTTCAGCAGTCGCACTTTACGACCAACTAAACCAACGAGGCAGTCTTCGGCTTTATAATATAAGTAAAGATTTAAAGATTTTTGCCCAAAAAAGTTACGAGTATCCGCTTTCTAAAGCGTTTATCTTATCTATAGATTAGTGGAAGTGAATGGAAAAAAATCTCAACAGATTTTTCGATATCAAACCTTGTATCTGAATAACTGTCTCATCCGGGCCTGTATCTATAGTCTCGAATAAACACACATTTGAATTAATTACCTATGAATAACTTCCTTTTACCGTTAATATTGACACAATACTCAGCTGGAAGTATTTAACTAATACTTCGTCATGCATAGTAAAGTAAGTAACTACGTACTATTACGTTTTGTAAGATTCTAATTGTGCATTTATAATGGCTTATTATCGGTTTATGAGTTTCAAATTAGTTATTATTTATACAGTGTTGTTTATTTTATTACGGTTTATAACACTGTGTATAGGTATTATCGATTTCCGTTAAAATAAGTAATTATGAAGTTCTAAGAAAAATATTAATGCGTCTTTTAGATTACGTTTTTCTTCCCAAATGAGAATATTGTAAAAGAGTTACTGAAGAATATAGTGTTGATACTGCAATGAAATCTGCTGTCCCCTTCTGTAAATCTTCCTATGTGAATTAAGGTGAAGTAAGCTTAAGGTAAGCTGTCGTCCTAGCCTGACAGAAAGGAGCAGTGTGTGTTCCCGCGCACCTTTCTCGAGGCAGTGTGGCAGATGGGTGACGGCCGACCTGGGCGATGGGACCCATCTTGTATTGGTACCTGCCTGTCCTCTTAAAGGTAGTTGGAGGAACACTGTGGAGTTTTAGCCGCGTCCCCCGAGGCCGAAGCAGTGCATCACATATTCCCTACGAAAAAAAAAACAAAGCATCAAAGTCATCCCATCTCATTTATGCTAGTTATTGATACCTGACCTCACACTCACTCCACCTAAAAATACCAAGGGAGATTTTACAGAATATCGCTGTTATTTTGCCATACGTCGTGATTGGACACCAGTCTGTTACTTGCGACTTCTCATTTCATCAGAGAAATTCAAGGAGATATTCATGATTAGTTCTTTTTTTGTAATGGTTTGGTGCACAATAAAAGTATTCTATTCAATAGTAAAAAGACAGACTAAAACCTCTACTGATATAAAGCCATGCCTTAATTGAGAAGTGGAATAACCAACCCATCGATAAAACCACTAAGATTTATGGTAACAACTCTTTAAAGTCAGATAAAAATAGTGAACGTCAAGTCAATCAAGGTACGTCTACACGTAAACGACAGTAGTATATCGATTTTAAATGCAAATGCGAACAGCTGTTTATCGTCTGAATGATTGCATTAAGCTTGCTCCAAGCTTAATTACCTCGTGTGGGCGAGCGTTCGATTCGGTCTTCAAACGAACGCCAATCTAGGAATGACAGACTTCGTCGTTTAAGTTCTAACACCACATAAGTCAATTTGGATATTAAAATAAGACTTCACAACATAATTCAGTCATTCAGGTTAATTAAATTTTTTTACTTTATAATATTACCAGTTATTTATTTTTTATGGATCCCTAACCACCTTCTACTTTGTACTCTGTTGTAGTTGCCAGAAAGTGACTATTTTTGTTTATATGTATTTTTTTTTCACAAATATACACACATCATAATATTGAGTCTGTAATCTCCAGAGGTTTAGGCAGAAGTGCATCCACTAGCACATCTACATTTATTTAATATGAATTTTCAATGAATAAAATGTTAATCCTATTCAGAAGATATAATTTGAAGTGTCCTCAAATAAAAAAAAATGGTATTGTAAATATATTTAAGTAAAATTCTGCAGCTATTCATTCTCCTGTAAACTTGCTATTTTCGACTTACGCGGTGTTAGAACTTAAGCGACGACTTACGACTGTTACGGTTTGTAGGACAAAAACCGGTATTAATTAATTTGATGATGTGATACTGGAAAAAAGGGTTTGTCGCTAATGGTTGGTAGGCCAGTGATGTGAATAGGATTAGCGCGTTGACTTAATTGTATTGAGGTTTGACATGGAAACTTGACAGTCTTGGCTTTAATAGACTGACTGAGATTGAAGAGGTAACGGGTAGGAATGGAAGTTATGGTTAGTACTGTGAAATTGGACCTTGAAAACTTCGCCTCTGTCTATGCAATTTTGGTTCTCCATATTCTTTATTTTAACATATTTTAACACATTTTTTTAAAAAGAAATTACAAATAATATAGTTTTTTTTAATATGTATAAAAATAGTTATATATCTCCACATTCTGTATTTATCATATTTTTACACATATTTTCTTTAAAAAAATACAAATAATATAGTTTATCATTATGTTATTAATTATTTATCAATTTTTGTTTATTTATCATATTTTTACACATATTTTCTTTAAAAAAACATAAATAAAATAGTTTATCAATGTTTTATTCATTATTTATCAATTTTTGTTCATCATTAGGTATGTTCTTTTAGCATCGCTTAAGATGGCTGTATTTGTCTTTATAGATGTTACTTACTAAGTCAATTAAAAATAGCAGACATAGGAGTACCTACTTCAAACGTACGGGCAGCAACAAATGTCATTTAATACTTTAGATTTTTTAAACTTAATATTATTGAGGTTGAGGTTCATAAAATGATTACTTTTTATAAATATTATTACTACCTTTCCCACTCCTATTTAGATTTAAAATTGAATTCAATAATATCGATCAATAACTATCACATTTTACCTTCAATTGAAGTTACTCATAAGTATTTTTTTACTGCATGAGGGTACTTTATTCCAATAACGGTAGTTTATGATGCATTTTAAAAATATAATAATATTTTTTATCAATAAGTCGCGTCATCATTTTCAAGGGGCCCACAGACTGTTAATAAATAACTCTCAAGTCAATTCGTCACACTTTTTACATCTATTATTATCAATTATTTTAAATTTAAAATATAGGCAGCGTGATTTTTTTACTTACAGAGGGATGGGTTAAATTCTGTGAACTTTCTTTTTGTAATGGCTTTTATTTTGTTTAGTTGCAACAATAGTTTGATTTGTAACGTTATGGCATGTTGTTCATTGCAACTTTTTCGCATCATGCTCTTTTATTGAAGGCTAAAAATGACTCAGTTAAATATAAAAATTGTGCATAAGTAGGTAGGTTCTTACAGCATTTATATTAATTTGAATCATTTGCAAAACTTATAAGAACAATTCAGAATCACACCACAAACTAAAATGTCATCATCATCATGATTATCTGCCTAGCCATTTCCCAACTATGTTTTGGTCGGCTTCCAGTCTAACCGGATGCAGCTGAATACCAGTATTTTACATGGAGCGACTGCCTATCTGACCTCCACAACCCAGTAACTAGGTAATACGATACCCCTAGGTAAGACTGGTTGTCAGACTTTCAAGCTTCTGACGACTCATATCGAACTAATAGTACCTAATGTATTAGGTATTTATGTAGAAACGTAATATCAATAAAGTAACGCTTGATCTTATACCCAACATTTTGCACCAATATTTCTTTAGAAATTGCATGACGACCATAGCCAATGTTGGCTGCAATATTTGCTACCACAGTGTTTGACCTATCACGCTATGAAAATAAAAACGCCTCCATGCCTTTGCCTCATACTTCAAATGCCAAACGTTTGTTTGTTTGCTTCCTCGTGAAGATTGAACGGTATCTTATGTGTACAGTTTTAGTATTGGGATCTAAAACAATAAAGATAAGCACGCTTTGATCAGTTTTTGCTTTTAGTTCTAAGAAAGTATGCCAAACAAAACCTTATGATTGTATTGACACAGATCATAATAATGGTTGAACGTGAACCGCACTTTACTATAAGAGGCTCTCAGGCTTCTTATGCAAATCATGGAATAAATTATTAGGTACCCATATAGTGCATCATCATCTTTTGCTCTTGTTTTCTTAACTTTCTGTGAAATCGCAGAGAAATGAACTTTTTATTTATTCAGTACACAGTTTTTTTTTAAATTATAATATGCGTATACCTTCCGGAACGGTCCGAAACTATTTTATTTTAACTTATATAACATCACGCTGAGGAGCTCGTCGCTAAGTAATAACAGCCGCACGGGTCGATTCGTCAGGTTAAGCTACGCTTGCCGGGTTTGGTCCGTGGATGGGTGACCATCTTTACACACCGAGACTCCTCCGTGCCTCGGAAAGCACGTTAAGCCGTTGATCCCGGCAGTCATACATGGATCTTCGACAGTCGTTACGGGTCGTCAGAAGCCCGAAAGTCTGACAACCAGTCTTACCTAGGGGTATCGTATTACCCAGTTACTGGGTTGTGGAGGTCAGATAGGCAGTCGCTCCATGTAAAATAATGGTATTCAGCTGCATCCGGTTAGACTGGAAGCCGACCCCAACATAGTTGGGAAAAGGCTAGGCAGATGATTATATAACATCACGCCTGTATCTAATTCGCGAAGGGTTAGGCAGAGGAGTACCCATTAGTACACCCACAGTTATGTTTAAGTCTCATGTAATAGGGAGCGAGCCTATTGTCGTCAACCGGGCACTAATCCAGATCCCGAGGCTACTACTGAGAAATTTCTGATGGAAATACTCAATAGCACTATGCCCGTCCTGGGAATCGAACCTAAGACCTCATGCTCAGCAGTCGCGCATTGGGATCTCTAGACCAACAAAGCAGTCATATTATTTTAGATAATGATATTTTTATGCTTTATTTTTCTTAATGAATGAATACTAGCAGTTTGTTTAAAATTAAGCAATTGTCTGACATAATTAGCTTTAGCTTCTCAAAATCACCCGCAATAGGCAAAGTTTCCCTAATCAATCTCAGTCCTATTTCCATTGTACGTAGCAACATCACTTTTACACTCTCACGGAAATCCTCCAACAACTGCCATATCGCGAATTACGCGCATTCTACCCAAAACATAGGGCCAAATGTTTGTTCTAACTTTACGTCGAAGGGCGCTAAAAGGTTTGCAAATAGACGTTAAGTAACGCGTCAACTTAGACAATGACGTCTGTTTTACTCATGGACGCGTCTGACCCCATGTTTGTTGACGTGTGGTTCCCAGGAAAACTGGGTTATAATGTAATTTGACGCGTTATGAAAGGTTTAGTTTTGATCTAGTTTGTTAGTGGGGTATTATGTCAGAGAATTGTTTATTTTTCTTGCTTTAAACAACGACAATGACGACTTGGTAATTTTATCTTTAATATTACTGACATCGGTGAAGAAAAACATCGAGGGGGAACATAGACTTATAACTAGTATAAGTCTGAAATCGTCAATCCGACTTGAACAAGTGTGATGATTAATGTCTTATGTTTAGAAGAAGAATTTGCCCTGCACTTGGACATTAATAGGCTGGTATTATTATCATTATTATATACAGCGTCATCACCAGTCTGATGTCCACTAGTCGTGTGGACCAAGAGAATTTTCTTTTTACTATGATTCGTAAAGGCACAACTTACTGCTACAGTGGAAATGTGACGAAGATAAAGCTTTTCCGTGCTTTAATATTGTAAACATTGAATTTGTTCTAATAAACTAAGTTTATATTCGGAAAGCAGATAATTATGCCGATATTTTTACACACTCAGACGAACGATAATTCGTCTTTTAATTAATATACTCAATAAATCATAGAACAAAACAATCCCTATAAGCTCTCAATTACTTTATTAATAACCCATACAAGCGACAAAGTTAATAACAGAATGACATATCAATTAATTAACAAAAACTCAAACAATAAGCTGTCGTAAAACTAATTTAATATCTGTGAGCAAACAGTTTATTTGCCGATCCGCTATGGCGCCGGCTGTTGCGACGAGGGTAGAGGCAAAGATCAGTCGTTTCGTTAAATATCGCAGAAGTGACATTGATGTTGCTTACGGAATCTATACGATTATAGACGACGGGCAAAGAGACACACGAATATAAATAGTAGTTCTTTTAGTATTAAATTCATTGTTATTGTCCTAAATCCATTATCACTTACATAATATGATTAATAAAAAGTAGTAGTAGTAGTACTGAGTAGATTTTTATCCTTTTTTTAAAAGTACTAGGTTCTTAACAATAATATTTACAATCTAGCCTACAAAACTAAAGAGCAATAATTACAAAACAAATGAATGAATTTTCGATGTTTTGCCTCGTTCGATAGAAGATGCTAAAACACATTTTCTTACGTGAGACATTTCCGAACTACCTTTTTATTTGAAATGAAACTTCATAAGAAAATAAATACCCTCAGTATATTTAGCAGGGCACAAACAAGTGTAAAAAGTAGGGCTGCTAAAACTTAAACATTAATGAAATCTCAATACCTACTAAAGTTTGATTGATGACATGTAAGCATGTTCACTTCTGCGATTCATCGCGTCTTCATCTTTGCAGTATATTGCAGATACAAGTTTTTGTTTCGCAATCGATCGTCCCCTGAATGGAAGCTGTTTAATGGATGCAGAAAATAGAAGAATACGTAACTGAACTTTATTACATAGAACTTGATCAGCGGCCAAAATTCATAAACAAATAATCTTTAAGAAAGGATTTTGAGATGGTAGTAAGTACCGAGACTTTTGATGGGAGGTTAGCCAGAGATAGAAACACACAGAAAAGATTAGTAGTAAAAAGCTTTGCCCAACAGTAAGACAATACAGATGAAAAAAAAAGGATAGTCTTGATCATTTTTGCATTCTCATTTAGATAAATTCCTGATTTCTTCGTATGAATTAATGTATAATTTTATCTGGTTAGTTATTCGCTATGAATAACTAATGACATCATGAAGCGCCAGGCGCTATCATTGCAGTTGACTATTAGCTGCGTTAACATGTCCAGGTTTTAAGATTAGGTACCATAAAATTTTAATTTTATTTACAAATACGAAACAACTTCTAGAGCATGACGGTGATTACAAAAAATATGTAGTTTTTATTTTTTTCTTTACTTTGTACCTATATTAATATTATAAAGGTCAGATTATGCATTTGCAATAAATTCGTGCGATTTAAGAGGAAAACTATTAATTTCAATACAGCGCAGGTTATTATACTAAAACAATGGTGCCGATTCCCTTGGTCACAAACTAAACGAAATTTAGAGAATTGACATCTCTTACTAGCATACAGCGAAGGGAAAGGACGGTGACATTAAAGAACTAAGTTAGAGATGTCAAATTAGTTTTGCCTTGAACTTTCCGTTTTTTAATCCACACGTTTTAAGATGTCAACTTTAATTGTATGGATGTGTCAGATTGACAAAATCTGACAGCTCCTATCTACATTAGTCTCTTTCTTTTTTTAGAAAAAGAAAAAGATAAAAATAGTCTTATTTTAATTTAATTTGTGAACAAGGGAGTCGGCACCGTTATGTTTAACCGACTTCAAAAAAAGAAGAGGTTATGTATTCGGGCTGTATCTTTTTTTCCTAATGACACATTTTAAACACCACATTACAAAACAATTTCGATACCCAACTCATCAAAGCAAAGAAAAACTTTCATTCAGATTTCTAAGTACAAACTTTTAACGAACGCATTCCTTTAAGACGACCTGCTTGGTCCCTCGGCTATAAATATAAGATCATCTAATGCCATCATTCGGTGCGACTCAAAGTGATCTCTAACGGAGATTTGGTCCGATGTCACTGATCGTATATTGTCGCCCGAGATGACTCCGATAGCGTATGATAATGTTGGGGTGTTGTTTTGTTCATGAGAGGAGCGGATAGCGATTCATTAAGGTATTTAATTAAAGGACTCAGTATAATAAAGTCCAAAAAAAATGTTGAACACTTTGAGTTCAGTTAAGAAGGCAAACACTCTGTCTCCCTGTACTTACCTATTAATTAAAATTTGATTCTTCACCATAATACTATTATAAATGTGAATGTTTTGGATGGATGTATGTTTGTTACTCAATCACGCCAGAACGGCTGTATGGATCCATATGATATTTGGCACAGAGGTAGATCATAGTCTGAAATAGCATCATAGTTCTCGTGGGATCATTCAAAACTTTTGACGTAATTCTGAAATCAACACAGACGAAATCATTTACATAGATTTTTATAAAACTGTCAGTTTTTTGAAGTTGGTAGCAACGTTAGAAAATAAGACTTCAAATTATTCCAAGCCAAGATATAACAAACAAATAAGGTACTTTCCTATTATATTAATCATAAATTCAATAGAACATAAATATTATCTTCAATATACAAATAATAATTCCATTCAATTCAATCAATGTTAATTACCAAGATAAATCAGAAACAATAACATTATATCACCATTGAAGCGGAAGATCGTTCAATTGATATTGGTAATACGAGAAACAATTAGACGAATAAGCTAACGAATCTATAGTCTATAGATACTTAATAATATATAATAAACATGAAGAGATTTTGTGTTTGTTTGTTTAAGCGCGTTTATCTCTAAAACTACCAGTCGTATTAGACAAAATCTTTTGTATATGATAGCCAGATTCATAAGGAATAGTATAAGCTATACAACATCACGCTATGGCTCACAGGAGCAGAGTAGTAGCAGTAATCAAAGAAGTAAGTTAAAGCGGGTGAAAAAAAACATGCAGGTGAGGTCGTGGGGAGAAGTTAGTTGTTTAATAAAGATAAGGTCAATTATACGTTGGTTTTAGTTAGTTTCTATTGTTAGTAGTGTTATGTAAACTGACATTTGAATATTAATTAATGTTATGACATCGTTGATGATAAAATGAATTAGCTAATACACCATGTATTGTTCCAATAACAACAAAAATGCTGGCTCTTACCTTGGTCAGAGGCTAAGCATTGGTATTCGACGTGTCAATGCCGTCAGTATTTTGGATACCTACAGTTGATGGAGGAATTCTTTTAATACCGTTTTTTTTTTAAGGTAACTGTTGTGATATTTGTAGTGTTTTTTTTTTTTTTTTGTATTTTTATTTTTCTTTGGAAAAACGTCACCACACTAGGAATTTCTTCTGTATCGTGGGTGCGTTTACAAGCACATAAATTAATTAAAAATAAAAAACCCAGTATTAAAAGTGTGTCTTTAAGATAGGGCTTTTTTTTGCTGCTTTTATTATTTTCGCTTGATAAACTATTAATAACAAATAACATTAATAAATAGTTGCTATTTTACCTTTTTCAAAAATAGCCTTAAAGTAAGTTACTAAGTGCGAATTTCCATAATCAATATCTCTAATTTAATACTGACCGTACTTGTTGATCAACTTAATAGTATCGATACGAAACAGAGATGTCGATTTTATATCTAAATTGAAACGCGAGATACATTAATTCATGCTTTTAATTCAATACATAAAATACACTGGCGCAGCATGTTCTCTATCTTATCTGATGTCTTTTATAGGATTAGGGCTAGATGAGACAGATACGAAGTGGATGGGTGGTTGAACACCAAGGAATGTTTGAGAGAAATCGTTCAATGAGTTTCTAGCTTTGTTTTTATGTTAATTAGTAGGAACCAGTAGAACGGGATCTGTGGACAAACTTCCGTTGGTAATGTTTGACGTATCATCACCGTACGTGGGTTCCTGTGACGTCGACTGTCTTTGTCTTTTGTGGTTAGAAAGAAAGAGAGAAGATGATGCTTAAATGGTTGACCAAATTGAGTGAGAACTGAAAGATCATTTTAACAAACAAATGTAGTGCGGTCGCTGATGTTTACTTATTACTTGATCATGATGGAATGATTAAGAGCACAGGTTTGTGTTAATATGTGAAGTAAACATATCCTCTTAAGTATAGATTTATTAAGTAGTTACACAGCGTAAGTGTACCTACCACAGACTGGATATCTATTTTAGATATCCTTTCAAATGCGACAAATAACATGCTCTATTTATGGAGATATCGAAATCAGATTATGATATTCATGAGAACATGAAATCTACATTAAACAGTTTGCTCTATGTACCATTTCCATTTAATTTCGCACTAGCTTCTGCCCACGACTTTGTCCGCGTGCTTTATTTTATTATTACGTCTTCGGTTAGGTACCTACCTACTGCTTCGCTTCCGTATTTAGCCTTTAGGTACTATTTGTCATAAATCTGGCTATCCTATACAAACAGATTTTTTCCAATACGACTGACCGTTCCACAGAACAAACAAACAATAATAAAACTCTTCAGTTTTATTATAATTTTAATTATAGTATGGATTTAAACTAAATGATCTTGACAATCTTATACACAGATCTGTAAAATTATGCAATAAATCGATGATGAAGTAATTTTGAAACGATTTTCAAACATGGTGGTCTCGTTGGCCGCAAACTCAATAGCCAATGGCGGGGAACGGAAACCGCTAGTCCTCGGAAATAGGGATTTTCTTGTCACGTGATTGGTTGTTTTTTTGTCAAGAACACAATTTCAAATATGGAATCGGAATATAAAAACAAAAGGTATAATGAAGACGACACGCTTGGCGCATTGATTGGGCGATTGGCTGCTGCGTTGCGTGTCTCCGGTTTGATTCCAGCACGGAACAAATATTTGTATGGCCTACAGTTATTCCGGGTCTGCCTATGTATGTGAGTTTATACATTTTTTTACGTAGTTACCAACGATTTTATTTAAAAGGAAAATAATTTAAGCCGGATTTAAGCTACGTAGTACCTACTCGTTCGCAAAGCTACTTTAAATGTTAAACATTATAAAAACAAGATTTGTTTATAAGGCAAAGGCTATGAACGGAACATATGGCATCGCGCAAATTGTAGACTTGCACTTGCCATAACAGAATATAGTCTTGCCGTCGTAAAACCTGTCTATGGGCAAAAAGTAAGAACGGACACCGGCTCTACAGCGAAAGATGGTAACAAATGTGCTTTTTTGCTGGCTAAGGGCCATATAGGAAATTATAGGTGACTACTAACTTGCGAGTTTACTCATGGGCCTTGAATTTTTTTCTTTGAAACAATGTTGCAATAAAAATTGAATAATGAGAGTAATTAGTCGAAACCCTCTAGAATACATTTATTAATATGTTTCTATGTTAAATGAATAGGTATTCATCATAACAATATTCATGAGAGATTTTGAAAATCATTTGTGGCTAAAATTTGATGTAAATTAATTGTTTATGAGAGCTCGCATGAGCGAGGGAAGTAAACATAACGAAAAATTTTAAATTGGATGTACTCGTTTCACATTTTTTTTTTTTCATTATTTATATCAATAGATGAAGTATCATCTATGATAGTGGTATTTTTGTGCGACAAATACATTAACTAAGTATAGTTAATGTATTTGTCGCACAAAATTTAATCAAAAATCTTTAGGGTAGGTACCTACTCTTATTTCCAATTTGAAAATCAACTTGAATCGAATATTTTTACACCAACCTAAGAGAGCAATGTCTGCTGTAACTTTTATCAGTTGAATCCCTTTTAAACCGCTCGTCATTATTCTTCTAGTAAAATTATATCCGGGGGAGTTTGAACAATCGTTCGGCCGCAGAGGCGCGTGTCAATTGACAAAGGCGCCATTTTTATTTTTTTTGTCTCCCGATGTCATTTATACAGAATTTAAGCTTGTCACATTACCTGTTATGTAGTTTCTACGTCTTATAAGACGGAATTATAGGATTTTATTAAATTAACACATCTTTGGTTATTCCTACGCTCCCGTGATATATATCAGATTCAGATCATCAGATATTTTTTCAAATCGCACTAGGTGTTCTTATCATCATATCAGCCGTAGGACGTCCACTGCTGATCATAGACCTCCCCTAGAGATTTCCAATAGGAGCGGATGGAACATGTGCTTATAATAAGTACCTAATAATAAAAAAAAAACATTTATTTTCAGGTTACAAAGACCCATACATAACATAACATAACATCACGCCTGTAATTCCCGAAGGGTTAGGCAGAGGTGTACCCATTAGTACACCCACATTTCGCCAGTTATGTTTTTAGTCCCATGTAATAGGGGGCGAGCCTATTGCCATCAACCGGGCACAAATCCAGACTCCGAGGCTGCTACTGAGAAATTCCTGATGGAAAAACCCAATAACACATTGCCCGACCTGGGAATCGAACCCAAGACCTCATGCACAGCAGTCGCGCATGCAACCACTAGACCAACGAGGCAGTCACCACAGAGTGAGACCCATACATAAATACCTTTACCTAAGTATACTTTATAATAAGCACGATTAGCTTATGATTAAAACGTCTAAACAAATAAACTTTTCAGCTTTTTAGTAAGTAGGTATAGAAAATTCTATTAGAAAAATAGTCGATACACACACAGTCGAAGCGGACAAACGCCACGACAGTAATATTTATTCCGTTTAAGCAACAAACAAGGTTTCCGGTGAATCATTCTTAACTATGTATATTTCCGAACAAATTTCGATGTTCAAACAAGATCCCAAACAGCTTCAAAATGTTTTATACCAAGTGGGAGTGTCAGTCATCATTCACTCCGAAGTACACGTCTATACACGGCAATAAACTGGCCGACGCCTACATTTGTGACCACTTTACGGACGGACAGACCATCTTACACAATGTTACCTCTGTTCTTTAACAATCAACGCAACGAATCTTTGGTTTCTCCCTTCAACATGTCCACTTATTCATATGTTGTGGTCATTGTTGCATGAATGACAACAATAAGCTGTTATTAGCTCCGCCTAACTTTAATTTTAATTAACATGATTGGATGTTTCCGTATAAAAACATGCTCTGAATATTTAATTAGTGCTTATTAGTTTGGACTTATCCAATCTGAAAACTATCCTTGGAATAGCATGATTATTATAATGGGCTTAGTTCTGTTTAAACAAACCAACCCATGTCAAAGTTCTGCCCATTTTTCCAAGTGATTTTGGGTTACTAATGCAAATAGGCCCCCCTCAAATGTGTGAGTTAGCTCATTTTTGAAAGAACTATAATGAGTTTTTAATTTTGTCAACGTCACGTCTTATCACGACACGGTGGGGCAGTAGCTGAGGGATTGGCTGTTGCGCTGCGTGTCGCGTGTTCAATTTCCGCTCGGAACAAATAGGTATATGCATAGCCTAAAGGGCTACTTCCCATTTGGTAAACTTCCCATTTCGTAAACCTCAAACTGTACCTACTAAAAAGTTGCGTTTGGTAAACATTATACATTTCATACATTTAGTCCCATTTCGAAAACATTTCAATATTTTTTTGTGTTATATCCCATTTGGTAAACTTTCAGATGAAATGGGTACAGTCAAGTAAAAAAAGAAAAACGAAACTAATGATAACATTGTCATTTATTTTGTTAAATATTTTTAATCACAGGTACAATAGTCGGATTATGTGTACGTATGCCATTTACACATATTGATATTTAAAAACAGAAATAAAAAGTGGGGTGTACAAATAACTTTCAAAAAATTTAAGAAAAATCACAGTTCGATTTGACTATTTCGATGACAAGTTTTATTTTTTTAATAACATAAGTCAATCTAGATGCGAAATCAACTTATATAAAAAAACAATAATCACAGATTTGGTACTATCTTTTTATGTTAATGTACATTAACATAAAAAAATACATACGAAATCAACTACTTATAAAATATAAAAATAAACAGTCACTGATTTGGTACGTTAACGTAAAAAAATACATGCAAAATCAACTTTTAAATATAAAAACAAATAATAATCACAGATTTGGTACAATAACATAAAAAATTACACACAAAATCAACTATAAAATATAATCACAGATTTGGAATATTAACATAAAAAATTTACTACCTACACTACAAAGTTAAAAATCAATAAATAAATTATAAAGTGATACAAGCAATTCTTGATAATTCGTTCAAACAATTTTCCAATGATATTTTTCCACTTTTGTAATCGCCGAGAATATTGTTAATTCGTATATCATTTTGGATAGATTTTTTTCTTCGTTTTGATATACTTTCTCCATTATTATAAAAACTGTAAAAAATTGTTATGATTAATTTAAGTAAGAATGTATAATTTTTATCATATGTGTCGCCTAAAAATACAGGTCATTGAAACAAAAATATGTACCTTTTCAGAAGATTTTCATAATGTTTAATATTGCCTGATATCGTTTCGAAAAATAAAAGAATTGATGGCCTTTTTCCAATTTCACTATTGAAACTCCAATTCCAAGATTCCATGAGGTTTGTAGTGCGGTGTCTTTGTGCGTAGCAGCACCAAATATTCATCATATCTTCATTTTCCAACCACTGATCCACAAAGTAATCATTGAATTCAGTTATAGCTTTTTCTTCAAAACTGTAACAGAATTAATTCGTTGAAGATTATGATACGAAAAACCATATATTACCTAGTTTCTAACGCATAAAAATGGCTGTAGAAAATGGCGGTAGAAGAAATATCCAGAACTAAACGCGTTCATTTCAATACTGCAAAATTAATTTACCTTTGACTCATAACGTATAGCCATCCATCGTTTATGTCTTCTTTTGGTAAATGTGCCAGAGCCATACATAGTTTGACGTGATAGTGAGATTCTTCATGTTGTAATAAGCCAAGAGATTTTGCCTTTCTTAATAGCGCTCTGCCAAAGTGAACAAAACACCCCTTAACAATTATGTTTGGAAATGTCTTTTTAATTGCATTTATTGGAGCTTTTTCGAAATCCAAGGTAATAATATCGGCTGTCCACTCTGGTAAATGAAATTTTAGTTTGTAAAACAGTCTTTCATATTATGTAGTTTCTTCTTTGTTTGTCAACACTGCATAAAAAAATGGTACAATATTTGTCCCAGTTTCTGTACTTCCTATGTCTCCGTGTACAACGTATAGTTGAAGAAACGGCTTTGCACAACATTTGAACGTTCCGTCCGCAAAGTAGTGACGGACGTCATTTAAATGTGCAATTGCACTCTTTGAACCAAACACAATCATTCTATTTTCACCGTCAATCTCATCAAACAATAAATTGTCTTTAAAACGGTCAGGAATCACGATTTCTGTAGAGTTAGAGTGCTGAGATTTTGTGATTCCTAGTTGTCTATTTCTGTGTCTATACAAACTGCTTTTAACTTTGTCAAAATTTGGTAATTCTTTAATAATTTCATAACCATTATCTTTCAGCTTTTTAGTACATTTCCTGTATGTAGCTGGAATCGGCTTCAGATCTTCACATATAGTTTGTTTACATTTTTCGATGGCTACTTTCACTTCATTTTTTTCAAAATTCGGAATACAAGAACTGCAGTGAGCATTTTCTCTTAATACATGGCTTCGATTTGAATTCAAAGTTACACTTGCTGAACATCCATCTTTTCTATTAACACAGCGCCACCAACTTGAGTCCTTATTATTTTTCTGTTTATAATATTGATGCCCAGCGCGTAATAAAATTTCACCGCCTCGTGTACTATTAATAATTTTTAAATTCACTGCACCACTAGAAGATCCCTCACCCGACATTGCAACGACCTTGCACTATGCATAAAACGAGTGAACTGATAAGTTAAACCCGGTAATAGATATAATTTACGTATACTTACTTATGTCTATCTCATTCACACCTTTTGTTTAAAACGATGGTAAGGACAATAAATCCCTACCTGAGAACCCGCTCGGTGCTTCTTTTGCGGGAAAAGCACGTGGTATTTTTAGTAGCATCGTGGTATTTTTACAGACTTTAATACGTTTTTTTTACTTCTTCTTGATCAGCCATTCTTTTTGATGGTCGAGATACTATCTCAAGACTGAAGCATTTAAAAATATATACATCTCTAATTTAATACTAATTTGACACTGACTGTACCGTACAAAAATAACAATACTAACAAAGTTTACCAAATGGGATTAAATGTATGAAGTAACGAAATGTTTACCAAACGCAACTTTTTAGTAGGTACAGTTTGAGGTTTACGAAATGGGAAGTTTACCAAATGGGAAGTAGCCGCCTAAAGATGGTTGTTTAGGGTCTGATTGTTTATGTATATGACTTTATATGTCCGTAAAGGCATCCACGATATTGGGCCATAGTTATAAAAAAAAATACGGTACAATAAAATAAAGCATGATCATTTTGAAAATATTTCGTGCAATAAATATCAAGTGATGATACTTATGACATGTGTGAACTGAATATGTATAAAATGAATTTAAACTGTGTTGCATTGTCATAATAAATGACGAATACTTCAAGCCAGTACAACGGATGAATGGGCGAAAGTTGGGCGAGTCCATCACGACCCACGTTTTATCATGCAGACGCACGATGTTTGTGTGGTTTTTTAGAATATATTATCATTATTCATTCCCTGTTTTCCTTTCCGACCTTGATTCACCGTTTCAATCATGCTGGCCATGAATATAATGGACCAGAAAATGTCACATTTTTTGACACTGCTGACGTCATAGTCATAGGTCTATGATACAAAATTGAACAAATATAATACAGGTAACTTGCTTTGGCCCATGTCCCTTGTTTGATAACACTGATATAGTTTATAACAATCAGGCATAACTTAGCTTTATATTAGCAAAATATCTTTTTGAATCTGACCAGTATCTGATTCGGGTTTAACGTTCAAACAATAAAAAAGAACAAAAAACCGTTCAGCTTTATTATAATATGTGTACAGATATACCATTTTGAACCTAATGGTACTGTTAGGTAACCAACAATTGAAGCATACGTCCTAAAATTATTTTTCAATAAGAAGTAGATAAAATGAGAGACAGTGTCGGGAGTGAAAGAAAACGAAAACAAAACGAAGTGAATATAATCCTGAAAAGGCTTAGCTCACTATTTTGCGGTGCATTTCAAAGACACGATTCTCATGGTTTTCCTCAAACAATAAAAAGCATTAAAGAGTATATTTCGCGAAATGATAATCTTCCGTCGATAATATCTTTAGCACTGTCATGTAGCAAACCCTTTTCGCTGAAGAGGTGTGGCTAACAAATGATCCGGTGGGAACAAAGTGCAGGTGAATCATTAGCCATGATTTGCCTTATCGCTTTTCGGTCCTGAATACCAAGTAGGCTTATAGCAATGATGAATCAGTATACCGGGCTTTAGTCATCAGCACCTATATACATATTTAAACATGAGCTGGAAAAGTTTACGACCGACATAATGCGCATTTCACAGACTCCTGCGCCTTCTCACCCAAATCGCAAAAAGAATAAAGACTTCGTTTCCAGTAAACCTATAAAATCTGCAATAAAATATTGTAAATCCCAAAGATTTAGAGAAAGATAATAATGTTGTAACAAGATTTACATTTCCGACTAAGATATTGTGGTTTCTTTGTTTGTGCGTAAACATTATCGCCAAGTTTGCTAAAAAGAGCCTCTCGCCTCTCTCTTAGATCAACTTGCCACTCACTAAACTGTCTTAAGATAATAAGTATTGAAACCCTTTAGAAGGGTGCGGGCAAGAGTCAATATTTGCAAATATAAGACGTTATTTAGATGCAAGACACGATCGTCTGCCCCCAGAGTCGGCCGTCCGGCCTTCTTATGCAAATCTTGCCATATCTCCGACTATTCACTAAGAGGTTTATTTGGCGAGGTCCTTTGAAACTCCTCAGAGTGGGTGTATTAAATTTTTCATAACTGCCCACTTCACTTGGAGTGCGTTTATTATATTTTCCGTATTCGGTGCTCGTTATTTGATATTTTAAATTTCCGTGCAGAAAGTTTCAACTTCCACTCTAGAAATTCGGATGTAAAAAGCTTAAACGAATATTGTTTAATGTACGTGAATTTTTGCTTTGTTGTTAGTTTTCACGTGTGTAAAATGTTAAATGAAAAATGCGTTTACTTTTTATTGCTCAAATATTATTTCCATCCCTCATACTGTTTTCAGTTTAAAATGTTTGGGAGTAAAGGCAGGTAGGATTGCGAAAAGAATATGGTTACGTATCTTTCAAATTGGCCGAATTATAAGAAAAACACGCACGCTTTTGGTTATCAACGTATCTTGTCAGCACCTTTCAATTAATGCCGAGGAAAGCGGTTTAAATTGAAAAAGTAAAAATTCAAGCTTTTACATTTTTATAACAAGCTGTGGTTCGGTAAGTAGGAACATCTTTGAAAGATCACGATTCTGTTGTTACTACTCCTAAAACAGAGTTAAGAGTCTGATAAAAAAAAAAAAAAATTGATACTTTTTTAAAACACAAACAAGTATTCTTTATAGTCATGTGAATATTCGTTTTGTTTTTTAATGCAAATTAAATACTACTAATCTGTTACTCATTTTAACATTTTCACAAATTAAAGTAAACACGAAACTGCAGCGTATTACGAACATCCTGGATCTCACAAACAACTCGTGACACAATGGTATCTTGCCATCAGCGATGCATCAGCATTGCAAATCTACAAGTCGCAAAATGAGTAAGTAATATAAAAATACTTGGTCACGTCATGGCAATCTAAAAAGATTATCTATCTCACGGTTCTAAGGAAATAACTGTGAATCCTGTTAGATCGTTTGACCCAGCACCCCACCTGTTCACGAATTGAATTAAGCCCTCGCATGTTTAAGAGCAGTAAAATCTATAACAGTCGAAATAACGATATCAAAATATTTCAACAACCATTGTTGTTGTCAAGGGTGAGATGATAAGTTAATAATATAATGACATATTATTGCTCCCTCTATGCTTATTCGGCTATTTCCACGATCTTAGCTTCATAATTTATAATATTATCATTGCTATCACCTTTACCTTTATCATGTGTTTCACAAAGTTCAAATTCGTTTAGCTCATCTCACTTTCTAACGTTGTCGACAAGAAACAATCGTGTTGTTATTATGTTTATGGTGTAATGTCAAAATAAAATGTTTTCTCTAGTTGTGAGCGCGTCATTAATTCGAATTTTATTCACATTATGGTGCGTGTCTGCATTATGTATTTGAGTTTCAAACTGTTTCGATAACGCATCTAAATAGGTTATTTCTATTAAAAATTATTGTCTTCCTACTCTTTTTAAGGCAATTTTAAAACGTGGTTGGCGTAGAACTGTGTGTCGGTTCTGTGTATGAATTAATTTAATGTTAGCTATAACTGTTAACGCAATGACAGAAATATTAATCCTCTTGACACTGTCTTGTAAATTTTTAAACAGATCAAATAGTCAGTTGCCTGTGGTGTCTGAATAATATTACGTAATACAAGAGCAAATTATGCCTAAAGGTTTCAAATATAATGCATGTCTATCAGCAGTCTGTGCTTTAATATAAATTCATAACCCTAAGCCCACCCAATTATTTTATTTCTTAAAAAAACATTACCCTACACTATGAATTTCTCCCGTATCGTGTGTACGTTTACAAACATAAGTTCATAAACAAACAACTAGACCCGGAACAACTATATGTTGGCCATACAAATTTTTCTTCCGTGCGGGAATCGAACATGTGACACGCAGAACAGCAGCCAATGACTCAGTCATTGCACCAACCATGTCGTCAAAAATTAAATCTCTACGAGTAACAATCTTCCATTTACATTGAGATAAACTTATCTAGAGACTCAGAGGCCATGATCAATATGCACCAAGAGTAACTATCAAATGGTCTAATTATGCCGTCAACATCCTCGAAGTTACTCTCTCAGTAAGTTAGTTACAAGACTGTACTGATTGTCTGTAACTAAGTATTTATTTGCTCAGGAAACTAATAACAAAGTAGAATGGCTTGGAGGGATGAGGAAACAGAAACCGGTCGCCATGAATGTTTGTTCGTGGAATTTGAGAATATAGAGTTCATTTTTTTAAATTGCGGATGATGGTTGATATTCTTGACGAATATGAGATGATTGATAGGTTTAATAATGAACAACAAGCAGATATATTTGGTTTGCAAGATAAAGATTTTAAAAACTATATTTTAAAAAGGCAATGTTAATGCTGATGCAAATGTAAAACCCTGGATGACCAAATTCTATACTCAATTGTTTTTCTTAATTTTATTAAAAGGAATGCGTGTGTATTCAATAAATTGTCATATCTAGCCGACATATATTATAATAAATTGAAAAGGAATTTTACAAAGCTGATAATTTTTTGTAAATTGGTTTCTTGAAAGCCTTTACCACACATTTATGAAAAGAGAAACCTGAAAAACTACCGTATCAGTAAAGTTGCTAATAGTCAAAACAAAGTGGATGCTCTAAATTGGCCAGTGTGTCATAGTTTTCTAACGTAGTAGTGCGATACAGTCATGTGGCGAGTAAGTTTCCCACGTAATGTTGCACAAATTAACAGAACTGCCTTCTATGTGAACTGACATGTACTATATAACTAAGAATTACGCTATGATGTACTCTTAATGATTCACAAATGCAGTTGTTACCTATTTGAAAAAGTTTAGGAGTATTGGGTTGTGTTTTTATAAACGTTGCCCAATACTAGAAATTTCCTCTGTATTGGGGGTATGTTTATACAAATATGTTTATATTATACAAACTTATCCCGTACCAAATTAGATCAAAATCGGTTCAGTGGTTTAGTCGTGAAAGTATAACAAACAGATAGACAAAGTAACTTTCGCGTTTATAATATTAGTATGGATTCAAATATAGAATATAGTTTTGTTACTCTCTCATAATGTAGCTTTCCTTATTATTGAGAATATCCATTAACGAACAAAATTACAAATCTTTTCTTTTTATAATACATAACATCACGCCTGTAATCCCCGAAGGGTTAGGCAGAGGTGTACCCATTAGTACACCCACATTTCGCCAGTTATGTTTTTAGTCCCATGTAATAGGGGGCGAGCTTATTGCCACCAACCGGGCACAAATCCAGACTCCGAGGCTGCTACTAAGAAATTCCTGATGGAAAAACCCAATAACACTTTGCCCGACCTGGGAATCGAACCCAAGACCTCATGCACAGCAGTCGCGCTTGCAACCACTAGACCAACGAGGCAGTCGATTTTTATAATACTAGTTTAGAAATATACTGGTTATACACCTACACTACTTTAACATTGTACAACAGTGTGCCCATTAAAAAATCAGAAGTTCACCATATTCCAGTATAAAACGAAATTGTCCACTAACCCAACATCATTTTGTAAGGAACTATCAATCACAGTTCACCAAACCATTTTTTATATTTTATCTGTAAACACAACAACGTACGGGCGCGTTATTGCATGCACAACATCCCGAATGTTTATTGGATATTGACGTAAGAAATTCCTTACAACTCATACATTACTCGCTAAATTCACTTTACTGTTTAAAAATTTCAAACTATTACAGCAATGGATGGCCATGCGTTCAAAGTTTTAGGAAAATGCATTTATCAAAAAATAGACGCTCTGGACATTATCCGCGCCCTTGTTTGAACTAACTTTTTTAATTTTCTTCATAAAATCTATCCTTTTTGAGCGGTCAAGCACGAGGGAAAGTTTTAAAAGCATTTTATACTTTGTATAACGTTAAATAAAGGTTTAACAAACAGAAGATTGGCTCGCATATTGCTTAAACCTATTTAAACATTGACTTTAAAGTTTATGTCACTGTTATTCAGTTTTATACTCTGAGATTGGACAGTTACAAACCAAAATTGAGTAACTTATTCTTTTTGTTGACAGTAAGACAATTGGTTTTTAAAGTGCCCGCGTTGATACACACATTTATATTCTGCTCACGTTATCAATTGGAATCACATAGTCTAAGATATTGCAATGCATCTAAAAAGTTTCGATCATGGGATTGGACGTTTTAAGCCAATAAGATTATCTACGTAGATATAAAAATAATATAGAAATTATACAGAAAAATCTAATGTTGTGCCTTAATTCTGATTTTAGATCCGCAAACTACAAATTTGTATTCAAGACCCACAAGGGTGACCAACCACCCACAAATAGTCGGACCGTTACTCAAATTCCCACAATTTATTGCATCACAATGACGACACAACTCACAACTGCAAATTGCACATCGCCTAAAGAATGTACAGTCAACAACACAGACAAGTGTAATAGTAGATAATTTTGAACCACTTTTCAAATTAACCGCTATTGTGCGTACGCTAACTCGTCAAGTCTTTGACACTGATTGTCTCTTCTTATGTTTACAAAGTAACTACGCATATAATAATGAATATTTCCCTGTTTAGAGCAAAGATGTTTATGTCTTAACTACATAACGAACTTTTTCGCAGTCTGTACATTCATTTGTATGAAGACAACGCCTGCGGGCGGCTCACAGTCTGTAATATCGGTGGGTCATATTAGCACTGAATGACACACGTACTGAACCTGCGAACTGAATTAGAAATGAGAAGTGTGGAAGGGTGTCATTTATTTTATTTTCTTTGAGACTTCAAGGGTAATAAAAAAGGTACATTGTGTGCTAAAAAGAAAAAAGATTTATGACAAAAATAACGTCAGTTTCTCTGTTGGCCGAGAAAGAAACGAGACTTCTGACTTCTTAAAAAAAAAAGAAGATACTAGAGTAAAAAGACTGTACTTTAAATTATTTATCAATAAGAAACATTTCGTTTCAGAACGATAAGGAAACAAATTACTAAAAATCATTTGTTTGTAATTTTCGTGTCCATGTTGATATCAAATAATATTATGTACAAAGTGTAGGCAATAGGCTATTTCTTGTAAAACATTATAGAACATATCCGACACCTGTCCGACAAAACTCTCACGCTTCGTAACCCTACACCGTTGGTACCTGAAGAATACAGCCCATGACTGTGCAATTGCTATCGCTATTACTTCTTGAAAGTTAATCGCTAACGTCTCCTATTACGTGTCATAGGAACTGAGACGTTTGACAACTTCTAATGATATAGAACTTGATAGTAATTTGACAGTTTGATCGGTGATTTGGTTAATATGAATGAGAATGTTCAATGGTGTGGAAAGAAGGATTAATTTGTAAGTGCTTTATAATGGATATTGTCGCTGTGTTTTATAATAACAACTATCAACTTCATCTCGTTAAATCTTTCTTGGAGTTGTTGACATAATGACAGGATTTAAACTATTGTGTCTCAAGTTCTTTTTAGGGTTCCGTACCCAACGGGTAAAACAGGACTCTTTTACTAAGACTTCGCTGTCCGTCCGTCTGTCTGTCTGCCCGTCTGTCACCAGGCTGTATTTATATCATAACCCGTGATAATTTGACAGTTGAAAGTTTCACAGATGATGTATTTTTGATATGTTTTTATTGATCTGTTCTGATTTGTATGATGTTTTTATTTAAGTACTAAAATGCGGAATAAAGTAAATATTTAAGCCATTTATACAATAAACGTGGTGTTTTGCTCGATTTATAGATAATGGCTCAGAACCCTTCGTATTCCGACTCGCACTTGGCCAGTTTGTTTAAAACACACTTTGCCATGGCTTTGTTTTGCTTAAGGAAAGGGCATCTTCATCATAATAATTATAAAACAAAAACACAATTTGTAACCTGTGGGCTGTGGCATTTACAAACAATAAAATTAATCCAGAAATTCGTTCAAACCGAAAACAAGGAAGGAACAAAATAATTACAAAACAAAAACAACATTCTGTAATCTGTGGGTGTTGTTTCATTCAAATCGAAAACCAATAGAAAAATACGGATTTCTAAAAGATGATGCCAAACTACAGCAAAAGTAGTTCTGCAACGAAATCTTTTCAAACTGGATATTTCATAGGGTTATGCAAATCAGACCCTAAAGTATACTTCTAAAGTGGAGTTACTTTTAATAAGTTCAAATGCAGTTGAATCGGTACAAGGTAGGTGCGAAAGTGCTAACTTTGCAACATTTTTCGTTTTACGTGAACTGGCTCGAATTTACATAAGGAGCAAATCCCGTGCGATTTTCGCTTGAATACTAGTACTACTGAGATATTAAAGTAGCGACATTATGACTTTACTAGCTTTGGCCCGTGAATTTGTCCGAGAAAATTAAATTTTTAAATCGTTTTACATTTTATGTGGCAAGGAGTTTCTGATCCTTGAGTTTATAAGAAATTCATTTAAAGATGGGAGTGTTTTTGGTATTAAAACTATCCCGTGTGAAAGGGACGTCGTAACGAATGAAAATTTATACTATGGATTACTTGATTCTAGACCTATAGCGGCCAAATTTTTTGTCGGTTCTCAAAAATACTGAACTAACATAACATAACATCACGCCTGTAATCCCTGAAGGGTTAGGCAGAGGTATACCCATTAGTACACTCACATTTCGCCAGTTATGTTTTTAGTCCCATGTAATAGGGGGCGAGCCTATTGCCATCAACTGGGCACAAATCCAGACTCCAAGGCTGCTACTGAGAAATTCCTGATGGAAAAACCCAATAACACTTTGCCCGACCTGGGAATTGAACCCAAGACCTCATGCACAACAGTCGCGCTTGCGACCAACGAGGCAGTCAAATACTGAACTGTTTAATATAAAAGTGCGATACCTATACGGTCAAAATGTATGGAACAGCAAATTTTTTTTAATAATCTTCAAAAATGTTAACAATTTAATTATATCATGTACTGAATCTATGGAAAAAGATTTCGTTACGATATCTCCTCCACCAGATGACGAAACTCCTACAGAAGCATTAAAGTCCCAAAACACTTCATTCAAGTTAACAAGTAAAGGTACTTAAAAGTAGAAAGCTATCAATACACGCTGCACTGATAACCTTCTACGTTGTACAACTAACGAACCATCCCTAATAGATAATCAGAGTCACAATCATACATACATCGAAGCACCTTAATAGTCAAACACACCGTCTTTAAAATCCATTAGGCTGCAGAACAAGCGTCTAATATTCTATTTTCCAGCTATTCCCACATAAGCATAGAAATTGGCTTACTTCACACATAACTCCAGCAAGTTTCCAAGACCTCTTATAATGCAAGTATGTAAGTAGGTACATGATATAGCTAGCCACAGGTCAGTCTCATGTTTGGATTTGTAATGTTTATAAATTACCCGATTCACAAAGGCCATTCTTATGGTAAATAGCGAGCACAATTACAATACAACAATACGATTTTAAATTAAACAATTGACGTTATGTGGGGTATGACAAAGACAAAGAAACTAAGGAAAACGGGAAGTGCGTTTCCGCGGGAGAACATTTTATTTAAGCATTGCGAATATTTTTTATTACATAGCCTTTTTTTGCCCACTCCTGGACAAAGGCCTGTCTCCATTCCTTCCTTCGTGTTGTACCTCTTCTCGCCAATTCCTGAGGAAGCCATCTAAGGCGTAGCCTCCTCTACAAAAATACCAAATTTATGATGGAGATAATTTTAATACTTTTTAGTAACAATCAAAATCTCAGTCTCAATATGTCAAAAATAACTTGCCTACATTTTGACATTGCTAGAAATTTTGAACATTTTGATTAGTAGAATTGGGCTCCAGTATAAAAATATTGACAGCGCTGTAATAGATAAAACTTAGTGCTAAGTAATAAATATCCTAATACTTTACTGAGCGCCATTACAAATAATTCAGCACAAATAGACCCTAAAAATAAAAAGTGTTAGAAATAAAAAAGATAGTGTTTTTTCTCTCAATCTATGACCGTAATTTAACAAAATGAGCTACTGAGCAAAAACTGTTTTAACATTATACAAACTTGACTGTTTGCCAACAACGTTCTTAGAGGTACTCGTATATAAAATACATACTTACATCTGCCCGTGATTTCGTCCACGTAGAAATCAAG
Organism: Hoplodrina ambigua; assembly: GCA_949774945.1. Classification (NCBI taxonomy): domain Eukaryota; kingdom Metazoa; phylum Arthropoda; class Insecta; order Lepidoptera; family Noctuidae; genus Hoplodrina; species Hoplodrina ambigua. Next base: position 9,920,723 of record OX458973.1, read on the forward strand.
TTTACCATAATAATATACTACAAGATTCGGCATTAGTGTAAGCTTTTAATAAGTTAAAGATTTTTTATAATCGACTAGTGTTTTCGGAGATTACCTCCTACATACAAGATTCCTTTAATCATATAAGTATAAAAGAATAAATAAATAAAGCGATCCCAAAATTGACGAAGAAAATATGAAAAACTAGAAAGTTGATATATTATCCCACGGGAACCGTACATCTTTCCGGGATAAAAAGCTTATTTACTATTCCAGACTGTAATTTATATCTTTGCCAATTTTTTTCCAGATCTATCAGCCGTTTTGACGTGACTGTATAACAATAATTATGTATACATACTATCCAAAGTTTCGCATTTATAATAATTATGTTGTAGTAAGATTTTGAATAAATATGAACTCGCAAAGTCAGCTTCCATACTATACAAAACCTAACTGTGTGCCAACAACATCCCTATAACCTAAAGTATGTAAGTTCGGCATCCACACAACACACTAGGTGGCATTCTCCGCAGCATCACACTAAGAGTGTATTGATGTTGTTGGTTATAGCACTTACCACGTCTCAGTACCGTTATGCAGTTTGACTTACAAATAAACGATCGACATCGAGATGTTTCACTTTAGAGTCTCGTGTGTACTTAGGCACGGGCCCAAGACGATTCTATTATGATAGGTTTTGGAATTGGATCAAATATTGGTAGGGTTTTAATTTTTGTGTACCTATACGTACTTTTGGGTTGGTGTTTAGATCTTTTTACGTTTGTTTGTTTACATTATGTGTTTTAAGTAAAACTCTATTAATGTAAAACACGTTAATAAAAACATTAGAAACACTCCACGCTAGGAATTTCTGCTTTATCGTGGGTACGATTACAAACTTATAAACTTACTTAGACCCGGAACAACAACCTGTAAGCCCTACAAATGTTTGATCTATGCGGGAATCGAATTCGAGGCCCACAACGCTGCAGCCAATCTCTCAGCTACTGCGACAACCGAGTCATATTTTTCTGCACCTTTAAAATGTTACCCTAAACTAAAAAACATCCAAAAACTCCCCAACTAAAACATCCTTATTCAGAAATAGATCACTCTCCAATGCTATTCAATTCCATTCAAGTGTTAAACCATGGATATTTTGAGCCTTCTTCATCCGAGCTCTTGAAAGGAAATGTAATATTTACAAGGGGACATATTATCGGCTCTCCAAAAAGGCTTTTCATAAATTTCCTACAACACCTCTGGAAGGGCCTATCCTTCAAGATAGGATAGTAATAAAATCGCCCCCGTACATATTATAGGTGCAGGGACACCTCAGGGGGACCATCTATTCTGTTTAACCATTAATACTGTAGTACATAATCATAGGACACCCTAAATGTCGTTGTTTTTGGGTAATATTAATATATCTTGGCTATTATTGCTTTGGTTTTGTTGGTTCAGAATGGCCCGAATAAATTTACGTCGGTAGATAAAATATGAAGCAAAGTAAAGAACTGTTTTGGCACGTTTTATACTACAAGGCAATTTACTAGTGGTCGAAATTCTATCGTTATGTTTTATTTTCGCTTTCTGCACTCCTTTTTCATATAAACTTTAACTATGCCAAATCTCAGATTACTTTATGGGCTCAATATGCTTAAAAAGGAATGCAAAGTTTTCTCTTACGAATTCATATTAATAAATATCATATTTATATAGATCTTAAAGTATTATTTAAAAACATATGTAAAAAGAAAAAACTATAACCATTTTAATCATATTCAGAAAACATTAGATTTTTGTTTGACTTGCCCATATGTATCGTACTTTTTTGTTAACATAAACATGTTTACTCTTATGCTGTTTTTCTTCATTATCCGATCGTTTTTCCACAATATTAGGTAGGGAAGCTCAATGTTAGAAGACTAACGTTTTTCCAGTTGATGATCGTGAGTAATTACTTGACTCAGGCTAATAAATGGTCTACCAAACCGACTCCCATAAAATATAGCGATTAACTGAGCGCATGAGAGCTCATTCAATATTTTGGATTAGAGGTAAGCCTTTAATACTGTAAGTAGCCTCAATCGAATACGACCTATAAAAGTCAACCGACGATTTTATTAGCGAGTCTTGAGAACTTTTTAGTTCCTTTTAAATTTTGTAGTAGCTTTTCAATCTACTAGTTCTTATATAGGTTATATTACTTTAAAAATAAGTTAATATAAACGAAATAACGTAATGCCTGATTGGTGTGAATGAAATAGTAAGGCTTTTTTCCCCATCAAATAATTTAACAATTGAATACAATTATTATACTAGCCAACTTTAATAGATAATCAGATGTTTCGTAGAACTATAACAATATAAATATGTAGAAAAGGCTTCAGTAGAAGAACATAATCTTCAAAACAGTATGACTTTGTCAGAAAGCGCAGATTCACATCAAATTAAAAAAACCTCCTGTAGAAGCTACAAACAACAAAATATACAATCTGTAGACACTTTAAAGCCATAAAAAAAACATAAGCTAATACATTTATGAAATATACAGATCCCTAACGCTAAATAATAATAACGAAGATGCTCATGAAAGCAAAAATAAAAAGCACAAAGATAAAGAGCGGATACTTAAAAATTTACATTTTAAAGGACTCCAAAACAGGGGTTGTAAATTGCATCTTAAAAATACACAGGTTTTACAAGATTAGCTTAGTAAAGCCCTCGGGGTTGCTTTGATATCAGTAACAGAGGAGATCAAACAGATGAATTAAAAAGACTGGGAAGTTAAAGAGCACATCCTCTCTAGTAAGTATCTTAATTGCGTGGTTAGGGAGCACAGGTACTCTCACTATTCAGTTTTTTGATGTTTTGAGTGAATCTTGCTTTGAAGTTACAACAGGTGGAACGGTTTCTTGATGGTTATTGAAAAAGTTTATAATTGAATGATGATAATTTTCTCTAGCCAAGTGGGCAAGAGACATTAAAGTAAACAAGTGTGTGTTCAAAGACAGATCACTCCATCTTCCCTCACTCTTTTAGTCCAATCGGAGAGATCAGGCGCAGGATTAATGGCTTTACGTGCTTTAAGATACGGGAGTGTCACACCACCAACTTTCCAAATTTGCTAATGGAAGGTAATACTCTTCGCCCGACTTTGGGATCGAACCAAGGACCAAGCAGAAGAAGAGAGGGGGTGTTGGAATAATAAATACATAAACCATGTTAGCTGTTCATTTCAATCAAAACTTATCTTATTCAATTCTTAATTGAATGAAGACAAAGTAGGTATACACAGAAATTTAAAATAATATGATGAATTGATAATTTCTAGTCCTTTTTAATTACATACGTGTTGAAGTACTGGCCAAAATTATATTTAGCTCCAATGTAGACTCCCTTATGCCTTCGTCATTACGTGTACAGACAATGTGTACAGATATCATATTTCAGAAAGGGGCCCTGCCCGAGTTTATTGCGTAGGTACGCATCCATCATTCAATTTAACACGACTTGACGAAAAGGTCAACAGTTTTGTTGTGATTTTGTCCTGGGAAAGTAAAGGTCTAAGTTTGTAAGTGTGAGGGTTGGGGAGGGTAAGAGGGGCTGTAGTAAGGGCTTTATGTAGTATCTACGTAGTTAGCATGAATAGTTCACTAAATGTAGAACTAACATCTGCATTTCGATACTCAACGACAAAACAAGACTTAAGATTGGCTAAATCGAGTAGTTCAAAAGTGCCTTTTATAAATAACAAGCTTTTGCCCGCGATTTCGTCCGCTTAAATTTCGGTTATCGCGGTCACAGACGAAGTCGCGGAAAAAAATACTCATGTCCTGTCATTTCAATTATTTAGTTAAAATCATGATTCAAAACGACACGTGGCGCCATCTATGATCATAAGAACGTTATAGTGATTTCCCTCTAAAACAGTACGTTTTTTCAGGTTTAAAAGTACCCTATGTTCTTTCCTGTACGCCTGGCAACGTATATGCAAAATTTCAGGATGATCGGTTTAGTGGCTTTGGCGTCAAATGGTAACAAACAAACTTACTTTCGCATTTATAATATTAGTTGGAAAGTTAGGATAATTAGGATTGGTGTTCAGTTGAGAGATTATTAGCTTAATTGTAGTTATATTCACTGTCATCCTTTTTGAAATCCTATCCTTTTAAATACAAAATATGTACCCACCGATAAATAATAACACGAAGAAATTGTGGGCACTCAAAACCTTAATCTTCCATCACTTTTATAAGAAAAATCCTTTCAATTCATTGTTTCAAAAACAAATGTCTGCCCTAAGTAAATAGACCGCCGAAGTAAATTTATCACGAAGAACGCTGTGTCATCGCAACTAAGAGCTTTGTTTAAATCATTGGTACCCGTCACGCCTCCTACAATGACTTTATAGAACTTTATAGAAAGGGTTCCAGTAATACAATTTGAAATGAATGTTGTCTGTTAAGCATTAGAAGAATTTTAATTGAATAATTCGAACGAAGCACGATTAACCTGTTACTGCTGCTTTTTATAGCCGTTGTATTAAACTTTATTTTAGTTAGCTAGCTAACTAGCTTAAGCCCTCGACTTCGTTCAAAACAATGTCGGTTTTCACTAGGCTTGATTATTTGAGCGGAAATCTTTAATTATTTTTCTAAAATAACGTAGACTTATTTACAACCAGTCTTGTCCAAAAAAGTCTCGGCAAAATCGGACCTGCCATTTTGAAGAGTTGCCAGAATAAATAATAAGAAAAAATAAAAAAAAGAATAGTTACCGTTTATCATTAATATTAGTTTTTTTTTAATCTGTTATTTTGACATTTTCACAGACACTTCAATTTCAATTTATTAGTATAGTTTTCGTTTCGAAATTTAAAGTAAGAAACTTTCACCTAAATGACAGATGAGTTTATCAAAATTTTAATAAAAAGAACAAATAAAACTGTAGAGCAGCTGCGTCAGACAATGAACATTTTTTTTCTGATTTGTTAATAACGCTTTTTTTATTAAGCGACCGTAAAATAGATGTGGATGATCATTAATTATTACAGGGCCGCAGTTTGTTTTAGCTCGGTCACGGCCTACAAATTTATGTATGAGCAGAACCATTAAGGGATTGTCGCTTCGGGTCATTTTGTTTGTAACATATTAAAAAAAATCTTCGGTGTGCATAAATTAGGAGAGGGGTACGAATTAACCCACCTTTGCAGGGAAAATTTACGCTCACGTAAACACATTGTGCCCATGCTTGGTTAATTGCCGAGTTAGCAGAGCAAATAAAAAGCTAAATACATGAGTATAAATATACTGGAAAACAAACAAATGGGGGAGACTTCAGTCTGTTTATATAACTGTTCTGTTTTGTTTTTATTTCAAAGTATAATAATAATAATATAGGACTATTATTGTCTCACTGCACAGCCACTTCTCATACTCAGAAGACACAAAAAAGATTGGCGATTTTTTATATAATAACTAACTTTTCCCCTTGACTTCGTCTGCTTAAATCGGTTCAGTGGAGGTGAAATCGTAACAGACAGACAGAGTTTCTTTCGCATTTAAAGATTAATAGGTACCTATAGATAAGTCCAGGTTCTTTCGCGATACTTTGCTTCGACAAAGTCAGCAATGATAAAAATAGTCTTAGAAAAAGATAATGAATTGATAAACTCACATCGATACTTGCCTCGTATCGCACCTAAAACCTCAGTCCTTTGAAGCGGGCTATCATACAAATTAAACAACCTTACTCAGATTTTAGCCTCAACAGCTAACCATTGATTTATTGGATATTTAAAAAATAATTAAACGTCCAAATTGAACTATTTTATAACAACAGATTACCAATAAAGCAACCTGCTCAAACATAGTACACATCTGTAGCAGTATCGAGTGTCTTATAACAGGTGAATGTTTGTTTTTGTGACCCTTACATTATCATATGGTCGATGTATAAAAATCCGAGCATTGTCACCTGCGTAACAAATTGCGTGGGACCCAACTCGCAAGGACGTTACTTTGAACCTAATTAGTTTAATGTGAGAAGTTGTATTAAGTTGCTAATAGACCAACTTCGGCAGTTCTCACGGTAATGATTGACATGTGAATGTTTAAAGTTGTGAATACTTGGTCTGAATACTTACTTTCACCGACATGTCGAATTCACGAATATTGAAACTTTTGATATCAATGGGCTTTGTGTGACGCAATTCAAAGTGATGATCTTTTGGGTCGTTTTTAGGGTATCGTACCTAAAGGGTGCCGAAAGGAACCATGTGTCTCTCGCTCATCAAAGTCAGAGCATTTATTTCAATTAGACCACTTACAGGCACTTTACACTTGTCACGGAGTCGATCAGTCTTAGAGAATTAGTAAAAAAGTTTAAGCTGGTTGCTTGTTCCAAAATGGAGGTAGGTTATTCGTCCTTACGTCTGTCTGTCCCTCTATCACACGACTGTAACAGTAAACACTTGACATTTATACAGATAAATATTACAACAAATAATAAAAATAAAACAAAGTTAAATAAGTAAGTTGTTTTTAGCTTGAAAGGTACGGAACCTTTCATGTACGATTCCGATTCGTGGCCAGTTTTTTTTTTCTGAAGGGTCACACCTACACGTGTGCGTATTCTTCTAACAATTGTATAATCTAACAATTGATTGTGGTGTATCGCATCGCCAATATACAATATTGAGAGAGAGACGAATTCATTGTTGTGCATTCTAGTGACCTAATGACTTGTTTTGCACAAGCCCGTATCAGGTAACTGCGACAGATGTACGAAGCCAGATAGTGGGAAAGTATGCAAACTAAGACAGACGTGACTTTGTTTGACTTTCTAGTATTATAATAACGTTCGGGGTGCACTTAAGTTGTCATTCGTGGGAATATAAATAATGGTTATGACAATCTCTGGTGTCATCAAAGAAACAATGAGAAAGTTTTTGTTCTAGCATCTAGAGTTGCTAAGTGTGGCCAAGTTTAAGTAAATCGTAGAACCAAGATTCTTAACTGTACTTAGACGTAAATCCCTGGCCGACTGGCTAGGGATGTCTAGATCCAAGCTAATTAAAAAATATATATATTACTTAGGCAGAGGTGTACCCATTAGTACACCCACATTTCGCCAGTGCGAAACCCTAACCCTTCGGGGATTACAGGCGTGATGTTATGTTATGTTATGTTATGTATATATTACTTAATTTTTAAAAGCTAATTCCTAGTTTGGGTCCATTTACAAACGTATAAACTTACATACACAAACATCCAGACCCGGAACAACTACCTAAGTACATAGTCGTTCAAACATTTGCTCCGTGGGAGATTTTTGATTGATTTTTTGTATCAATTGTTTATCGTTTTTGTGTGCTCGTGGAAAAATTTAGACGGTTTTCCTTATTCTGAAGACGTAGACGAAGACACGGTAGGAAGCTATCAACCTTTACTGCCTGACTAATCTATCAACACACAGCTCAAGCACCAGCTAGTTATTATGACGTAGACATGCGCTAAGAAAGGATTTTCCCAAATGGGATATAACGAGGATCCAAAGTTTGAGAGAGAGAGTTTTTTATAAAAGAGTGAACTACGTTATCCTGAATTTAACACAAGCAAAGTCGCGGGCAAAAGTTATTAGTTCTATAAAAGCTAAACCGCTAGTCGAAATGACTGCTAAACCCAATCTATCGTCTGCCTCCCCTATAGATCAACTTATGCTCATAAACCACCAGCTAGAAACCTAATTCGTGCACGGTTATAGACAATAGCCTATTATTTGAAGCGATCATATACGCCACAGTGAAAGCGACACACATAGGTACCCATTACATTGGGGATAATTCCAGGGCTGTTACTATATTAATATTACCGTGCATAGAAGTTTGAACTGTGAACAGATATACTAGATTTCAATTTTAATTGTACAAATTGCGCATGTAACGTTAGTTACAAGAAAAATATGACAATGCATTGATATTAACTGAGTATAGTTACCAACAAAGGAACAGGCTTGGTCTTTTTTTAATTTACAGTCTAAAACAAAGTTAAAAACACAACACTAAAAACATAACTGGCGAAATGTGGGTGTACTAATTGGGGTACACCTCTGCCTAACCCTTGGGGATTACAGGCGTGATGTTATGTTATGTGTAACAAAGTTAAAATCTAATAAAGACTAATCATAAGTTTATTTTTTTAGAATCTTGAACAAAAGATATTTATAAATCATAATATATAAAACAAATAATAATCCACAAAAGTTAATATGTAGTAGTATCTAGCTTTACTACTTCTCTTAAAGGAGACTACCAGCATGCACAATAAATTTAAGAACTAGTAAACAAATTAATAATTATTTCTTTCATTATCGTGTGAGCAGTAAAGTCTTAATAAACGTATTTTTTAAAAAAAGGAAAAGAAAATAACCTGAACATTTACTTATAATAAGTCTATACCACATTTTTTTTTTAATGTTTCGTAATACCAATTCAAATTTCATACAGAACGAAACTGATCTAATCTAAAATTGCTCGTTCTAAATTGAGTCCTAAAAGTAATGAAATTTACAAACTTTTCGTATCCCCATTAACAACGCGTATAACGTTACAACTCCAATAGAAAATCTGCATAAAATCTCATCCACTTATAGCACAAATTAATTGGTCAAATTCACAACGAGCAACTGAAGAGGTGATTAGAGAAGTGCTTAAACCCATCTCTAAACCCTAATCCAGGCCCCTATTAATTTGAACGTACGTGTCCCATACAATTGAAACACAGTAATGGACGAAGTACGGTTTAACACGCTCTGTGGACAATTATGGCCGTCAAATTGCATCGGAAACAGGCATTTTAAACTGTCGTCACATGGAAAACCTAAATTGGCAAATTGTACCAATTCTCCTATAGTTTGCAGCCTTTTAATTTAATCTCGTTCAATAGCTGCGGTCAATGATCAATCAATTTTTGAAATGTTGCTACGTGGTTTATTGACCGCAAATGTTGAATAACTACTTGTGTTTGACTAGTTGAGTGTGATTTGAGTTCAGTGTTGTATCGACTAGCACTACAATTATTTGATTTTGATGATTAAGTTTGGTTTACACTTAGTTGGTTTTGTAAAATAGCACTAACAAATAAACTAGCTATACCCCGTGGTATCACCCGCGTTCAGTTATGTCTTTGGTTACTGCTTCGCTTTCATTGGTCTGGTTATCATACAAAAAGAATTTGTCCAATCTGACAGGTAGTTAGTTATAGTTTATTGCCAGTAAAAGGTGTCATAATCAGCATTGTCTATACCAAAAAAAATACACCATGAAATAAAGCGTCTAAACTTTTACCTATAATTTTAATTACACAAAGGATTAAGCTATTGACCCTTCGCAATAACGATAAACTAGTATTATTTACATTTTAATTCTCAAGATTCACTACACACAATGTGATATTGATGATTAGAATAAGTATTGCATTTCACAGAATAAATTCAAGCTGTGTATTTGTCGAATTCATGCCCCTTACTTTATACAATAACAAAAGCTTACTGCCTTATTATAAAAAACAGTTATAGGTACAAACCATCGTTATATTCGCATTCATATCAAAAGATTTTATCAATTTAATCTGTTACTATACATATACCTTTCCCCTTTCCTGTATCATTAAGCCATACCTAATTTAAATGAACAAATTTAACTTCAATTATTTTGAAGTGAGCCGCCGTACCGTATCCTTTTCACGTCCACCCTTCTCTTTATTACAATCCACAGTGCTCCGTTTCTACATCTAGATAAGGGGCACCCATCTTTATTTTTCGACCCTCCTGTTTTCCTGGGGGCAACCGTTCATTTAATTCCGATTCAATCCGCGGCAAACGAAATCATTTTTTAGTAGGAAAAGATGAACTTACTGATATAATGTTTAATCTCTTGTTTGTGACTGCGGGATGTGCTTTCATGAACTCTTTTGATGCTGATCATAATGGTGGGTTGATATTTTTGGATTGTGTAGAACAGTAGAGGTAGATATTAATCTTATGTGAACTTTATTTCAAGTGGTATTTATTTACTTTACCTGGTTCCTTTCCTATATAAAGTTTGTCTGTTTGATCGTGACAATTTTAGAAAGGTTCAGCTTGCCACTTTAAATATAATAGAGGGGGCTTTTAAAGGGCATCGGCAAAAGGAAGGTGATAAAGGACGAACGTCTTTGGAATAGATGAACTGCAGTAAGCGTCTATTAATTAAATAACACCTAAGTGCGATAATAGTTCCATCAACCAAAACTGTTGATGCAAGTTTGCAGGCCAAAACAATAACTAAAATGATTAATCAAAAGGTAAATAATTGGTCTGTACAACATTATATCACGCACAATGGTTCTCCAACAAGGAAAGAAGGAAGTACAGGCACCATACCATCATAGAAAGAATTGGTTTGTACCAGTTTGGTACTCAATTCCTCTATGACTAATGACATTTCTTCGACAGCAACAACCTGCACAAGTATCATACACTTGGCCACATTAACCACATTATATCGTGATGTACAACCAACATATCAGTAGCGCCATCTCACGATCCAGTTGTCAAAATCAAGAGCAACTGCACCCACGTGGCCGACGGCCATTATAACCGCAAATTGGCTCCATTAGCCTCTTTTCGCGAGGAATCGCATTCATCAGCAGTCGATTACTACTTTGCTTTACTTTTGATTTGTACTTTGTTGCTTAATTCTTTTGTGTACCGTTGAATGAGACTAGATTGCTTATAGGGCACGGTTTGAATAGGTAGGTTTTTATGGGGAAATTGATTTGTTAAACATAAGGCTGTAGTATACTTTTCAAGTTATTATCTAATGCTAAGTATAGGACTCTTGTGAAGCGTCCAGTCGTGATTTTTCTAACGTCATGTATGTCATATCATAGGTACTCTTGAAGCTTCTTTTAAGAGTAGGATATATGACATACATACCGTTACTGCGAGGCTTAAGTATCTAAGTTATAACAATTTTTTAACTCGCAGTAAACCAAGCATTTATTTTAAATTGGTAATTTTAGCAAAAAATGCGACAACCTATTTTAAATAATATATTAGATTAATAAAATAGAAGTATAATATTTAATAAAAGTTAGAATCATGTCTATAATACAGACAAAAAGAAGAACGTTGTAAAGTTTCTTACAAACAATCTGTGACACGTTTTAAGAACGAAAGTATCAAACTATGTAGGGGAAACAAGTTGACAAATATCAAATAACAGAATTAGCCCCAGGGTATCAAACCAAATTGTTTTGGAAAGTGAAATACCTCTGTTCTCAACACAATAGCTATGTAAGTACAGATTATAGCTCATTTGGCGCCATCAAAACGTTTGTTTTTAGTACAAAACGACACAGTTCCGTTTTTAGTACAATAGTAGTTCTCACGATGTTAGTCACTCCGCTATTTTGAGTAGAAACATCAATTGCAAAGAAATGGTCGCTCTTTTGCTTCCGTGCTTTTATGGGCACAAGAAAAATAGAATGTGTCTCATGGTCTATCAAATCATTTTAGTTGAAATGTTGATGGGTTACTGTTGTTGCTTCCCGTCTGTGTCATTTAAGGTGACTAAGAGATTTTATTAGATCAGAGAGACCTGTAGCCGCATTTTCCTCTGAACCAACGTCAAAATTTATTGCGATCACCAAGTACAGTGACTACCTATAATAAGTTTCGTATTACTGCTGTTTGCGGCAACCGTCAAACAGCAGTCCAATGCTTTGAAGGGTAAAATATAGGTTGATATTGTGAAGGTAATATTACAAATTGAAAAGCCCACAATATTATAGAATTACTGCCGGTAGTACCTACGCTGGCAGCTTATAACTTTGAAGGAGAATAGGCATTGACAACACTATACTACTATCAAACTTGGTTTCGAACATTCAAGGTACTGTATGTTACCCTGGTAACTCCATAATGTATCATTTTCTTGTGGTGTTCTATAAAGGACCTTTCAGGAATCATAACGAAGTATAATAATATATGACGAAATGTCGCCCTAATAGCAATTTCATTTTTCTCAAATGGTACGTGGAGGGCTTCGTCACCGATCTATTTCGTGAGTGTTGTGTATGAAATGAAATGACATATCGACTGCAAACTTTTTTTAACATCCTAAACCTTCACTTTGTACTTTATAATCATGTATATAAAGGTTATTTTTGTCATCGTTGAGTGTACATATACCGTGGTCTAGGTTACTTGCACCGTCAGCTCTCTCCCCAGTGTTGCACCCTAATCGAATTGCTCCACGGATGGTGCGTCTCGTCTTGTGGGTCGGACCCCTGTTCCGGACATCAGAGGTCGTGCTGCGAAAAATAAATAAGAACCGAAATCAAAAGGCGATGCTTTAATTGGACCCTCTAGTTCTTTGAGGATTACTTAATTTGATATTGTCATTGGCTTTCACATAAATAAATGTAATGACGTAATGTATCAGAGTATGATATGGATGCTTAGTGATATTTGTTTTGAGGTGGCATGGTGGGGAAGAAACTATATTCTCATTTGATTTATAGAATCAAAATGAAGAAATTGAATTTGCGCAGAATTCTAATTCTTTTTCTTAAATAAAAGCAGTCAAAGTTATTTCTTTTAATACCAGCTATCTGCCATTAAAAGTCCCATTAAAATCGGTCCAGCCGTTTTGGGCCAATTAGATACCATCCAGAGCACCAAGTAAACATTCATATTTATTTTGAAAAAAGCCGTTTTTTTAATTTATTTATTTGTATAAATTATAGCTCTGTTAGTTTGGAGGTCTTTCCAGGAAGATGTATTATAGGATATCACTTTTTCTAATAAGACCCCATTACTGTTATCGCTCTGCTATAAGAACCTTCAATCTATAATAAGGCAGCGACACAGAACAGTTTCTGTGTCACATTACCAAACAACAATCTAATTTCACACTAATTGTCTTAAGATAACACATGCAAACAAATTCTCACTGTTGTATCGTGGTCGTGTATACATTGCCCAATCCATTATTCTGTCATAAATCTTTACACACGTGCCTAAATCCGTAGTTAGTCTCATTTGTGACAAAAATCCTCAAAATTATGCGTTTTGCTGTTCACTTCCTGTAACTCTTATGACAAGGTCGTAAGGTTTAATTTTGGATAAGTTAAGAGTTATGTTAAATAAGTGTTTGTGCTAATTTGTAGTCGAGTTTTGTTGTACGCGTGGCTGGGACTTGACAGCGTACGGCGTTGTTTCGTCATGCTTGGCTGGAACGAATTATCTAGGCAAGGGAGAGTGAATGTGTGTGTACTGTGAACCTTTTATATTGGCGGGAATTTATTTTGTTCCATTCATCATAGACGAAATATGGTTTTATTATATTTCTTTATGAGATTTGCACTGCTGTTCTTTTTCCGAATATAATTTTATCAAATAAAAAACAAAACATTGTTCTTATTTTAAATAAATCCGTATGCTCACTGATTTATTGTAACTAGATATTCTTTTTTTGCGCTTAAAATGTTATTCTAATAAGACTGGGAGTCGTATAAAATAAAAAGAAAACTATCGAACATTATTCTATTACATAAAATAAAATCATAATTAGGTACTGCTAACATCACGCACACAGACCCACACCAATATTTACAACAAATGCAACATCCGGAAGATTTAAGCACCCCTTTCATACATTTTGTCCCCAAAAATCACTTCCAGTAAGTGAACTTTGTCACATGTCCGAAACAATGAACGCTGTCTGATGTCGTTTTGTTGACGTCAGCGTTCAATTCGTTTCACTTTTATTGGAAACGATGGGAGGAGAAAGACAAATATTTAATAATAATTTCGTAATATTGATCAAATTATGGTAGGTTAGATATACGACCATTTTTTCAATATTAATTAATAATATTGAACTTTCTTTCTTTATCGTGTGGGCAGTAAAGTCTTACGACCCTACAAACCCTAGTGTCAGAATTTCTAAACTTTAAGGGCCTCCGACATGGTTTTGAGTGGAACAGTAAGTCCAGGTTTTCTCACGATGTTTTTCTTCACCGATGCCAGTTATGTCCAAGATAAACTTTAGAAAGTACATTTGAATTAAAACAATCATGTTGGTACTTGCCCGGGTTTGAACCCACAACTACATGCATGAGAGGCGGGCGCCTTAGCCACTGGGCCATCACGGCACTCGTAATAGACATCACTAATATTGATCAAAATGGTCGTCTAATTAAACAGTTAAAAACGCAGTCAGTAACAATCAAACATGTATGATCCAATTTCCTATTAGAACTTAGGCAATAAGAAAAGAGTACACACAATGCTTCATTTGTTTTTTGTGAAGTCTACGTTGAGAAAAATGAATTCGAATTCAAATATGACGCACACTGCTTATTAGAATTGATACCTACTTTAATTTAAAATAGACTACCACACCAATATTATAAGTGCATAAGCTACCGACAGTATGACATACTTTTAAGGTCGTAAATTAAATATGGGGTAAGCTTGAACCCCAAGACATCCACTTCGTATGCATTTCATACTAACATATAACCGATATTTGAGTGCCAAAGCTCTTGTATATGCGGTGAAAGAAATATCATAACGGAGAGTTATTCTCGGATGGATTCAGTCCATCATTCATTACGAACCCAGGATGAATTTTTTTATCACAACTAACATGTCATCACGCCTGTAATCCCCAAAGGGTTAGGCAGAGGTGTACCTATCCATTAGTACATCCACATTTCGCCAGTTGTATTTAAGTCCCATGTAATAAGGGGCGAGCCTATTGCCACCAAACGAGAAATACTGAGAAATTCCTGGTGGAAAAACCCAATAACACTATGCCCGACCTGGGAAATGAACCCAAGACCTAAGAGCTCAGCAGTCGCAACTGTTCTATTAAAAAGTGCATTAACTAGGTGCACTATCAAAATCAATGGAAGACCAATAGTAGCAACACTCGGAGTCTACAATCATTTACTGAATTCATAGTAAAAGTATTCGTTGCGATGTCCCCTTAACCGTGAGTAAATATCAATCAATCATTATAATTTACTTCTAACAGGCCCTCCTATCACTGCTGCATTGCTTCGAACATTTATTTAAATCATTTGAATGCAATCGATTATTCCTTACCAGCTTTAAAATGAGAGAAGCCGCGTTTTGATTTATGAAACGTTGAACCAGCAAATTGAAATAAATATTGTTATCGAACAGTCAAATACTATTATTAGTATCAATCTTAAGCTAAACGTTTATTACATTCTTACCTATCAATATATTAGAAAACATCGGCTTTAAATAATCTAATTCACTAGTTTCAAAGACGTAGCAATAAAAATCGTATTACGCCCATTTTAATTTAAAATATTACTGATATTTTAGAAAATACTTAATAAATCCGATTTCTGTTTTCCCTTATTCTGTCCAATATGCTATAAATTGTGATAAGCGTCTACTTCCAGTTAGGGAATGAAATACTTTTATTTTACATTGTCCCATTCGGATTTTGCTATTGGTTTTTGAAACTGTTGAATCGGCTTTCTTTGGTTGATGATAAAATATTCGATATAAATAGAGATGGGATAAAACTAAGACCACCAATGGGTACAGCTATTGTTGTCTTTATTTATTGTACATAAATATTAGAGAAAATGGTTTTCTTTTTCCTATTTGTAGTTTTGAAGTGACACTTCGTAACATGTCTCATCAGTCATTTGGCGTCATTCTTATTGGTTTCAAACTCTCAACGTTTTTATTTTATTCTGTTTTCATAGCAGATAAACAGCGCTTAAATTAAAATATTTTATCGCTACCAAATAAAAGACTGTCAAATATTACATTTATTTTTAAAATAATATCTATAATAATCTTCTTCGATATTTAAAAAAATCTCCAGCCAGTAATAAATACGAGAAAAGCTGTTTAAAAAGAATTATCAATCACTTATTCTGGAAAAATTGCTTAGATCTCATAAACTTTCACTTGACTTCCATGTTTAAGAAAAATCTAGCAATCACATTTCATCTTTTTTCTGTTAAAATAAGCAGACAATTGTAATTTGCCGCGTCACTGCATCGCAAGGAGAAAAATGGTCCAGTTTTTCTGGCTCACGGGGATCTAAGCGACGAGTTTTATTTTTTATGACGTCATTAACTGGAGGAAGCTGGGGTAAATAGAGCCTGCGGTCGGGCCCTCTATTTTAAACTGTTGATTGCAAACGTAACGGCAGGGTACTGATTTACAAGCGGCTTTATACGGATTCTTGTTGATTTTAGTTGAGGACAGCGGTTATTTAGTAGGCGGAAGATAAAAAGTGGGAGATGTTGCGGTTTCTAAGACAACCGGCATGATTATGATTATCTATATAAATGGTATTTTTTGTACCTAATAAATTGTACAAATATAAGTATAAAAATCACACGATCATAATGTATGGAATAGTAGATTTATATTAATAATTTCAGGGTTGGGCCCATAGTAAACGTTGTTTATAATGATAAGTAAATTTGCCCCTTTTCAGGTTTTTGGTGAATTAACAATCATTCTGTATATTATTCTATCTACTGAGAAGTTCGTAACTACGAAGATTATTATGTTACTCCGCCATAATTTCGCAAAATGTTGATGTTATTTCTATTGAGAACTTGTTACAAAACACCTTAACGAAAATTGAAATTCACGCTTTAGTAAACCTGCCCTAAGGGTTGATTACACTTCATCAACAAGACAGTTTGCAACTCAATCCTCACACTTCGACGTCACACCTAAAATAGAGGTCCCCCGCTGATACCAAAAATATAATACCACTAGCTTCTGTCCACGACTATGCCTGCATAGTTTTTTTCGCCCGTTTTAAGTTAGTCTTTGGTGACTCCTTCGCTCCCGCATGCTATTCCTAATCGAGTTGGGGGCGCAGATCATGCGTAATACCGGGCTCCCGATTTATGGTAGCAGGAGGAACCATAGGAATTTAGTCTGTATGAGTCCGACATAACAGCGCCACGAAAAAAGGTACCTACTATTCCTTATGAATCTGGCTATCATATACAAAATATATTTTCCAATCCGACTGCAACTTACAGAGATAAGCGCGTTTAAACAAACAAACAAAAATACTCTTCATTGAAACTTTATTATGTTATTACTAAACATAAAAAACATTTCACACCATCGAATCTCGGAAAATGTAATTTTAATATTAAGAAAACAAATCGAGTACTCGACGGGGGGGCGCTTCGGTCACTCGATATCAACTGCTACCGTTTACGCAGTCCGCTCCCATAAGTCGGTCATTCGAGAAGGTAAACTATCGAGTTTCATACTCGATAGATTTAACATGAATCGACGGCGACTCGAATCGGGTGACATTTTCAGAGCGATTTTGTTCGGTGTTTATTGGAATTATAGAGTGAAGTTTTGAACAATAAACTGCTTTCTGGATAAATGCATCAAATTGTTTGAATATTGTACGTTAAAACGTAGTGAATTGTACGTTAACCTATTTAAATATGTAACTATACCTACGTATAAGACATAATGTACATTTGTTTGTTTGTATAGGTAAAATAAAATTATAAAGCAGAAGAATTTGTTTGTTATTTGGTTTATACGCGCTAAATCCGGGCTACTTTCTGTTATAGTAAGGCTAAGTTATCAAAACAATAAGTGCTCTTACCAAAAAAGCTAACCAACCATAAGAAAAAGTCATGAGTAAAAGCCATTTCAGATAATAGGTATGAGTTTAATTAGTATACATATTAAGTGATTATTATTCACGACTTTCATTAAATAATATTAAACACAAATGCGAAGTTAATCACAATTTGTCAGAGATAAATAAAACATCAACAAACACATTTCACGGTGACTCGGTAACAACATTCACAATTTTAATGATAAACCCGCAAAAACAAGGCTGCGGGCATCCGTTAGTCGCAATTTGCGATAATCACTGTATAAAGAAAGCTTCACCCTTCTCAGTTGAATCCGAAACTCATTTGCGGTATATGTTTTTGATCTACACGGTTTCTCTGCGAGCAGTCACTACAGTAGGGACACCATGCTTTCGCGTAGACGAAAATAAAGAGATTTTATTAACACAGCTAGCTTGATGCGATCCTGATAAGCTTAGACTTTTAGAAAATGATGGTTGCTACTGCTTAAGCTGGATACAGGTCGTCATCATCTGTAACAATAAATAAAAATACAAGTCATAAAGCGATTTGAAGCGATACTGGAAGGTAAATACATGATGCCATCGACGAAGAAGCTCATAAGGTCTTTTATATGTAAAACCAGAATACCAATTTACTAATTTTAAACGTTCAAAATCTAGTCGCAATCATATATCAGCGACAATCAATGTCAAAAATTGTAGGCATTTTTGACAGATTGACACAGAGATTGTCCTTTAGACAGGAACTAAGGACCGAAGATAAACCTACAGTCCATTAATTCATTTTATTACCTACTTATTAAAGAAATTGCTGAAACAAAATGACAAATAGAATTTTCCCGAAATCATCGTCACCCTAGGTCTCATTACAAGGCGCTCAAGCGCATAATTTTGTGGTTACCACCAAACGAGAGAAGGTCGCGGGCTGCGGTCGCCAGCCACGCCACGCGCCTTTGACGCACATAGCGTATTTTGAAAAAAATATATGTAACTTTAATGAGACTTATTATTTTAATCATTTTTCTGGTAGCTGTAGTGAGAATTTTTTAATTATATTTTTCGCTGCTACAAAATACCTACTAAAAGCGATATACCCGTTTGCATTTTATTCCCCAAAAAGAACAAATAAACAAGACTATATTTTGACAGAAGTATATAGATAGCTCTGGAAAATTCATAAAGTACTATCTGCTGACCGCGATTTAATTCGCAGTGTTAACACCGTTTTTTTTGTTCTTTTATTTTTTGTCCTGGAACCTACAGAGGCGTACGCATATCACCCACCAAAGACATACAAACATTTATTTTTATTTATATAATTATGATGAAAATAATGTTAAAGTATAACGAAAACATGAACACGCATTCCTACGTCCTTCATTCCCATCTAAACACCGCTAACTAACTAACAAATTAAAATAAAGATGATGAAAACCATTTACAATGCATTTCCATGCATACATTTCAAATGGATGAGCCCAAGTATAATCTTTTGTGACACCAACCTGACCGATTATACACGGTTCCATTTTAAGCGACGAATTCAATTGTTACAAACGAATCTCATTGATTCAAAAGCCCGTGCGTGAGACGTCGCATTGAAATTTTATAGTTGGTTTTATTACTTATAAATGAGACGATTAAATTTATAGTTCTTATGATCAGCTTTATGTTCTACCGGTTAGTTTGGATTTACGTCACATTGCATCTATGATTGTCCACGTCGCCGACTCTTTATACGACGGTAAACATTAATTAAGCAGTAAAATGTTAGGTAATCATCAGATATCATCTTTGTTTTATATCTACCATCACGTTGATAAGCGAAATGTTGCCCAAATTGAGTACTTGTTCGACACAGAACGTTAAGGTCGATGGCCTAATGAAATTTTATGCAGACGACGAATCAGTTAAGGTTGGCTTTATGGTAATGTTGGCAGACATGTGTGTGCATTGCCTATCTACAGTATCTGTGATAATCTGTCCGTTAGATATGAATACGCAATGTATGCAGATGTAGTAAGCACTTAATTAGTAGGAATCGTAGTTGTATGCAAGTTTCTTAATGAATATCTATTGTTATTGGATTGTATGTTCTTCCTGCATTCGTGTGAGATCCAAAGGTGAATATTAATTGTATAGTACAGCTAAATATTAATTCAAATGTGTTCAAACGAAATAATAGGGTGACCGGTAATAAATCATCGATATTTAGGCAGAAACTATAGAACGCCACCTGCTACGATCCTTACATACTACTTTCGCCTCATCTAAGTTCATACATCTCGTCATACAAGCACGCCGGTTACGAGTACTCCGCACCTGACCTTTCTGAAGGACCTCACCAATAAGGTCAGTGTAGGTCTTCCTAGGGCAACCCCTCCCGGCGTTGCCACTCACCTCTGCCATATAAATACCTTTTGTCAATCGTCTTTCACTCATCCTCTCAACATTTCTATATCATAACAACAAATTAAGTCCGCCTTTGTGCTTTTGTTGCATAAAGTTTAATATATAAAAAATAATTTTTGTATAAATAAAAAATGAGAAAGTTATAATTGAAGGGGGCCCCATACGAAAGAGTTGGTTATCACGGATGCAGAAGAAGTCGCAAAATAAAAAATACCCTGTCTTTTCTTAGGGTTTAAACTTACCATTTACCAAATTTCATCAAAGTCGGTGCTATGGTTTAATCGGAGTTACTTTCGCATTTATAATATGAGGAATAACATATATGGCTATAATATTAAATATTGTACGGAGTCACGGAACCCTTCATGTGCCAGTCCGAAAAGTACTTGGCTGATTTTTTATCAACGGCATCTAGACAAACTATAAGTGCACAAAGTTTCAAGCGACCCAGTGCAGTATTTTGAACTGTACCCACCTAAAACTTCTGTATCTGCTTTCCTTATACAACTTCAGCTAGTTATACTAGTAGATAAGCAACGGTTACAACTGTTTGTCTTGCAGTTCATACATATGCATGAACGTAAATACTTATCTTTATATTCGTTTTCCCTTGTTAAATCTATGGGACGTCTGATAGATAGTTCCGTCATTGTATGGCTAGTTTTTGGGTTAAATGATGCAACTCTTGGTACATATTTGAGACTATTGAGTAATGAGCAGGCTCTTTTAGATGAAGCTTTAAATAATTTTATTTCTTATTCTCGGAATCACTAGCTTTGGCGAAGAAAAGCATACTAAGGAAACTTGGACTGCTAAAATAAATAAATAAATAAATTATAATGATGCACTACCAAATTTGGATTTGGAGTACCAAAATAGTATGACCCAAATAGCCAGGTGATATAAAGCAGTGGTCCAAAGCTCTTTGATTCAACACTTCAACTAATTTTTGAAAATTCGCGTTCATTTACGTTTTTGATTACTGCTCCGCTCCCGTCAGTCGTAGCGTTATGTTATAGCCTATAACATTCCTCGATAAACGGACTATATAACGCAAAACGATTTTGTCAAATCGGACCAATAGTTCCTGAGATTAGCGCGTCCAAACAAACTTTATAATATTAGTTAGTATAAATTAGAAGTAACTATGCCAAGGCCAATCAAAATATTTCAGTAGTGCCATTAACATGACAGCGGATTTTGTAATCAAACACGACCAATTTAGATTTCTTGACATCTATTACTGCTAACGAGTATAATAATAGCGAATCAGATAAATCGAGTGTGTTTAGACAAGATCGTTCCGTTCTACTGTGGGCAAATAAACTGAATTGTAACGTTATGATGCCAAGGCTATAACAATAGAAAATGTTAGTCTAACACTTCAAAGATCGTATGTGATATGTTTAGAAACGCTTAGAAAATTCCATCACAGAATACTTCAAGAAACTTGTGAAAACAAATACTTGGGCGTATAAATAAATAGATTTTTGTACAAGGTAACATTTTATGGGTGTAGTAAAAATATGATGTTCTTATAGTGGTTTCTCAACGTTAAATTGGCAATCTTGTAGTCCGTGACTAGAACATTGATATTTTGATATTTTAACAGTAGCAGAACTTTTTGTAAAATCATTTCATATTAATAGATATGACTATATATGCCAAGTAAAATTATTATTCATTAGTTTCTTCCCTCGTCTTCATCCGCGTATAGTTTAATTAACCTACTTTTTGTGGCGTCTTTGGTTACTGCTCCACTTCATTGGGTTTAAGAGTGATGTTCTATAACCCATATCCTCATGAATCTGGCAATTAAACATTTTCAAAAAAAAAAACAATCCAACTGGTAATTCCAGAGATTAGCACGTTTCGTCAAACAAACAAAAAAGCTCTTCAATTTTATTATATTAAGTCTAGGTTTAGAAGAATATTATGTTTTAAATCCAATAAGCAACAATCATTTCAACAGCAACAATCATTTCGTTTGGAAGAATCCCGGTGTTGTGTTAATCAATCTTTGAGTAAATTGTTTAAACAGCAAAAGATAACTCAATGAATAAAAAACAACATAAATCGAATAATAAACAACAATAAACACTTTTACAACAGTGATTTTCATGAGACATTGTAACTTTATCTGTATGACCACTACAGACATTTTCAACTCATAAAACGGGTAATTTAATACAAGATTTGCATATGAAAGCTTACGTAAGCTACAACCGTTTGCAATCACATAACTATTGAAACAAATGGCTGTATGCGACAGAAATATATGAATATAATTAGTGTAAAAGAGAAAGGAGATAGGAGTCAAATGTGTTGACCCAAGATTCCTTGCCACAATCAACGTGCGAAGTCAAGTCTTGTTGGTCCTGTCATTCTTGTTCAAGCCATATTCAATTAGGCATACATTACTTCAATGAGCAGTGAGTCTGTTCAACTGTGTGGTATGGTATGTAAGTACCTACTCTAAACGTATAAATTGAACAGTAGGTAGATACATCACAATAGTAAGTACCTAGTCTCTACTTTTCGCTGTGTTACCTATGCAGTTTAGTCGCATTGCTTTTATTCGAGTTTTATTTTTGTATGATGTTGGCAAAGACGGAATGATAAAATAGTGGTAGATATTAGAAGGTCTTAGCGTCTTTTCTATTTCCATAAACAATACTAGAATACACTCGTTTATAATACTTACATTACTTATTAGTAAAAGACATCTTAAACAAATAATTCCAAAACACAACTTCTTTGTCTTCATCTTCGTCTTCAATTAAATTAAAATTAACTGAATTGTCAAATACATATAATATATGACGTCATAGCTTGCTATTGTCATACACAATCTATGAGGGAAATGGGTTTTAACAACTCAAAAAGAAGTAAGTATTTTTTTATTTTATTTATTTAGAAAACCAACAGCGATACATATGAGATTATACAAGTAAAGATGTTACAGTTTAGTAAGGCTAATAATAGGTTTCCCTGCTTAACATAATTTGTATTTACCATACGAACGGACTTTAAACAATATTTAAAAATAAGTTTTTAATTTATAAGTGAAAGTTAAATACTAATAATTAATTAAGTTAAATTATGAATTAAGCATAGTAAAGTACTTAACGTAAGTACTTATGTTAATTAATTGGTTGTGTTTACTACTCAATTATATCTGTAAAGTTTTTATAGGAATATGGTTCTGAAATAAATGAGGTCAATTATTAATGTGGGCAAAGGCCAATACATGTAAAGTTTATATCTGTATCACTTCATCGAGAAAATTAAATAAGCAACTGTGATTTTACTACTTGAAAATATATTCAATAGGTCGTTTCTCGCATACCAAAAAATTGACAATTTCAACTCTAGAGCTTCATTTTATGAGTAAAATCATATCAAACTCCTACGCATGCTGATTTTAGTACGCTGTCATAAAGAAGTGGTTATTTTGATAACGTAATTAACTATGTGGAGAAAACGATCGTAATGTAATAGATACTAAATGAATTGAATATATTTTTTTTAACATGTTGTGTATTAAGTATTAAAAAATGAGTGTATTTTTGGGAATAGTATTAAAATTTGTGGCATCTATTATATAATATATAATATCTTAGGACAACCAACACATCGCCATCTGATCCCAAACTAAGCAGAGCCTGTACTATGGTAACCAGACAACTGATAAATATACATATATATTTCTAATTACACCCAGACACAGAACAAATCATCGTGCTCAACACACAAAGATTTGTCCTGGGTGGGGATCGAACCCACGACCTCCGTCCTAGCAGTCAGGGTCACTAACTACAAGACCAACAGGCCAGTCAAAATAATATCTTAATAATATAACATTTTTTATTTCAAAAAATTATATCCTAAAAATATTGTTGTGTATAGTATCACCTAGCAGTTAAAATAGGGCCAATTTTAAACTGTACACATTATAGTGCCTTAACTACCACTAGCACCTATTCCAACGTACCAAAAGACCAAAATAGATCACCACATCCGAAGATGACGTCATAAAACAAAATGTCTCCGTTTATCATCGCGAAGAAATGTTAATTAAATCACTGTAAACATTGGGTGGGTAGGCAGAAATCGTCATTAATACACGACAACTAACGCTAATGGGTGTGGGTGGGTGACTGTTCAAACGCGAACCGATTGGGTTGACGACAAAAATGTTAGCTTATATTTAGAACGGTGCTCATTAAGATTTAATAGGTTTATTATAAAAATGCATTTGATGCTGAAATAATAATTTGTTTTGAATATAAAATTAGATTATGAAATTCCCGGAAAAAAATAATAAGAGTCTTTTCTTTATACATTTGAACGAGAATAAAATTGAAATGCTATCTATTGTAGGTTATATTTTATTTTCTTATCGCGTAGATATAATAAAAAATCTGTGTTGTTTACTCTCATCAATAATAATCAAATCAAAGTTAGACAAACACAATAGTATACAAAGTATTCTACCTACTGCGGATTCGATACCGGGCAAATACTTAACAATATGAATTTTTAAAGTTATGTGTTGGTACTTTTTAAGTTTATCATGTTCTTACATTACTGGCTTCGTGAGGAAACAATTAAAATCAGTCTGAAATCATCAATCCTCCTTGAGCAAGCGTGGTGATCAATGCTCATGAATGAGAGCTTTTACCTTGCAGTAGGACAGTAATAAGCTGGTATTGTTACTACCGGATTTAGTATTTACCTTGAAAGGACCTTTAATTGAGTCCTCGATCACGCTCGAATCACAACATAATCCAACTAAACAGTGTCAAAATAATCATTTCCTGTGACAGATAAAAAAATAAACGATTCCCCTTTTTGTACCCAGAGTCAAAGTCACAGGAAAATGAAACTGACTCCAAAAATAGCCAATTTTGTCACCAGAAGAAGCATTTTTAGCCGCTCGGTCAGATATGATTTAATGGAGTGGCGAGAGGTTCGTTAACATTAATAAATTCTATGCCCCTACTATGGGTACACTGCAGTTACTTGCTTGATTTTTTCTACTTCTGACTCCAATTTTAAAACTTCGTAGTTAAAATTAAAATAAGCTTCACGGTACGCAAAAGTGTTTTTTTTTTTGCTAATAAGTACATTGAGTTTGCTTAATAGTTACCTTGGTTTTTTCAATAGCTAATCGTATCGTATAGTCTCGTATGCAAAATATTAAGAATGTTATATTCAAGTCTGACCAAACGCTTCATATATTAAAACCTTTTAGAATCAACATAATAAATTACTTAAGTATATTATTTCTTTATTAAAATAAAGAAATACAAGAAACAAAGAAATAAAAGTAAACTTTTACTTTATTATTACTATTAATATTATAAAGAAGTATAGTTAAGAAACTTTATAGTACCATATCATGTATGCGAGAATTTCTGAAAGTATTGGTCCGATTACAAAAATTCTTTCACTTAGTACCATAGACTATTTATTGTAGTAAACTTGACTTACATAAAGCAGAAGCTATTAATTTTTTTATAATTGACAAATCTACCACAGAACACACATCACATTTCCATTCCTACTTGTAGATTCTAATTAGAATATTAAGAAATCGATTCACAGCAAGCTACCGCCAACCATAAACAACACCAGTAGTAGAGACTAACTCCTTCCTTACCAGACGCTTTTAACTTTCCTTCGGCACTTCGTTAGTCTTGTTTGTATTTATTTAAAACGTGATAACTTATCCGGCGACTGTGTACAGGATATGTGCCTAACAAAGTCCTGGGATTCATTTGCCATTTCCACGCCTAATCTGTAAACACTTTATGTGATCGTTTTGCCTTCGTTTGGTCCTTCGGGGAATAAGTTTTGAAACAATGGTCTTTGGAAAATGTTGTTAGACAATATTTATGGGATATCTACTAGCTTCTGCCTACGACTTGGTTGTCGTAGACCTTAGAATTAAACAAAAGTTTTAAATTATCCCACGGCAACTAAAACAGGACATAAATAATTATCCTGTGTTAAGCTAGATAAATATCTATAAATTTGCCAGATTCTAGCTTATTAAATTCAATCGTTTGAGCATGAAAGAGTATAAAACATCAACAAATTAGGAAGGACATAATAGAAGTAATATTTTTAAGTTATACTTCGAAACCCAATATTTAAAAAATCTTGATTTAGTTGGATCTATTCGGGCCCGCTTGGGGGGTTATTAAAAGACGACTTTTCTGAAAAAAAAAACAAAATAATTTATGGTAATAATAGCGCGTTCGAATAAAAAAAAGTTATTTTTTGAATTAGATATTTGTAAGACGGTCTTAGTCGATCTGTAATTTTGAACTCCGTATTTAAATTCAAGTTAGTTAAGACACAAACCACCTAAGATTTATATACCGTTACCCCTTCAAATTTAATACGTTATTGTAAAATGTGACGGTCGTGTGACATTTTCACTTTACAAGACATACAATTAAGCTGCAAAGACATTTCGTATGTAAAAAGAAACTAGCGGTTCCTAACCTAACACAACACAAAAGCTTGGTCTAAGAGACTTCTTGTATTGAATTAGCAAAAGCTCTCGAAACATTATTTTGAATTTGGTCTTTGAAGCCGAATTTGAGTATTTGCACAAATATTTTGGTCCTTTAGCATTCTATTTTAGTCTCCAAGACCATACAAGATTGTAGGCAGGTATAGATTACAAACTGTATAGTAGGTCTTAAAATTTTATTTCCATTATTACCGCCTAGCTTAGAGGCAGTAAAAATTCTAACACAACAACACAAGCAAAGTGCCTCGTGTACAAAAATACTTCTCTTGAAATAACCTTGGTTGAATAAATCGTTTCAATTTCCTTTAAGAGTTGATGCAAACATGAAAGTTGGCGGTTATTTTAAAAGTTTATACGACGACGCTCGAGAGAGCATGTTGCAACTAAAGAACAAAATTGAATTTGTAACGTGAGAGGTCGGTCGTAAAGAGTTATTATTATAGGTGTTTCTTTTGTTTGTTATAATAATGCGCTCAGTCGACGCTGCGCTAAACAAAAAAATCTCAAAGGACTAAGTTTACAGTTTGTGCAAATGAAAAATAAATCTGTTTTGGATTTTTTGCGCTGTGGCAATTCTATGTTGGAGTTTAAGTGCAAACAAAAGTATACTGGCACTAAAATATTATTAGCGTACATTCGATTTAAAATGTGAGAAAAAACAAAATGCGTATTTTTATTTCATACGCGGCCATTTTCTTCTAAACCTAGAGTTACGTTCAATATTCGAATTCGAACAAAAATAAAATGTTCACAACAACTTTTTTTTTTACTAAAAAATGGCAGTTGTTCAACTTAAACTATAATCACCCAATAAAAATATTTCATTTGATCATTCAGTAGCTAAAAATGCAGTTCCATCTTCAAATAAGACGTATATTGCAGTTAATTCTGGACTAAAATAAATAAGCGCCAATTCGTCACATTCCAAAAGTTGTCATTGCAGGAAACTGGCCATGAATCGTGCCATTAAGTCTGTATATTAAAATTAAAAATACTAACGAATATTTTGACAGCTGTGCAAATTGATATATCCAAAATGGAAGTCTTACTTTTTAACGGGTAAAAATATTGTATTTATTTTGCAACTTCAAAACAGAATTAAATACATATACAAAGCTCATCAAAAACATTAATATTATAATCATCAAACAGTGGAGGGAGGGAGAGATGATCGCACGTCATCAAACAAACTCGCCTTCATATTAATATATTTGTTAAGTATTAAAATAAAATATATTTTTGCTTCAATTTCGGGACTTGAACACACTTGACGTGATGGTTTAGTGCTCATTTATATTGCCATCGTCAATTCAATCACTGTTCTATGATAACTTCGAAATTCAAATAAGTAAATCAGAGAGAAAATACATTACCTCATTACCATTTATAATAGTTTGTTCTAATAATACAATATACAAAGTTAACGATACAGGTAATTAAAACAGCAAAATTAATTGTGTAATATTGATAATACGGCTCATTATTTTATGGAATAACGACCTCTGACCAGTAATGAAACGTAGGTACATAAAAGTATGACTTATTGTTATTATCGATTTTAGTGGTATGTTTACATTACAACTTACGATTATTATGTAGTTATTATCATCTCGTATCATTTCGTGTAGAATCGTTAATATTTATGATCTCTCACTGTCTATTGTATTCTCACGCATATATTTAATTAAATTAATTTGTGACATCAAGGCATTCTCACTTAAGGGCAATATCATCACCGGGGCAATATATTTCTATCCATAAACCTCTAGCTATTACTATTACGCCTACGACATTATCGTTAGTGTGTGGGGACGCCTTAAATCTTGAAGTTAAATATTCTAGATGTCATGAGGGCGTAGTAGATAAGGCGCCTGCTTCTCATTCATGTAGCTGTAGGTTCCAAACCGGGAAAGTACCAATGTGACATATTCAATTTGAATTTACTTTCTAAGTTAATCCTAAACATCACTTATATCTATGGAGCAAACATCGTGAGGAAACCTAGACTCAACCCGGAGTCTTTATAATCTTGAAAATCGACGAAATCATCTACTTATAAGCTTTTTGTTTGGGTACCAATTTTCAATGATATATCCAATTGATATGGTAAAAAATAAACTAGTAGATTAATTAAAATAAAATAAAAAATCTCTCAATTATGTTAAACAGTAAATCGCTCAAGAGATACTTCTCTGAGCAACCCTTTAACATATTCTCTCAAAAGATCACAGTATAACTTGAACAAGTCAAGTAGTTCATCGTCGAGTACTTCAAACATCCGTTTCCCTTGGTTGACTGTTGTCAGTAATAAGTTTCTCGTTTATCTCAACTGGCTTTTAAAACATTTTTCTATCTGGAATTTGCTTTACATTTTATAAACTGTAGTTAGATTTTGTTTATTGAAGTCAGGAAAAGGGTAGGTCGTATTAGTTGGTTTAAATCACGATAGCGTGAAATAAGAGACGTGTTGTAAAGGGATGATAATGAAAAAGTACTACTACATAGTTCAAACAAAATAAAGATATCCCACAAAAATCTGAAACGAAAGAAGTCATTCTGTCTACTGGCAAATAGTTGACTCACTCAAGCATCACCAAGCATTCAAAATATCTACCTTTCTACTCGTACCTACTTATTACTTGATAGCTTTTGCTTGTGACACCTTCCACAACAAAGTTGATATAGGTAAGTATTAACATAACATCACGCCTGTAATCCCCGAAGGGTTAGGCAGAGGTATACCTATTAGTACACCCACATTTCGCCAGTTATGTTTTTAGCCCCATGCCATCAACCGGGCACAAATCCAGACTCCGAGGCTGCTACTGAGAAATTTCTGATGGAAAAACCCAATAACACTTTCTCGTCTTGGGTTCGATTCCCGACCTGGGAATCGAACCCAAGACCTCATGCACAGCAGTCGCGCTTGCGACCACAAGACCAACGAGGCAGTCAAGTAATAATAGTAAGTAATAAGTAGTAAGTTAATATAAGTATTAAGTTAACGTCCTAAAACATATCACACAATGAAAGGTTTTTTTACTACTGGTTCATTGCTTTCATAAATTACGTCTACCAACAAATAAATTGTATCTCTTAAAATTAATAAAGCTTTGTTCGTATTATTAATTTGCAACAAGCTCATGCATTAATACAAAGGATAGCTGCACCAAACACCGGCCAAAAATCTACACAACAGTGCGGTCCTCCAGGAAAATACGCGGCAGCAAAATGACGGACGGCATTAATTAACACGATTACCCTATTCGTGATTGGGGGCTAATCGCAGGGGCTGTTTGAACTGGCGACCTATTTGTCCAACATTTGCTTTAGTAATTAAAAGTACATATGAGTTTAATTGGTAGAATAGGAGAGGTGTGTGACGTATGAGATGGTGGTTCATGGCTTTTTGGAGTGTTTTTAAATTGAATCAAAATAGCATCAGATGCAGAAGTGATAGCATTGCAGAATTCAGGAAAACACAAAAGTCTAACTTTATTTTAATAATAAACGCCTTTTCTTAAACAGAAGAATTGATTACCGATATCAACAATAAATCCAAGTTTTGTCATGTAGTGACAGACGACGCTTACGATTTGTAGCGAGTCCCCCGCTACCTCAGTCGTCTCCAAGTTGTTTTATGTATCGTTTGGATGTTGTAATTAATTAGTAAAATTTTTTTTGGCAATATTTGGGGGGAATACTGTAGTGACACACACACACACCTTTTGTAACGAGAGACGACGCTTACGATTTGTAGCGAGTCCCTCGCTACCTCAGTCGTCTCCAAGTTGTTGTGTAGAGCAGTTGTTTCATTAATCAGTGTAAATTGTGCAGTTATTACCGACAATATAGACACCAAGTTTTACCTAACCTTCTGGACTTTCATTGTACTATTCCCGGCCGAATAAGTAATTTGTAGACCATATAACTACAAAAGTCGCAATGTTTTCCTTCACCGATCTTAGTAATGTCCAAGACTAACTTAAAAAGTACATATCGACGCCCCCCGCGAATAATCCGGTAATCGTAAAAGTGTAAATGTTCAGGAAAAATAAAAAAACATTTTTCCTTAATAACTCCGTTAAACAAAAAGTATCAGAGACTTTTTATATCGCATCTGGAAGCTAATTTTTTCAGCTATCTGGTTATTTCAACAAAATTTAAGTAGTCCCAAGGGCTTCGTTATAATTTAGCTGGATGCATTTTACTATATTAGTGTAGGTCAAGCTCTGGTCAGTAATATCACTTACGATATTGTTCGTGTAAATTTATATTTTCGACGGCAACGGTAAAGTTGTGTTACGCTGTTATTCGTATAATTTGTTTTGTATACTAAACATTTGTAAAAAGCAATTATTGGGTTTTTCGATTGTTTGACAGTAACGTACATTTTATTGTTATGACTATTACTGTTTATTCGAATAGTTTACTTAAGTATTAATATATTAGTAGTAATAATTATATATTAATTATACTGCCTGCATCGTAATCCAATTCCATATAATCCTGGTCTGGCCTGGATTTCAGACCGTTCCATTTCTTTTAGGATATATTTGTCTCCGGAGACTTTAGCGTTCATGATGATACTACACTCGCGAGCAAAAGTATGGAATCACTTACTTGGAATTGATTTTTCGCGATCTTTAGTACTTAATAACTACTTAAGAATAATAAAAATGGTACCATTTTAAAGGTTAAACTGTTGACTTTAAATTGATACCATATTCATTTAAATCACACCAGTATTTAAGGAGCTATCCCGGATTGAGTGAAGGAGTTAGGAAAACATAAAGATAATGGAAAAATAAAAAATGAAGAAAACAATAAAAATAAATTAATAAAAAAATTATTTAGCTTTAAAATTTAGTTTCAATATTTTGTGTTTCCTCCTGTCGCCCTAATAACTGCTCGAAGACGGTTCTTCATTGCCTTAATCAGCTTCTGAATCGATACTTGCGGGATACCTTCCCACTCCTCTATCAAAGTCGATTTCAGCTCATTCACCAAGGAGCAGGATTTCTGGAACGAACCCTTCTGTTCAGTTCATCCCACACGTGCTCAATGGGATTCAAGTCCGGGCTGAGCGCTGGCCAGTCTAATGTGGCGATACCGACTTCTTCGAGGTATTCAGTAGTGGCACGGAAAGTGAAGACAACGAGCGCTATCGTGCGTAAGGAGGCAGTCATCACCGATATATCCTACATAAGGAACCAGCAGTATATCCGAAATGTAGCGGTCTGAAGTTAGACCGCGTCCTCGTCCCCCGCCAGGCACGAAAACAAGCTCCGTTTTACCGTCGAAGGAAATGCCGGCCCACATCATACAAGAACCGACTGCTGTTCTCAGCGAAACAGCACTTGGCTCAAATGGCTCCACGAACATTTTGGAGCTCCTCTTGAACGTCGACATCAGTCAAATAACGGTTTCGGAGAGAGGTTGACACGATAAAACGGTTGTCCCTCTCCGATGTGCACCGGCGCCGTCTTGGTCTCGGGATAAAGCTACCAGTCTTCCGAAAGCGTTTTTAAACTTTCGAAACACAGGACTGGCTTATGTGAAGCTGACGTACGACAGCCCGCTGGCTGAGCCCTTCTTGCAATAGGGCGACGATTTGTGCTGCTTCTGTAGGTGTAGTATCCATTGTCTTTCAAGTTCAAGGGTCAAAAGTAGCGGAGATGTGTACCGGTCAACGTGTGAAAGCAGACTATTAAAGAAAATCCGCAATTTAAACACATCTTTTTCTTTATTACTTCACGTAATCCGGGATAGCTTCTTATATAATGGCGTGATTTGAATGAGTTTGGTATCAATTTAAAGTTAACAGTTAAACCTTTAAAATGGTAGCATTTTTATTATTCTTAACTAGTTATTAAGTACTAAAGATGGCGAGCAATCAATTCTAAGTAAGTGATTCCATACTTTTGCTCGCGAGTGTATTTACCCGAATAATATCGTAACAATGTTTACTGTCAAATCATATTGATGTTTTTTTATGGTAAAGATCTACAACCATATTATTCGTTTAAAATACATTTTGAATAATTTTTATGGAATATACGTGTAGTTTTTTATATCTTCGTAAATAAACATAGAAAAATTCTGAAAAAAAATTACATGGTGTATTATAACTTCTAGATGCCGAAAAACGCATAACATGAAAAACCCCGTAATAGGTCATTACCGGATTATTCGCGGGGGACGTCGATATTATTATGAACTAGCTTCTGCCCGCGACTTCGTCCGCGTCAAAGTTGATAACTCCACACAAACTTTGGACCGCCATTTCATACCTACTCTTTGGGAAATGGGTAATATATTTTGAAAAATCGTTACTTAGCGGACGTCTACTAATTACTAACATAAACTACCTCCCTGCGAAATTTCCGAGATTTCGTGATGAGCGAGTGAACTTTCGCTTTTGTATATTTATTTAAGGTATATTTAGATTACCTCTTTCCAAAATATTATGAAGTGGTATCAAAATTGACTTATTTTTTGATCCCAAACCATTGAAACGCAAGTTTAATACTCTACTGGTTTAATACTGTACCTCACATTGTAGCTTCGATTATTTAGATATTGGATTCGATAGAGCAACTGAAATCAGAATCTGACTTTCGTGTTTTTGAAAGAAAGTATGAGCAAAACCCTGTAAACATAGACTTATTTGAAGTCTAAGCAAAGTTTAACCGTTTTAAATCACGATTTATCGATGATTTTAAATATTATCTTTTTTAGGGTTCCGTACCTCAGTCGGCAAATACGGAACCCTTATAGAATCACTTTGTTGTCCGTCTGTTTGTCTGTAAAGACTCTTTTCTAAGGAACGCGTGGAGGTATCAAGCTTAAATTAAAATGAAATACTCAGGTCTCGGGCACGCCGCACTCGCGGCGGTAGAGGGGTCCTCTTTGAGGAGTGGCTGGAGGTGCGCCACGGCGTCCTCGCGTTTCGCTTGACGCAGGTCCTCACCGGACGCGATTGTTTCGGGAGGTTCCTGTGTTGGATTCAGCGGAAGGAAACGCCCGGGTGTCACCACTGTGTAGACCGCCTGGAAGACACGGCAGAGCATACGGTGTAGATCTACCCCGCCTGGACAGAGCACCGCCATGTCCTCTCGCGTCCGGGCCCTGGTTCAGGCCATGCTCCGGAGCGAGAGGGAATGGGAAGCAGTAACCTTCTTCTGCGAAGCAGTAATGCTAACGAAGAAGGAGGCGAAACACGTGAAGAGAGGACATCCTCCACCTCACGCCCCAGCCACCGCGGGAGACCCCCAGGGCATCGGATGTTGCGAGACGTCATCCAGCTACCGTAGGCGCAGGCTTACGGACGGCGAGTGATGGGTAGCTCGTCGTCCAATCAAGGACCAGGCCCAGCTCAACAGCGCGTTTTGTTCCACGCGCGTTTCAAATTAGCTGGCAGCACAAAAGAGCTGTCAGCACAGGGACAGGGCCCCGACAGGGCCAAACGCCTGCCTGAGTCGCAAGAAGTCTTAACAGGATACCGTGGCCCCGGAACGCAAAGGGCAACAGAAGAAACAGGGTGGTTTTTTAGTCAGTAAAAGTCTGACAGTCCCTTCCGCCCCACCCAGGGCAGAAGGACTCATATGATGATTATCAATACCCAAAAAAAAAACTTTGGTCTGCAGCCGTGAAAAATTTTTATTATTATATACGCAAACTAAAGATAAGGACGTTTATGGCGCATATTTTGACGCTCGCTAGGGAATCAAAACCAAATATAAAGGAAACTTCCCGTTGACTTAGAATCATGAAAGGCAAGAAGCAATGCAATGTAGACATAATAATTACTTTTTATGCGATTATTATTAACCTTTTTTTCTGTTGTGTTAAATATTATATGGTGTAACTGCAATACTTTTCTGGCCCAGTTGTGCCCAAGTGTTTCACGGCCGCTGTAGTAGGTGGGCCATCATATAAAAGGAACACCACACTTGCCCTGAGTATCTGCGGCATCTATAACTCCTCATTTGGCTAGGTTACGTTTGCAGCGGCTTACATGAGTGCGCAGTCCATTAAGCGCTTTCCATATAGGCCACTAAAGATCTCAACAGAGTGCCATGTTTGGTGGAAGTTGTGTGATGGTGGGTCTCGACCTGGTCCTGTATGGCCTGTGTGCAAGGTATCTAACCTTCGAATGAAAGGTGGTGCAATTCCAGCCTATGGGAAAAGCTTATTGAGCAGTCAGTTTCAGGCAGCCTCGATATAATTTTACACGTCTCGTTAAGGATGATATTGCTTTTTGTTCAATGACACACTGAACACGCAAATTCACCAGCAGAAGGAGCATAAAGACGTAAAAACATCGGGTGCTGCTCCCTAGTTGGTAGAAATAAGGTGTCGTAACAAACGATTTTTTGATTGGTGTTGTGGCAATGTAGGTATATAAAAAGTTAGTGCTCTGTCCAATATAACATCAGGGTACTTAGGCATCTTCTAATACTCTACGTAACTTCCTCGCCACGAAATACTAAGTGTCCTGTTGGCGAATCTATTGTAAAGATGGAAAAATTCATGTCTTGCAGCACAGCCGCGGTAATAAGTAACCTAAAAAATGTAATGTCATTTAGAAATTGATTTTAAAGCGTGGGGAATATGAATGTTATGAATACTATTTACGGTGCCTACAAAAAATAACTCTTCCTGCGATCACAGTAGCTTCATCAAATCAAGTACCCAGAAAGCTTGAAGTCTGCGAGACATTCTCCGACAGGAGAATTACTGCAACAGATTTTTTAATTGATTTTGGTGCACTTCCGGTTGTTGCCAAATTCTTTCTATTTAGCCATTGAAATAGAAGTATTCTTTTTATTTAGCCATTGAAATAGAAGTATTCTTTTTAGTACCTAATCACTCATCGTACACTAAGATCTTTTTATGAAATAATTCGGAAGCGCAACGAAAGGAATAGTAATTACTACTCCGTAAAAAAATAACACTCGCCAATCCTTGCTAATTTATCGTCCGCTGGTACTCCAGTAGTATACTTGGCAGTATTGTTGTGCTATGATTGGCTTAGCTAAGCCCAGGTAATAAAATATTGTATACTTAAAATGTTTGCAGATAGGCTGCCCGTCACTTGTTGAGTGTTGAGTAGCTCCTTGTAGTTATAGCGTAATGATTTTGATTTCAGAGAATAAATTATAACTAATACCTAACTGTAGTATTGTATGTAACGTTGGTATCGTTTTATAGCAATCCAGCAGTAAAATGATTAAGAATAATAGCCATAATGCGATAACCCTTACCTACACACATTAGTTATGTTTAATCCCATGTAATATGGGGCGAGCCTATTGCCATCAACCGGGCACAAATCCAGACTCCGAGGTTGCTATTATGAAATTTCTGTTGGAAAAATCCAATAACACTTTGCCCGACCTGGGAATCGAACCCAAGACC
Source organism: Hoplodrina ambigua (assembly GCA_949774945.1). Classification (NCBI taxonomy): domain Eukaryota; kingdom Metazoa; phylum Arthropoda; class Insecta; order Lepidoptera; family Noctuidae; genus Hoplodrina; species Hoplodrina ambigua. The sequence goes on from OX458973.1 coordinate 9,956,794, forward strand.
TCATGCTTTGCAGTCGTGCAAACAGGCAAAAGTTCTAAAGCTGCTGATTTATGTGTTGTGTAACTATGTATAGATATTATTTTCTACATTAACATTTAAAAATACGTTAATAAATCAAAGTTGTAGTAGAAACATGCACTCCTGCTTTTATTTTTTTGTTAGGAAATCTCACAAATAATCAAACAACATTCAAAACAATATTAGAAAAAACACAAAAAGAAAAGCTGACTCTGAGGACCGAACTTCCGCCAACAGTTTTGCAAGGCGGTTGTAGAACCGTTAAGCAATTTGCTTCGATGACAAATGACTTCAAATAGCCGTTCTAGTTTTCCGTAATTCACTACTTAGCTCCTTGCAGATATAGCGTGATAATAATTAGTTTAGAACTTCAGTCTGCACCTATTTAAAATATTGTAACATTTTGTCACTGAGATTTGCATAAAAATATGAACATAATGCAACATAGCTCACCCCCCAAAGCCAATAGCGTGATAATTTATAGCCTATGTTCTAATTTGGAAAATGTGGAATATTTATACAAAATTTCAACAGAATCTATCCGGCAGTATTCGTGTGATGCTCTAACTAACATACAGACAACCAGATAAACAGACAAAAATTCTAAAAAAAATATTTTCGTCATCAGAATCACTCCCCGACCTCATAACATTAACTCTTTTTCAAAAATATTTAATGTACAGTTTTGACGTCTCTACGATTTTATTATATGTATCCTAACTAATATTATAAATGTGAAAGTAAGTTTGTTTGTTTGTTTGCTACCATTTTACGCCTAAACCACTGAACCAATCATCCTGAAATTTTGCATATACGTTGCCAGGTGTACAGGGACGAACATAGGGTACCTTTAATCCCGAAAAAAAGTACTGTTCCCGAGGGAAATCACAAAAACGTCCTTATGACAGTAGATGGCGCCACGTGTCTATCGGATCATGATTAAATTTTAAGTTTAAGCATGTAATACATTATGAGTCTACACTGTCGATAGACCAGTTTCAAGTAAACAACCTAGGAGTACGAAAGTTGTTTGCTTAATAATTTTTCATGCCCAAAACCGCTGAAGAGTATCCTGACATTTTGCATAAAGTGGCTTCCAGACGGACGGACTTGCGGTTACGGCAAACCGCAGGCCGCGGCTCCTAACGCTCCAAAAACACACTACCGCGGTCACAGTGGCGGCCTGAAGTGTCATTAGCGTGGTGATTGTGCTACAATCGGACAATCGGACATCGCAATCGGACGTCAGTCAATATGGCTAACCGTAACGTTGTCTTATTACTCTCATGACTCATTAGTCCTCTCAGAAGATAAGAAAAAAGGTAGGAAAACCGTTTATTTAAACACTTGAGGTGTGAGGTAGAGATAAACTACAGTAACATGACGATGATTACTCATTATTATTAGTATGGCGCTGCACTGAAATTCTCTATGAAAATGAGAGGTACGTCGTCTTGCGCGGTCGGCTATTTATGATTAGTTGACAAAAAATATCCTAGCCTGCTACTGAAGACGATTACTCACAAAGTCTTTCATACGAATGTGACTACACACATTGAAATGGTAATATGGAGGGAAGCGTCAAGGTATAATAGTTTATCTCTACCTATATTATCATTGGCATCGCATATTACTCTTAGGAATAGAGAAGTGTGAGTTAAATTTAAATTATTATTTAATTCAACTATTTCTATTACAATTTCCATATTTGGCGTCATTTTACAAAGCAGTACACGCGGCCGGTTGTTAAAATTTGCAATTGACGCGGCCGCCACAACATTTCGCGTTTGTCTGTGACCCACTTTATATACGTTGTCAGGGATACAGAAAAACTGCGTAACTGACACTGTCATCACTGACACTGACAGGTATAAACGCATTCATAGAGGATGCATGGAAGAATAAAGGTGAACCTACGCTCTGTCAATGAAGCATACTCTGCGATTACTCCGCTAATTGTAAATTGATTTGGATGATTCTTTTTTTGTTTATTTTTTTGAATTGGTCCCAAATAAATACTGTCATGATCTGATGATGAACTTCGGAGATATGGAAAGGAAACGTCTCATAAGATCACAGCGCAGAACTGTCTTAACAGTAAAATTGCTTTGTTTAATGCGTGTAGTCGATGATTGACTGAAGGAAGAGGTTAGTTGCTAAACTAACCTTGACCAATGTCGATGTATGTAGACAACAGTTTTTCAACGGCAAAGTTAAGTTTGTCCCTCAGTACTGTTTATTTTTTCGTTAGAGGTATTTCCGGTGTGTTTTAATGAGGGTAGGTAGGTTACGTTTTTCAATTTTAAAATATCTCGCAGGTCCAACACACAACCAAAAGCTCATTGCGAGCCCGAGCAAAAATTACTGCTCAATCATCGGAATCTTCCGTTCATGCCGCATTAAGAAGGCAAGCACAACCGGAGCGACAAGTAAATTTGAGAGCTGATGAGACATTTTCTTAAAGCCAGGAAAGACTAGAGAGCCAAGCCGTTCGCCCTCCAAGCTACCCAGAGAGTGACTGAAACGCCCTTTTAAACGCAATTGCTTTTGGAGGAACAAACCGAAAGCCAGAGAGCTGTAAGAGCAACTGAGACGCCTTTTCAATCAAACACAACTTCGTCTCAGAGAACAAGCTCAGCCATTACAGCGACAGAAACTCTAAAATAGTCGCAGGCGAGTAGGACCTCTCTTGCAGAAAGGCAAACTGAACGCCGACGGACTTTTATGAGTCACAGTCTGTTGGTCTGTAGGTATTTAATAATTCTGGATCTGGCCGAACAACAAGCCGAGTACAGCCCGAATTGATTGTCAAATTCTAAACAAACGCGGGCGAAGCCGCGGTTAAAAGCTAGTAGATTATAATAATAAAACATCACATTGGCACTTGCCCAGATTATAACCCACAAATCTCGTGTATATTTAATTTATTTTTGCTATCGACACGTAAATAAGAAGAAGAATAAAGTAATTTAACAAGCGACAGAAACCATAAGAACCGTAAAAACTTATCCCAAGGAATTCACTGAAATGAGAATATAAAAATTCTTATTGATATTTACTTCTAATCTGTATTCAACAACTTCCATATAAGTCAAAGCAACAAGTCTAATACATAAACACAACCGTTCCCAAACACAAACTTGAAATATCATCCAAATCTAAAGTTCCCCTTTTCTTGAAAACATTTAACATAGTTTTGGAATAAATCCTCGACAGTAAGTAGGTGGATCGTACAAAATCTTAACAACTAATATGAGAACTTCATAAGTGTTTCCGATTTCGAAAAGGATTTTGCCCAAATCTCATATCGGATGACTACTTCATAGAAGTGTTCCTTTGATATCAAAGTCTGAACAATTTGAGAATGAACAAGTGGACATTGGGGACACAAGTGGACTCAATAGGATGGCGTAAATTAGAGCTGTAAGCTTCTTGTTACATACCGTCCCCAAATGCTATGCTATGGGGATCATGTGGATCCTTTTCGGATATTCCCTAATTGTAAACCTTGAGATCCGATCAAGGGATATGTTATTAAAATAGTTGCAATGTCTTTATGGATTATCGAGTATTCACTCTTACGTGTATCTATTACTTCGGCATCTAGAATCTTAGTATTACTGAATAGTCACAGAAGCTTTATGAAAACTCCCTTTGTATTTTTTTTTTCCTTGGGTCAGTGGGTAATCTGTCTTTATAGTCCACGCTTAATTCTTACGTTTATTATGATTGAGAGGACCAAAAGGACCATCCTTGAGAATAGTGATTGAGAGATCTTGGTATCTACCTACAATGAGGCATAGTAACGAGAAAGTGGGGTGAAAATATTGAGACAAAATTTATCTTATACATGTTGATGTACTACTATTTTATTGCCTGTTCTCCGTCTAGACAAGTTGACCGATAGGGCGATTTGTGTACGTATTATAACAGTAAAGATTGTCATAGAAACAAGGACATTGTTTCTATTCCCCAGTGTCTAAAATATCTTGTATATTCTGAACATTGCGAAGTAGGTCAAATGTCTTACCAATGATTCAAACAAATGACTGTGTTTACTGTTCTCGAATTTATTTTGATCAAAATATATGAGGAACAACTCTCAAGTCTCAATGACCAATCAATTATCGCATTGAGAACTTAAACGACTTAATTAATACATCAAACTACTTCAAAATAAATCCAATAAACCATTCAATAATCTTTACAGTTAGACGGGCAATTTAAATAATTAGTCCATAATCGACGAATAATAAAACATTCAAATATTTCGATACGTGCTTTATCTTAAAAGTCGGACGATAAAAAGCAGAATAATTAAGCAACTTCTAATTATTTTCTATAGTCAAAAGATAACTCAATTGATTTATTGATGACGAAGTAACTGAAACAGATAAAAAGTTGAATTTACGATGTTTGTAATGATAACCGTTTTATAATTATTTGTTTCGACATTTTAATCGAGCTTGGAAACGCTTTGTTCTAATGAGTTATTGCTGTTGGAAATTGATCGTTATTTATTGTTAATACGGATTTCAATACGTCATTGATGAGTTATTTTGTTCGGTAACTGATGACACTTCATAATTTTTAATGGCCATTGATTTTAACGGTTTGAATTAATTATTTTTATCTCCTGTTTCCCTCGTAGCTATTAATTTTTAACTTCTATCTATTATGATACTGACATCTAATTTACATTTATGAGTTCCTATAGCTCAACATAAAGTCTGTAATGCTTATGGAATATTTGTTCCAATTCGTCATCTAATACACAGAGGCTAGATGACTATCACCTGCCATACTCTAGCGCATTTGAGTAAGTAGTGTTCATAATGCTAGTACTCCTTGTAAGAACTTTCGGAAAAATTTTATGTAGGTTTTTAGTTACATATAACCATTCTTTTGGTCATCTTCTATGTTTGGTTAACCTAATGTGCAGTTCCTGCAGAGACCTAATTTAGTTAGTATATAGTCTTCTATTCATTTGATAATCACTGCACTTTACTTCTTCACTTCCACATATTTATCTATTTACTTTGTAAAAGCAAAAGCCATTAAATCCTCAAAAAAAAAAATACACCATCTAAAAGCAGCAACACATCTCCATTACAGTACTTTTTATTTTCCTCCAAACTCCTTAACATTTGGGGGCATTATAAACAGTTATCAAGGTTATAATATCTTAATGGTTCAAGTTTAGTACAAATAGTCGTCGAGAGGGTAGTATTCTTCATTAGCAAGGAGACCCTGTAAATTATTCTTTGGGTCACTTTGGTGCTATTTAAGTTAATTTAATAGTAACTTTGCACACTGCTCACGTACTTGCTACGTTCCGGCTAATATTAATTTGGTGTTCATGTAGTAAGTGACTGGGTTTTCATTTCGTTTTATGAATTGGAGTCGTTTTGAGGTTTTTATGGAGGTGAAAACCTCTAATTGAGGATTAGTATTATTGTAGTTGATTTGAACGTTTCTTTGCACGGTATAGCTGTGTATATAGTGCAATTCAACAATATTGAATTATTTGCTCGGGTTTATCAGATTCGTACTTGAATAACTATCTATTGGATATTTCATAGATTAATAAATTTTTCTTTGAGATTTTTAATCAAATTGATATTCTAAAAAAAAAAAAAAAACAATTCATTGTTAGATTTCTAGCTTTTCTGATTTTTTTTTTGTTCAGATCATACAATAACTAGTGATCGAAGTGTAAATAAGTACCTGCCTATCAACAACTTATAAAAAAAAACACATTATAATTTTTCTCTAAAAGAAACAATACTTGCATGGATAGGTACGTTCCGTCAAAACGAAGTCAACTTTTACCGTTTCAAAACTTAAAAGCTTACTCCAATAAGTGTAACTCATAGCTCGTGGGCGCATTCCAGTTCAAGCAACATTTTACGATACCATGTTGTGGGCCCACTCTGTGGTTTGATGTGGGTGCCCGTGGTGCAGCACTCGAGCGATAGATGGCAGCACGTGTATTCAAAAATAAAGAAAAAGTTTTTTAAAAACTTTAAAAATAAAATATGATTAACATATTGTATCCTGTTGATGGTATAAATATTATGTTTATGAAGTCGAGATAAAAATATTTATTATATTATTATAATACTCATATTTCTTTTAATATTGTTTTTTTGTCAACCGTGTTACGGTAACACAGCAACGGTGCTTTGTTACACTAAAGTCAAAGTCAAAACATTTATTTCAATTAGACCATTTACAGGCACTTTTGAATTGTCAAGTCAAGGAGTCGGCAAGTTAGTCCGAAAAATGAAGCTAGTTGCTCGTTCCAAAAGTGAGGTAGGCCTCTATGGAGAAGAACGAGCAAGAAACTCCACGGTATTATTTTTAAATTAGGTTTTTACAAAATCCTGGTTAGAATATTCTTGTTGATTCTATATGTGAAAACAATGAAGATAAATATAAAACAGTAGTAAAAAATACTAAAAATAAATATGTAAGCGATAGCAGTTAAGAGATGACCAATCCCAACTGACAGCACTCGTTCACGAGCATGACGCATGGATCAGGTCTATCCAAAAGACGCGCGACGCCTGTCTCGGCACCAACTACACTAAAACACCCACCCAAAATACCCACTTACTTTTAGTTATAATTAGAAATTTTCCTCCTTAATTCATTTCAAGGAAATATTTTGTAAAGAATTTGGTATTTGCAAAAGAAAAAGTTTGCCAGACCGTTTTTTAGACACAAAGCCTCTCAATTTGAAACAGGTTAAGCTCTTCAAGATGAATTTATACTCAAATAAATTACAAGTTTATACAAAACCTAAACTGACATAGAGCGGCGGGTGGCCACTCGCGGCAAAAAAATTGTCTGTATTATTTATATAGACTTTGGAGCATTTAAGCAAGACACGGGACGGTAGGACCTTGCCCGAGACAAATCTTACCCTTAATAAGGACATTTGCTATGTAGGTTTTGTATCCACAAATTTAGGGGGCAACTCTCGTAACCTTCAGACGTCCGTATTCTAATCTCAGATTCAATCAATGAAGGATGGGACATTATCAAATGACATCTTCCACTCCGGGCGAAGCCGAAGGGAGTGTCAGACTCTTACTGACTAAAACCCATCCGTGTTCCTCTCAATGCCCTTTAGTTCTAGGGCCGCGGTAACTCTTTCGAACAAATTACGCGACCCTAGAATAAAATCTATAAATTCTAAATCTTTATTTTAACGTTCCTTGAATGCCCTTTGCGTTCCAGGGCCGGGGTAGGTAACCCTTTCGAACAAATTCCGCAACCCTAGAATAAAGTCTATTTTTTTTTTAACTTTAATGTTAAAATCCAGATTCGTACCCACACTTCAATGAATCTTTTACACATTGCAAGAGTCTCTGGAAAATCACAAAGATTATAGACGAACAGCCGTAAGCATCGAGTCTATTATTTTTCATACCATACACTCATGTTAACATCATCTCATATATATTTATTATCAAACAAACACAATAAATCGACATTGAAACCTTAATAACATAGTGGTAAGTTTTATTTTTGAATTTATTGGACATGTTGAAAGACTAATAAATCATACAAAGACTAGCTCAATAAACTGTAACAATATTGGGTGTGCTGGACCAAAAAAGGATTTGTAATTGGCTTGTGGTCGGTCTTGGTTATCTAGAAAATTTATATAGTAAAATATGAGGGTTTGTCTGTACATCCTGCTATAGCGATGAGTAGGATCTCAATAATTTTTGGTATAAATTATCGATATATCAAAACTTTAAAGAGATTATTTAATATGGGAACAAAGACAACACACTATCTTGTAGTTTAAATGAAAACAAAACAAAATGAAAAAAAGTTTTGTTGTTAATTTCAACATAATTCGAAACCTAAAAAAAAGAATTAAAAAAAAAACAAATGACGTGAAATAATGAAATACAAACTACTACAACTTTGAAATCAAACACAAAAGCTTGGAAACAGCACCGAGGGACTCGCCTAGTCTCATCCATTTAACGGTAGTAATAAATAATTCGTAGGTAGGGATAACGACGGACGATCAAAGCAGGTTTGTTATGGAATTTGATTGGCCCGTAATTACATTCAGTTTTAACTTGCTGGTCATGTGAAATTGGTCGGTAATGGCCGCCGATCGGTCTATGGGTCCTATTACAATATGAATGGAAAATAATCTACGTAATTTGTGGATATAACAACTTCATGGCATTTTTATTATGTTTATAGAATTTCACTCGGCCTGTTTTAATAAATAATTTATTTGCTTAGAACATGGTAAAAAATGGTGTTACACAAAATAAAGTAAATACAAGCATGTTTAGCAAAATTTCACCATCCATAACCATCAAGGATGAGCATAAAATAATAGATAGTCTTTAATCCCCACTTTTAAAGTCAACGTGTTAAAGGCAATGTTAAAAATCTAATAAAAAATCACATCCCACCAAAACAATACAAAAAAAAAAACAAAAGGTTAACCCTTCTACAGTTCAAACATAAACGCACGACTCACAACACAACGTAACCGCAACTAAAAGCCGACACAAATCTAAACGGATATCAAAACAAAAAAGCGTATTCGCAGAAAACCGAAGCATATCAAAATATAACGTAAAAAATTTAGGCAAACACAATGGACAAGCAAATACCAGTCCTAGAAGTAGATATAGTGAAATAAAAGGCGTGACTAACACCATTATACAATTTTGCGGTGGCAATGGCGGTCCGTAAGTAGATAATAATTTTATAGGTGATAAAAGTGGTGGTGTCTGTGATTTTTATGGTTCTGCGAATGGGAGAAATAATCAAATAAATAATGTATCAACTGATTATATTGCCGCGATTATTCATCAGTTTTGCGAACTGAATACCGAAGTAGCTGAGTCGGAACATGCGTTTGAGGCGCTGCTCGTGAGACCGTGTCTTGCTTCGGGATGATTACCTGCCAGGAGCTATCACAAAGTACGGGTTATCATTATCACCTTAACAATAGACATCATATCATTCAAAATGGTAACTAGTAAATTGCCTGTCAGTTACTACGGAAACAATCCTAAGTATAACTATTTCAATTACAATAATTATACATGTTATTCAAATAGGTGCGTAGTAATAATATTAGCCTATTATTGTCCCACAGCAAAGGCTTCTTTTGATACAGAAAAGTCTCGAGCAATGATCACCATGATTGCTCGATTTCCGTAGTTACAGTAGGTATTTATATGTTCAGGTTTGCTCATGATGTTTTCTTCACAGAAGTCAGTAATGCCCAAGATAAACTTAGAAAGTACTTACCTACATTATTTTGTATTATAGAAGTAACATTGATGCTTGTCCGTTATCAAACACATAACCTCATGTATGATAGGCTGACGCCTCAACCACTGGGCAATCACGACACGAAGTAATAAAGATAAATGCATTTTATTCCAATACTTTAAAGTTAAGAAACTTATTACACGTAATATCGATGACAAAGCGTTCAAAATGACATAAGATTCAACAAAGGCTATCATTTATTGTAATACTTAAATCCCAACGAAAGATTACAAAGGTGACACGGTAACGAAGTCGTAGACAAATCTAAAAAATCACCTCCATAAATTATCCAATTTCTAATAAGCTTTCGAAGAATGACTGTAACAATTCTTTACGAAGATCAAATATTTGACCTGCGATTATCGCAAACCACAGATGACTCAGTGTCAAAAAAGGTGTTGCGGTGGCTACAAGAACAGTATCAAGTTTTACGACTCCCGTGTTCATGATAATGTGACAGTGTTTATTGCTATCATCGCTGTTTTATTGGCTTTCCGATTTATTATCTTAACAACAAAAACCCACGTTTTGCACTTCGTTGGTTCGATTTTAGTGGTTTACCATGTAATCTTGTGTTCCGATGAGTAGGTAAGCGCCAAAAGGAAATACTTAAATTCCCATTTGACTCACATGTATTATATTTCTTTGTTTTATGGGTTTGTCATTCAGTTTTACTGTTTGATTATCTTAAGATCTAGGTGAGCAGATAACTTAAGACAAATGCTTGCTCACGTTATCTTTATTGTTTCTTGTAGAAAATGATTTAGTATATTACACCTCCGCATGATGAATATGTTAGATTGGTTTAAAAATACAGACATTTTGGAGATATCCTGCTCGACATTTTTATAATTTCGCCTCACAATTGGAACTTCGCCTGAATCTTAGGTGCGTTTACACATACATATAAACTCACACACATAAACAACCAGATCCGAAACAACTACCAGTCAAATAGAGATGGGTTCCGCGCGGAAATCGAATACGCGTCATGCAGCGTAGCAGCCAGTCGCTCAGCCACTGCGCCAACCGTGTCGTCAAGCACACATATTGAATTGATTCAAATACGGGGACATAAAAAAGCCTTAACTGTACAAAGACAAAAATCCAATCTCTTACAGCTATTACCTAACAAAACAACAAATAGTAAACAACGAAACTAATAACAAAAAACATAAAGAATATGAATTACCTACTTAAAACGTACTTAAAACTGAACAAAACACTACTTAAACTGCGCAACTATACAGATCCAACGATAAACAAAAATAATCTCCCACAATAAAAACGGCAACTTACCTACAAAGCAGGAAAAGGAGTGTTTTGTTACCGATAAAGACATTATTAAAACTTACCATAATTTCGTTGGCATATTACTGCATCATTAAGATTAGCCTTATCATCTAACCGTTTCTCTAGAAGAAAATATTTACCATACGAGGTATAAAAGATAAAAAGTATAAGAGAAAGATTACCAACAGCCCACATTCGGTAGTGCTTTATGAATTTTAAATGATTCATGACATCTAGTTCTGTATGAAATGGGTTATCTTAATTGTTCCCAGTGGTAATTTATTGTCCAAATTTGTTGGCGTTGTGCTAAACAGTAGGTGCTTAATGTAAACGTGGTACATTAATGTGGTCAGATACATCATGTACCGTTGTTTTATCGTTTGACATAGTTTTAATTTCATATTAATCTTGTTCATGAACAAACGTAAGATTAATCTTGTGCTTTTATTACGTTTGTGGTATCTTCTAACTGTTAAGAATTAATAATAATATCTTCCAGCAACATAGTTGTAAATTGAGCAAGTGTTAACTGCAGAAGTTTGTTTATTTTCAATGTTGGCATCTTAGGAGTCCACGTAAATACTGAAATAAAAAAATTAAGCTAATGTTATAAATAGCATTCTTGAAACTAAATTATATTCGTAATAAATGATATTGAAAATAGTTGCTCAAATGCTGACAACATTGACGGAAAGGAAAAGTTTACCAAGCGATAATTTGATCATGTTTTATATCAAAACTTATTAGGTGTATATAAAAACATTGTGAGGAAACCTGGACTTACTGTCCCACTCAAACCATGTCAGAGGCCCTTGAGGCGGTTTAGAAACTCTGACACTAGGGTGCGTGGGGTCGTAAGACCTTACTGCCCACACGATAAAGAAGAAGGTGTGTATAGACTAATACTAAAAGTTATGGATTGTACCCTTAATTCTATTCTTGTCTATCTTATATTTCTAATTCCTATAAGCTGTTTCATTCTAATAAATTAAGTGTAATGCTACCAACATTATTCTGTAAAGTACTCAAGTCCCACGTAGTGAGACACAATTCGTTTTCTATTGTTCTGTCATACCGGTAAATCAGCCGGGGCTTGACCGGTTATTAAGAGAGTTAAAAGTACAAAGTATAACTTTTGTATTACTCTATACACACCTAGTAAGGTTTGATACACAACACAACCAAATTGTCGCTTGGTAAATTCTTCCTTTTCACCGTCAACATAATTACGTGTAACCATACGTTTAACACTATCTCTGAACCGTATAATTCCTCATATTGCGAGTGTAAATTAAATATTTGCGGGCGCGTCGACCCGACTTGGGTTGTTCTTAATGAGCTATCATCACAACCTTATGTCAACTGTCGCGGCTTCTTCGACAGCATCGCTCCTGATTCATTGGCACTTGGATGTCCTCATTTAGTGCAAATATTGTTTGAAGTAATAAGAGCGAGCATCCTGTCTACTGTTTGTGTTTGTTATTATGATTTTTGAATAAGGAAAAGGTATTTATTTTGAGTTTTGCGTTTTTAAAGATGACGAAAACTGTTTTTGATTCATAAGCGTTACAAGTCTTGAACAGAGTGCAAAATATCCTCATCATTTAAATTGTCAATTATTACGAAATACAGAAATCGATTTAATTTAAAATGACATTGTAGGCAACAACCTAGAATGTCATTAAATCGATTACCTGATATGCATGAGGGAGAGACTTCCAATCACTTGATAGGTGTCCATGATTAATTTGTATTTAAAAGTAAAAGAATCGACTAAATTATAAATCGACAGGTTATTCACTCACTCACTCATCATGAAATATTGAAAACCGCTTAGCGTATATAGATGCAGGGAGGTAGATTATAGTTAGCAGAAGTCCGCTAAGAACGTATTTTCATAATTCACCCCTTAAGGGAATGAAACGGGGTCCGAAATTTACGCGGACGAAGTCGCGGGCAAAAGCTGGTATTACATAAAGTTGAAATACTAAAAGAAAGTAAACTTACCAACATCAAAAAACCTCGAGTCACATTCGAACCTCCATCACACGCTCACCCACTCGACCACAATAAAGACCTCTCAGAGGCGTTCAATAAATTTTCTAATATCGTAACAAATCGGTCATAAGCTTGTACTACCCGATAAAGCTCTATTCAGCTTCACACTATCAATCATAGTTTAGCAAAGGTTACATCAATATCACAATAGTTGCACACTCATGCTGCCTTTATGAGAATTTTTGTTCCGCACTTTGTACTAAGCGCTGAAGAGGGTAATGTCAATCAAGATTCTGCGATGAAAGTTAGAAATAAAAGCTTCTTATAAAGAGATGCTCTATTTTTTCGACGTTACACGTAACATTTGCTCGTGTCTTAAGTTTCTGTTCTTGATTTCAGTCCGGTTCTATAAAAAAAAAGATGACCGCCTTCAAAAACTACAAAATAAAAAATAACTTTAGCTTGGAAGTCGGCGGCTTTGGTTTTGTTTCTTGTTATGTAGGTATTGCCACCGACTTCCAAGCTAAAGTTATTTTTTATTTTGTAGTTTTTGAAGGCGGTCATCTTTTTTTGTAAAAAAGCTTTTTATTTTTCACTTTTTAGTGCTTGTGTGATAATGTTTGAAATCCTTACATAAAGCCCTTTCAAACAATACCTCACACGATATATTTAATTTTGGAAAGTGGTAGGAGGGGGGTTGACGTACCCCCTCCCCACTTCCTTCAGTCAGTCATCGACTACAAGTATAAACAAAGCAATTTTTCTTGTTACGGCGGTTCTGCTGTGATTTTATAAGGAGTTCCGTTCCATATCTCCAAAGTTCATCATCAGATCATGTTAATATTATTCCTATGGGACCTATTCCCAACTATACTCTTTCAAACAAAAAAAGAATCATCCAAATCGATTCATAATTGGCGGAGTAATCGTAGAACAAATATACAAAAAAAAAAAAAAAAAAAAAAAAAAAAAAAAAAAAAAAAAAAAACATACGCGTCGAATTGAGAACCTCCTCCTTTTTGAAGTCGGTTGAAAACTAGCTTTTGCCCGTGACTTCGTCCGACAAAAGCCTAATTTACTCCTTACAACATCAGCAATCTTTCAGTGAATGTCCCGTCAAAATTAGACCAGGTGTTTCGGAGATTAGCAGAGTCAAAACATTTAAAAATAATTGTCCGTTTTAATACTAAAAAATATTATATATTAAAAAGATGTTATTTTTACATTACAAACAGACACTTCAATTTTATATATTTGTAAAATATTGAGATTCGAATAAGACCAAGCATTTGACACTTCTTATGGCGCTCAGCCGACTTTTCAATAGCAGAAAGAACTAAACACCTACACCCAAAAATTAACCATAATATCTTACGTCACAGCAAATAGAAATACGTGACCATTTCATACTATACGCCATCTAAATATTTGTAAAGCAATCTATATGTTTGTGTACAATAATACTGAAGTGCTCGCGTGCCGTCACCGTCTTATTTGACTTTCAAATTATTTAAACGTTACCTACGTGAGTATTAGATTTAAAAAGAACTCCTCAAAGCTTTTTATAGATATTGAAAGTTTTTTAGGTACACTTTTATTTAGGGTTAGAAATATTTTGCTGTCCCGTAGGTTAAGATCTCAATTATTTAAGTTACCACCTAAGTATACATATGGAAAAGCAATAAAGATATTAAGTATTGAGTTATTGAATCGATATTTAAAAACTAAACGAAAAAGCTGGTTATCTGCTTGTTACAACACTGGCCGAACACTGTTCCGACCGTATTTACGTTTACTAGCCGTCTCAAACTCTAAAGAACCAATAGAATTCTAAGTAAAACAACGAGAATTTTAGCAAATTGGCATCGCAACCCGTAAAATTCATTGCAATTGAAAGTCTAAAAAGCGCAGTAATATTATTTAACAATGTTGCTTTTACTTCGTGTACTGAGCAGGTGCACCCAATTATTTTAAAACAAATGAAGGACTTTAAACGGAACAAGCACAGCCGACTTGTTATGTTCCATAATAACAATAAAGAAAAATATACGCTATAAACAAAATTTACAATGCAGATCCCTAAATGAGACTCAATTAAGAATATATAAAGAAAACTGCACTCAATTTTGTTAGCAGAAGTCGATTGTAAAAGTGGTCTTGCAAAATTGCACAGAGCCGAGTATAATGCAGTTTAATTAAGCCACACAATCAGCAGCCGTTACCAAAGGAACGCCCCAAACGTGGAATAAATTCTTGAGGGGCTAGAATCAGTTCTACTGTCTGTGGTGATATCTTGCAAACTTATATTTACGTCTCCATTCTTGTAATATAGCCCTAAAATCTATCCTAATAAGAACTTTGTTACGTCAGTATTTGAGTTTGTAAAATTTACCGTATCATGGGGTTTGACATCACTCCCTGAACGTTTAATTTTCTTTTAATCCCAAACGCTTCGATCTTTATCGTCGGGGGGTTGCTGCGTAACGAATTAAACGGATTGCATTGGTGTCACAAATGAGGCTATTTTATTCCTCCTGAGAGATGTTTCATTGGCAGGGGATAGAGTGACGTGATTGTCTGTGTTATACTCCACTGCCTTGTTATTGGCATTGCGAATTAAGAATGTGGCTCCGGTGAGGGGATCGATCTGCGAGTTATAATTGCTTTTCTAATATAGGCAAATTCGGAGACAAAGAACAATGAAGTCTTATATTGATCATGCCTAGTTAAAAAATACGTTTATATCTAGCTTTTGCCCAGCATTGTTTGCTTTAATGTTGATTTTCTCACTGACAAGTTATTTTTCTTTCCCTAAGGAACAATACTTTTTCTGGATAAAAGGGACCCTTTTTCGTTTTCTGTATCACTAACAACGTGTATGCAAAATGTCTTGATAATCGGTTGAGTAAATAAGGTGTGAAAGCATAACAAACTAGTAAATAAAAACTTATTTTTCACGTAGGCGATCAACCGGTTAAACTTCTCTTTGCCAAAAATAATATTTTCTTCACGATTTTCCTTTCAACATCAAATTGGTATCCTTCAATATTGATATCCTCTAAAATGCTTACAAAAGCATCAACTTCACTATCTTTGCGAGAAGCTCGCTAAGAAAACGTATTTTACTTCAACAAACAAAGATCTTTCACAACGATAGGATTCATACACCAAACTGGACCGTAACTAAAAAGAAAATTACTTGAACGACGAACTACAAAGTCAGCGTTGTCATGAAGACGTAAAACAAAACTTCACAATACATTTCAGTGTAAGAAACGTTTTCAAAGAACTTCTAAGATAGTCTAGAGCGCTTTACGATTTGCGAACAAAAGCCAAACAATCCATTGTCTATCGATTGTAGCCTCGAGTGCAGTTTGTCGTCAAAGGCCTTAAGTTGCTCTTTTCATATCCTTTACTACGTGTTGCTGGTTACTGCGTAATTTCGTGAGAAGTGGTTACAGTATTATGGAGTTATGATTATGTTGTTTGTGTTGACTGGATAACAAAGTACGTATGTGTAAAATTGTTTATGTTTTTGACATTTTATATTCAAATACATAACATTTTTAATCATGGTGGTATATAATTTTGTGTAGATGGCTCTAGGTCTGAGTTGTTAATTAATATTGTAATGTCATTCATACATCATTGCCTGGCCTGCATCAAGCTGACGTTACTCTCAATGACATTTTATCAAATATATAACTTTTTAAATCATGGTGGTACATAATTTTGTGTGGATGGCTATAGGTCAGAGTTGTTAATTAATAATGTCATTCATACATCATTGCCTGGCCTGCATCAAGCTGATGTTACTCTCAACGCGTAGTGAGACACTACGCGTTGAGAGTAACGTCAGCTTAAACCCAAATTACTTAATTATACAAATAAATAATATTAAAATGGTGGTTTTTAAGGTGAAAATAACAGCTCTTTACTAAATGCTTATGAATGTGTACAAGATACTTATAAAACCCATTCAATTAAAAAAAAAAAGTCTGTCTATCTATCTGCCTTCGTTGTTTCGGCTAATCTTGAAACGGCTAGACCGATTTTGACGGCACTTTCACCGGCAGATAGCTGATATTATGAAGAGTAACTAAGGTTTCTGTTACTCTAAAAAATTATAAATCGCGGGCTTAAGGTAGTTTCAAATTAAGTTATACAGTTCTTAAAACAAATATTTGTTAACTACGAGTATCTCCTACAGAACACCTTATTATTTAATTACAAGTAAAATTTCGAGGCGATTGATTAGAGTATATCAACCAATGGTAGGGCTCATGTCTTTATTGGGAACATCCCCTAAAGCCCTCCACGTGTACCTTACTTTGTTTCAAGCCTTTCACATTATCGTTCACTTGTTTCTTACTTGTATGACTTAACATCGTGTACCTACTTGACTTTTAAATCATTTTGTTTCTTCAAGATTTACATTACTTTTTGAAAGTTTACAAATTTTATAACTTTTGAATGCTGAATGATGACAAATTTTAAAACTTTCAATAAAAATGACTTTCATTTGTTTTTAGCAAAACTTACATTTTTTTAAAAAACTTCAAGTTTTTTGCTGATGTACTGTGCTTATCCTCAAAATAACATTTAACTTAAAACATACTTAAGTATTTGGATGGCGGCGTCGACAAAGACAGTAAATTTTTGTATGTAGACCTTTTAAAATTACATAATAATATAACATAACATCACGCCTGTAATCCCCGAAGGGTTAGGCAGAGGTGTACCCATTAGTACACCCACATTTCGCCAGTTATGTTTTTTAGTCCCATGTAATAGGGGGAGAGCCTATTGCCATCAACCGAGAACAAATCCAGACTCCGAGGCTACTACTGAGATATTCCTGATGGAAAAACACAATAATACTTTGCCGGACCTGGGAATTGAACCCAAGACTTCATGCACAGAAGTCGCGCTTGCGACCACTAGACCATCGAGGCAGTCGCATAATAACATGTTATCATATTAACCAAATTCATTCAAAATCTAATTTCTATACAAACAAAACATATATCACTTCATTCTCCCACTGCTCAGATCTACAAGTACTTAACATGTCAAGAAAAGGAACAATACGTTCTCAAAGGATTCAATCCACTCACAAAACGAAATTGTACGAAGGATTCATATTCATAACATCATCCCTCCTTGTTTATTACAAGAACATATCAACCGTTTTGTTCCTTCCTTTATACAACATGAAAGGCCCAATTCGCAAATAAGATAATACATTTTCTACTGCAGTGCGTGTTTTCTCCTTAATACAACCATTTTGGAAACTCACATAAAATAAGCCTGCGTCAATTATTATTACTCCATTCAACTTGCTCGTCTTCATTAGCATTATTATGAATTAGTTCGGGAAATTGGGAGTATTTACTTAGAAAATATTGGGATTCCCAATGCATATGGAACATCGTTTTGTATGCTCATATTTTAGGTACTGTGTACTTGCATATGGATAATGTTTTGATAATGTATGTTAATCTTGTTGGAATTGATTCAAATTGTTTCACAGTGAAACAAGATTTACATGAACTTACATAGTTACTTTTATAGAAAGTTCGTCGATACTCTTAAAGTTGTAATAAATCACAAATATATATATTTATTACGTATAAATAGAATTAATGTATCTAGTACTTATTGTAAATCATATATATATTTTTTAAAAGAGTAAGTATGGAGTTTCTTGCCAGTTCTTTTCTATATGAAACTACCTTTTGAAATGAGCAACTAGATTTAATACTATAATTTTATTTTCTTGTGAATGTCGTTCAAAAGTTCCTTATAATGGTCTAATTGAAATAAATGATTTGACTTTGACACAATACAACCCATTATTATAATTAGCGTACTGTCCCACGACTGGGCAAAAGGCCTCCCTCCATTCTCCATTCTTCGTCGTCTTGTCAATTCCCAAGAAAGCCATCTAAGTTGTCCCGCCATCTCCGTCGTGTTGTACCGCGACCCATCTCGTCATTTCTGGGGCACCAGTCAAAAATTAAAAATGTCTAATAACCGAAACCTTAGGAGAGAGTACAGATTATGACCAATATGGAAATTGCTTAATAAGAGCCCCATATCAGTCGAATTTAATAATTATCTTCTTTTTTATAACAAACAGTCACATAAAACAAATTAGCGACCATTATTAGAACAGAATCAACTCAGTCTGCCCGCATAAATATTTACGGTTCCGGATCACTAGCTTAGATGATTGCATTAAATGCGCATACGAAATGCACCTCAACGTACCGGAACGGGCCGATGCGATGGGCGGAATTTCGCTTTCATTATTTTAATAAAGGGCGGTGCTAGTAAAATTTTAGTCGTGGTTAATGGTAAAGCGGTTTAATTTGAATTAACGGTCGCTTGCGAAGCGAACGCGTGCACGTTCTCACGAGATTTTTCGTACGTAACCCTTTTATACGATAGATTATGCAGTGCATTATTTAAGACTAAGTATAGTATAATGAGGTGAGATAACGCTAGGATTATTTTAGCTTTTGCTACATGTATCATTTTCATTATCATATTTTTATTACAGAAATTTTATGACGTGAACATTAACATGAAGTACTACTCTGTTACTAGGTTTTCTAATCAGGAATGTGTTAGAAGTAGCCTGTTGGTTAGATTCGTGTCCAGTCAATGGCAATGGGCTTGACCCCTATTACATAAACCTTAAACATAACTAGCAACAGTTTTGCCACCCTCTTCGTGGAAAACAGGCGTGATGTTATGTTACTTTACTACTCTGTTTATTTTAAAAATATGAAGCACACTAAAGAAAAACATATTAAAAATGCTTAGTGAGACAAGGGTCAAAAGTGTCTGTTTATTTGTAAAAGAACAGATCATTAATTTAGAGGTTCGTTAAGCTGACAGTTTTGTTTCCCTGGAACTAGAAGATTCCTTAACATTACAAGCTAAAGATTTATAGAATGCAACATTTCTAAATGCGCAAGGAAAGGGTCAGACATCAGGGAATGTTGATTGCGCGTTCATTCGCCATGGTCCATTTGATTTACTACGCTTTGCTCTAAACACGTGCATATCACATAACGAACTGCATTTTTACAACGGTGCAACTGCAGATTCAACCTTATAGTGAAAAGAATAAAGGTGTTTTAAAACGCAAGAAAAGACAGCTTGTAAACGTTAATTAAGCGATATTTCATTTGGTGACGCTTGGCGCCGTCTGCTAAACGCCTTGACGAAATAATCTCTAGAAAGCTGTATTTCTTTGAATATTATTTTAGTGCTTTCTGCACAATGACGTGAAACTGTATCTTATTGTAATAAGAACAATTTCTAATTTATAATTTGCAGAATAAGCTACAGAATTTGAAGTTTACATTTGTTCTTAACGCCCACGTTTCTCAACTGAGAGTTTGATATCTGACATTGACATTGAACTATGATTTAGACATAAACACATTCTAGAATCTCATTAACAGTTTTGGTTAATTATACATTTAATACTATTTAATTATTAGCTGAGGGGTCCAAAATATCATTTTTTTTTTGCCTCTATCCCAATTTATTTTGAGTTTGTACAGAATAGAATTTTTCCATTAACCTTACCTATTAACAGCCAGCTTAAAGTTTACATGACATGCTTCTTCGCAGCATATGATTACCATGATAATCAGCTACTCTCCAGCTTTTCTATTCAATGAGTTTACAATGTAAATTAATATTATGGAGAAGTGAAGTAATATTTTTTATTTCATTGTTTTCTGATAGTACTGGTTTCATTACAAGATATACAAAGAAAAATATACTATTGTCGAGTATAATTAAATTCAAATTCAAAATTTAAATTCATTTATTTGTCCGAATATTACATGGTCATTACAGGTTTTAGGTAGATGAAGTAGCGTACTCTTTAGTCTTTCTTTGAGTCCCAATAGTTTCTGGGATCTACCCTAAACTTAATCAATGAGCCTTCCGAAACACTAAACAAGGGAATTAATAGATACAATGCACCATCAAAAACTAGTTAAAATTATAATTTCCAGTTCAAATGTCAATAATGAGGTTTATTTGAAAATACATTGCACATAACGATACGTACTGCATGAATTGGATTCTGTTGTGATTGTTGCCTGGTACATAATAACAATGTGTTTAATTTTCCATCAATAAGCAGTTATTGCTATTACATGTACACTGAGGTACAGAACTTTGAAGAGATAGAAATGTCAGGGCTCAAAATAAATACTCATAACTTGCATGATGCATGATGTTACGAATTTGATACAGGGCAAGTACCAATGTTAATTTTAATTCATATGAAATATCGTAAGGAACTTTTGGTCGGAAATGAGACATCAATATTATACTAGTTAGTTGTCTAAGTTTAACTTGGACATCACTGACACAGGTGAAGGATAACATCGTGAGGAAACCAGAACTTAAAATTAATAAGACTACAAGATGGCAATCCGTCTTGAACAAGCGTGCCAATCGACGCTTGTGCTTTCTCTGCATGAGAAGAGTCCTTTGCTCTTCAGTAGGAAAATTTATAATAGGATGGTGTTATTATTTTTAGATTTCGTAAAACATTTGTCGTAGACTGACAGTGGTCCAAGGATATGAAAGGATGAATCAGATGTCTTCCTTTATCAATAGGTGAAGATTGCAATAAGAGATAGGTTAGAAAGCTGTATCAAACAGTGGAACATTACAAGCTGATGGTTTAATACACTACTTTTGAATTTAGAAGATTTAAAACGCTATACTGTATGCATAGGTAGCTCAGTACTAGGAGTTCTTGATGCTGAAGACAGAGAAAATCGATCTGCAGTAAAAAGGTAAGTAGGCTTCTCTATGATTATCAAATAGTCTATGGGTGGTGGAAAATTACCTAAAATATCATTTTCAATAAATAATTTAGTTTTTAGGTCATTATAATAGATTTGTGTGTTAATGTGTTTAATGGTTCATTAGATTTTGCATATAACAATAAGGCATAAATAATTTAATTACTGGGTTCATTATTCAAATTAATGGGCTTTTAATAATTAAATTTAATATACCGAAAAAGGCCTTACTATATTTCAATTTTATTGTAACACAATCCTTGTAAAATGTTGCCATAATTATGCATAGCACTAACAAAATTTCATTAATTATTTTATTAGTCTTTCCCATCACTTATAATTTAAAAAATGGAATTTTCAAAAATTCAGATTTAAACAAATAAAAAAATGTATCTGTTTCTGTGTAAATGTATGTGTGTGTTTGTTAATGTATGTGTTGTTGTGTGTTTTTTAAATGTGTCTGTATTATAATAACAGCTTTTTACAAAATAAATACGAAAGTATTATAAGTAAGATATACATACACGGTACACAATTTTTTTTTATTAACATTTTTGTCAAAACGGCTGCGAATTGGCTGAACCGATTTTGGCAGATTTTTCGTTGGTAGATAGCTGATGTCATAAGGAGTAACTTAAGCTGCTTTTATTTTAGATAAAGGATTAGGGAACCGCACTAAAATAAAACCCGACAACCGATATCCGATATTTACGTGAACAAAGTCTCGAGCCACCCAATAATGAATTTGCCCTTTGCAAAACTTTTTCAATAAAATCAAACATTAATTTTCAACTCTTTATTCGCGAAGCATTTACCTCTTTCTGCTTGCACAAGCATTGTTTACAATATGAACAGCCATCGGCGTTGATTGCCAATAACTCGAACGATGAATATGACCCATATAAAACCCTCATAATGTAAATTGGAGAACGAGGTTGTATGTTCGTAATTGTTTTACTTATTGGCTATGGGACACTGGCTTTAATTTTATAATAGCAATGTCTATAAAATATCTGGTTTTGTATTGGGGTCAATTGCCAAACACATAAAAAAACAAACACAAAGACATAGCAAAGAATGTAAATAATTCAAACTTGAATATCTTTTTTATTCATAATTTCTAAAAATTTTACATTCGATGTAATAATTTTTAATTATTATTAAATAATTTATAACATTTTAATGTTTTGTAGGTATGTCAAAACATAGCGGACTGTCTACCTACTTTTTACTCAAGATCTTTGTGTGACAATTATATATAGCAATAAGACGGTTTCTGATTTCTAAAAAAAATCCCATGTAATCATTAATATAATATCCATTCTAAGCATGCCTTTAAAGACTGGCTTCAGCGCGCCAATTCGTCGACATGGCAATCTAAAAAAAAAAAATGAAAATAAATATTCAAATATGGAATACTGAACGTTTTCATCTCTGCTTTTGTATGCAGAAAACATTATGAGTAATTTCCCATATTACTCATAATGTTTTATGGTATAAAAGTATTAAAAAACAAGCATCAATGAAACAACAAAAAAAAATGTCAGTCAAAAGGATTCAGAGATTAAATATTAACGATGTCAGCATCAACCTTCCTGCTGCTCATTAAGCTGCTGTAAGCTCATTATTAATATAAAGAATCGAAAAGAGAAATTAAACTACTCTTGTCTTTTGTTACTATTGATATTTTTGGTAATACGTAAATGTTTAACTAAAAAATAATAAGGAAATAAATAAAAATAATAAATATGTAATTGTGATGCGAAATTATGTTTGGCAGTAGATAAGGATAACCACATGTGACGGCCATAATGATTGTGTATAATAATATTCTGCAGTGCTATTTTGTAAAAAACTCCGTTTGTGAATTTGCGTAAACTTCTTCTCAAACAGATCACTACGCTTGCTCTAGGCAGATTTGCGATTACAGATTTATATTAATTATAAAGCCAGGTTTCCTTACGATTTTATCATTCATCGTTGATGTCCATGATACACTTAGAAGTGAATAAGTAACATTGATACTTGTCCGGTATAAAACTCGCTTCCTAATGCATTAGAGGTAGGTGCCTTAACCATTGAACCATCACGATTTATCCATCATCTGAAGCTCAGTAGACCTGAATTTACTAAAGGATTTTTACAGAATAGACTGACTGGTATTGGTATTCAGACGCACTATTCAAAACAGTATCAAATGTCTAGTTCTTTTTCTTTTCTTAAAGGTTTAGCAACCGAACCTTCAATTTCATGATCTATTACGATTACTCAGAAACCTATCACATTATTATTAACCTTAGTAATCTCTCAAACCCCGCACAGTTTATCAATTCAAACGGAATCACAGACAAAAAGCTGTTAATAATAAATGATCAGAATGAACGATTGATATCGTTCGGCATTCACGCCAGCCGCTGCCAATATATTGCGAAATGTGTCTATCTCACCGCTAATAGATCTCATTTGTCAATGCACATGACACCTTGTCGATTTTCTATATTTCATGTAAGTATTTAAGAGGCAATTTATATGAATTTAAATAATGTTGTAGTGATTAATGACGAAGATCAACTTTACATACGCTTACGTGTTTAAAATAATGTTGAAAAGTCACATTATTTACCATCCAAGCATTCATCTTTTAAGCGTTTAACATCGCAAATTGACATCATTGAGTACCTATAGTGTCTTCAAAAAAATATTATAACAATTGGGGTTAGTTCAGCCAATATGAACCCATACACGTGAAAATTTCCCATTAGTCAAAATGATAGCAATGATTTTGGTTATACCTATAAAATTTGTTCAAAACATAAGTTTGGGATGTACATAAACTGTTATTGCTGTATAGACATTTAATATTTAGCTCATTGAATTAGTTTGACTTCTTAATTGTTGAAATTCATGAGATTGTGGATTGTTTCGTTTTAATAAAACTAAACCCCAATTTCTAAAGAGAACAAAGTCTGAGTGCACATCACATAGCTTTTAAAAGGCATACAACCCCGACATGGCATAAAAAATCATCTATTCAGTACCTAAATCTTGATCGTGCAGATATTGATCGTTCGAATCTTCAGACCTCATATGGCAGCTTACAACTAGTTCTTGATTTCCATGCACCTTACAATCCAGTCAGCTTAGAAAGCAGCAGGAACTTTGAACTAAATCAAAACAAAGTAATACATTCAGGTCTTTAGCTTGACTCATAATTTTATTCACCACGGAATGATTGACCGCATCGAGTGCGTCCATTGTCTGCGGGTAGTCGAGGCACCCTGGCCGACCATTTGTCAGCCTACATCGTTTGTCGTACGTCGGGTACATAACTAATTGCTGCTGTAAATCGTCGGCACACGCGACATTCGCCGACGCTTGCTATCGAATGAGTGACGCCAGCGGCGACATTTTTGTTTGAAGTTTTTTTTTCTTGTTGGGCTGTGAATGTGTTATAATGAGTGGGATTGCATTGGGTGGGTTTTGTCGTGTTATGGTGTACGTAGAGCCATAGTATTGTATGAATGTATAGGTACCTCATTTGTTATAGCATTAATACTTGGAGTCCCACGTAATGAGACACATTGATTATCTATTGTTCTGTCGTACCGGTATGACAGCCGGGCCTTGTGTGGTTAAACAAACGACGGTCAAATAATAATAGTTATTTAATTAGGCTACATTGTTGCAATAACTGCATTAAAATTGCAAATATTTTACATTGCTTTTTTATCGTGAAATAACAAAGGTATAATGTTTACATTGAAATAACGAAAGTGTTAAAACAGTATTTCTGTAAAAAGAAAAACAAATTTTGAAGTTCTATAGTTGTCAATTGTCTTTTCGTATGTCATTGCATTGTATGACATACCCACAAAAATATGTATGATTGCAAAACCCAAAAACCGAATTCAGAATTCTGTGCGTGTTTGGCACAGGTCAATTATTTTTCTGTTAGCTACCGACTTATACATTGGCAGGCAAACAGACGGACAGGTGATCCGACAGGGGAATAGTTCCTGAAAGTTCCATCAAAATCCGGAACCGAAGATAGAAAAAAATCACACAACTGTCCAGCTAACAGACAGCCGTAGGTACGTCATAGCTAAATGCAAAAATTTGGTCCTTGTGCAAAATTTCTAGCTTTCTATCTTTGGGATTAACAAAAAGAGAAACCTCGAAACTTCCGGGTAGGCACGTCTATACCACAGTCAATACTGTGATGTTTTTTTTTCCAAGTTTAATTATTTCCATATCCTAAAATTTAGTCAAAATCAAAAGCCGTACTGTTATTCGATCACAGTCATCAAAAATCCTAAAACTCTCGGATCACCTAAGTAACCAGACTTGGGAATAACTAGTCAGATGATAAGCCGCCCAAGATTCAGTCTTTAACCATGACATAGACATACATAGGTACATGTACAGTCCACTTGTAGTACATTAGTCGAACCACTCCAATTAGTTACCAGCGTGCAGCGTCTAGTGGCTACATGACACGTCGGGTTAATCCCGGCTTACAAGCGCAACTGTACTAAACAGTTGAAATCCTCTACAATGCAGTGTATTCGTGTCCTTGATGCCTATGACAGGATCAAAAGGTCTCGCTGCTAGCGGATTACATTGTGAACCTATATTGAGTGAAGTGTGTGCTGAAACTGGCCGGCTGTAGTTTAAAGGGCATTTTAGATTGGCGCCAAGTGAGCTCGATTTCAACAATGTTGACGCAGTAGTTTGATTTGTGGATTGTTGGCACGTTTATCAACTCTGTTGTTTCAAAAGGTTAGGAAAATAATATTGACGAAAACAATGTTTTGAATTAATGGAAATAGAATTAATGCGCAGTAATTTGGGGTTATTCGAGATAGGTAGGTATTGGATGATACATCATATAATTTAGGATAAAAAGCGAAGGACAAGTCCAAAATCAATCATAAAAGTTACAATTTGCAAAGTTGACAAAAACTCTTCGATCATTTTTCACAAGCCGAAAAATATTGTGGGCGTAAGCATTTTGTGCTCAAAACATTTTAGGTGATATAAAAAGTTGCAAAGTTAAAGCTAACTCATTTGCAAACGATCTAATTTTTCACTTAAAACTACCACTAAATAATGGTCTTAGAAATAAAACAATAGCTCGATGGTAGCGTTGCACAAAATAGTCCAAATTCTTAGTACGAAGTAGTGCTAGAGAATGCAGAACACCGAAATAGACCGGCGCCGTACATTTTGCCTTACTTCGAAACGGATCGTGGAAAGGAAATGAGTTGTGTACTTACGGTATCAGCAGCATGCATATGTTAACGAGTTGCTGTTGCCTTTTTGTTTAACCAAATTGAATTGCGAATATGTAATAGGTACTTTGGTGGGACAACACTTGAAGTTTGAAAAGTTAAGGAGAAGATGGCAAAACTAACTCCGGTTTCTCAAGAAAACCTAAGTGTCAAA
The DNA here is from genome assembly GCA_949774945.1 of Hoplodrina ambigua. Taxonomy (NCBI): domain Eukaryota; kingdom Metazoa; phylum Arthropoda; class Insecta; order Lepidoptera; family Noctuidae; genus Hoplodrina; species Hoplodrina ambigua. The sequence goes on from OX458973.1 coordinate 9,983,721, forward strand.
TCGACAAGCGCGTAAGCTCCTCTGATTGGTTGACGTTGCAATAACTGTTCAATAAATGTTCTCACACTGAGAAAGTAATTACTAGCATAATAAAAGTATTATTTTAACTGGTTTGTCTTTTATTGACATACTACAAATGGGGATTAGGCACATTTTTAATCGAATCTCGACTTAGCCATGGTTTCTGCTATAAAAAATAGGGTTGTGCGACTTACTTAGATTGATTGTGCGTTATTTTTCGTGCAAAAAAACAGTAGTACACTTTTGTTATTAAAATACTTAGACATGTACTACAAAACTAAAAATAAATATATGTATTGCGTCCTAATACAGCAGTTGTAGGTCACATCAGTGCCTTAGCGTGTCAGGAAAACAGCTGTCATATCCATTGCATTTTCTGACACAATTGGAAGTACAATTGCAACTTCTGCCTCAATAATCTCATCTCGATTCTGGAGCAGTTTAGTCCTTAAACGGCTGCAATTATTCTCATATTAAAGACCACCTACACATCACAATTATTCATGAAGTTAATAATTCTCGCCGCATCCCCGGGCAATAAAGTAATCAAAGATTGAGCGTTGACAACTTGCACGATACACATTCAGTTAACAGCCATACAATTCATGTTAGTTGCTTTTTAAGTAGTCATTATATGCAAATTACTGAATCGTGATGATGTCTGTCTTGATAGACTGAACGTGTTTCACTGCATATGTGACTCAGGGATTTAGTATTCAGCAAGCATGCTGTGATAAATTAGAACAGGTTGCAAGAATGTAATTTGTCTAGTTGTCGATGCTGTTATTTTATGTAGACGACTTCTTGGTATTTAAGAGTTGGTACCGTGATTACAAAGTGTAATTTTTATAGTTTTGGATATAGCGCCAAAACCTTACAGGGCGCCTACCGCCATCTCTTATAACAATATTATTTTAATATTACTTTGTCATTTCTGTTGTTGCATTTTCAACTTTCGGCGCTGATCCGAGCGTTGAAAATCCAACAGTGTGGAAGGCAAAGTAATATTAGAATAATATTGTTTTAAGAGCTTGTGGTTGGCCCCCTGCACTTTTGTAAAATCTATTTAATAAACAGGACACAAATCAGTAAGTACCTATTGTATTGTTAGTATAATTATAAATATAACTAATATGTAAAAATCTCTCTGGATGAATTTAAGTGAATTGAGCTCAAGATAAGCTGTGAATCTGTAAGTCATTTTTACAGAATAGTACAACAGCTGAAAATATTTTTAATAATAAACTGTATAAACATTAACAAAATAACCTCATAATATAAGTCCTATGATATCATTACACTCGTATATGACTCGACAGAAACTGTTTAATATTCACTTACTGCCGTTGCCCTTGCGGTATCATTAACCCCAAATTCGTCAAACTCCACAGCAGTGTGTCCATTGCAAGAAGTGGAAGCGTAATTGTTTTGAAAGTAACTGTCAGTTAAGACGTGGGAGTTTGTATGGCCAATCCAACTTGCACAATTCACAGAATGTTTGCAGGAAATTGTAGCTCCATATAATGCTATGGATTTGTAGCATCTGTAGCAACTTGTAGCATAATATTAATATCCCTCGGGCTAAAGTTAATGATAAATAGCATATTTTATAACTTTAATTATTGTAGTTGACAATCCTTGAGCCTCAAATAATGATTGCTGTGTAATTTCTAAATAATATACTGTACCCACGTAGTTTGTTATTTCGCCATCATTGTCATCAGCCAATTTTTTCTTCTCTTCTTACTAATGCTCCCATGGCAGAGGACCGTGACTCTATCTTAGACGATCAATGGTTAGCCTCCACCTGATCAGGTCCATCGCTGGGACTCAGGGATCAGGGCGGCGCTGACAGGTAACTCCAGCTGTTCGGAGATCTGGTTCAACCATCCCTTTGAGATCATCGGGCATCAACATCATCAGCCAGTAGGCGTTCATAATGTTAGACATTTCAACAACAGCAGTGCTTTTGTATAAATCAACCTCAGTAAGTGTAAGTAAAGTAAGGTTCAGTGCATCGCTCGATCAGACGTAATCCTGTGACGCTGCGCACGTGCAATCAGCAGAACAGGTCGCATATGGTGAAGGGGTGCAGACAGCGATACTACACCAGTCGAGGGCGCGGAATATGCGTCACGTGAATACCGCGCTCCTGACTCATGTTTGTAAAACGAACCGTGGGGTTTTGGTCATTAAGAGTCCACCATAACCCTCCGGTTTACCTAAACGGAAATAAAGAAGTACAGCCGAAGAAAAAAAATTAAATAAGGGTTGAGCTTAGCTATCATCTTACTTGGGCTTGCGGACGGCGAGTAATGGGTAGCTCGCCGGCCGATTAAGGACCAAGCCCGGGTCGACGGCTCGTTCTGTTGCGCGCGCCTCAAAGAGCTATCAGCATAGGGACGGGGCCCCCAACGGGGCCAACGCCTGCCGGGGTTGCGGGACGTCTTAACAGAATACCGTGGCCCCGGAACGCAAAGGGCAACAGAAGAAACAGGGTGGTTTTTTAGTCAGTAAAAGTCTGACAGTCCCTTCCCCCAGGGCGGAAGGAGTCATTTGATGATATTTACCACCTCAAAAAAAAAGCTATCATCTTACTTGATGCGATTAATTGGCAGTCACCTCAAGATATTTCACCATACTCTAAATTCTCTATTTTTTTTTAACCAGATTTCTTAATTTCGTCACTAAATAGTAGGTACTTTCATAAAGTCAGGGTGTACTTCTAGTACCTACAAATTCATGGGCTGTTAAGTACGGGTGGTATGCAAAGCGAGCTAGCCCAAACAATGGTGATATCAGATCGTTTAGGGAACGTTTTTGTGTTAATTTATGTTAGTGCCGTTTGGATTTGTTAAGGAAATCCAGGTGTGTGGATAAGTAGGTATGCTGAATAGAGTGATTTACTAACAGGTAATGGATCGTACGTGTACAACAGTTTACTTGCATGATACGTTTACTGATTTCAAAAATCTTGAAACTGTTCCAAGCATAGGTTTGATATTTACATTGAGCTTGTAATTGCTGAACTTAACACATTAAGGATATTGAATTACCTAATATATTTAACTAAATTATTAAGAGATTGTGGATATTATTCTCGTGTTGGCAGAACTAAGTTATGTTATGTTTGTTAGAAAAAAAGCTTCTTTATTTCCGGCATGATAACGTAATTCTACTACTATTATAAACGCAAAAATTTAATGTGTTAGGATAGATAGATGGACATTTCCTACCCTTTCACACTTAAACGACTGAACGGAATTATCTGGGTACACATAGGTATAGATATTGATCTGCTTAAACATATGTAATATTTATCTCTTTTTTACGGTCTCGTACGATAATTTAATTCTGAAGTCCATGCAGACGAAATCGCTAACAACCAGCTAGTATCAATAATTCTGTTTATCATCCTACTTTGCTAGAACCTTTCGGCTTTTGCCGGGTGAGAAAACACACACGCAAATAAGCCTAACTTCGGAGACTGCAAAAAACCCTTCTATCGTAAATCACTATTTGATCAGTTCCCATAACATAGCAATAAATTTATTTGTTTTGATAGATTTTTATCACTTCCCTCAATAATATCTGCGGGCGGGCTCGTTTGATACTGATCAGTTTATTTGAAATCAAATACTCTTTTGGGGTGGTTTTGATTTAAAACAGAAGCGGGTATAGAGGGTAGTCGGAAAGTATAAATTGAATTCTTATCTTAAATCTGAACGAACAGGATTTCGTCTCGACTCAATTATTTTATTATTAATTTTGGACTGACATTATAATCCTGTTATACTACTGTATTATTCAGCATATTTGAGGTACAATTTCTGGTATAGCTCAAAGCTGCAACTCTTTAAGAAGAGATTATAAAGTTATGTTAAGCAATGCATAAAAGAAGTCTGACAGTCCCTTCCGCCCCACCCAGGCCATTTGATGATTTTTACCACCTATAAAAAAAAACCAATGCATAAAAAGAATTTTAATCTTATCAGGTGTCACGTCAAACTACGAGAGAAAGATAGATTGATAATAGTAAATTATGATACAAGTACACTAAGTTTGTTGTTATACACACATACAGGTTAGATTGCAGCCCTATGCAAGGGTGTAATGGACCCGAGAGTGTAATGATATTTTGTCTTTGGTATCCATTTTCTTTAGTTATACTTGTCGATATAGCTTCAATAAACCCATTAGGTGTTGAATATCCATTTTATACCCAAACAGTCGTTTATGTCAAATTACTTCCATAGTCATTCTAACCAGTTCTAAATTCCAAAGCCCCATTGAACATCGCCAAACATAGCTGATCGTGATCATGAATCGCCAGTTGAATGACGCGTTAAATTGCAGCTGCGGCGCCACCAGATGACGTCATAAACTTGAAAAATAACACCCAGATATTATTCGCCGTTTGATTATTTGGTTCCGGCTCGTTCAAGGGGTTCTCTCCATAAACATTTATAGAAGTTATGGGTGTTGAGTTTGTAGAATACAAATCGTCTGATTGAAGTGTGTGAATTATGCATCGGAGAATATTACTTTTCTAAGCAAAATAGAAACTAGGTACTTACTTAATTACGCAAGCTAGAGATTTACATTTATATATGTACATTGAAAGCGTTTACACAAATATAATAAATATTGATGAATCGATCGATCAATAATTATTTCTTGTTCTAGCGGTCATAATAATACACACTCAGTGAAACATTCTATGTGACTACCTGTAACGGTTTAAAAGATACAGCCCTGTGGCAGACAGATAGACAACGATCCTAAAAACTACTTACTTTTCTGTAGAATAAACCATTTTCTTTTGATCAAGGAAAAGCAAAAAACCGTCATTGTTAAAAAAATCCAATGTCTGAATAAAACAATAAAGTAATGAACCAAATAGAACAAAAGTAAATTCTTTGCAACATAAAATACTTAATAAAGAATAGGAGCACTAACGCCAAGAGGTCTTCATGTAAGCCCAACGCGACGGTAGCCGGTAAGTAAGAGAGTCAATATTAACGTATATAAAAAAGCAATTCACATGCCAGACGCGACTGGAGGCTTTCAGCCTTGCCCATTCAAACTTCTTATGCAAATTATATAATGTTCTTTACGACATGAGATGGCAAACTTTACTTAAGGAGTAAATATTTATGTAGTTACATATATTATACCGGATTTTTTTTTTCGTTAAAATAAAAGGAGAAAATGTTTTAGCTTGATGCGGTTTTTATGATATATTGTTGGGGTTTGTTGGACAGTTTATTTGCCTTATTTGCCGAGGTAGAATAAAATGCTACCTTAGTTTTGCCAGGTTACATATAAAAGCACCAAGAATATTGTATGTAGGATTTTGTAAAAGACTCATTGAAAAGAGTACGTTCTTTCCCGTAGAGGCATACCTACGTTTTGGAACGAGCATTTTCTGAGTAACAGACCGACTCCTTGACAATTCAAAAGTGCCTGTAAATGGTCTAGATAATTGACATAAATGATTTGACTTTATTTCCTCTAGAGAGAAACAAAAACTTAGTGGTACGTCATTTAACCTACAACCAACAGACATCTTTTCCTGTCAAATAATTATGGGTAACTTTAAAAGTATGCGGGAATGGATGAAAATATGGTTAAATCAAGATCCCTTATTTTTTGACTTTGCCGTTGTTTGGTAAATAGAAGCAAAAACCAATCAAAGCCAAGTCCAACAAATCTTTAGTTAATCTTATTGTAACTCATCGTTCAAATAAAATTTCCTGCAAACCAAACATTTTAAAAATAGTTAGAAGAAACTTTTGCAGGTGTATGTGTGTGACATCTGGTACTATCAGAAATCTTGCCAAATTCGATGGAGAGCCCACTTGGAGACAGTCCAACTTGGCACTTGACGCCACATGACCCGTATTAATAAGCGACTATAGCGTCTATGCGTAGTTATGGGGTAAACGACGTTACAGCAGAAGATTCATGGTTAATTATTGAAGATACAAAACATCTTGGATACATATCTAAAATATAAGATGATTATGGAACACTAGCTTATGACTTTTTCCGTGTGATTGTTGATTTACTGCTGGGCTAAAGTACTTGTTACTTCATCCAATATCAGCTATGTGCCAATGGAAGTCCCCATCAGTCTAGCCGTTTCGGAGATTAGCAGCAAAATTTAAAACAATTTAACATAAAATAATTGCTGGTGCTCTGTTATTTTTATATTACAAACACATGCTTCAATTTAATTTATTTCTGTAAATGTATATTAGAAGTCTAAATGGAGACACCTTGTCTCCTGATATTACCACATTATGATGAATATCTTAATCATCGACGTCTTCTTGGTACAAAGTAATTATGAGTGTCTTGGTATTCACCCCTCAAAATAAATTGGGGATCGTCAAGTGCAATATCCGGCTTATCTGACACCACGTCTATCTTCAGACAAATGGAAGGTCCTATCATTAAATAAGTACGAGATTTCATAGTCCTGGATTGCTATTCCGTAAAAATCGCGGTGAGTTTACGTAAAGTAAGCTTGAACCACACAAATACCTACATTATTGATGATTCATCATCGTGTATTTCGTAAAAAAAATCCTCGGTGATTTTATGTTTTTTTTTTGTTGCAGATTGGACCGACTCTCGGATCGTGTTTTGGGTGAGTTCTAGATATATTCTTAAATGTTGAATGAATGAATGAATGATACATTTATTTGCAAGAATATAGGTAGCTTATATAAGTTCTTAAGATCTATGAGTTTCAATATATTCAGCCGTGCAAATATTTACATCTTGGTTATACATTACATTACACATGTACTCAAAGCATACAGGACACATTTGGTAATTAACAATATAAAAATACTAATAATAACTTTATACCTCAAATGCCAATCAAGAGGTGATAAAATAGATCTAGATATTTATGACTTACGAAATAAGTGTTAATTGAAGCAGATGTCAATCAGGAAACAGGAACAGATAAAACATCAAAAAAGAACATGCATAAATAACTAAAGATGTTAACCAAACAATTTATTCAAAGCTTGAAATCCCAGAAGAACAAGCAAATCCCTTATTATATAAGAATAAAAAGAAATTAAATTGAACACGGCCAGTGGCCACCCTCTTCCATAACGCAATCATGGGACCAAATCAAATATCAATTGGAAATAGATTTGGCCAAAAATCTGTGCAAAGTTAGGGGGAGGAACGTAAATCTCCATCTTTAGTCCCCTGACACTTATTTGGAATAATCGATGAGGCTTACTCTATTATCTTATTACCGGTAAATAACTTAATAAAGCTTTATTATGCTTTGCGTTCGAAAGGACCAGTAATGCTGTATAAATAGGTTTGTGTATTAGGGTGAAATAAAAATAATATTATTGATTGGCTTGAGTATTGTTCTAGGTTTGAAAAATGTATAAACATAATACGAGTATAAGTATACGCTAATGGAATAACGGATGTAAAAAGAAAGACACTTAACCAAGTTGAAAGTTATTTATGTTCTTTCCATTATTGGGATTATTTTTGGTTCTTACTTTACCTGGGAACCCTCGGGTTATGGAAATATTAAAAGTTGAATTTCTATTCTTTTTTCTTTATTTACGAAAACTTATTTTCAATATAGTTACTACGACCCCAGTATTGTTGTAGGCACCTGGCAATAATTGCTGGTTCATTAATTAATTTAATGGGCTTCTTACAACCCAAAAAACAGAATACTCGTATTATTAACAATATGTTTTAAATTAAAAGTATTGCATTACCGTGATCGAAGGAGATGATATAATCGCATAAGCCCGAAGTATCATTTTAGTTAATGTGCACCTATGCGCAGTAATCCTAGAAACAGGCAATTTCAAAATTATCACGATATCGTGAAGTAAGATTATAAGGTATAGGGCAAGCTTCAATACAAAAGTTACGGAAGACCAATACAAAGCTATTGAACTAATATCTCCAATAATTAGCTTAGCAAATTGAACTGCCAATGGCGATTATAGACTTAAGGTTCATGCTGGAGAATCAACTACGATTGAGGCAGAGTCTACAAATGAAATATCTTTGGACTACCAGTCCAAATTGGAATAAAAACAAAATACAGAATGCATTTTTATTCATATTATAACTCAAGAACTTTTGACGTCCCTGACTCCTCATCTATATTCAAAGACCTGTGTTACAAAACTCAGAATCATTTCCCATTATTTGTCACAATAATTTTCTTTGAGCATTTTTTATTTTTGTAACATTTTGCAAATTAAAGAAGAAAAAAAATATTGCGAATAATTTTTTGTCTCGAGTCTGAAGCGTGGATGTAGGAATATCGATTGTACCTATTTTCTGAATATCAGGGAAAGTAGTACTTAAATTGTTCTGAACAATTAATTTTGCAGACATCTCATACAGTAACTTCACTCCAACAAACCGCATCACCACCAATAATCCTTAAAGCGTTCAGACATGTTCAAAATTTCACACCATTTCACAGTTGAAGAGTCGATTAGTACCTACTAGTAGTTAGTGGTGGGACGCGTCGAACCTCTCTATTAATTTGTCAGTTCCAATTGTGCCGTCTCGTGATAATTGCTGAAATGTTGCCGTTCAATAACCTATAACGTTGATGCAGTTGGGAGTTGCTGTATTTTTTTTATAGACGAATGATCCAATTTCTGCATTCTTTTTAATGTTCTGCTAAATAATAATTGTGATTATGAAAAGGAAATATTATGGCTAAAAAAAGACAAGGTACATGACATTTCTACAATAGTTTATTTCTAACGTGAATTTACACATCTTTTAATCAGGAGGTGAAAGTGCTCATAAATATGGACAACTTTTATTACAAGATCTACTCTGAAATATGAAAAAAAAAGAAATATCAGTTATTAAAAAAATAAAAACTCAGTTATTATTTAAAAAAAAAAAACAGTATATTTTTGGAAGACTAGAAGACTACGATTTACTATATAGCGGAAGATACGGACATTTTGTTAAATATTTGATCTTTTAAACCCAATAATAAACTATGCAAAAACATCAGCATCCTTGACGGACATCCGATTCCAATAATCTCAGAGCAAAACCTTTAAGGATTAACTAGATTGAAACTAGGTAATCCTATCTGCACGGAGCTCGTTATTCAAGATCCCCTATGAATATAATAGTCTCCGATATTGAGGATTTTAAATAATTAAAGGTCGGGAGGCAATTTCACGGAGCTGGGCTATCTAGTGATTAAAATAGATTCTTTAAGGATATGTTACGGGGCAAAATTGTTGAGATAATATTTTTAGATGATCTTGGAGTTGTTTAGTGTAGCTTATTGTGCATTATCATGGTGCATTCTTCTGTGTTATTTCTATTATATATTTAGGAACTTTTATGGCAGATTGACCAAAGAAGGCAACACATAGGAAGGAGTTAAAGCGTTTAAACGGAAAATACAGGCAGAAAGAATCGTTCTGTAACCAACGTAAATTAATATTTCAATAGTATGTTATTAGTCAATGTCAAACATTGTTGAAATAACAGACTTTTACCAAATAAAGACAACTAATGATTCCAAAAAGCCATATTTTTATGTAAATTATTTTGCCAAAAATCCAAGCCATAAACTCTCAGTAATTAAATTATTCAGCAATAACAGTTAAATTCAAGGTTATTCAAAACTTGTACTTTAGATTTAAAATTAATAACCGTTAAATATTCAGAAATGAGAGAAATTTTAACGTGTCTTTTCTATTTGGTAAAATTACACCAATTGATGTCGTAACTTTGGAAAAACACAAAACGTTTATAGAAAGCTACTAAAAGGCGACACAATAAACATTTACGATTACGTATTTATTTTACCTTTCAGCGTTTACATCTAGTTATAACAAAACCAAACAATAGAAATGATTCACAACACATTTTCACCAAGTTATAGCGAAACAATAATAATTTTATAGACCATAATATATAAAATATTTCCATCGCTGTAACATGAAAAGTTACCTAACGATTTGTAATACTTTTATTTTAGGAGATAAAGTTACGTTTGAGTATCAAGGTGACGACAAAAGACAGTTCGATAAATTTTATTTTATAGTGTTATGCTTTAGGCTGATTTCTCACTTTGCTGAACGACTTTAGACTTGAGCGTTTTATAGCAAACACCCGTCATTAACTATTAAGATGTGGCTGCCTTTGGCTATGTCCTTTGAGTTAGGCAATTTTAGGCTTTGTTTTTATTGAATTTGAGCTAAGCCTATCTTTCAATAATTCAATTTATTACTTAAAACTAATGAAATTAGCAAAATGTGTCAATGACTATCTTGCCTTAAATTGATATTTTTTTCTTAAAATGTATTTAAAATTATTCAGTGTTTGTTTAATTATCCAAAATCATTACAATTACTTGGAAAAATAAACTATAGTCAGAGACAGAAGGAGAAATAAAAGAGAGTGGTCGTCTGGAGGGGTAGTAGCCCCATAGTCTTCCACTCCTCCCTGTTCGTGGGTACCGAAAGACTGGCGTCTTCGCTAAGGAGCGAAAGCGCCAGTTTTTCAGCACCCACTACAAAATAATGCGGGTCTATCGGTCATAACGCATTTTCCTTACGTGACGATTTCTGCCAGTTAACTCCTACCGCAAGTCGCAACTTCGAACTTCGAACTTCGTTCAAATAAATAAATAAATTGTTATCTACTCTCTCAGCCTGAAAAGGATTCATTGGTCTTTAGAATTGTGAGGTTATACCCACATAAATCTACACAAATAAAATCAAGGAACTGATACAATTTTACTGTTTCAAATTTTATTACTGATGATATCTATTGACTTATTACGTGTTCCGCCCGCGCTCGATATTTTACGAGTTTCACACAATTTTGAGAAGGTTATGTCATCATTGGTATAAAATGTCGATGCTGTGATAATAAAATGAGATGATATCTTATTAGATGTCGAAATTTAGAAGATGATGAAAACATAATTTTATTGTTAAACTTTCCAATATTTGAAAAGGACCAATAATATCAAAAGACCAGGTTTAATGCAATAGCTCCAATAGTCATTCACCCTTCCCAGTGTATTACCTTCTTTGGCTAAACTCTCGTAAACCTTTTTAAGTTTCCTGGTCCTTAGCGACGACGCCAGTCTTTCGGCGCCCACTAAGAAATAATTCGGGTCCATCTGTCATTTCTTTAACATTACAGAAGTTTTTTAAAGAAACCTAGCTTCGTTTTTCAAACAATGAATAAAGTATTCTTTAAGAAAGTAAAAAAAATATACATTGTCTATCTCTATATCTACATTCACCTCACTTATCTAATGCGGTTAAATACGAACGCTCGCTTAGTTAAGGATAATTAATTCTAACGACACCCATCGTGGCTGTTAAAATGCTTCTAGGCACTTTTTAATTCCTTTCACAAGCGTCTTATTTAAAAGCCAAGGAAACGAGACATAAGTCCATGTTAGAGGGTTTTAAAATGGTTAATTGCCCGATTTATAATAGTTCATTATATTAAAAGTATCTACTGTTTGACAGTTATTTTAATGTCCCTCTTTTTAAGGCCATAAATGTCTGATGTTTTAAATTAGGAATGTCCCATTATGGCATGTGAGTGATGTTGACGCTGGAAGCTGATTGGTTCATTTAAATGATCAGCGTCGAACTGCTCAGGAGTTTTGTTAGCATGTTTTACATAGTTGACAGAGTCTATCAACAACACATTAAACATTTTGATAGTAAAAGCTGAATATTTAAATTACTCTTTCATTTATTATTATTAATTTTCATTTTGTTACCACTATACGCTATAAAATCTGCGTTATAAAGGAATTATTAATAATACCAGCCTATTATTTGTCCCACTGCAGGGCAAAGGCCTCTTCTCATATAGAGTAGGCACGAGCATTAATCACCACGCTTGCTTAAGATAGATTGGCGATTTCAGACTTGTATTAATTATAATTATGTAATGATGTTCAAAATAAACTTATGTATGTACATATGAAATAGAAAAGGCCACTTTTTTTGGTCTTTGTCCGGTTGCGAACCCACAGACAGCCTCATGAGTGAGAGGCGGGTGCCTAAACCACTGGCCCATTACAAAATACTTGCAATTGTGCGGAATAAAAATCTGAAATTCTTCATTGATGAACGATTAATTACTCAGACCATTTAAAAAAAAAATGAAACAACGGCTTCCACTAAATCAACTGTTTAAATTCTAACTTAAACGCCTTAACAAGAGAAAATTATTTACCTCATAAAACCGTGCATAAATTATTTTAACCAACGCTCATTACCACCTAAATACACTGAACATAGGAAAGCCTAGTACAGACCCACGGGACGTAGTTACAACCCAACAACTTGATAAGTAAGCTAGGACAGTAAATAGTGATTTACTACCTATTATGTGTACTAGGCTTAGCAATTTGCGGTCAGGGTATGTCTTATTACGAAATAGTTTTTGAATGGGACTTTTCTTGTTAGCTTCAAATGATGATTCATAGTAGCGAGCCGTAAGGATTAATGTGAGTTGGGAATGTAGAAATCGTACAAGTTAAGAGGTAATTTGTTGAAATATTTTGATTTAAAACTTAGAATTTTGTTCTTAAAGCACATTGTACTAACATCTTTGTCGTAAGTTCACGGTAGGCATGTAGGTATTTTTTTTTTTATAAAGTCCCCATTTGATTTAAGCAAGAAAGTAATATATAAATAATACATAAATGCAATAACAAAACTGCTCATCAGAGGTTTCAGTGATTGAATACTGGCGTGGCGTATTTTACGATGACAACCGTACCAAGGTTGTCGTCGTTTGTTACTTCTATACTATAATATGTTAAAGCGCATAACGCGTGATGCCTATTGTTTTTTGTTTATTTATTTGTTTAAACGCGCTAATTTTGGAACTACCAGTGGATTTTTTTAAATATATAGGCCAATTTACGAGAAATAGTGTAGCCTATATAATATAACCACGCTACGACCCACCGAAACCGAGAAATAACCAAAAACAAAATAAAAAAAAATAAAAATGAATATAAAAAATTATAACAGTGAATGAATATTAAGAATATAAAGACGTAATTTAACGGGGATGAAAAAACCGTATTGTAAATAGATAAAAAGACACAAAACGTATCGTCCCTTCGCTTCATCGTTGCAAATTCTAATTACTAACCACTACAGATTATCTAAGCCTTACTTCATTATAGTACTCGTAGTGGCTTTAATATGTATGTACCTAACGGTGCCCTCTAATTGAGACTTATGTGGTAGTTAAGGGGTCCTCGACACTTACACTAAGCTACATTATGTAGATACAGTTCTAATTTTGTTGATAACGAGATACATATGTATGTAGAAACGCTGTCTTGTATACGCGATTGAGTCAGACGAGAAAAAAAATATTTTAGCATCCTTTATTCAATTGCTTTTTTTAAGAGTACCTACATATTACTTAGTGGCTTTACATGTAGCTAAGTAACATGACAGCCTTCTGATAAACATAGGTAGATTTATTCTAAAATGCTTATTTTTTTCACAAATAAACTCACATAATACATACTGCCAGAACTAAAACAACTATCTGTAGGTCATACAAACATTTGTTCCATGCGGAAATCGACCCCGCGACACACAGTTCAGTAGCCATGCCGTCACCGTACTTATCAAATAAGGAATTATGCAATTAGTTGAATATGGGCGAATTTTACATGCAAATGAAATTTTTAAACATTTTATTTTTTAATTTTTTTTTTGACAGTCTTTTCATATAAAAAATTCCACGGATAAAAGATTTATACTGTGTATATAAGTTTGATGAAATTCGCCCTTACTTTGTGAAAAAAAAACAACAATACACATAACGCCATCTATTGACCTCTACAGTCAACCAAAATAATGTAGTTTGTTGCTACCAGATGTCGCTAGCGGGACCTGCGCATAAGTTTATCTTTAGTTGCGAATGAATATTAAAACAAAGTTATATCGTTAATTAGTTATGAAATTATGGTAATAATGCTCGAATATTTACAGGAACAATATGTAGAAAGAAAACTTAGTGAGTATTTAAATCATTTCACAAAAATCAGAATACAATGAACTAATTTCAACTTCGCCTAACACGCCTAAGTTGTCTAAGTTGGAGTTGATTTATTTTTCAACAAAATAAATAACAAAATATATTTTTTAATTGTTTAAATTATTTTTCGACTGCCTCGTTGGTCTAGTGGTCGCAAGCGCAACTGCTGTGCATGAGGTCTTGGGTTCGATTCCCAGGCCGGGCAAAGTGTTATTGGGTTTTTCCATCAGGAATTTCTCAGTAGCAGCCTCGGAGTCTGGATTTGTGCCCGGTTGATGGCAATAGGCTCGCCCCCTGTTACATGGGACTAAAAACATAACTGGCGAAATGTGGGTGTACTAATGGGTATACCTCTGCCTAGCCCTTCGGGGATTACAGGCGTGATGTTATGTTAAATTATTTTTCAAGAATTAGGTTAACTGTACCTAGAAGGTAAATAAAACGCCATTATTTGTATTGAAATATTAAAAAAATGGTTACGTAAAGTATAATATCGTCGCCAGATCATCAACACCATACAAAGTAACCACAGAAACCTACCGTAGAAAAAGTATTCCATACTTATATTCATCATATTTACTAAACAAGAAAATCCATTTAATTCAAAGACTTTTTTCTAAAATCGCGATGAGACAAATCCTTTCAAGAAACAACCACGGCAGCTACATTAATATTTATCAATTCAATCGTATTACCAACAGTGTTTTGTCGGGAATCTAACCGGCGACTACACGACCCAAGAATGTAATACCGTCCCGCTAATTGACAATGCTTTAAGAAAAAAGTTATGATATCATTATGTTGACGATTTCATTTAGTACAACGTGCTGATGTTACTTGATTAAGTAACCAGTTGTGTGTTTTCATGTGCGGCTAAAAGCGACTTTTTCATTTTCGTTTTGTTTTCTTTGTGAATCGTTTTTCGGTATTAGATACCTACGTGATAATAGTACAATGAGATAAGGCGAAAGGAGTATGTAAGGATCGTAGCAGGTGGCGTTCTGTAGTTTCTGCCTACCCCCATGGGAAAAAGGCGTGAGTTTATGTATGTAAGTGTATAATAGTACAATAATTATTAAAAAAATACTTCATCTGATAATACCGGCTCCTAAATGCACAAAAAGAATGTGTATCCTTCGTATAGATTGCTGTTTTCAAAGTCAGTAAAGTAACTTAAAACATCGGTTTGAAGAATGTATTTCTCTATTTAGTTTTTGTGTACTTCGAATCATTGGCGTAAGTACTAGAATTATATTTATGTTAGACTTACAATGTCAGCTGTCAAGTCATCTTGTATAAAATAAATAAATAATTATAAAACTTAATTAACAGTATTCAGACATATATGAGAAAAATCTTAAAAATAATAAAAATACAAATTGTTACGTTATCTTGCTCCCTCAACAAAATAGTACAAAATCTAACTAAGCTCTAAAGTATCGAATAACTGAACAATTTTCAGTTTCCCAAATAAATACATCGATTACCATCCTAAATTCTCGTTACAAGCCAAATAATTCGGACATTCGGAAACCCGTATTATCCGCGTAATTCAGTTCGGATATAAGGGCACGCCACTAGTGTCCGGTCCCGAAAATGTGTCCGTTAATTTGACAGGCCCCCCGGACAAAGGCCCAAAGCCATGGAATCCAGATTACAGGCGGAAAACTTGTCAGCTCGAAGTCCTTGTATTGGTCTAATTTCACGAGGGTTAGTCTCACTCTTTTAATTTGAGACTTTTGTATTGAAACTTTCAGGAAAAATACGGAGTGTGAAAAGACACAATACACAGTTGACTGCGCATTCTATTCATAAAATTAAGTAATATTTTGTAAATGTCTTTTTACACTTGTTAATGGCAATACAGTCAATGAATAATGTACAAAAATGAATAAAACTAGTAACTGGCCATTTACTACTTTTTGATATGATCTGATGTGATCTGTCACAAATTCTACCATGCCAGTCCCATCATTAACCTAAACATGTAATTATTCCAAATTATCAACATTATCAATATTTTAAAAACTAAAATGATTGCTTCCGACGCTGACAAAATACTCGTACTTTGGAGAATACCTACATTTATTAAACTTGAACATTTTATTAAATTAATAACCTCATGAATACATAAGTTTTTATACAACCTAAAATGTTAGCAC